>OZ038454.1:17299509-17609750 GCA_964036195.1 Sphaerolaimus hirsutus | reverse complement strand
TTCATTAAGTATTGGGGCGGCGGGCACTCGAAATGATTGCGTCAGCAACCTGGGTGACTGTGAGGCCCACTGAGTGGAGCTTGCAGCCTTGGAGGCTGGAGGCCAGGCTGTACTGACGTGTCTGGTGCTCCATCACAGGCTGCCTGCTACTGAAACTGTCAACAGAGCCAAAAAGTCAACAAATAACTAATTTCTGTAAAAGCTGTTCATAATCCCGGTGCCTTCCCACCACTATATGCGCGTGTGTGGCAGTGCGAATGTAGCCGGCAGTGTCGAGACTGTCGACCAGTTGATCACACGCGATCACCGTCGACTCGCGGCAACCCGCAACATCCCTCCAATCCGAGCCAGTTAGCAAACACAAGCATTACGTACGCGAGCCTAAATAATTTTTTGCTTAAAATATCCACAGCCGCCAGCGCGCAGCGAGGACGGGTGATAGGGCGGGCCGCTTCTAAAATGGGCGGCGGCGCGGCGGCAACAGCGGCCGCCCGCTCGCGATCGGGCAAATGAGGCTCGGCCGCAAATTGGATGCGCTAAAATAAATAGTGGGAGCACCGCGGGCCGGTGCCTATAAATTACTGGTTAGCGTTGTGTAGAAAGGAATGTAGGGAACCGGCGCTCATTGGGGGAGGGGGGAAGTTCAGCTGAAAAATGGACGCGAAGGCATGGCATGGCACTAGTGCGAATTGCAGTGTATTTACAACAGGTATCATATCAAAGGAAGCGAGTGGGGGTGCAGCTTTTAAATATGTATTCCATTTGGTACGGCCGGATATTGACGCTGGCGTGACACCAATGCAGATCCAGGGTTCCATTGCGCTGGCAAAGCGACCCCCAGAACTAGGTAATCACGGTACATTCAAACACCACCTGCATGCATAATCGATGGTGGATTAGGATAGATTTATTTGGTAGTTGATAGACACGATGTTGTCTTTTGTATCTACAGAGTACAGACATGAGTTGGTGGAATGGTCAGCTGCAGCTGCAGGCTGCAGCGCTTCGGAAAAGGTCAAAATTTGGGCCCAGATCTTTCCCAGGTCAAATCTCTGGCGTGGCATCAATATGTTAGAAAAATATCAAAATTATAAGGTTGAATGAAGGTTTGTTAATATTTATGTAAAATGATCGAAAACGTATGCGCGTGCAAATATGAAACCATTTTTGTGCGAAAAAACTGTAACCTGATGACAGAGCAACTGACATTCTATTCGAACTTTTACACAACAGTTTGTAAGGAATCTGAAACTCTGTCTGTGATTTGTCATTAGTTACGTGCCTGCAAAATGGCACTGAGCGATCGGTATGGTTATAAATGCTTCAATAATCGCGTCCCATAACAAAAAAATCTATGATTGCGACCTAAAATCTATGACCATTGTCACAGCAACTTTTAAGTGCATATACATTACGGCATTTAATCTAGCGATGTTGCCACATATTGCCAAAACGCGATTTCTTATGAGCGAAAGACGCCTCGCAGACGTCTCGCCGGTGTTCGGGGAATAAAAAATGCCTAGCTGAGATGTCTAAAAACGAAATTCCTTCAAATAAACAGGCCACTGCGCGCCGGCAGGAAAAGCATATTGTTTTCCTCATCAAAGCGTCCTCCGGCAAGAAGCGCCACCGGATATAAAATAAAAAATGGTTATATGTTTGGGCCAGAGGTGGCATCAAGTTCCATTTTACATACACCCGCCCACGCAATTTTTTTTACCCAGATCTTACGCTGAGCTGTTTATCAGAGGCAGTGGAAAGTTTGTTTATTATTCATGAGTTTTATGTTAATTTCTATTATGAGTTTTTTTGTAAGGTGTGTTGAGTTGAAGCTTATTTATATGGAGCTGAAATTAAAACACAAATGGGAAGCAGGTGTTAAAAATTTCAAAAGACTGGAATATATAGCTTAACAATAGCTTTGCAAAGATTCTAAATATAGCCATTACGCCCACCCATGTGTGGCGTCATATGTGACAGAGTTGTACAAATACTGGTATTTTTGGAAAACGTAAACGTAAACGTAAATACCTTTTCCAAATCAAAAGTATAAATACTAAAACATAAGGTATTTTTAAAATACCGGGGAAAACGTAAAATAAAACGTAAACGTAAAAATTACATTAAGTGCTTACGCTATCAGAGAATACAAAAACACAATGTTTTTTACAACATAATGGATGTTGATAAGATCTCCATCAACATTTTCTGCTTAAATACCTGTATTTTATATATATATTTAGAATGATGGGATGATTGAATTGGGATTGGAGTGGACATTTTGCGTCGTTGTCAACTACTGGGTGTAGGGCCATAAGTTGCCAATTCCGTAACAGGAGAACTAAAAAAATTATGAGTGAGAAGTAATGGCAAGTTGAATGGCAAGTAAAAATTGAAAGAAAAGTAAATTTTTAAGTGAAATGGCGAGTTAAAAGACAAATGGTCAGTCATGAGAAAACACTTAAAATGTTTCGACTTTTTATTCACATTTCAGTTCTCCCTCACAAAAATACTTTCCTTCAACTTTTTACTTTTCACTTGCAAATTGGTGTTTGAGTTCTCCAATTGCGGAATTAAAACTCTTCAACATTAGAACATGTTGAACTCATCATAATACAATACATTTGTCAAACAATATGGTTCTGTGTAGCATATTTTTACGTTTTCTCTGGTACCCGGGTAATTGTGCCAGGAAAACGTAACAAAACGTAACGGTATTTTTGAAAAGCGTAAACGTAAACGTAAGTATAAATACCCAAATAACCGGGTATTTCGGGTAAACGTAAATACGTTTTCGCAACTCTGATATGTGATGCAAATGGCTGGAATTGATCAGAAATCACATTTTGATTTCTTAGGTATAAAACAGCTCAAAGGAACAGCTATAGTGGTCAGTGGATTTCGATAGAGAACAATCTGGTCTTTGCAATCATAAAAATATAGCTGTTATGCTGCGATTACAGCTCGGGCGCAAAATTGACCAGGCGTAAAATTGATCTTGGGCATAAAATTAATTACAGATGAATGGATAAAGATATGACATTGTTATTTCAGTCAAAGAAAGCTTAGATGCAGACGTTTCTTGTGTCCAGATCTCATTGAGTTTATTTTAATCGTACTGGGAGTTATGAATTTTAGCACAATTTTTCCAATTATGCGCTGTAACTGGCGTAAAATTAGGGCGTAAAATTAAACAAATTTGCGCCAAAATTCATAACTTCTAGTACAATTAAAATAAACTGATGAGCTTTGGACACAAGCAACATCTGCATGTGCCCTTTCTCTGACCGAAATTACAACGCCATATCTTTATCCATTCACCTGTAATTAATTTTACGCCCAAAAATCAATTTTACGCCTGTCCATTTTACGCCCAAGCTGTAATCGCAGCATTACGATCACCTAGGTGCAGTCTCAGATGAGATGCAAATGGCTGGTATTGACGACCTGAAATCACATTTTGATTTCTTACATATAAAATAGCTCCAATGAACCTATGAAAAAGTCGGTGGATTCTAATAGATGACATTCTCGGCTTTGCAAAGATGCAAAATATAGCCATTAAGCTTCCTATTGATCATTATGCTGTAAATCCGGCTTTATGTCCACACATGTGATGCAAATGGCTGGAATCGACCTGAAATCACACATTTAGATCGTATTTAGGTATAAAATAGCTCAAAGGAACAGCTATAGCGGTCAGTGGATTCTGATAGAGAACAATCTGATCTTCACAATGACATAAAATATAGCCACTACAGTCGCCGGGGTGTGGCGTCACATGAGATACAAATGGCTGGAATTGACCTGAAATCACATTTTGGTTTCTTAGGTATAAAATAGCTCAAATAAAATGGTTAGGAAGGTATATTTACACATACATTTTGTGGATCTTCCTCACATTAATGAGGAGTGGACCACTAAAGTTTCATCAAGTTTTGTGGATTGGGATAGGTGGAAAACATGCTGTGTGTGAAATTGGACTGAAGTATTCACTGAGACTACTTCACTGACTTCTTTACCGGGTCGTCATATTTTTCACGCTATTTTTTCAGCAAAATTGTATTTTGTACTCTCTGAAACAATGGATACGACGATGTAAATGCACTTTTATGTCATTATATCCTATTTATGTTTTCTCCTTGAAAAACAGACTTTGACTTAAACACCTTTCACACATTTTGAGTGATTGTAAACAACGATGTGTGATGAAAACATCTTGCTGGAGGAAGTGCTACCAACAGTGATCATACAAGCGATCATACAGCGACGGACACTGCCGCTATGCTATCATGGTTAGCATACAAAAGTATCAATTTGACACGCTGCTGAATTAAACGTGAAATATCTTGTCGCCGACCAAAGTCGACGGCACTGCAAAAACACTGCTATACTTGCTCAAAAAGTAAAACTGCACAAGGGACATGCTCATGCATCAATCAATTTCTAATCTTGTCCCTGCTCAGTGGGTAAGCAAGGAAACAAGCCGACAATATCAAACAAATCCGAGCATATCAAAATTCACATAAGCTAGCTTACGCAAACAAGTGTATGTATTTATGTATTCATTATGTAGATATGTAACTATGCGTGGATGTTGCTCGGGATATATGTACCGTATTTTCTCTATAAATTGGACATGTCTGCAATAAACGGCGTTCTCAGTAATTGGTTATTTTTGGCACCTTTGCCACTCCCGTATCTAGTTTGTTACCCTACCGCTTGGCGCTCTTTTTTCTGTGGCGTCATGGCCAATTAGCTTTTGGCGCACCTTTTCACTATCCGGGACCAGAATCCCGCCGGATAGCAGCCCATGCAGCGCTATTTCCAGTATTAAACAATTTACGATACTGTACGCAAGTGATACCGGCAAATATTGAAAAAAATTAAAGTCACGCCATACAGCGATTTATGATCCTTTCCCGTTACACGCGGTGTTTATATGTATTGAATGGAAATTGGTAAGCTGTGAATGCAAAAGCAAACACAAGTAAATTAAATGAGGAATGCATGCACCGGTGTGATCCATGAATTGCATGTGTCTCCCTGACGAAACATTATTAACTAGCGGGATTGTCTCCGGAGGTATGTACGGTCGGGATTTTTTATTATTCAAGTTTAACCAATGATTTGCTATGCGAGTGGGGTGTTCAGTGCAGCGAATAGTTTGTAGTGGGCTGAATCCGCCCTTACAACTCAAAGACATAAATTACAGGCACTTACAACATCTGCTGTTTATCATTGTACTCCCTTAAACACATTGACTCTAAGACTTCTCGAATTGTTATAATGTCCTTATAGTTGTGAATTCAATCCCCAACATTTCCTACCCACTGTGTATCCCAATGATTAGCTATGTTATCCATTCGCTTCGCATCAATTCATTCCCTATTGGATGCTTTGATTTCATAACACAAGCTGGATGTGAGGGACATTCTGAGAGCAGAACATAAATTGCAGCTGAAACATAAATTCATGAACAGATAGGATACATTGTTACTCTTTACTGTACTTCTTCCAATCGAAGGTCACTCTCATTTATGTTTTCTGGGGACAAAAGTAATTTACTCACATTTACTCATGTAATAAAGTATAAAAAAATCACTTTACGTTTTCTGTATACAGCAATGAGTAAAAAAATACTTAACGTTTACGTTTACTTTGAAAAAGTTCAGTACTGTGACCACTCTGGGCAGCAATAGTGTTCGGCGTCTGGCACCAGTTTGCTGTTGTACTATTGTCAGTTTTAGTGGTGGAATGACGTCTTTGAACGCGAAACGAGGGTGGAAAATTGAGGGCGCTTTTGAATGAAAAACGTTTGATGGAAAATAAGCCGACGTAAAATACATTTCAGTTCTTGCGTTTTCTGTCGATGTTGATCATAGCATGCACTGAAATGACCAACGAATGGTGCGATGCGTCAATGTGAAATTGATTTTCCGTCGGCTCACTTTGTTTCAATCATTCGTTTTTCGTTAAAATTAAGAAAAAACACCTCTCACGTATGAATTTTTCAATCAATTTGCATTTTAAAAATATGAATTATGAATAATAAACGTTAAAACACGGAAATTGTGCGAAAAGTTCCTTTCGAGATTCGAAAATTGGATTTTCTCTGTAGAAAGAGCCGTAGCGGAAATAAAACGTTCCGAATTGCGATTAAATTGGTCAATCATTATCTAAAAATAACACATTTCAACTAAGCGGTAAAAATAAAGCTTTTCTGATAATATCCTAAGTTCAATAGTGGGGCATGAAAAGAAGGCACCACGCTGCAAATTGTCAGAACTTTATTGTCAGAAAAACGGTAACGCCTGCCAATGCTGTCCAATTGGATGTGAACACAAAGGGCCAATTTTACGCCCGGGCGCGGACGGGCACCTGTGCAGTAACACCACCGCCAGCTTCAAATGTGAGACAAATGCGTCAACGTTAAAATTATCGAGTGGAACACACGTACTTCGTATTTCAATGGGCGGAAAAAAGGAATTGGTCAAATAAAGAGCACATGTCGTAATTCAAATTTACGCTTCGACTATTGGCTGATGCAGTAGCCACAAATCAGAGTTGTTAAAATTACTGAAATTTTTCAAAATATACGAATATGTAAAATACTTTTGTTACTCACCATCGAGTACAAAAATGTAAAATACTTTTTACCAGTACTCATGCGTACATGTGAGTAAAATACTTTTTCCCGGAAAACGTAAAACTGAGTACTTTTTCTGGAAACATAAAACCTACTACTTTTTACATGTGAAAGCGATTTTTACACTGGAAGGCACAACAGATGTCGTTTTTTAATTATTACCAATTTAGTAATGTCTTAAGGAAAATGATATAATTTCTTCAAGATTTCTTTATCTTAATAACAGAAAATTTGAAATTTCTACAATACATTTTCTGTACATGTGTACTTTAAAAAAGTATATGTAAATGGACCCAGTACTTGAGTATATGTATTTTTCGAGTCAATGTAAATACATTTTAACAACTGTGGATGAAACAAGTAAAAAAGTGAAAAAGTGAACACCATACTAAGGTAGTTGAGATCTAAAACGTGCCTGCGCTGCATCGGCACTTTGTCATTGGTGGAGCTCGCTGCCTCGGGTCATTATAAGAGGGCATACGCGAGTGTGGTCATGAAAAAATCATATACTTATTATGTATTTGCATTCGTCGAGAGAAAAGCACTGTAGGTAATAAAACTGCTTGTGTCTAGTATCCTATTCCCTGGAGGTTGTGAAAACCAGCTTGGCATCAAGTTTACAAACACACGTGATGACAAGGGAAAAAAGGTGATAAATCAAATTCTCAAATTTCTAAGGATGAGTAAAATGAAGTACCAAGCCTGCAAAACTCGGAAATATTTCTTTTTACACTTCAAAATCGGTATCAAACAATATCAATCCTGATATCAAAAAAATTTTGGAAACACTTCAGCCGTAAGGCCGGAATTAGAGCTCAGCGTCGATTCGACGTGAAATGATGACGTGAAATGACGTCGTGAAATTAATTACACGAGTGTGGATCATGCTACGGGTCTACAATTTTCTAAGGATAATATATGAATCAATACCTTAATCGTGTCCAATACTGAGTGTTATCAGCCACAACTAGAGCGAATTGAAAAATTCAATTTTTATCATTTCACGTCATCATCATTTCACGTCACAGTGTCATGGAACAACTTGACATTTCACGTCAGACTATTGCAAGCAGCAGGCTGATAACACTCAGTATTGGACACGATTAAGGTATTGATTCATATATTATCCTTAGAAAATTGTAGACCCGTAGCATGATCCACACTCGTGTAATTAATTTCACGACGACATTTCACGTCATCATTTCACGTCGAATCGACGCTGAGCTCTAATTCCCGCTTAAGCCGTAAGTATTCTAGGTGTTTTCTCTATATTTCCCCTCGTCAATTGTGTTCAAATGCGCGTCAAAAACTCACCTGTTAGGACCGCAACTAGGGGTAGTCGATGGGTATGCAATGTTGAATGTATATCTTACTTGCGTTTGGCTTTCGTGGTCTGAGTCAAGTAAACCTATTTGATTGATTGATTGACACTACACAAACAAATAATGATGCTATAACGACATCTTGTATATTTTTAGGCAGGAATCAATGAATCGATCTTTATCAAAGGTTTAGAGCATCGAAGACGGTTTTTAAACAACAGCCAAAAATTTGATAAAATAGTACTTATGAATAGTGAAGTAGAAGCGCCATTGCGCTTCTGGCACTTGGCGCCATTTTTGCCTGGCGCCAGGGACAAAACTGACAATGAAAAGCGCGGACAATATTCCAGCATAGCATTCATGGAACAAACACACGGAAGCTTGTAATCTACCGCGTACTCTGAAAAATTCGATTTAATTACAGCAGCACGCGTTTATTTGTTATGATTGTTTGTGGGTGAAGTGCCCTATGGGTGCAATGCAATGCGTTGCGCTCGTAATCAATGTAGTACTGACACGAAATGGAAAACAGTGAATTATTCAAAAGTTTGAATTAACCAATTTGCATGAAAGTAGGATAATTAAGGAATTACCCGAAATCCTCGAATGAGACCCCACCCAGGGGAGTTATTGTTCGTCAGACGTTTCTGAGGGGGGAGTTATTCGAGGGGGGAGTTGTTTTTTCTTCAGAAAACTTGGACTTAAGTCTGTTACGGTGCAGTCTGTCAACTCATGTAATTCAGGTATTTAACTGTCCAACAAAAATAAAAATGTGTATACATTGCATAGACATGTTTATCTGCTGTCGCTGCTGTAGGTTAATATTCTTTTGTTTGTTTCTAGTATTGTATCCTTTTCATCAAAAGGGGGGCCTTATTCAAGAGGGGGAGTTATTCGAGGGGGAGTTATTTTTTCCTCACCTCGCCAACAGTGGGGAGTTATCCGACGGGGGAGTTATTCGAGGGGGTCTTTTTCAAGGATTTGCGGTAGTTCTCAAAAAAATAATTCACCTCTAGGAACATGCATTCTTGCGGGCGAGAACTCTATAAAGAACATGCTTTTCGAGAAAAAGCTTGTGTGTAAGTCCTGGTAAACCTGTAAACCTGTCATGGCTTTTAGGGGAGCTTAAATAAAGCTCCAAGCAATTATGGCTGAACGAATGAAATGCGTCAATAGCGGGCCACTTGAAAGTCAACAGCTGTCCCGTTAGCCACCCTCAAGTGAAGCTGGCAAATGGCATCGTTCAGAGCATTTGTACAATCGGTCTAGTGGTTATCACTCAATTATTATAGAAACGCAATACTTCGTAAATATAATACATGCTTTTTTCCGACACGAGTGTTCTCATAGTCTAATTTGATAAAGACCACGGGTAGGTATATTGGGTATATTGGGTATATACGTCAACTAGGTACATAGTGTTTATCCATTCGCTGTTGACTCACAAATGTTCTCAGGCGAATCGCTTTCCTCTCAACAACTGGCCGATCGAGCTTGGCGAATTCAATTCAATGCGCGCAGATGAATGTTCGAGTCGGGAAATGGTATTTTCGCCGGAGACGGAGCGCTTTCTGGGCAAACAGATTAAGTGCGGAAAAAAAATAAATTTTGAAATCTCGTCTTCCATTTTTTTGGCAAAAAATATCGCGTCGCAAAATATTCGTATATCTGAATCAGAGCTGAATTGCTGGACGACAGTGTCTATATATTTTTCCGCGATAGAAGCTTAAAAAGAGCACTCTTGAGCGAGCGGTCAGCACCGGGTCGACGACATAAATATACGTAAAAGCGCCGTTCGCACGGTTCACACCGCTTAAGTGTTTGTGCTCGCTCCGTTATAAATTGATTTACTCGAAAATTGAAGAAAAAAATTCATTGTGGCGATGTGCCAAGCTTTTGGGTCGCTAATCTGAAATACCTATTTTGGCCACCTATTCACATCAGTGGCTCTGCAAGAACCACGAGTATCTAATTTTAACCAAATTTGGTCTGGCGCCAGCCCGGCGCCAAATTCGTGGCACTATACCCAGCACAAATCCCTGGCGCACCGGGAATGCAGTGCAATGCGCGAAACATGAAACTTTTTATTCGGATTTGGGACATCCGTTAGATGATGGGCACGGCTTAATGGTAGCTGGATTAGGAGCGAAAAAGTTCAAAATGTAGTTATTAGTCGCCAGGAATAGATACCGTATTTCCTTGAAATACCCTCCAAGGGCTTTTTTTTGTCAGAGTGTAAATTTTGAGGGAGGGTCAATCGAGGGAGACGAGGTATTTCGAGGGGGGGGGGTATTTTTTCGCCAGAATTGTTTTACCTCTCAGTATTATTCGTTGTTTGTAACGTAAGCAGAAAAAATCCAACAATAACCTACAATATATTATACAATAGTTTTTACATTTTCTTTACACTCATTTCGGGTGGGGGTATTTCGAGGAAGTACGGTAGGCATTTTCTGCACGTGGCAGATGGATTTTGGATACTGCGGATCATCTTTCAGGCTAATCTAATTAGTCCATGTTTATTTCCAAATTAATTGCGTGCAGCATTGGAAAATTGTAAATAAAATGCGCAAAATGAGGACAGGCTAACCCTGTTTTTTAAAGCTGCCAAAAATGGTTATGAGTTAGCATATACAGGTATATGAGACAAGTTGCAGTACTTTGTGATGTTACATATAGCCACACAATGGCTGTGGAGACATGGGATTGCATTATGAGTGGCGATTTCTTCCAAAAGGATCCATTTTAAATCAACTCGTCACATATCGCATTTTGTTGGATGTCAGTGAATTTGATTTGACTGATCTTTCATACCTCAGAAGAATGTGGAAGGCGGAAGTACATTGGCTGGAATTATATACTATTTACGCTAGCATAGCACGATTATTATAACATTGTGCCTACACACACTAGTTTTCACCGTGACTTCGTATGAAAACTGAAAATTTTTAAAGTGCAAATTAATCAACACGGTTGAAGTACTTAATTAATTTTAAATTTGAATTGAAATTAATGAGTTAAGTTAAGTTAAACTTTGAAAATTTCAAAACTAAAACACGTATAGCATACAATAAGAGTATGTTGAATGTCGCCATGTGGCCATTTCAGTTTTCACATCAGTCACGGTGAAAACTAGTGTGTGTAGGGCCATTAGAGGATGCAGAAATGGAAGATCCTCATGAAAAAAGTACTCAAGATTTAAGACGCTGTTAAAAAAGGTTTCTATGCTTTAAAAAAGGTTTTAAAAACCATACCCAACAGAAAACTATGCTATGCCAAAACCTCAGACACGTTTCAAAACATCCAAAATTATCCACACCTAGAAATACTTTATACGTAAAATACGCAACACCTGATTCGACAAGCTCTAACACAATCACAAATGAAGTACGCTCGCGCTGATGTGGTGTGGTGCATCAAGCTTTCAACACGGAATTTGTCCACGGCGAAGCGATATAAAAGCTGCGTATTCAAATCGAATCAGTGCACGGCTAGCGGCGGAGCCACAAGTGCTTTTATGAATACAAACACAACATGCCGCTGGCGCACCGGCGCACTGGAGCCACTCCCAGACCCTGTAAAGTGTAAAAGACCTTGTAAAATGTCAAGTGTCATGTAACAGACCCTGTAAAATGTCATGTGTCATGTAAAAGACCCTGTAAAATGTCATGTGTCATGTAAAAGATCCTGTAAAGTGTCAAATGTCATGTTAAAGACTCTGTAAAGTGTCATGTGGATCCAAATCTTGTTTGATCATATCCAAATCTTATGGTTTTGTATTCGAATCTTACTTTTCGAGATTATATTTGGATACAAAAACAAGATTTGGATACGATAAAATATGATTTGGATACACATGAAACTTTACAGGGTCTTTTACATGACATTTTACAGGGTCTTTTACATGACAACAGACATTTTACAGAGTCTTTTCCAGGGTCATGGAGTGCCCCCTGGAACGGCATCTCGGCGATCGGAGTGAGGCGCTGCATAGCGTCGCATGAAAATCTTAGCCGAGGCCGCACAATGCGGCACTCGTCGACTCGGCACAATAACATTATCTCAACGCGCTGTTGGGACACGCTAAAAACTTGGCAGCGCACTTGATGCACCGAAGAACGCCGATGCAGACGTGTACGATATTTGGACAGAGATGGAACCGCACAGGACTTTGTATGCATAAATAGGTCAACTGAAGGGTGGCAATTTTTTTTTTTTTTTGGGGGGGGGGGGGTAGGCCACGATTTATAAATCGGGAACCACTAGGCTTACATTCCTCAAATTTGAATATGATATGGTTTCATGTCCAGGTTAACATGAAAATCGAAGGTACCTTTCTGTAACCCTCTGACTGGCGAATGCCCAGACGCAGGTCTGTAAGAGTAAATTTTTCTAAAATATTTTCGGGTGTCGCCCAGAACATTCAAACTTTGCACCTCGATAAGTCAGCTAGTTCTCAACTGGGGGTAGCACCCCTTGGGTAGCCCACTGCAGCTACACATAGACTACCTGGTTTGTGTAGATGTACATAAACACCTACCCGGTCACGTCCGGCACCATATTTTCGATTTTACTTGTGACACCTATCTCCAGTTCTAGGGCGCGCCAGAAGCTAGAACTTGGGGGAGGTATTGGTGCAACCTAGGGTTCAAACGGGACCAGTTTTCGGGACCGGGACCAGAAATTTTTCAATGTCGGGACCGGGACCGAGACCGGGACTGGGGTGTCGGGACCGGGACTGGGAATTGTCGAGACCGAGACTGGGATTGGGTCGTTAGAAATGTATTTTTCAGCAGAAATCACCTCTTATAATGCTTTATATAACATCATAAACTACTACCACTTGTCTCGTATACCTGTATTTGTGAACTCGCAACTATATTTAGGAGCGTTGGGAAAAACGAAAAACTATATTTGTTGAAGGGATGGAAAAAAACGACATTTTTTCCATACCTTATCGTTGAGGTCGGGACCACTTAAAAATTCCACGACCGGGACCGGGACTGGGTGGTCGGGACCGGGACCAGGAGTTTTTGAATGTCGGGACCGGGACCGGGACTGGGGTGTCGGGACCAGGACCAGGACCGGGACCACCCCAGTCCCAACTTTTTGCCGAACCGGGTACCGGGTTTGAACCCTAGTGCAACCCCCCTCTACTTGGCATGAATTGGGGAGGTCACGGCGACCCCTCTCAGGGTGGGTCGCCCTAAGTGCAAATTTTTTTTTGGCTTTTATGGTGTCCCACAGCAGGTCCGGCACCCACTGATTTCTGAGCTGTGGGAGGGGTATAAATCTAAAATTTTGGGGATGTGTTACCAACGCCCCACTCCTACACAAAAAATCCACTTTTTGGAACTTTTTTATTAAGCACTTGAAGAGCTGGTTTATGATACTTTAAAGGGAAGGGTTTGATGTTTAAAGTTATGTAAAGAACCATACCTCTAAAATGCCTGCATTGCAAAATTTACTTCAATTTCAAAGTGTAAATTATGTAAATTTTTGTTCCTGCAATGATGTCATTATGATGTCATAAAATTCTCCCTAAGTAAATTTTGCAATGCAGGCATTTTAGAGGTATGATTCTTAACATAACTTTAAACATCAAACCCTTCCCTTTAAAGTATTGTAAACCATATCATCAAGTGTCTAACAAAAAAGTCCAAAAAGTGAATTTTTTGTCATCCATCTATTGAGGAGTGGTGTTTTTTAGAGAATAAGCAAATTTTTGAGAAATTTTTCACATTAATCTCACATTATTGAAAAGTGTATAGTAGGGGAGTGGTGTGAATAACACATCCCCAAAATTTTGGATTTGTACGTCTCCCACAGCTCAGAAATCAGCGGGTGCCAGACCTGCTGTGGGACACCATAAAAGCCAAAAAAAAAATTTGCACTTAGAGCAACCCACCCTGAAAGGGGTCGCTGCGACCTCCCCAATTCATGCGAAGTAGAGGGGGGTTGCGCCAATATCTCCCCCAAGTTTCAGCCTCTGGGGCGCCCTAGAACTAGGGATAGGATGTAAGAACTAAAATCAAAAATGGGTGCCAGACGTGACCGGGAAGGTGTTTATATGAAAATATCCAAATCTATCCTGTTTTGTTACACTTATTACCAGTCTTGGGTATGGAAAAACCTTTTATTTACGTGATCCTTCACAAAATATTCTGATGAAAAAAATAAAATACTTTTAACAAGCCCACTTTGAATTACCCCCCCCTCAAAATCTGCTGGTGAAATAATAAACTCTATGGGGTATTTCGATGAAATATGGTAAACATGAAATCTCCAGGTTTTTGTGATCATTTCAATTATTAATTGGCAAAAGTAAGCTGAGAAATGGCCCATTTATGGAGTTTTGAAGTCACATGCATTGCTTTTGATGCAGTTTTTAAATATAGGGATGGGACCCAGAAGTTCAAGGTGCTACAACATTTGATTGCAAAGAGATATCGAACTAATTTTTGTTGGTATTCCATTTCTCATGATTATGTGTAAAAATAGCATGTACAGAAAAAGTTGTTCACAAAACAAAATTTTGAGTGAAAAGTTTGCAAGCTAAGAGCAACACCCAAAAATCAACTTTTTCGGATCTGCCATATTTCCTGTCAGTGTTAACGCCGGTATGAAACCATATAATATTCCAATATGAGCAATTTTGGCTGGGCTGTTCTCGAGTTATAACCGAATTTTTCGTGGCCACCCCTCCCCTGTGAAATGCTACCCTCCAGTGAACCTATGCTTACAAAGCGAACGCGCCATTTACGCCATTTAGAACACGATGAAGTGACGGCACAGAAAACTCAACAGTTGAATGGCGCGATTCAGTCACCATCAGTTTAGGTCCGATCCGAGCCTGAAGCACATTGACGCAGTGCGCCGCCAGGCGATGAAAACAAACGCGCAACTGATATCACTTGAAATGGCGGCGGCCGGCTGCGCTGCGGCTGTCTTCACCGCGCCGCGGTGCCCAAACTGCCGCGCCCGGTACCGTTGCAGCGCGGCAGACAGTCCAGCGACAAATCAGTGTGCCCATGCGCGCCGCCCGCTTTCCTACTAGTGATGGAAACGGGTGGGGAGAAATTGCGCCGATTACGTCATCAGTATTAAGAAAAGTACGAGAAAACTGATTTACTCTACGTTTTTATTTACTTTTACGGTATTACAATGGGTCGCAAACATGGGTGAGTCATGCCGCATGGGGGTCCCCAAATTGATTAGCCTGGGACCCCCTATGCAAAAAGAGGGTCGTGTAGTATAGTTTGCTATAAAATCTAATAGTCCCACCCAATTATTCGAATAGGTAGTAACGTATGTTTCCGAGTCGAGTACCGGAAGTCGCTTGCCGAGTCGGGTCGAGTCGAATTCCTAGCCCAAGTGGCTAACTGTCAACGAAGCGGCAGGCAGGGCGGGTACTGGTGAGCGAGCAATCTCGCCCCGGGCGACTGGCTCTTTTGGGAGCCGATTTTGTAAATCGCGCTGCAAACGGCCGCCGGCTGGTGGGGCTTTCCGCCCCGTTCAATTCGAATCTGTAAATGCCCGCTAATAGGGCGCCTAATTTCACAGTCCAAAACAGATACAGTTAGATGTCGCCTCAAGATATTTACAGACACAGATACTTTTCTTTAAACCCGAAAAAGATGCAAAAATTCAAACGCGAATCCACTTGAAAAAAACTCGAACACATCTCCGCCTATGCTGCTCAGTAATAGTGATTATGTGCAACATGCAAACCGAGCGGGACGGATGCGGCGAGGGGGTGGGGCGGCACGTTCGCGGAACGACGACGTTTACGGCCCGCTTACAGATACCAGCGCTGCACTGCTTTCGACGCATGGCAAGGTGCAGCGCGGCCACAATTTGAAGCTTCGAATCGCCTCCACGTGCAGACTGCGGTTGCAGTCCGGCCAGACAATTTGCCGCGCGGTTTGTCACTGCCGCGCCGCCGGCTGAGCAGGACGCGGCCGGCGGCGATTGTAATGGGCAAGTTAGGATTTGCATACGTCGGCGTGTGCAAAAGCGACTGTGCAGAAGTTTAACTGCGCAGTGAAAAATTTCTGCTCGAAAGTACTGTGGTTTTCCTCAAGTACGAGGGCACCTGCCAATGCAGAGAGACCTCGATTTGAGGAGAGTTTCCACGGATGTGATTTTTCATGATTCTTCATAACGTCATGTCACTTATGAGTAAATCACATTATGAAAAAATGGAGCATCCATGCCTCCACGGGATCAGTCAGTACAGCATGCAATGATGTATAATATAAAAATCAGAAAAAAATTTCAAATGGCATGTAACATAAATACCCAGTAAGATGCAAAAGGAACTTTTACAGGGCACTCAACATTTTGGGACTATTCGGCATCTCACACAGTGTGGGAATGGCTTGCACCAGGGGAGTTATTTTTTGTCGGATTTTCCATGTAAATAATCACATCGCAATCCTCGCAAACATTTCGAACGTCGTCAGTCCAATTTGTTTGCGGGTCCTCAGGAATGAAAAGTAAAAGCCTGTCGTATGGATGTCGTTCGCATATCTTTGATGGAACATTTTCAAATAGTTTGGTGAATTCACTTTGAGATTTGGAGAATTGAGATAGTAATCAACATTGTTTGTACTGAGTATGCATCAATTAACGTAAAAAGTATTTGATCAGATGCCAACTGGTCAGGCGGTATCACAGCTATACTCGGCGTACCGCAAGGCGCAAAGTATGTGCAGAATCCTACCAAAATCTTATGAATAAAAGATTGAGAAAAATTTCTTAATTAATTATTCCATAGTAAAAATAAAATATTATATTTAATGGACACCACCATGGTGCTTGGCGCTTGGCTACTGGCGCTTTTCACATGACTAGTACTATCACTACTGGCACACAAAAAAACGCCACTGATGCACTAAACGTTTTGCAAAAATTCCGCACCCCGATTGCCAATATCCACAATTCCACATATTTTGATCGGCATAACATCGATGCACCACCACACACTCTACAGGTTAGCTGCATTGGAGTAACGTTTGAAAAATACAAATAAATTTCAGGAACTAATGGACGAATCTGCAAGTCGCGGGCTCAAAACATACTAAAATTCTGTGCGTCAGAAGACCACAGTTGCAAAAATGTACTTTAATTTACTCGAAAAATACATGTACATGAGTACTGGTAAATACACTTACCTACATATATATCTTAAAAGCACCTGTACTCACCTGTACGCGTACGTTTGAAAAGTACACATGTATTTACAGAAAATGTATTACTAAAATTTCAAATTGCAATTAAAAATAAAGAAACCTTGAAGAAACAATATCACTTTCCAATACAAACACTAAATAAGTGGTTACGTTTACATTTTCCATGAGAAAGTACCGTATTTCCTCGAAATACCCCCCATCAAAATGGGCATTATGAATTTATACCCCCCCCCCCAAATTGAGTGTATAAGGAAAGTAAACGACAAAAGCTGCGGTTTGTCATCCGGGCAATGCAGAATACACGTGAAAACAGTATTACCCTAAATCCTCGAATAAGACCCCAGGGGAGTTAATTTTTCCTCACGTTTTGCAGGGGAGAGTTATTCAAGGGGGAGGGAGTTATTCGAGGGGGGGAGTGATTTTTTCCTCATAAAACTTGGACTTAAATGATTGTATTGGTGCAGTCTGTAAACTCATATAATTCAGGTATATAACATTCCAACAACAACAAAAAGATGTGTATACACTGCATGCACATCATGTATCTGCTGTCGCTGCTGTAGGATAATATTCTTTTGTATTTTTGTATCGTATAGTTTTCATTCAGAGGGGAAAGTTATTCAAGAGGGGGGAGTTATTCGAGGGGGGTTATTCGAGGGGGGGTTATTCGAGGGGGGTCTTATTCGAGGATTTGCGGTATGTTAGAACAGTATATACATATATATTTACAGTCTGCATACTTAAACAAGTCTATAGAGTCTTATACATGGCGGTTTTTGTTGCATTTTACGACGTATGCGTACGTTTCAAGCGACAATTTAGTACTGGGATTTCAAAAAATTTCTGGCGAAATTATAAACCCCCCTCGTTTAACCCATCCTCAAAATTTCCACTCTGAAAAAATAAACCCCCCCAGGGATAATTCGAGGAAATACAGTAGCCAGTTTTACATTTTCTACGAAGAAAAGTACAAACTTTTACATTTTCCAGGGAAAAAGTACTCACCTTTAGATTTTCTTGGAAGAAAACCATTTTACTCACATACTCACAAGTACGGGTAAAAAGTATCTTACATTTTCCGTACTCAAACATGAGTAAAAGTATTTTACATATACACAAACATTGAAAAAGTTCACTAATTTTAACAACTCTGCGGCAGACCTGGGCAAATTAGGCTAAAGCAACTGCGGCGGCGACAAAATAAATAAAATAAAGATGGACAAGCTGCGATGCGACGCGAAATTAGCATGCGGCCCCAATCAGCGCCGCGCGCGGCCCAATGAACATGAAACCGGGCGAACTTGGCTTGCGGCGGTGAAAAAATACGAGCAATACGATATCTTCATGGATTTGAAATCGGAATGCTAGGAAGCGGAAATAGAATGTTAAACTGCTGTTCATACAGCGTATAAAAATAGCTCGATCCCGATATAGACTTAAACTCGACGGACATTATGGAAGTCAATGCTCTACGGGATTTTCGTACAACTGCGTATATTCGTAGTTGGCACTCGTCCAAGTTACCGTTTGAGAGAATGTTACCCAGTATGAAAGATGCAGGATTTCCGTCTGCGTCACCAAAAATGGCTGCGGAATGCGATTAAGCGAACGCAATTGGTCGCTAATGGCGGCGCACACACGAGTTGACACACATGTTGATTTAATTGGATACCGCGGTCATTTTCGTTGACGAGAGCGGAAATCTAGCGTCTTTTACCTCATTCGTATTCAACGCAAAGGTAACTTGGATGCACTGGGAAGTTCATACGTTCTTTTTTGAAGGAATTCGTCGAGACTGCGACGATAAGATCCGACCTAAGACCTTACAATCTGACTTTCTATAAAAATTTGTCTATCAAACTCATCTCGTTCTCGCATAAAAAGTTGGATTGAATCAAAAGTATCGTGAACCGAATGGAATCCGTCCATTCAAGTTCGAATTAAAAAAGATACGTCATTGGTAACCAAGGGCCGAATACCTGATTCGTTTCATGTCTGCCGAGTTTATGCAATGTGTAGAATGTGAACACATTAGAAAATAAGTAGGTAATCGCGTGTGAAATTACCAAGGTGTGCCAATGGTCAAGTAGGGGGTTAGGGGGGGGGGGTTACCCCAAACACTCCAGTTGTCTTGAGAATCGACATGCGACCCCCTGCACGGAAATATTGTGTGACCAAGATGACCACTTTGACACAACTCATAAAAGAGTTAACGATAGGTAAGAAAAACACGCAATGCATCATTTATTCAGCAATTTAAATCAATCCGTAAAAACTCAACCAAAAGCGGTGATCACATTTGATTGGCTAGAAAGAAGATACGCCAGTATTGTAAAGAGAAAACTCATCACACGCCACACAGCAAAACGAAATGTTTCGCGTATAAATAGTACGTGAACTTGCCAATTACTTGGTCCTTACTTCAGCTTTCTATTTCTTTAACTATATACCGTATTTCCAGGGGGTTTATTTTTTCAGAGTGTAAATTTTGAGGGGGGTTAACGAGGGGGTATTTCGAGGGGGGGAGTTATTATTTCGCCAGAAATTTTTAGAAATCCCAGTACTAAATTATTACTATTTGTATAAGTGTGTAGACGTATAAACACTGTTCTCACATAACAGAGTCATTGTGTTTAGCATTTGTTCAGCATTGCCCGGATGACAAACCGCAGCCTTTGTCATTTACGTTCTCTACGCACTAAATTTGGGGGGGGGGGGTATTTCGAAGGGTGGTTTATAAATTCATAGTGTCCATTTTGAGGGGGGTATTTCGAGGAAATACGGTACACTGCAAATTTCCGCTGTAAATTTTCTTTCTAACCGCACAAATTTCATTTAATTTCAGAAAAAATAAGTAAATATAGGTAATACATAACATATTTACTTAGCAGTAGTACACAGTAGACCACAGTAGTACAGTAGTACACAGTAGACCACAGTAGTACAGTAGTTCACAAAATCAGTTACCTATATGAATTAACCTGTCAAAATTAGGTTCGGTTCTGTCATATTAATATTCTATGGCTAGAGGATAAATAAGCATTAGCAAGTTTCAAGTCAACTACGTAGTCCACATATTTATAACATGAGGGAATGTTAAATAGTGTCAGATGCCTCACTCAGTATCCAATGTTAAGTAGATTGTCACAATCAAAGCGATGCATATCACATGCGGACACCAGAATCATAATTATTTACAACACAAGCCGATAAAATGCTAGAGTAGTGATACCCTGAAAGGAACACAAAGAAATACATCAGCTGAATAGCTAAGTTAAGAAGCGGAAATTTTGTAAATACAATGTAGCATATCATCCAAATATAAACGATTGTGAATATTTATGCACATGACTAGTCTAGAAATAAAGTAGAAGCGAACAAATCACCACATGAAAAACCTCAAATTATTTTTAAGGGTTCAGACAAGACTGGGTTCTCGCCCTCGGAACCGAAACCAGGATCCACATCCGCACACTGGAAAATGTCAAATACCGTATATGCTCGAATAACTCCCCCTCGCGAATAACACCCACTCTCGAATAACTCCCCCTCTCGATTAAGTCCCCCCTCTTGTGAGTGTGAGGAAAAAACAACTCCCCCCCACTTGTAGGTAGGGTGTCAAAAAAAATTTTCTACGGAAAACGGAAAGGTAAAATTTTTTCACTTTACGGAAAACGGAAAACGGAAAGGTAAAAAAAAAATTTCTGCCGGAAAACGGAAAACGGAAAGGTAAAAAAATTTCACTCAGCGGAAAACGGAAAACGGAAAGGTAAAAAAAAATTGTCGGCCGGAAAACGGAAAACGGAAAAATGAAATGCCGGAAAACGGAAAACGGAAAGCAAAATTTTCACGGAAACGGAAAAAAAATAAAGTGAAATTAGCACGGTAATAGACAAATTTGCAGAAGGAAAACCTGCATGCAGGTTTGCCTGTTTGGCTTTGATTGTGGTAGCTGTACATTCTGCAACTATGTATCATGCCTGTAACTTCACTTGTAGTTCAAGCTTAACTGAACCAACAAAAAATCATCAAAAAGTAGCCATAGTGGCCATAGGAAAGGAAACACTACGACAATTTCACAGTCTAGAAGCAGTGGGAATCACTGATGACCCCTATGCAATTGATGACAACATTGCAGAGGAGATGATAATAAATAGCATAAAATTCAATGACAACAACAAACGATACTATATTGACTGGCTGTATAAAGAGAGTATCAGTGACCTGCCCACGGGAAAAGCAGAAGCCTTGGTGCAGTTAAAATCACTGATAAGAAGATTCAACAAAGATCCAAACTTATTTGAACAATACCGGAAAGTTTTGGACAACCAACTAGAAAAGGGAATAATTGAGATCTGTGATGACAAAACAGACAACAAGGGAATTCATTACCTGCCACACCAGCCAGTAATCACGCCGGGCAAATCGACATCATGCAGAATCGTGTACAATGGGTCGCAGGTAAGCCCAGTTTCAACGAGTGCCTTTTTAGAGGACCAATTACAACACCATTAGCACTGGGCCTACTCCTGATGTTCAGGGCAGGCAATCTAGCATTAATTGCCGATATTGAAAAGGCATTTTTGCAAATAGGATTGCATGACCAAGCTAGAGACTACACACAATTTTTCTGGCTGAAAGATGCCTCAAAACCAGTAACTGAAAATAACTTAATAGTACTTCATTTTAAACGTGTACTGTTTGGACTTGTCTGCAGCCCAGCAATTTTGGGAGCAGTCATAAAATACCATTTAAATGTAACAATAAACAACATGAATGAATATGAAGAAAATGAAGGGGAATGAAACCAGTTGGCGATGATAATAAACAACATTTACATCGATAACTTCATCATGAGTGTCATGAATGAAGTTGAAGCTTTAGAACTATATTACAAAGTCAAAGCTTTATTTGACCAATGTTCTATGAACATGAGGGAATGGCTGTCAAACTCCAGATCAGTCATGAATGAAATAGCAGAAAATGACAGGAGTCCAAAGGTGAATAAAATTGTTGCAGTAATGGGCATGAAATAAAATCACTGAACAGACATGCTGGCAATATCAACACCAAAATTGCAAATTGACAGCATCACAACACCAACCAGACAAAACTTGAATAAATTATTGGTGTCAGCATATGACCCAATTGGGTTCACAGCACCTGTTTCACTGACCCTGAAATCCCAGTTATCAATGCTGCTCCAAGAGACAAAAACAACACAATGGGATGAGCCAATTGAAGATAAATACAGATTGGAAAAACAATGGAAAAATGCCAGAAAACTGAAAATCGAGCCAGAAAATGGAAAAATGGCCTGGTAAAACGGAAACGGAAAGGTAAAAATTTTTCAGCCGGAAAACGGAAAAATGGGCCGGAAAAACGGAAACGGAAAGGTAAAAAATTTTCAGCTGCCGGAAAACGGAAAACGGAAAGGTAAAAAATTTTCGGCTGCCGGAAAACGGAAAACGGAAAGGTAAAAAATTTTCGGCTGCCGGAAAACGGAAAACGGAAAGGTAAAAAATTTTCCTGCGGAAAGGCGGAAACGGAAAACGGAAACGGAAATTTGACACCCTACTTGTAGGGCAGAAACATTTCATATCTACAAAAAACGTTTTATGTATTTAATATGTAAATAGGTATAATATATGTAATATCTTGCAGCTAGAGTTCACTAACATTGTTTTCACTGTATGAATTCGGAATTTTGCATTCCTACAAATCATTTATGATACCAAATTTACCCCCCTTTGTGCAGTAAACTTCTCATACATTTTACTGAAAATACTGACAAAAAAATAACTCCCCCTAGAATAAACCCCTCCTCAAAAACTTCTGACGAAAAAAACACCGGGGACTTATTCGAGGATATACGGTAAATCTGTCAAATGCCATAATGTGAATAAAATGAACGGTAAAATGTTGTAAAAACTCTTTTTGCACGGCCATTATACAAATTGGTGTGGCATGTTAAATGACATTTCACAAATTTGTGACATTTCTTATTTTACATACTGCAGAAATGGCTCATGGCTGGCATGTCGGAACCTGGCCAAATAACGCATTCTTTCGCACCCTGGACCAGTTTGACCCCTACAAATAAATGTATTTCGACAGACAGGAATTAGATTCCCAACAAATATATTCAGAATAAAGCATAGATGCAAAAACCGAGCCAAACACACCGCGAAAACAAAACTGATATCGTTGCAAAAACAGCATTAAGACATAATACAAAAAGTTTGCCCAATCATAGTGTGTAAGCAAAGGCAAAAACATACCCAGGGCAAAAACTCCCCCTTCCCTGGCCTACATACACTCCTGGGAAAATGTCTTTATCCCTTTTATTTTTTTGGTTCAATGGTGTACCAAACATAAAATATGGGTCACTGAGGGGTGAAACTCATACATCGGGAGGGTAATTATGTCAACCACCCACACTAGAAGTATGCCCCCCCCCTAGTGCGTATATAGTCAATATATCGTTGACCCTGAAAGCAGTGCCTTCTGCGATTTTTTCTTGCTTTTTTACATTTTGCTTTATGTGCACAGTCGTGAGCTGGCACGGTGCCAACATTTCGTTTTGTTGATAAATTGAAAAATATGAACCATGCCGGGTCGATATTTGTCTGCCAACCGACACTAGAGGATTTTGAACATGATGCGAAATCAATGTGAGTGCAGAGTATCAAGTCCACTGCGTATACCACCATTTTGAATACAAATAGGCAAAGTGATAAATATTTGAGCAGTGCATCGTTTTTTTTACATCGCATCGCATCGCATCGCATCATTGTTTCACCATGTTTTTTTCTTGGTTTTAATGTTTTAGTATAAGGGATAGACTTTTTTCCACCGGAAATTTGACTTTGGATCGCTGCCAAACGAGCAGCAAAGCACCCAGAAACCTAAAAATCGACATGTGGCATAAAGGCACCTTACTCTACAAGAATTCATCCCATGTACATCCCGACACAGGTCGCACGTTAGCAGGAGAGACATTGAATTTTTTTGTTCCCTATCAGGAGGATAACGACATTTTTCCGGGAGTGTATATAGCAGACATTCGTGCCAACGCAAATGCAAATACTGCAAGTCGCAGCGCCTACAAATGGCGCCAGCGCCATGACTCAACCCATGACTACTACAGGGACAAATTGGGGGGGGGGGGGCGTCCCTGAGCAAAGGTAAACCCAACTGTACCGCCCGGTAAATCGGGGGGGGGGGGCAACTACTCGGTAACCCGGCCGGGGTTCAACAATTTTAGATTTAGCAGTAACCAAATAGTGTAGCTTGAGGGTCGGAAAAGTTTCGCCGGACCGCTTGCACGGTATTTGAGCAGACCTAGGGAAGTTAATGGACCGATTTGGATTTTTCACATTTGGATAACTGTACTGAAACTAACTTAGGATTGAGTTTGCGGGTAGATTTCTCAGGGATAACTTTTCTAAACGGGATAGTTAGCTGTACTGCTGACTGACCAAAAAGGGTTATAAAAGTTACGAAGCAATTGATCAATTAGAAGCAAACTGCTCAAAATTCCGAAATCAAAATCTCAATGTAATCATTTACAGCGCCACATAATTTTCCTACACAATCATTGCGGCTGGTAGAAAAAAATGCAAAAATAATCGGTACTGGTCGCCTCGCAAATAGTTATCTTCTCAAAGCAGATCGTCATCATTACTCTGAGTATTTGACCTTTGGCAAAAATTCGCTGATACCCCACGTCCAGTCCCTTCATCCTGAATTAAAAAAACGCATAGAAGCGATCACAGAAAAGTCCAAAGAAAATAAATATGGTACGGTTTGTACTTATTTATATGGTCGTGTTCGAATTTTAAAAATCATAAGTACTCACCTCCGGCCGATACAACGGATTGGCATTCATCGGGTGTCGTCCTGCCCGGTCGGCCTGCAAAACGCGTATTTTTAGCATTGCGCTTACGGTGTCAACTTTTCGTTTGACGGCAAAATTTTACCATCTCAGATTTTTCTTAAATCACGCTAATTTTTTCATTTTATCTCAGCACTTTCCACGGAGGTGCGTGCGGTGACGCTATCAGCACAATTTTGGTACAGAAAATTGGCACAAACGACAATGGTACGAGTAAAAAATGGCGCCACATAGGGTTGGGATGAAATGACTTTTCGATATCGATATTTTGCTCTCAAACTCGGTATTCAATAGAAAAAGTGATCGATATCCGATATTAAATATGCAAAAATAGTCGATATTAGACACGATATATCATCCCAACCTATCGCAGAGGAAACACCAGAAAAGTAAAACATGCAGGCAAAACACACGGATGTACAAGGATTTAAATGTATTTGAATTTTTGGATCCATGTGAGGCTAGATAGGCTAGCTGAAGGCTCTCCTGTGGATAGCAACAGGGTGCCTATGCCAAACCCCCGTTTCACCCGCGGACCTAACTGTATACATTGTGTGACAGAGAACAAAAGTGCGGTCAGTCCATGCAAAATCCATGCAGCGGACGAAACACAAAAGCGCAAACAAACGCCGCGCGGCCGGGCGGCAGTTGGACGCATCGCAGCGGCGGCGCTCAGCCCCGCCAGCTGGTCGGCGGACGCGTTGCTGTTGTCCGCGTAGCTGCCGCTGTTCGCGCCGCCCAAACGGAAGCCGCTGCGCGACACAAGGGGGTGAAAACAAAGTGCACCATTTAAAGTGACTCTTCATGCACTGAAGTTTCTGCCTATGTGCGGTGATAAAAATATTGTTTCCCACCACTAAAAGAACTAAAGTTCAAAAGGTTTCAAAACGATTGTGTAATACCCTGTAAAATGTAAGATTCAGATACAAAAACATAAGATTTGGATACGATACAATAAGATTTGGAAACACATGACACTTAACGTGACATTTGACACTTTACAGGGTTTTTCACATGACACCTGACATTATATAGTTTATTTTACATACACATGACAATTTACAGGGTCTTTTACACTTTACGGGTCTTTTACGGGATCTGGGACTGGCACCTGGATTCCATTTGAACCATAAGTCGAGCAAACAAATGAAAACATTTGAGGCGTCAATTCTAAAAGTCGAAAATTTGAAAAATTGTTTATGACCCGGAAATTTTATCTAAAAGTGTTTTATAAAAGTAAAATCTAAAAGAGCGATTTGTAAAAAAGCACTTTTAGAAGTAGATGCCTCATTTTTGCATGCACTGAAATCGAGACCAAACAAAAAGACAGTATATACGGTATATGTACTATTTACTTATAGTGCACCACCATAAAAATGTGTTCGTGCAAGAAAATATAACGACAGAAAAAAGGAAGCCCCCTAACGAGACGCAACTATTTTTGATAAGCAAACCACAGCATGCAAAATCAAAAATGCGAAAAAGGAAAGTATAGTTGGATGGTTTAAACTAACACAGTGCTTGACTGGTTTGTCGCTGCAGTAGCGCCACTGCTCATAGCTGCGAGACGGTAATATTTTAGATTCATAGTGGTAGTAACAGGGGTCCGTAGGATTTTTTTTCCCATGCAGCGATCTGGGTGGAGGTAACCCCCCCCCCCCCATCCATTGGAAGAAAGCTTAAGAAAAAGCTCCTTCCAAGGGCTGTAAACAAAAGTGCTGACTGATCAAGTGAGAGGATGCACTGGAGCAATCGATTCCCAACGTTAAAGTAATATTATCCCCACTGAAATCCGAGCTAACCCAAATTGTCCATCTGCTGTGACAAATCAGTGTTTAGGTCGATCAAAGTGGGCTCGCCCGAGTCTGGAGCACCAGTATCAGTGTGTTTCTTGTCGCTGCTGCCTTGTTTTGCGTCGCTGCCACTGGTCGCTGAATTTAAATTGGCTAGATTCGTGCCGGATGCCGTGTTTTTATTCTTGCTGTAGCGCTCGTACTTTTCGAACACGTTGTTCAATTCGTCGTTGATCATTAGTAGCTCGTCTGCAAGTAAGATGATGAAAGTATCACAGCGGTGTAACCTGTGACGTAGCCAGGATTTTTGAGCGGAGGTGCGGATTGTTTACGGAGCCCGGGGAAGAGGGGTGCGGCGCACCCCCCCCCCCTCAAAGTTTCAAACCCCCGCTGGGTGCATCCATATTGTCTAGGCAGCTGGTACTACTTGTCGCACACTTGTCAGGCGATGCCACCGCAATTGCGTCGTTATTTCTACAAAAAAAGAAAGCGAAAGCATTTAATAAAAAAACGATTTTTTTTCATTTTCCACATAACGGGGGGGGGGGGGGCGCGGGACCTTCCAGACGCAGTAGCGACATTCAACGTGTACAAGCTCACTGGTAACATCATCGCTCGCGACGCGTTGGAACAGGGCCACAATGCGCGCCTGCATCTCCTTGAGCGTGGCGTGCAGCTCCTCCATCAGCTGCGAGTCCTCGGCGGACTCGGCGCCGGGCGTCAGCTCCGTCATCATCTCGCGCAGCACCTTCGCGTTGCCTGCAAACCGCTACATTGTAAAAATGTATATTTAGAGGGGGATTATGTCGGTCTGATCAAAAGTGTGGTGTTGTTGAAGGCAAACGAGCTCACGTCAAAGTGTGGTCAGAATGGACTCACGAGCGCTTAAATTATTTGCAAAGAAAACACACAGAAACAATAATTTGTGGTCGCGTTCCAATAACGTTCGCACTGCCAACTTTCCGTTCCCAGAATGACATAAATTTTATTTCCCCAGTTTCGTTTTCCATCTTCCGGCTGCACTTCCACAAAATTATGTCACACCAAAGAGAGAAAAAACAAGGGGAAATAACGCACCGCCGACAACGTCAAGTTCGCTGCGCAGCTTGGCCAGCTGTTCGGATGTGGGAGCGACGGGTTGGGGTCGGAACGAGGCTGGCGCCCCCGGAACGGCCTCCGCGGCCACGACTGGAGCGACGTCCGCTTGCGGCTCATTCCGGGCCACCGTCTGCGTGTGCACGGTTGTTGGAAAACCGCTCCAGTATCGATACTTCCAGTACAGAGCAGTGTAATGCGATGATTTTTTATTCAATTTTTCCAGATGGAATGGGCCCAAAAACCCTAGTTGACATCGACACCAAATGTCAACTGGTTTCCATCCCAATCGAAATCTTGCTGACGAGCGAACGGACGACGTTCAAATGCAAGCTTGGAATTGGGATCGGAACTAGTTGATATTTGTGTCGAGTCTATGTCAATTAGTGTGTGCTGCCAATATGGTATATTTCGCGTTCGGTCGTGCTCATAAAGTTCGGAACAGATTTACAAAACCAATTAAAAATATGATTTTCAGGAAAGTTCATCGCTGGGAGACTCTTACTCACGCACTCTTAGTTCACTGGCGAGGCGACCTGGCAAGGTCAAAAAATTGCAGAAACAAACTTCAGAGTAGTACTTCGGAGATGGGCGAAAGGCTCTTCCGGGAGGAAACAGAGTTTACTAACCCTCTTTGGCGTCAATATAGGTGCCATTGTATCCAAATCGGTGGCGGGAAACTCTACACCCTTTGCTTTCAATTCATCGTAAACGAGGCACACGCCGTTCAGCGCTGGATCCTCACGGAACGCATCCGCCCACGACTGAAAATTGCATAAAAATTGGCAAAAACAACGAACAAAGATGCAAAGCATGGTGAAACTTGGAGGTAGCCACAGACCCTGTAAAATGCCCTGCAATGTGTCAAAATGAATGTAAAATGCCCTGCAAAATGGCAACCCAGTTACCATTTTGCAGGGCATTTTACATTCCTTTTAACCCTGCGGGGCATTTTACAGGGCCTGGGAAAGGCACCTGAATTAGTCCCAACACTCGTTCCTGCACTGCTTGAGGCGGGTCGTGCTTGGGTCCGATTAGCGCCACCAGCGAACGAATGTACTCCTTGTCCATGACCATCCTGTGAAACCTGTGGTTGCCATTTTTGACGCAAGTTTCCAACAGCGTCAGCGTGTACAGCACCGACTGTTTCTCTTTCGTAGCCATTTGATTTTGCAACCGTTTGCGAATAGCTCTCACCGTGTCCGATGCGCTGCGTTTTCGTGAGTGTGGATTTTTAACGTGTTTAACGGTTCTTGGTGAGAAGGTCTGGTGTAAACTGGGGTGTTTATTTGTCAATCTCAACATGGTATACTCGGCCGACACGATACTCTACAAACAGATACTGTCTTCGGCTGGCAGACGGCCAGCCGAGAACTTATGAAAGGCGTGATGACGACAAAATGATGACGTCATGAAGACGATGTGATGGCGAGAAATGATGATGGCGACGAAAGTGATCACGTCATGATGGAGTGTTTCCCACGGAAAAATGTACGGCCTAATGTTGTCCGAGTATAATATAAAGGTGGTTGAATGTAACTGCAGCACTGAGATTCAGAATAGGAACATGAAAAACTATAGCAGAAGGTAGAACTAGGATGGATATAAACTTTACTTTGGATCTGGACATCAGAGTAATAAACTTTATTTTTACTGGGATGAGTCATCAATACATTCATCAGACGACATTACCTCATCAAATCACGTCGATCGGAAATTAGACCATGTAAAAATCAGGCAAAAAAGCTCTGAGACATGTTGCTGCTCATAAGCAAATCACCATCTCAGTCCAAAGGTTAGTCATAAAAAGAAATGTGAACCGACCCTTGTTCCGAATAATTTATAATGTCGCAAATTTCCATGTTTAACTCCCAATCCTCACACTGAAGTTGGCTATCAGTCGCTCGTTCTGAAAAAAACACGACATTAGGAGACACATTCGTTATTCCGCTTTCCCAGACAGCGGCAAAATTTTCTGGCAAGGTGCCAAACTGATAAACAGCGATGACTAACCAACTCTGATACCAGCCGGTGTAGTCAAAGGATTACCCTGTATGAATTCAGTGACATAACTCGCTGCCTGTTTAGCTTGATCCATTTTGATTGATTTTACTCCGCTGCAGTAGGGCTTCCACCGGAAAACAGCGGAAATGCAATAAATATTTTCTCTTTTCTAAAAAATAATAAAAAGGATACCTTTGACGGATACGATACCACATTCTGAAATGATACTCCTTAAAAATACTGGAACACATGAATATGTGCAACACGTAATTTTTGGCGTTAAGCGGCCATCTTAGACTGGCGGGGACAGCATCAAAAATAATCAATCACGAATTTATTCGCTAATAGCGGTTTTTTAATCGGAGAACAAATTGGCAGTTGACCAAAAACAGCCAGCCAAAAATTATTTCGAAATCGCTATAGATAAAATAGGCAAAAAATAGGTACAATATATAGATGATCTGTATGTAGACGAAAATAGAGATATATATGAAGGTGAAAGTGGGAAAAATACGGCTTTTCTGCGTTTCTGCGATTTTGAGCACTTTGAGTGCTTTCACCCTCTTCCGTACAATACGCAACCGATAATTTGGACGTGAGTGATCCAATCCTTTTTAAACATTTTTTTTCTGAAATATTTTCATGGTTTTTGTATGGACTCTCTCTCTCTGTTCCTCATGTGCCATCGATTGGCGCAGGTACTCGGATTTTTGTAGTGTATATTTTTCGTTTGGAAAGTCATAATGCAATGTTTATCACGCTGGTAATACCATGGCGCAATTTTCAGACGCACGACGATTGAGTTTGCTGATTTTGGAACAGTGCCAAACCTGTAGAATATCCTGTGAGCTCGAATGACACGCGGCTGACGGCCACTTATTTCCTGGTAACTTTTCTGGCTTTCTTACTTTGATTGGTTTTCTTTTCCAATGGTAATAGTGGGGGAAAATCCACTTGTATTGGTCTTATATTTTGCTTTTGCCCCATTGCTGAGTTCAAACTTCGTTTCTTAAACAGTGTTGCTAAAAAATCACCACGCGGCAGCGATTCTTCTCATTTTAGTGGTACATTCATCCACCTAAATTTTTCCACACCGTTCAAAACGTGGCTTGAAAAGTGAAAATATAAAAATGTTGTATAGCGGGCTGCGCATGCGAAATTGCACTTCGCGGCCACTATTCGTGATTGTTCAGGTTTTTGGCATTCAAATCTGTCGCCGCGTGTGAAATAATCCGTTCATAATAGCCGAATAGCCGTTCATAATAGCCGTTCATAATTTTAGAAATTAGCCGATTTCAGTTTTCATTTTAATTTACCTAACCCACTTACACATCGTCAGTAGGAGATACCCACGGATGTGAAGATGGGGAGCATTGATTCATGTCTTTACTTTTAGCTTATTTTTCCGCTTTAGCAATTTTACAAGTTTGCGCTTTCCACTACCGCGTTGGGGGGATTTTTGGTTTTTTTTGGGAATTTACTTTCCTATCCTCCTTCCTTCCGGGTACCCGGCTAGCCCGGGTACCCAGCTATACAGCCACTGGTTCGCCAGTGGTTCTGTTGCTATATAACCAGGGGGGCTCTCAAGCCCCACCTGGCCTTACAGTATCTATACTTATTTAGTAGTTACCAAAAATTTAAAAAATAATTTAAAGTTTTACTTAAATTTTCTTAAATTCAAACAAAGTTTTTGTACAAATATAAAATATTAATTATTATCTGATATACAGGGCGCTTTTCTAACTCAAATCGAGAATTCTTTCTCTGCAGTGTTATACTTCTGTTTTCACCACGCAGAAACGCAAAGTGCCGACCGGGGAGGAATCGCTGGACGTTTCCGAGCTCCAGGCCCTTGGTGACGCCCAGGCCGTGCTGGCCGAAGGCTTAGAAGGTGTGCGTAGTGAGCTGCGCTTTGTACACCGCGATTTGAAACACAACGATTTACGCATCACCAATGTCAATAAAGGTCTGGGGTTTTGGTTTTTACTGGGTTTTTGTGTCGATACGCTGGTAGATTAGAGTTCACCGCAGATCACCCGGTAACGGGTGAGCGGCACCCGGTGAACGTGTTGAGGGAGATTATGCAAGTGGGCATGAAAATCGACCTCAACACGGTAATGGATATGACTGCCCCCGGTCGCTTGGTGTACGCTCGGTCAGAACCTTCTTATTTCACCTTTTTTAAGCCTAAACTCACCCTTTCTACCCCCCACCTTGCACTTCCCAGCTGGGAAAATAGCCGGCGCAAGGAAAACGGTGGCGGCGCCAATTCGTCGGCGCCGAAACATACCCTTATGGTCAGATTTGCGTCGGACAGCGACACGAAATTCGTGCTGGACAAAAAGAAGGGTATGGGGAGTTACTGCGCTGAGGGGTGCACACGCCCAGTCAGTGTGAATAAAGATTTTGCGCCTAAAGATCATCTGGATCAATTGAGGGCAAAGGTAGCGTGTTTTTGATTTACTAGCTATTTAACACCTGTACAAACAGTTAAACAGCAGCCCGGTTCTGTAAAAAATCTAGTTTTCTGGTAAACCGAAATTATGAGTAAAATTATATCGACGTGTGAACTGAAGTCTTTTCTGTAATAAATTTTGATCTTAAAGACTTACTAGAAGTTTCTATTTTTTGCTTGGGAAGTACTCAAAAAATAACAGTTTTCTACCTGGTACCCACTTTACACACTTAAAAATACTAAAACGCATTTATTTTCAGACGGTGTCACGCGCGCTGGCCGAGAAGAAAAACGTTTCATGGAAAGGCACCGAAATCAAACTGCGCGGTAACAGGATTGCCTATCAAAACAGCGTAAAAACGTGGCAGGAGTGGATACAAGTGGAGAAGTTGGTGCCCGACGCTTCTAAAATGGGACCAGGGTGGATTCAGCCTACTTTTGGGTAATTTATGCTTTTTTCTACTACTTCGATGATTTGGTTTGTATTTTTAGTTACTCACGTATGGATTAAAATCTTTTTCTGAAGAATTTTCTACTACTGCATTTGATTATGAGAGCCGGCTCACTAAAATTCCGTCAACTCTTCCCGTTAATTCTCTTACTTATTGACTTTACGGTCAGGTAATAAATAGTGGATTTTCTTAGCAATCGTTTACATACTCAGACCGAATGCCGGTGCGGGGGCTTCGAGCAGTTTTGCCTCAGCCGCTAGAAAACCGCGCCAGGAATGAGATTCTGATTTTTGTTTTTAGCCATTTTTTTGTGTGCTATCTACGTCAGAAACGACTTTTTTAGCCTGGTCACTGTTTCTATATGCATTCACTTCCTGAATCAGTTTCATCTGAACACTATTTTTGAGAAATCGTTTCTGACTCTACGTTTTATCAAAAAGGGATCCTGCCTTAAGTTTGCTTAAAGTTGTTTTTTCATTGATTTGAAAGTTAATTCAATTCATGAATTCGAACGCGTTGAATAAAAAAATTTTTCATGGTACAGTGGTCTGTAAAAAGCATTTTCTAACGGTCCTGTTTAGCCGTTTCGGTCTTGCGAGACCAGCCGTTCTTAGCCGATTCTATTTAGCACGGTTTTTCCCTTCCCACTTTTTTCAGCCTTTGGTTGGGTATTTCAGCTGATGTAAATGCAACTTTTACTAATTTAGCCGTGAAAACAGGGCGGATCGGCTTTTAACGTCTGCCCCGCTGGCCGGTGGGGTAGACGGGCATGCCGCCCTGTGGGTCATAAAGGTGAGAGCCCTATTTAGGGCAGCGGCTCGCCTTAAAGCCTTGACAGGCCAATTGAACCGGCCACCAGCTATTTGCCCACAGGGCCTGGTCACCCTGTGGGGTCACCTTGACCGCCTACCACTAACCCTACTTCCACTTACTCTTTCACTAAACGCACATACTGTGTCAGCATGGAATCAGATGCAAACTTTTCCCCGGATTTATGTGAACACCAGGACTGTGGGATCACAACCACAACATGCGGTAAAAATTGTAAAAGTTGCAGTTACATTAGACAGGGCTCTACCGTGAATGCATTTAGTACTGGATACAAATTTCGCACCAGGGATCACGTTCAAAAAGGTATTTACAACTGTCGTTCCAAAAATGTGGTATATTTGCTTACATGTGAGGAGTGTTGTATCCAATATGTAGGGCAAACTAGTAGGGCACTGGGCATTAGAATTCGTGAGCATGTCAGAAGCTTTTTTAAGGGCAGTTTAAATACGGAGTTATGTAAACACTTCCATGGGACAGGTCACATTCCAAAGTTCAGTATACTGGGTCAATACAAAAAAGAAAGCTTAATAATTCAGGAAAGTTTATGGATTTTGCAACTAAATACAAGTTTTCCTTTTGGCTTCAATACTAAAGTCCAAGGCTATGGAATTATTAATAGAGACAGTATTAGTTCTATCACCTCAGGTCCCTATTTTTGCAAACCAGTTAAAAGAACCCATGTAAATAGAATTAGGGATAATGTTAAAAAACGAAAAAGGACTAAGGTTGAATTACTTAGTGAATTTGTTATGCACTCAAATAACAGGGAAACTATTATGAAAATTCTTTACAGTTGCAGTAAAAAAGAAATTATGGATTTGGCTCTGTGTTTTGAAGAAATTTTTAGTGCAATTGGATCGATAGATGAAATCTTAGCACTTCAGATAATTGCTTTCATCACCAAAAGAAACACCAGTAAACCTAGTTTCAAGTCAGATGGGCGTAAGAAGATTTTTATTAAATGTCTTTATGCCAATCCAGGCATTGACATTCTTAAACCTCAGAGGCTTTTCAATAAAACGTGGCTTACAAATGAGTTCGGTGATAATTGGGGTGCAAATAATAAGGTTGTGGTTACATTTGAATACAATGAATCTTTGGGCAATATTGTTTGTAATCACAATCAATTTTTACGCGATAAAATTAAGGAGGATTGGAAGAACCTGCTCTTGGACACTTGTGATTGTGAAAACTCCGTATTTAAGCATCCCTTTCATCAACACATAGTTACAGGTGATTTGGAGGTACTTGAGGATAAGGAATTAAGTTCGCTTCTACTTAAAGGGTCCAAATTTAGGCTCCCTCAACCGGAAAATTTTTCAGAAGCGCGCATGGCCCTAGTGGCAAGCGCTATGGAGCTTCTGAAAAAAGTACATAAGCTGGAACTAGAGGGTAAAATTTCAGATATCATCAAAAAGTACTCAGATTTATATAAAGAAAAATTCAACGTTAACAGTACAGCATTCATAAATGTCAACACTCTAAAAAGTAAAATTAGAAAAATTCACAATAAATTTGTTTTGGCTCCTGCAGATAAGGCGACTAGCAATTTTGTAGTTGTTTGCAGAAAATATATGTGTATGAAAATGGCGGAAGAGTTAGGGGTCACTGCAGACACTTCGGGGTTAAAAATAGTGGGTAATAAAACGTATGCACCTACAATAGAATCAATTGATGAAGTGATACAAATGCATAACAAAATAGTAGAAAATTTAGGTATCAAAATTGATTCAAAACTTCAAAAATTACCTCAACTGTTTGCTATCCCTAAGATGCATAAGAATCCGCCTAAATTTCGCTTTATTTGTGGAGGTAGTAAAGCACCGATCAAACCAGCTGCTTTAATCCTTCACAAAATTCTCAGGATGCTAAAACGACATCTCAAGAACTACGTGGGTAGCTACGAAAGCGGCGGTGTAACTTGCAGTGGGTACTGGCCCCTGGACTCGTCACTTGAGTTAGCTACTTTTTTACAGTGCCTGCACCGGAATAAGACCCATGTACGTTGTTACACGGGCGATTTTTCAACACTTTACCCAAACATGGATCATAAAACCCTTTTAGAAGATATTTATGGTCTGGTCAACTTCTGTTTCAATCATACTAAAAAATCGCGTGTCGCTATTGGCCACAAAAATACGTGGTTCACTAATGATACAAAAGCGGGTAAATTGTCACTGGATAAGGAAAGTGTTCAAACTTTAACAGTAAACGTGTTGAAAAATTCATACATTAACGTAGCTGGTACTTTGTTAAGACAAATCTCAGGTATACCTATGGGCTGTAGCAGTGCTCCGTCTTTAGCCTGTGCTAGCCTGATGTTTCGTGAATTTTGCTGGGTAAAGAATAAGCCACAAATTGCACAAAAATTGCTGAAAAGTTTCAGATACATTGATGATGTGGCAATTTTTTACAGAGAAGGTGCGGAAAATGACATAGAACAAATTGTGGGTGAAATATATCCTTCAAATTTGCCACTTAACAAGACACATCGAAACCCCTCTAGCACAGACTACTTAGATATGTCTCTAGAACTTGAACCATTGAATACTCAACTCTTTGACAAAAGATTGGATTTCAATTTTAAATGTGTTACAGTTACCCACTTTGAAAGCAACCACAACCTACAAGTAAAATTTGGTTCGCTTTTTGGACATGTTCTACGGTGTTTACGTCTTTGTTCAACATGGGATAATTTTTTGGCTAGCATTGAACCAATTTTGAGAGGACATAAAGAAAACGGGTTCACAAATCAATTTATTATCACCGTTATGTTAAGATGCTACAGGAAATATGAAAATGAACTATTTAGATTGAATAAAAAAATGGATAAATCTCTTTGCATAGACACAATTAGATTGGTAACTTCAATTTAAATGCTTTTCAAATTTTTAGATAAACATTTGTCGCAACAATTCATACAATGCTTTAATTTTCACTGTTTTATGGCCTGAAACTATGGATGTAGGCATAATTTCGAAATTTGACCCTGAACGTCAAGGTGGTAAATATAAAAAGATTTACGGTCAAATTAATTTGAATTTTGCACTCTCAGTTTATCGATTTATGTAATTCTAGAAAGGCCATTCAATTTTCTTGTTTTGTTAATCATGCATAAATTGCCTCAACTACCCAGACCGGCAAATTTTACGATACCGAGGCGCCAAAAACCGTCGGATATTCTAGCAGATCGCGTGCGAGCAGAAATGGCCACCGGGTCGGAGGAAAATGGCGTACCGAGTGAAGCCAATAGGGTACGCTGGCATTTTTAAATTTTGGGGTGCGGTGTTTGCGATAAATACGTTTACCCAAATATGAAGGTATAAATGTGGGGGGGGGGACTTTTTTGGTTTTTAGGGAGTGACTTCATCTCTGATGATGGGGTCGGGTCACTTCCGGCTGGTTCAGGTCAGATGACAGACCCCGAAACCTGAACCAACCACAATTTTATTCCCCTACCAAAGCTGACTTTTAATTTTAGAAATTAGCCGATTTCAGTTTTCATTTTAATAATAGCGCTTACGTGCATTCGATACGCGGTATTTTCAGTACCCGGTGCGCGTATTTCGATTTTCAACCATTCAACTGAATAATGAGAGTCTGATTTCGGGGCACTTTCACTCAAACGGCGACAGTGGGGCAAAGTCATGATCCAGCGTGATGTATGAATTATGATCGTGGCGCGGCGGCGTGTAAACACGCGTGCGGTTTGTGTACATGCTGATAGGTCGACCACAAAAGCTGCCGAAATTTGCCCAATCAATTTTTGACGTGATGTGATCTTTTTGCACTCGTCGTGATTGGCGTTCTAAAATGGGTGTTTTTCAGAAAATATAATTCAAAATAATCTTAGGAAATCTTTCAAATATAAAATATAATTGCCGAAAAAATAAAAATATGAGAGATTTTTTATATTTTCTTCTCGCAAAATAATTATACCACAAATCCTCGAATAAGACCCCCCTCGAATAACCCCCCTTGTTGGCGAGGCGAGGAAGAATTAACTCCCCCCCCTCGAATAACCCCCCCCTCTTGAATTAGAATAACTCCCTCTCCCCGAGATTATTAAAATATAAATCTCCCAGAGATTTTCGGAACGCTAATCGCGATCGATTAGCCTAGTGTATTGGCTTGGGATGAACGAATCTACATATCTACTCACCTAAATAACAAAATTGGCAGCGAGTGGCATAATACGCACCTTTGCGGCGGCCCATCAGCACAGTGAAGGCAGATGTCTGAAAATCAGTCAGTGTCACCCAGTGAGGTGTGATGATTGATTTGGCTTTGACCGCCTTCGTGTTAAATATATAGAAATCACTTTTCAACGATGTTTTGCGTGTGTTGTTGATCTCGCCACTTGATGATTATGGTGTGTGCGAATAATATGTTGGCTGTAGTTTTTTAAACAATTTTTACAAAATGCAAGCATAGTAACCATTTTTTTAAATGACAGTTGAAATTTTCAGTACTGATTCACTATTTTACCATTTCTGCATGCGCGATTGTTTTCATTAATTTTGTCATATTTTTAGCGACAACCTTCCATTTCTGCATACGATCGTCTAATAATAGTGTGCTCCCACATGCTAGTCTGAAGTGTGAAAGAAACATCACTTCCAATTCAATGTTAACCTTCTCTACTAGGCTATTTCATCACTGTTGTAGTTCAAAATGACTTGAAGTCACGAACAATTAAAAGAGGTGAGATATATACTGTGAGTTGACATGAAAATGGATTTTTTTGGCAGAAATCATCACTTATAATGCTATCTCATGGCTCCACAGCCATTGCATGGAAATATGGAACATCACAAATATCATAACTTGTCTTATACAGCTGTATGTTGACTCAACCATATTTAAAAACGGGGTCATTTTAAAAACGTGTTTGTCAAACCCTAGTCGTGACTGAAGTGCGCATGGTCACGATAGCCACACAAAAATGGCGCGATAATTGGCGCTTGAGGTTGGCGCCAGATGTTTTGCCGCCATTTCAAATGGACACCGGCCAAAAGAGTGCCAAGTGTGCGATTGCCGCTTGGCGCCCTCGAATGGTGCCAACGCCATGCGCCATAGACATAGGGTGGTGCCGGCGCCATGGCGCCAGTCAATTGTCAAGTGCGCGCAAACGAATTTGCCTTCATGGATATTCTCGCGTGTCTGATCATGAAAAATGATATGTATGTTTAGGCACACTTCAATTATTCGGATTGATTTTTATTTACCTTATTGATATCATATCGAATACTCTGACCTTTGGTAGGGATAACCTTGTATGCGTGCGGATTGAACTCGTCTAACCATTTTTTTGCGCAGTATTTACATGTTTTCCGAAAATAAGACGGAAGTATTGTTTAACGAGTTTGCTGATACCTACCGTATTTCCTCGAATTACGTGTGTTCTGCATTGCCCGGATCACAAACCGCAGCTGTTGTCATTTACGTTCTCTTTACACTCAATTGGTTGGGGGGGGGTATTTCGAGGGGGGTGGTTTATTAATTCATAGTGACTGTTTTGAGGGGGGTACTTCGAAGAAATACGGTATTATACTCGGCTGTATGATAGGTTACCAACGGCTGGTTTTTGGCGACGGCATTTTTATCTTTGTGACTGGGGCTCTCCGAACTCAGACTTACGTAAAGTCACTTGACTTCATCAAATTTATCTCGTGTTGTTTGCGACTAATGTATGTTGTTTGGATGTAAATACTGAAAATGTAAAATGAAACTGAGAAAAGTAAAAAAAATTGACTCGTGCAAATGTAAGTAAATATGTTTATGCTTAAACATGTAAAAGGAGCATACTTTCTCAAAATGTTCACAATGATATGCAAAAAAGTATAATTTCATGTTTCCCCGGAAATACTGTGAATCAGTATAATAATAGGTACGTTTTTTGTGCTCGGGTACTTTAAAAGAGGTAAATGTCAATCCAAACACCAATATTCATTCGGTACGTGACTATACGAAAAAGTCAAAGTAAATAGTATTTCACAACTATGATTTGCAATATCTGTGCCACAAGCGCAGTCACGCATGTGTGATAAAATGTGTGTTGTGTCTGTTCTCTGTACACGTGTGTCCATTTGTTCGAGACATCAAATGCGTTTCTGTGTTGTCAGTCACGTTGTGGGTGGACAATGACCAGCCCTGTTTGTGCACGATTGAGTGTTCTATTTATTTCAAATGTTATTTACCATATGCTACCATATACTATTTAGGTATCGAATTACTTCGGAAAAGTAGCCCCAGGGGCGTTTTAGGGTAGATTCCTGATGGTAATCTGCTCAGTGGTAATCTGTACCGATGGTAATCTTATTGTGATTACCATCCGTACATAGTAGATTACCATTCATACATTTGGATTACCATCAGTACAAGATCGATGAACAAAAAAAATCACATGTTGCATATTCATTACATGTGTATACGCAATCCTTAAATAACAAGATTGATTAATGGAAAAGTGTATTCATTACACATGTATAGGTAAATGAACTCTACAACTATGTAACAGACACCACATGGTCTGTTTTCATTGTGCAAACATTGTCACAGTAATCAAAGGTAACTTAATCTAATAAAGAATGCTGCCCTTGAATGTGAGAAAGTGTGAAAATGTGCTTGCTTCAATAGGGGGTGGCTCTTAAAATATAGCTGAGTGTTTCAATTTTTTGTTTGTAATATTGTGAAAATGAATGAAATCAAGATTGATACTATCTGGTATTTCTGAAAGAAAACATACACCTTCTTTCAAATGTAAAATTTATTTGTATACTTGCTTTTTGTGCAGAATGTTACTGTGCTATGATGAATAAAGTCATTGTGGAAACAAAGTAACTTTATCTTACAAAGAATGCTGCCCTTGAATATTGGGGAGGTGAAAATGTGCGGAGGGGGTGACCCTTTAAATATGGTTGAGTTTTATACAAATTAGAAACATTTTAAAGAATTTTTGACTTTTTTGCTGCAATTCCACTTAATTCATTCAATCAATACCATGTACATGGTGGTTCTTTGACATTTACTTGTGAAATTTGTAAAAGGTTTTAAACTTGTCAAGTGAGCATGAATATGATGTGTTTACTTTGTTCTCACAGGGTGCACTTGATACACATGGGAAAAACATATGCAATTCACATTGAGGATTACCATCAGTACATATAAGATTACCAACCATAGATATAAGATTACCACCAGTACATTGAAACTTTTCCATATTGTTCAGCCTAGGATTACCATCAGTACTTGAATGGGGATTACCATCGCGGAGATTACCATCAATACCCTCCCCGTTTTAGCCGTTATAATCGGATTTAGTCATCTGATTTGGCAGTGATCCAGTAGAGTTTATTTTTCATCAGAATATTCACAAGATCGTTGAAAGGTGTCGATTCATAGCTAGACCCGATGATGCTGAAAGGAAATGATTGTATACCGTATATCCTCGAAATACCCCCCTCGAAATACTCCCGCCCTCAAAATGGACACAATGAATTGATAAGCCCTCTAAATACCCCCAAATTGAGTGTAAAGCATTCTTTCTTAAATGACAAAAGCTGCAGTTTGTGATCCGTGCCATGCAGAACATATGTTAAAACAATGACTTTGTTACGTTAGAACATGGTTTGTACCAATTACATATATTAGGAATATAAGTCTATAGACTCTTATACATGCTTATTGTTGCATTTTTTACGTTTGCATACGTTACAAACAACAAATTAATACTGCGAGTTCAAAAAATTTCTGGCTAAATAAAAAAAACCCGTCGAATAACCCCCTCCTCCCAATTGAGTGTAAAGCGTTCGTAACCCCTCGTTTAACCCCCATCAAAATTCTCACTCTGAAAAAATAAACCCCCAGGGTATTTCGAGGAAATACAGTAGCTTATTTTTATCTACTACATATTAACAGCATGCAAAAATATTATCTGTGATTTCAATTATCAAATATTACACATTGAATTGAAATATCTAGGTATGTGCATGTGGTTTATATTGATAAAGTACCTGAAAATCATAGACGGGGATTTTATTCGGGGTAATGCGCAAATACCTAGAGGTCAAATGAGTGACATTTGTATTTATTTAACATAAATGCATACTAAAGTGTCTTTCACTTGTGTCCATAAAATTTATGTACAATGAATGTAATAGTGTCTTCGATTCACTTCGTTTTATTTTTTCTGTTCATGCCAAATTGCACACTTATAAATTTATCATCACTTATCATTGGTCCTTCCACTTCCAGTGCTAAACTTAACAATAAAGGTGTGAATAGAACAAGTAAAATGCATTCATTCCAGATGAATGGGAACGAAGAATGCTCTCACACTTTTTTACGCACACGCTCGAATTTCACCCGCGAGATATGCATTTACATACCTATTTATTTCCCACGCTAAATTTCACGCCGAAATCCACACACGTTCCCAAAACCCGCGCGTAGGCTTTTTCACCGCCTAAAAATCGCCCAAAATCGCCCAAAAAAGTTTTATCACCAAAACTTACGATGCGTCTACCTCGATCGTTATGTCGCGCGCAATTTTCTACACTAACGGATCGGGCGCCGGCGCGGCGGATTCGGAAAACTTATGCGAATGCGGACAAGTTTCGGATTGGACGGTGGCTCGTGCGCGTTTGCTCCAAGGGCGGGTTGAAGCGGGTGGCGGTGGCGTGCAGCCGGGACGCCCGCAATTTGGTTCGTCCCATCTTTGTATTATATACTCCAGCGACATGACAGGTTACAGTGAAATCTACCATTACCCATCTGAATAAAAGAATAAACGTAAAAGTTTTCTCATCATATGTATCACATTGCTTCTACTTTGTGTGAATTTGATGCATTTTTCCACGTGACCTCATTCATCAAAATATGGTATAATTGATTGTGAGGCGATCTGTCTGTCTTGTCTACTTACATTACATGGTTGTGCTGCACCTTGTCGTCGAACTTTTGCTGTGTGTTTAAGTTGCGTGAGTGCGATTTTCAAGTGCTTTCGATGTTGGTGCCCATGCGCACGCTGGCTGCGAGTGCGAATTGATTGCACTAGCGAATGGGAAACGCCTCGTTAGCATATTATCGCCTGGTTACCTACAGCTAGTGGTAGAAAAGCGTCATGGCGCTGGCGCCAAAGCAAAAAGCGCTTTTGGCGCTTCGCGCTAAAGTGCTCTGGCACCAAAGGCGCTTATCGCTGCGATCTGGTGCCAGTTCCGCAAAATGAGAAGTGAGAAGTGAAATGGCAAAGGCGAAGTAAAAGCGCAAATGCGAAGTGAAATGGCAAGTGAATTGGCAAGTGAAATGGTGAAAGCGAACAGAAATAAGTTGTTTTTGTACGTCGCTTATGCCAATTTACTTGCCTTTCACTTCACCTTTGCCATTTCACTTCTCACTCCTCTTTTTGCGGAAGTGGCCTCTGAGCTTGGCGCCATTTTGCCTTGCCGCCATTGGCGCTGGGGGATGCCGTGGCGCTTTTGGCGCTTGGCGCTCAAACATTGACGCTTTTTCCATCACTACACTAGTTAACTGCCAGTAAATCAAAAATTTAGTACACACATGTCAACCAATTTTGAATGGCATCTGATTTTTACTAGAATTAGGTGTTCATCAACTACAGTTGACGTAGAGTAAAAATAACTTATTCCAATAAACTCAAATGCATTCAAGCCTAATTTGTGAGTTTATTCATTGTTTTAGTTTTCATTAGTCAGCCAGTGTGTGCAGCGAAATTTATCCTTGGCGCCGTTTTTTCCTGCCGCGTGCGGTTAAGATTTCTCAAATTTGATTTTGAGTGTGCAGTTATTCATCCGCGCGCTGCCGCGATAAACACGGATAACAATTTATCATTTCCCCAACTGCGCCGCGGCCAAGTTCACGCAAGAATTCAACATTTCCGCGTAAATTCGCGCATTTTGGATAGAAAATAAATAGGTGCAAGAATGTCCGTTACGACCGGAACGTAAACTTGTTTTTTGAACAATCCCCCGCGCCGCCGCCGCCTCGACGAAGTGCGTCCCCTTTTGAAGGTTGCAACTTGCGGCGGCGGAAAATCCACGCAAAGTAGGTATTTATCATTGTTTGGTACTGCCTTCAATTAAGTCACATTGTTTTGTCAAGTCAACTTTGAAAACTTTCCATCGACGGTGCCCCGCTAATTTTTCATCCACGGAAAGTGGTGAACGATTTCTGCCGCGTGCAAAGCTTTTACTGCAGAATGTTGTCGTGCGGTCGCGCAGTTCTGCCGCTTGAGTGAATTGTGAACTTGGGGTCATTTTGTTGTTTCACATTCGCAGGTATGTGGACAATATTGGTGTAAAGCGGTTTCTGTGTAAATAGGTAGTTCTTTTTGGATCCTGGCTACCTGCCGTATAGGCTTTTTATGCATAATATTCTGGTCAGTGATAGGTTTTTGTGACCGCACTCACAGACAAGTTGAATGGATGGCAACTTCAACCTTATCAACCTTTCAACCTAAGCACAACGGCCATCTATCTATCTCAGAGGCCGCTCAGCTTTGTTTCTATCTATCCTTCTATATCTATTATCAAACAGGAGTTAATTTTTCCTCACCTGGCCAACAGTGGGAGCTATTCAAGGGGATGGGGGTGTTATTCAAGTGGGATGTTTTTCAAAGGGGGGTTATTCAAGGATAATGGTATACCTTTTTGTACATGATGTGACCGTGCTACTTTGATGATAATTTGACTTTCAATCTTTAATATTTTACCTATAAAAATACTTCATCTAAAATCTCAAGGGAGATAAAGTCAACAAGATGTGTTTGATCTACGGCTGTGGTATTGTCTATGTATTTAAAAGGGTAGAGGTTTTTATTGGTTTCTGTCAATATTCACCTGCGTGTGTGTATTTACCTGCCATCTGCAGTAGCTTTACTAAAAGTATTTATGTACAAATGTAACGGTTCGTATATTGTGTTCTATATATTCGTACATCTGCTGGATGATTTTGGTAAAGAGATGCATTTTATGAGACACCAGTGCAGGTAGTCTGTTTATGCAAATTATGCGTCCATTGCTAGGTAAATAAATAAATATTCTGAAAACATCAGATTTGTTGATGTTCGTTCTTACTACCCCCTCCCCATACTAAGTAGAGTATGGCGTTCACTTTACATTCATCTTGTTTTTCAACCCACCCAATCTGCCAGAATGTTTTTCACTGACCAATGAGTTAATCGTGACAAAAACTCAGCTGAAAGTTTCTTGATCAAACGGCGAATGGGTTCTGGAGATATTAGTTTTTCAGTGATTTCAATAAATTCACATTGACATTTGTAGGGTACCTAATCTGAATTGACATCAATAATTGACTGAGTAATTGGTTGAAATCATCGAAAATTCGGTATCTTCGGAAATGGTGGACTGTTCATGCTCAGTTTTGGATGCAATGAAAATATTGATAACTGCTTCATCCATGACAAATTGGACATTGACTTGTGTCTCATCCAGTCACTGCAGTTCATTTTGTGGAGGAATTTTACATTTCAGTGACACTGCATCTTACATAAAGCTGTAATTTCAGCTTTAATAGCAGTCATTTAAATGGGTTGCTTCTACAGGGGGAAGTTTTTCAGGATCAGTATCAGGATTAAAAAATACTATAATCAGGATTGGGATTTTTAAATTTTGGGATCAGGATTCATATTGGGTTCACTGAATCCTGGGATTTATCGGGATTCAGGATTGGAATCCTGCTTGAACCCTAGTTGCTTTGGTGCAGGTCATTTATGCATGTAAATATTGAGCACAGTATTTATTTCCGCTTTCCATTTTTTCATTTCATCCATCAATTTTTTAAACTGTACTTCCCTTTTTACATTTTACTATTTATTGCCCATTGTTGATAAAAAAATCAGCAATCCTACCCAACAAACTGAGAAAAATTTCACACATTTTTGCAATTTCATTTTTATCACAGCAAAACATTTCTCGCATTTCGTCATGTGTCTGTTTGTTTAAATTTTTCTATGCGAAAAATTTTGGTGTGTGAAGTGATCCGCATGTAGAATATCACACAGCTGTCTCTGCACTGTTTACCTGCCAGTCACTTTTTTAGATTACAAATCTGTGCCACTTGACATTGAATGGAAGGTTGAATTTATTTCGAATGTTGAACTTTGGATGCGATGTGAGAGGTGCATTTCAATTTCACTTGACCGATTCCATTTGATTTTCGCAGTTGATCATTTTACTGGCCATTTTGTGCTTGAATCGCGGGTAAAATGCATCGATTTATCAAGGTAGATTATGATCGCATTTTTCCCCGTAGCGGATGGTTTTCAGCGGGATTCCGGATAATAGATTTCCACTTAATAGCTGTTTTTCTTGTTGTGATATTCTATGAAAATAGTTTTTCTTCGGGTCGAGTTTTCAAAAAGTGATCTGACCTGTTTGATACATACTTCCAATGCCTAGCAAACAATTCTCCGTTCATTCTATCAAGTGTCCGTGGCCCTATCATTCGATTTTCTTAATGTAATGTAAAATGATCAGCCAATTTTGACACACCCTCAAAATTGATCAGATGCGCTGATGTTTACCGTTCCTCTGAACTTGAAGTTTTTTATAGTGTAGGTAGCATTATTTGCGTGTAAAATTGCACATTTTCTCTGGTTTTACGCGCAGAATTTGCCAGTTTGATGAGCACGCAATTTATTTGTAAGTGATTTCCAATAGAAATGTGAAAAGTGCAATTTGTGATTGTGTATGTGATGTTAGAGTTCGAACGATATTTATATCGCGCGCAAGAATAGAAGATCGAAAATCGAATGTGGATCACTTTATTCATATCGAGGATTGACACTTAAAAATTTTGATAGCCTTTCACATTTTGTCAGCAAAGGTCCGATTTCTGTCGTGAAATATCATCGTTTATCACCCACTTTTCATGTCGATATCTATTAACCTCGAGAAGACATCGCTCGAACCCTCGTGTTTACTGTGTGAACTTTGTTTTTTTTGTTTTCATAAACAGGATAGACTAGGCTGGATCCTTTCCGATGGTAGCTAGCGACATGGGGGGTATCCCATTGAGACAAAAGTGCTTTGAGACAACAGTAGTTTTGGTACAACCAAACTGCTCATTGAAACAAAAGCTACTTTGGTACAACAGTTTGTGCATTGGTACAACTACCTGTGCATTGGTACAACTACCTGTGCATTGGTACAACTACCTGTGCATTGGTACACCATTTGTCACTTTGATACAATATAAAAAATTGTGTCACTTTGATACAACATAAATAATGGTTAATACATGGTTAATAATGGTATACACAAATATGTAACTACATCCAACTTGCATACGCTGCTCAACTGTAATTACATAAATATTTGTGTATACCTACGTAATCACCTCCATTTACCGTATTACCTTATATTGATTTTGTCAGTTTTTTTCAGCGTTTTGGTATACCGTATATTAGAGGGTACCTTGTATTAGAGGTATACCTTGTATTGTTTTCGACATATTTTGCAAACATGTTACCAACAGTGAACAACAACGCAATTCATTTGATCAAACTGGAATGTAACAAAATGGTGAACCAGGCCTAATACAATTTGATACAGAGTTGTCAGGGTGCCCTTCGGCACCATTTTCATCATTTTCCGCTATGTTTAGCAATGGTTTTTATGAATTTTTTTGCATTTTGGCATGCAGCCAGCTGTGTGTTATATTAGAGGTGTACCTTAGATTGGAGGTATGCCTAATATTTATTTTGTCAGGTTCAAAAAAGCCAAAAGTTATACCTTATATTAGAGGGTACCTTATATTCGAGGTGTACCTTATATCGGAGGTAATACAGTATGTTGTATCAAAGTGACACAATTATTTTTGTTGTATCAAAGCAACAAACGGTGTACCAATGCACAGGTAGTTGTACCAATCCACAAACTGTTGTACCAAAGTAGCTTTTGTCTCAATGAGCATTTTGGTTGTACCAAAGCTACTGTTGTCTAAAAGCACTTTTGTCTCAATGACGCACACTCGCGACATGTGGCATTGCCGGCACGCAAACTAGTTGACAACCGAAACTGACAACCGACAATTAAATTTGACAAGTCTGTTTATGACAAATTTGTGAACACATTCGAGTTTACCTGTATTAGGATTCCGTAAGCTACTTTTGACGGAGATGAAAAATTTATAGTTGTTAAAACGTATTCACGTTTACTCGAAAAATACGTCTGCGTAAATACGTTCATGATTCGTCTGAAAGAAAGTACCGGTGCTCACCAGTCCGCGTACTTGTTTTTCAAGTACTCGTGCACGGAAAACGTATTTCGTATAGGCTTTTATATCTTCTTTTTCAAGACAGAAGGGAAAAAGGAAGAAAAAAGCTTAAAAAATAGTGAAAATTTTGTATAAAATTTTGTATGAGTAGAAATTGGGGCAAAATATCTCAAAAATACTTTGTTACGTTTTCTACCGAAAAAATATATTACTCATGAGTAATGAGGTTTACTCGTGAGTAAAAGTAGAACAATTTCTTTACGGTTTCTGTACTCAGCTACCAAGAAATAAATTACTTTGACAAAAGTTTAGTACCTTTAACAACTCTGGAAAAATGATTCATAATGGTAAAGTTAAATGTAGTTAAAACAGATTTATTAGCTTTGGAAATTTCGATCGTCAACTAAATAGTTGCGTGGGCCCATTCGTTTGGAACTTGGGTGAGACAGAATGGACGCCGGTTCAGCGTGCAATGTTGGCAGATGGTACACGGGAACGAATGCCCGCACTGTACTGTTGCAAATGCGATATTCTGCCCTGCTGCACATGTGCGCATTGAAATTGTGTGTTCGAAATTAAAATAGGTTTTGTGCTAATTCGAATTGTATCACACTTATTTCGCAGTTGGAGTGCGCACAGTGGTAACCTGAATGCGTACATTTGACATTTCCGTCCTATTTAGAAGTGGCGTTACTATGCCAGAAATATGAAGTAACAGTGTGAATTACCTACTCTACTCACAGTCACAGTTAGGTATATTAGTCCTTGAATCACTGCTATCCAGGGGTCTCCAAGGGGGGCTCCCCACAATCGGCCAGCTATTTATTTATCCCGGAGGCCGCTCAGCTATCTCAATATCTATCCCGAGGCAAATTTTTGGCTACTACCCACTTACACTCCCCCCAATCGCTTAGCTATCTATCTATCTATCTGGAGCCATTTTTCAGAAATTTTTCAGCTCTTTATCCCTCCGGAGGAGCGATTTGCTATTTATCCAGCCCCCGCGAGGGCCAAAATCTTGAAGACCCCTGCTGCTAACTAGATATTATTGACCTTTACGTTGTTTGCTCATGATGATTTCAAAAATACCTGTTGTCTGATGATCGTAATGAGTAATTTTGTAGGGTTGGCCAGAGGTTTTTTAACCGTAAATGACGTTTTTGACCAAAACAGCGAAAAACCTGTTCTGTGTTGTTTTTCTGAAATTTTCGGTTCTGATTCACTAAATTTTTTTGCAATTTTTTGCAATCACGCAATTTTACACGGAGTCAAAAGTTGTGGGTTGTCTTTAGGGTTCAAACGGGATTGACTTTTCGGGATCGGGATCGGGATTGTTTTTTTGAGATTTCGGGATCGGGATCGTGATCGGGATTGGCCGGGATTGGGGTCACGGGATCGGGATTGGCATTTTTTCGGGATCGGGATTGGGGTCTTGGGATAGAGATTTTGCCCAATGTTCTGGCATCCACAGTTGTTCATAAAGGTCTCAAAACACAGTTGGATGCCAGAAAAGTGGTATAAAATGGACGCTGGGGGGTTTTCGTTCACATTTTTGCATACAAAAATGTCATTTTTTCACTTTTTATAATTCCACTAATTTTTCCGGGATCGGGATCCCGGACTTTGGACTTTCTCGGGAACGGGATTTGAAAATTTTCGGAAAAACTGCAAAATCCCGGAATTTCACGGGATCCGGGATAGGGTTGGCCGATGTTTTTTTAAAACGTTTTTTATTAAAAAAAACGTTTTTTTTAATAAAAAAAACATGACGTCCGAAATGTTTTTTTTTTAAAAAAACATCGACTGAAATTTTTAGTACTAGACACTAGGCATTTTGCAAAATTTTTGCGCGCAAGCGCGCAATTTCATTGGTGGTTGTTTTAATTGGTTTTGTGGCATTTTTAGTATCAAAGTATCCATTTCTATGTGCTACCATGGGTTAATAAGCCGTCATATGTTGCTGTAGTATATGATATTGAGGTAATGTGCTTCCATGTACCTCCACAGTGTGTAACTTCACTCCCAAAGTAACAACCTCGTTTTATAACCTTGTTTGATCACTATTCCGTGCCAAACTTTACCTGAAATCATGAACATTTGACTATAAGGCGATATACAAACGATATGTCGACGAAAAATGGATATTTTTGACACAAATCACCACTTATAATGCTATCCCATGGCTCCACAGACATTATATGGTCATATATAACATCACAGAGTATTGCCATTGTCTGATATACCTATATATGTTGACACAAGGTCATATCTGGGAGCATTTAAAAAAAACGTTTTTTATTTAAAAAAAACGTTTTTTATTAAAAAAAACGTTTTTTTTTTTAAAAACATCGAGTTAAAAAAAACGTGTTTTTTTTCAACCCTAATCCGGGATCGGGATCGGGATCCCGTTTGAACCCTAGTTGTCTTGTTGTATTCTTAGCGGCAAACCTTCGATTTATATAGGTATTCTGCCAGGTAATACTAAGCTGTGATATATTGTGGTAGTACATAAGATTTAGCCAACATACTAAAATATTTTAATTGTGAAACATTGTATTAACCTTCTCTTCTCTCAGCACTATTCAAGGCCCAACTTTACTTGTAGTCACGAATGTTCAACAAATGGCGATATGCGTAACCGGTGGACATAAACATTGATAAATTTGACAGTAATAACCACCTAAATATAATGCTATCCCATCGCTCAAAAGCTATCATACCAGGGGTTTTGTAGATTTGGGCCCCCGCGGGGGTTTATGTATTTAGATAGTAAATCGCTCCGGAGGGATAGATAGCTGGAAAAACAATTATTTTTTTTTGGGGGGGGTTCGCGGGGGATCAATATGTAGGCTTTTCCGAGGTATAGACGGAAGAAAAGGGAAAAAATCGCTAAAAGTACCTAGGTGAAAATGGGTATATAAGCACATATACTACTAAAAATAGCCGAAAATAGCCAATACCGAACATGAATTAGAATTTTGAAGGTGAAAAAGTATAAAAGGGTACGAAAATTAGCGATTTTGAGTGAAAATTGGGGCAAAATTTCTTTAAAATCGCTCCAGATAGATAGATAGCTGGCGGATTTGGGGTGGGGGGTAACCCCCCCCCCCTACTTAACCCCTGCATCATACTACCATACTACTATATATTTGTATGAAACGTCACTAAGTCCGGTGCCTTGTCTTTTACGGGTGCATATTTCTGCATATAATCATATTTGGGAGGTTTTGAAAAAAAGTTTTAAAATAAGATATTTAAAAGCGTTTTTTTCATCCATAAGCGGAGAATTTATTAGACCACGTCAGTGAATCATATAACAAATGGCTACGCAATAGCAACAACTTGTATGGTGTTTGGCAGAAACACCACCATCATATCCTCAAATCTTTTCACATATTTCTGTAGAACCTCACGAACTTGGAATTGGAAGTTGATTTGTGTGATTCCGGCCAACAGGTTTGGTCATAAGCACGAGTTTTGTAGGGGTGTGGAGGGGTCCCCCCCTCAAATCCGCCAGCTATCTATCTATCCCGTAGGCTGCTTAGCTATATCTATCCCGGAGGCAATTTTTTTGTCTACTATCCCCCAATCGCCCAGCTATCTACCCAGAGGGGGGGGGTGTCCAAATCTACAGAACCCCTGGTCATGAGTCCTGGCCGTATTCTCACCACAATTCACATCTATCCTTCAATGGCCAGTGTTTTTGGCAGCCGTGCACCCAACATGCAGCCTTTTATGCATGCATGCGCTCGCACAGACTCGACTATCGCATTCTTGCAAATCACATTCCACCCCCTCTAAGATATATGGAAGCACCGCCAGTATGTTTATGTTTATGTCAATGTAATTCTCAGAACTTGGTTATGTGCTTATGCATGTGGAGCAGGGGTCTCCAAGATTGTGACCCTCGGGGGGCTGGATAGATGGAAAATCTCTCCTCCGGACGGATAGATAGCTGATTTTTTTCTGGGGGTGGCTGATATAGATCTATAGATAGATAACTGGCCAATTTTGGGGGCAGCCCCCCCCCTCGGAGACCCCTCATGTGGAGTGTTTCTGACGTATCAAGCATACCTGAAAATGTATCCATCCTTTCTTCCAAGCTGCTGCAAGCTTACTCCGATTCGGGGTGTTTAATTTCTATCATTGAAGTCATGCACATTGGGTGCATGACTGTGTACACGATGATACAACATAAATGTAAACGTGTATTTGCCACAAATCACCAGTTTCTTTGATATTCCATGACTCTACAGCTAATGTATAACTGCAATGTAAATGTTAGTACAGTATGTGCCATGTTACGTTGTGTTTTTCTTGCTCCATCACCCACTCTCAAGGCATTTCAAAGTCATTTAAAAATGTCAACTCTTTCAATAAATTATTCTGGGAAAAGAATTATAATACCGCCCATAATTACTGGGTGGGTGGCGGACGCGTAGTGCCAAAAAAATATTAATTTACGTTTTTACGTGCGTGGCACATCCGGGCAGCCGAATATAAGTAGTGCAATGGCTGCTGCGGGGAAAACTGGTGTAACATCCGGTGAGAAACAGCTCATGCTCAGGGTCATGGAATAGCTGCTTGACATGTCTGTGCCCGGCGGCAGCCAGGAGGCAGTCCCATGCCCTGTAAAGTGTAATAGAACCATGTGTCATGTAAAAGACCCTGTAAAATGTCATGTGTCATGAAAAGTGTCAAAAAACATGTAAAATCCCTCTAAAATGTTAAGTAAAAGATCCAGTGTCCTGTCTATCTAAAAAAAATTCTACAGGATCCCAATCTTATGTATGTTTATCCAAATCTTACGTTTGGACATAAGATTTGGATACAAAAACATGAGCTGGATGGAAAACATAAGAGCACATGACATCTTACATGGTATTTTACATGACACATTACATTTTACAGGGTTTTTACACTTTACAGGGTCTTTTACAGGGTCTGGGATTGCCCCCACCAGGGCCCCGAGTTCAAGTTTGTGCGTAAGGCGCGCCGAAGGCAGAATTTGATGCCCCTGCTAACCCGCTGGGTGCCTTACCTTACGTTTTTATTGAATCTGGCCCCCGGGGCGGCGCTCACGCGCGCGTGCATCCATTTCAACCTGCTGCGCATTTTATGACGGTGTCGGTATTCCACGCGTAGATGTGTATTGTGTATCCATTGATGTAAATCTAAATATACGTACGTGTTTCGCTCATTTTGCATATTTATAATACTGATGGGGATTTCAATGTCACTTTTTGTTGTTTCTCGCCGCCGCCAGGTCTTGCGATGTGTGAATACGCAATCCCAATGGTGATATTTTCCAAGCGATTGCAATTTTTCCGTGAGCATTAATATAAAAACGCATGCATTTCCATTTTTTCCATGACAGCGCGGCGTATTTATAGGTTGTATAAATATTGAAAAGCATTTTACACAAGGTTCATGTGTGATTATTTATTAATCATTTTCGCAATTGTATGAGCTGTCGCGGGCTGAAATGCGCAACAGAATACACATTCATTTTCTAATGCATTTTGGCGTCATTTTAGTGATTTTTTTGCTTCTACATTGAAGACTTTTGTATCTGGTGAAAACGCGTGTTTCACCAATTTAAAAATCTGCCACAGAGCCAGTACTTTTTAACTTGACGCGTCGACTGAGTTATTAAAAGTACTGAACTTTTGTCAAAGTAAACGTAAATGTAAAATACTTTTTTACTCACCCCTGAGTACAGAAAACGTAAAGTATTTTTAAATACTTTTACACACGTAAAATGTGAGTAAAATACTTTTTTTCAGAGAAAACGTAAAAAAACTAAAAAATTTCTTTTGAAAACGTAAAAACAGGTATTTTGTCTCACAGAAAACGTTAAAGTGAGTATTTTTTTCTCACAAAAAAAACGTAAAAGTCTATATTTTTCTATTTTTACTCTGCTATACATCAAATATGTGTTTTTCCCTCCTAATAAGTATTTCTCAGGAAAATGTCTTATCTTTGTCACTTTCTGTCTGGCAAAATGACATTTTCTGTTCCCTAAAAATACGTTTTCTGTACTCGCGTACTTTCAAAAAGTACGCGAGTAAGTGAGTACCGGTATTTTTTCGCGAGGAAACGTATTTACGCAGTACTCGATTATACGCATTTATCGAGTAAACGTAAATACGTTTTAGCAACTATGGTCGACTGCAGGGCAGCATAATCGCGTCACGTCCGTTTTTCCCTGTTTTTATCCGCCGTTTTTATCACCGTGCAATTTCGAGCGCCGCTTCGCACAGTTGCGGTGCCCGGTTGACTGGCCTGATCATGCGCTCCGTATTTATTTGGATACGTGTTTCCGCGCGATGAATGTACGGAAACATAATCGTTTGATGCGATGGGACTCGTATTTTTTGCTGATGTGGTGACAAAAATGTGTATTTAAAGTGCCCAGGTCAGCGGCGGTCACTCCTCTTAGACTGTCAGTTAAATGATAGTACCAACTTAAGTCAATGTTCTCATTTTTCCACTACCTGTGATGTAGACAGCTGCACTATTTATTTGTGATTTTCACGGTATAATAGCCTGAATTCCCTGAACAATAATTCCCTGAACATATTTAGGTAGATAGATAATCAAGTAAAGTTCTGGGGTAAACAGATAGCTGGAGCGTTAGGGGGTTAGTGCACCCCCACTGTAGACACCTGGGGCCAATGCCAGACCCTGCAAAATGCTATGTAAAATGCAAAATGTCAAGCAAAATGTCAAATGACCAGTTAAAAGCGTCTTTTTACACTTTGCGTTTGCATGCCCTTAACTTTTTACATGGTCTGGGATATGAGTGGCAGCAGGAGTGATCAAAGAAAAATTGTGACTTTTGTCAAAGAATGAATAATAACTACCTAGAATTCACTTGCAAATATTTGAATAAACAGTAACATCAACTTAACCAAAATCAATATTGTGAAGCCACGCAGCAGTGCATAGGTGCCTTTTTATTTACACCTGTGTCAATGGCGGGCACAGCACAGCTTCACGGTGGATTTGGTATGAATAGAATGTGATGTGTGAAGTCCATTGAACACTGCGCCTTGCCTTATAAATAGTTCCATTTCAGTTTTCTTAGTGCATTGGAAGCATAAAAAGGTGTATAGGTGTGTGTTTTGCAGGGTTTTGGATACCTGCAGGGGTCCTTAATGTTTAATCTAGTTGGTCTCATTGAATATCCCAGTGCAGATACATAGTTGGATAAAATTTTGAGAGTTTTAGTGGTTCACTATGAAATGGATTCAACCAAATAAGAAAAGAAAAAAGGTGTAACCAAATAAGAAAAAATTCTCAAATACTTAACTAGGTAGTTGAAAGAGCTGTGGTGATTGACTTAAAAGCCACTGCAACAGAATTTATGTTTAATACGTAAAGTTACATTGGATTGCAAACTCAGCACAATATTTCAAAGTTTGCCATCAGGATAGATATTTATCTGTACTATTATTTATTGGTCCTACTTAGGTATACATACCCATTTGATCTTGTTTTTATGTAGTCGTTGGCATGGAAAAATGTATTTCCTTAAACTCAATTTTTTAAGTCCTTGGATGGAGTGTGCGTAAAGAAAAAAAACTGGAATTAAATCGTATCTATGTGAAAACCGAAAATTACTGTGCACTTTTGCATCGTGCACTTTAATTTCAGAATCGAATAACATAACTGCGGGATCGTATGCATCTTTGCTATAATAAAAACTTATTTTCGTTCAACCCCGTTCTGACTTTACACCAAGCAAATGTTCTTTGTGATATTTGTGTATACTCGACCCAGCCAAGTCAGTCCCGTGTAGTGATGTAAAATGCCATGGTGCTGGTTCCAAGGCAAATGGCGCTTTTGGCGCTTGCCGTTATTTTTTCCTGTCGCCAGGAACAAAATGCCTGGCGCTGGCGCTAGTCAGGGGTCTCCGGGATTTTGGCCTTCGCGGGGGCTGGATAGATAGCAAATCACTCCTAGGAGGGATAGATAGCTGAAAACCGCGATTTTGAAGGTGAAAAACTATAAAAAGGAATGAAAATTAGTGATTTTGAGCGAAATTTGGGGCAAACTTTCTCAAAAATCGCTCCAGATGTGGGGATAGCTGAGCGATTTGTGCAGCCCCCCAGCCCCCCCCCCCCCCTTGGAGACCCCTGGCGTTAGCGCCAAAGCAAAAATCACCTGGAGATTTTGGCGCTTAGCGCCAAAGTGCCGGCGCCTTTTACACCACTAGTCCCCCGCGTGAGCAATTTGACTGTACCTGTACCTGTGAGTGCATGTGTGCGTGTGTAGCGATACCTCTGCATGCCGGCTTTCGCATGATCGTCGTCCTGTTATATGCAGAATATGACTGCAGATGCGAAACTTCTGTCCAGTTTTCAAACTGTATAATGTCGCTGTCGGTGACAGCGGTTATGCCGTGTTTCTTTCAATTATCCCAATGACGATATGTTTTATTTTTAAGTATCTTAGGAGTTGTCGCGTCGCGTGACAAAATGTTAGAGGGTGCGACGTTTTCTGCTGTTTTTCTAGTTTTACATAGTTTTCCTGTTCGCGATTTTTATCCTGTAATTTTTTTGGTAGGGTTCGGTGTTTTTCAACAAGGAACAACACGTTGACACAGCTGCCAAGAACATATCGATCAGGATTGCTAAATCTCTAGGAGATTTAAATTTACAAAATATCAGAAAATATAAGATTTTTTTAATTATATTTTTTCTAGGATTTTCCATAGTGGCTCAATTATATATTCATTTGTGGGATCTTCTGAGATTTAGCATTTGATGTTTTTTGAAATTTTTGGAACCGATACCTAATAAAATACCCAATCTGAACGTTTTTTGGACATCTGGGAATGTAGTAAATAACTTAGGTAGTGTCATCTAAAATGTAGATAGCAGATCGCGCGCTTTTATTATCAGATGAAACCGATCATATGAATTTAGTGAAACAAAAAGGTCATTTTTATCTAAAAACATTGTTCTGGGATCTACCGGGTGATAGCATTCGGAAATTAAGGGCATCGCAATTCAGAAAAGGGCATTATTGGTTGCTGAGTATTGAATACCAGGGAAGTAGTTTTCAAAGAAAAGTTGTTGCTGTATTTAACAAGCCTTTTTATAATTTCAAATTTGGCGCATTCAGTGTGGCATACTTATTTAAGACTTGTTGCATGGATTTTAGTTAAAATACATTTGCTCAATACTTGTGTATTTAGTTTACATATTTACATAAATATGTAAATACGTTGTTATATTTGTTCGGGCTGAATCTGTGTCTGCACTCACGCACATTTTGTATAGGTATTTTACTAACAAACTCGCGCCAGTTTCACGGTCAAATTGAAGGCACTGCGTAAAATACGCAAACCGAAAACTTTCCGCTCCCATCGACGTTTGAAATTAGGCCAATTGAATACTTCCAAAGAGGCGAAATAAAAATTTCTGTAGTTAATTTCGACTTTCGAGTATTAATGCGCGTACTTTTTACGCTTGAATAACACCCATCCAAAGTGTACGTTTCGCGAGGGTTTTTTTCCCTATGAACTGTTCTACGAATTTTTATATTCTGAATACATTTTTTGAATCTTTCTTTTCTCGAATTATTGCAATGGCTGAAATCTATTTACGGCGCTAAATTTTCGCCGTAAAACCGTTGTGAGCGCGTTATTTGTGATTGGCCATGAAAATGGGCGTACGATTTTCTTATATTCAGAAGAACATTTTGTGCCAATACTCTGCCAAGGAGAACAACTGCCTATTGATTTGATATTTAGGTAAAATGTATGTGGATGTGTAAATATATTCATGTGTGTGTAGGTAAAGGTACTACCTATGTGTATTTTTAATACATACACGTTTGCATACACAAAGGGACTTGAAATTATTTGTCTGTCTGTAAACCACATATTCCCCTCATATGTATGCGATCCATAAAACTGATCTGATCTGATCTACATTTTGATTTGATGGCCTAAATTTTCGCATGGGTAAAAAGTTGTAAAAGGAATAAATTGGGTCTGTTGTGCATCCCCCTTGAACAATTTGACATGAGTATTTGATTTATCCTATTGTTATCAGGAACATTTCGAGTGCTGTGTTTTTATCTGTGGCTGAATATCATTTGTATGAATTATGCACATTGTATGAAACTTGAGCTTTTGTATTGAATTTGTCATGACATTGACAAGGAAAAATGTGTATACCAAAGACTTACCCAGGGGGCGGTGATATTTTATACAATTTGGTAAGGTATTCATTCCGAAAGAAATTTGTGCTCAATTTTACATGCCATAAGAACTGCGTCCAGCACATGCGCCTCAAAAGCTCCAAATACCTCTGCTAAATAGTGCGCTTTCCGACACCATTGGTGTAATCCTATGTATCAAATGGTGGATACCTTGACATAATTTGAAGAAGTTGGCTGGAAAAGTGGGGAAAAATAGAAGGGCGTCTCGAATAAATGGTAGGGTAAAAAGTTGACGACAAACATAGAAGGGCGCCCTTATATTAGAAGAAATACAATATATTTATGGTTTTTGTATTTTCATATATTTTTAAAATTAATTATCTTCCGAGATTTATGGAACGCTAACCAGATTCCACCAATCACCCGGTATTCTAAATATTAATCTGTTTGATGAATTTGTGTGGGCAAAAGTGCCCGTTGTAAACATGTCCGCGGGACTTTGTGTAAAGTTTTTGCAGTTTCTTTACACTGTTCATAATGAATATTTTTTAAATTGTGTACGCTCTTAAAGTCTTCGCCGCTCTGACCACCCTTCTAATTTTATGCAGGTAATTTGACTATTTTTAGGTGAATTTTGAAAACAACAAATTTTGAATTTGGCCATTGGTGCTTTTAGAGCTTCCTTACCATCTTGTTTTTAGAGCTTTGGGACCGCATCCTTACCACTAGATAGCGATGGAAAATTAATACAATTCCGACCTTTTGCCACTTTCTTAATATTCATCTTACCTAGAGTATTCTAGCAATTGCAGTTAGCGATACTGAATGGTTTAAACGCTTTTTTTAAATTGATTGGTCTTGAACACCTCAGCGCAAAGGTATAGGTAATTAAATTTAACTAAAACATTTTGTCAATTTTCATTCAGGTGCTGCTTAGATGTATTTTTCAGCATATTTTTTGTCTAGTCAAAATCTTTGATACGACACTTAGGTATTTCGTTTTGCCAAGACAGTATTTGAATTAGTAGAGTAGCCATCACAACCAGGCACTAGTAAATAAAATACCGTATATCCTTGAATAAGACCCCAGGGGCGTTATTATTTCGTCAGAGGTTTTGGAGGGGGGAGTTATTCAAGGGGGGTACTATTCAAGGGGGGGGAGTTATTTTTTCCTCAGAACTTCCAGGAAAACTTTCACTTTATTCATTGTTTCTATGCATTCCGTCAACACATCTAATGCAGAAAATGACCAGTTCAACACTAACAAAACAACGTATCCATCCTAAAATTCGTGTTCAATCATCTAAACCTAAAAATATCATAGGCTAACATTCTTTTGTATTTTTCGTTTCACACACCAAACCCCATTCGATGAATCAGCCCAGACATAGCTTTATTTTTCTGTTTGTCTCGTTTTCATTTTCGTGTGTTGCTCATCGATCGGTTTACCCAGAGGGGGGGACTTATTCAAGAGGGGGGAGTTATTCAAGGGGGGCGTTATTGTTTCCTCACCTGGCCAACAGGGGAGTGTTATTCAAGGGGGGTATTATTCAAGGGGGGGGTCTTATTCAAGGATATACGGTAATACCTATGTCGCGGTTGTATTTTTTACCTATGAAAAAACTGATTGAGTGAGAATAGGGACTGTTTGAAGTCTGAATAATCTAGTGATTGTTTTTATGACGTTCTACTTTTGATACTCACCCTTTTTACGTGGCAAATTGTTGTCGCCAACAATTCATTTCCGGCTATCTTTGTTCTTAGTGTAATCACATAAAGTAATCACATAAGAGCACACAGTTAGGTCATCATCCTGGTTGAGAGTGTGAATCCTCTTTGACTGAACATTGTTTTATACCTACCTAATTTACACTACCTTCGCGCAAAATTTTATCACAACATTTGCAAAATTCGTCCGTTGTTCAACCTTGAAACGGGCGCACATTGCGTCACTCTATCACCGTGTATTTATTATCTTTCAGTGACCACACTGAACTGTCCGCCGCACGCAGGGCGCGCGGACGCGGCGCTCTATATTATCATCGGCGCGACGGGCGACAACCGCGGCGGGCGGCACTTTGGGCGGCCGTCTCGCCTTGGCGCACATGAAGCACATGCTGGTGCCGATCCCGGACCCTGTGAAAGGCCCTGTAAATTGTCAAATGTCACGCAAAGTGTCAAAAGTCATGGATAATGCACTGTAAAATAGCAAACGTGTTTGCCATTTTGCAGGGCATTTTACATGACTTTTGACACTTTGCATGACATTTGACATTTTACAGGGCATTTTACACGGTCTGGGACTGCCCCCTGGTCGAATTGAAGCCCGGAGCGAGCGGCGCCAACGGCCACGTCAAGTCGAGCACGGCGCTGCCGCCCAAGCTCGCCTCCGAGTTGGCCGACGGCGGCCGCACCGACTGCAACTACAACAACAAGGTGGCGCCCGAGGGGACGCGCCGCGGCGCCAATGACTCGGCCAAGATGAGCGTTACTGCAGTGCGCGGCCCCGACCCCGCCGTGCACAAGCCGAGACAGGAGATTAGCATATGGCTCAAGTACACTGTGTTTGCTACCAATTTTGTCGTATTGGTTAGTGTTTTGTGTTTCATTTTGTCATCGCATTCTCATGAGGCGATACCTAGTTTGATTTTTAAAACTGCGCGATCTGCACTACCAAATGGCGTTTTATCTATCCTTATTTATACTTGGCGGACCGCAAACTGTGCTCCAAAAATTACTTATGTGATGGTCGATAACGCGCCAGCGGGATACTTATGTACATTGTACATTGTAAATTTTAAAAAGAAAAAGGCGGAGTCGAGTAAAACCAACACCAACATTCATGCCCGAAATCAGTTTTCTTTTTTTTCTGAAGAATTTTTATCGTCTTAATGATGACGTCATGACTGAGTGTTTCCTTTTGAAAAATGCATAGCGTGCGGTCCGCTGAGTATACCCGTTTGACCACCCAATTCATTTCCAACTATCCCCCACCCCCCTCGCAGCTATTATCATTGGGCGTTCTATCTCTGGGCCTGTACCTCTACTTCAAGTTCTACCGACCCATCAGTTCCCTCACGGACTTGGTGGCCAACCCGGGCTTGCTGTTCACGTGGCTCGGCGCCGTGGTGCTGTTGGTGGCCTTGTGCGGGACTTTGGGCGCGCTCAGGGATAACGTGATCGTTTTGAAGGCGGTACGTTGCAAGTTTGACGTTTGAGTGGGGTTTTGGATTTTTTTGGATAATTTATTTGTTGGGGGAGGGTTTGAAGATTTATAACTGAAACAGGTTGATGCAGTTGACACTTTTTTACATTTTCAAGAAAGCGTTAGAACTCTGTGACAACTTCCGTATTAACTCGAAAAACCCCAGGGGAATTATTTGTTCGCCAGTAAAATTTCACGGAGCATTTACGTATAAGTAAAGTTCTTTGTCAATGTATTGCAAAAACATGTGAGACACAAGGCAGCCAGAAATACATTGTATGCATTTGCGTACGTAATGTTCACTGCACACTGGACTTGCTGATTTGCATTGATTTTTTGGCGTACCTATCGGCACTCAATGAATCAGCGAAGTCCGGGTGCGGGTTTTTTTTCGTTGTTTTCTTACATTTCTGCTTTGTTAAGCTTGTCGTTAATTTACATTCGACCAACTGAAGTATTAGTATCACTCTTCCAGAATGGGGTTACTCGGGAGTCGGGAGGGTATAAATTCGAGAAAATACCGTAAATACGCATGTACCTACACTTCAAACATGCCCGCTTAATCGACCGTATTCATCTCGACCTCGATCCCTTGTCTAGTTTTTCTGCCAGTTAAAATCACCCACCCCACTTCAATAACGGTCTGTATCAATTTCCAGTTCTCGATGACCGTATTCGTGTGCTACATTCTTCTGGTCGTGGGCGCCTTCCTTCTGTTCATCCTGTTCTATTCGAGCGGCGCGGAGGGCATGAGCGTCAGCTCCATTCTGATGTACATACTCGAGCGGTACCATTTGAACGACAACTTGAGAGATATATTGGACTATGTGCAGACTGATGTGGGTTACATTTTGTTGTTTCTTTGATGTTATGATGGTGGGGTTCGATGTTTCAGTGTTGAATTGTTGATTTCGATATTCTATTTGGGAACAGCTGATGGTACTCCATATTGCATGCTGATTAATCCACGTTAACGATGGCAAACCCTCCGAAAAAAAGTATTTAAATTTTTAAGTGTTTTTTCCTAAATGAATTTTCGAATTTTTTCCCAAATGAATTTTCGAATTTCGAATTTAATTTTCGAATTTTCGAATCTTTTTTGTCAATTTTCGAATCTTTTTTTGCCATCGTTAATCCACGTCCAGTCTAAGTTCAAAGTGATAATTTTTTTTCCGTGTTACACTGTTACCGTATATCCTCGAAAAGGACCCCAGGTGAGTTGTTTTTTATCTGAGTTTTTGAAGGGGGGGGGGGGTGGTTATTCAAGGGAGGGAGTTATTTTTTCTTCAGAATTATATTATGTATCTGATGTCGCTTCGATACACTAGCGTTATTTTTATATTGTTCATTTCACACGCTCACATTGGCGTTCCCTGATTTTGTCTGTCTGACGTCATTGATAGTTTTTGTGCAAAACCACCCATCACAGGGGGGAGTTATTTAAGGGGGCAGGTTTCCTCACCCTGCCAACAGTAGGGAATTATTCAAGGGGGGTCTTATTCAAGGATATACGGTAGATAAATATGCAATTGCATGCCATAAAAATGATATCGCTGTGGCAAGTCGGCACAACCCCCCCCCCCCCTCCACCCCACAGTTGCACTGCTGCGGCGTGTCGTCGATCGGCTACACGGACTGGGACCAGTCGCCGGTGTACAACTGCAGCGCGGAGAACGTGCTGCCCGAGCGCTGCGGCGTGCCCTACAGCTGCTGCAGGCGACAGCCCCGGCCCGCTGAGGGCGCGTCCATGCACGAGGCTCAGCACAGTCTGCTGCTCAGGACAGAGTGCTGGAAGAACGCGCAGAAGAAACCGGTGGGTGTTGCTTTGCTACTATACAGTCATCGTGCCAATGCTATTATTCCGTGTGTATCTTTCTAATCAAAAGTGCCCAGTGGTGATAGTATTTGATTTATAGTGAAGAGACAAATGGCAAATGACAAGACAATGAAATAAAAAATAATTAAAAAATAAAAATGAATTTGGATCTTGATAGCATCGTTTCCAATACCGATCACGAGAATTTTGAACGGAATGTGCCAATTGTTCACTTTTTATGACATACACTTGTCATTTGCCATTTGTCTTTTGGGGGTTCTCTCTTTGTAATCCACCTGGAGCAAATATAAAAATTTCAAATCGTTATAAACCCGTCAGCCTAAAACTTGTGTTCGCGTGCGCAGCTGCAGGACTTGCACTCGCTGATCTACATCGACGGGTGCGAGCAACTCATCAGAGTCGCGTTCGAATCGCATGCCGTCACAATTGGTGCTGTCGTCGGTGCCATCGTTATCCCCGTGGTATGTGCTATATTTTGTTATACCCCGCGGACATCACACTTATTATGGAAACCTACCATAACCCATCTGAATAATGGACCAAAAATTATGCAGTTTATTACGACATTCAACACAATATTCATTAAATTATGGTAGGATTCTGCGCAAAGTATTATATAAGCTCCACTCGGTAAGCGCAGTCGTCAAACCGGCACTGCTTGTCACAATCACCGCTGATTTTAGTTTCACCTGTGCTATCGCAGTGCATTTCCGTGTCGCTGGCGAACGTGCTGGCGCGGCAGATCGAACGCCAGCGCTACTTGCTGGATCGGCAGGCGCGGCGAGACGCCCGCCGCCAGCGACGCAACCAGCGCCAGCGCCAAAGGTTCAGAGACCCGTTCGCCACTCGGTTTGGTGTACAGTTGTTAAAATGTATTTACATTTACTCGAAAAATACATATACTCGAGTACTGGGGAAATACATATACATATACTTTTTTTAAAGTACCTGTACTCACATGTACGCGTACTTTTGAAAAGTACACGTGTATTGGAGAAATATTTTTTGTTGCTAAAATAAAGAAACCTTGAAGGAATCATACCATTTTCATTTAAAAAATACTAGATAATCATTAAATAGTTATGTTCTGCATGTAAAAATTGCTATCAGATGTAAAAAAATAGTAGCTTTTACATTTTCCATGAAAAGTACCCGCTTTTACGCGTTATATGAAAAAATGTACTCGCTTTTACATTTTCCGATGAAAAAGTACTCGATTTTACATTTTCCTGTAAAAAAGTAAGTATTTTACCCACATGTACTGTTATGCCACCATTTCGTAGGCATTTATTTCTCTATATTTCTATTCATTTTCTTATGGTAGGTGTTTGAATGCAACGTAAGTGTTTGCTCGCCCATGTAGTGTCCCCCCCCATGCGCCGCTCTATTGTTTTAGGTGCCCTATGTATTTGCGTATGCACTATGTACTCGCGCGCCGTGGAACGTTGCGTCGCGGCGGTTTTTTAGGTGTTCGTTTTGCGTGCGCTATGTATTCATGTATGCGTTGTGTACTCGGCGCCGTGTAGTAAACTGTTTGGCGCCATTCCATTGTGACATTTTTGGGTAGGTATCCCCCCATATCTTATGCATATACAGCCGATATTTTGAATCGGCTGGCAGTCAATGTTTTTGTATTTTGACTCGTGAATATTTCCTTAAAATCTACTTATTGTATTTTTTGCCCCCAACTTATTATCTATGAACCGATTTCGCTAAATGAAGCGCCGGTAAATTCAAGTTGGCCTTGGCACTTAAAAAATCAACAAACTAAATTAAAAATATTTATGACCGCAATTAAGCGGCCATTACATGGTGACTGTACTGGGAGCTATTAATTTAGCTCCCATAAATCGACCCCGGGCCTCCTGTTCACCCGGCTGTGCGGAAAAATTCCGCCGCGTTTTCGTGCCGCGGGACTTTAGCGACACGCGTCGCTCCCGCTGGCCGTCCGCTTATCAGCCACTGGGGCTGCGTGGCCAATTTCGCTTTGATCAGCCACTGGGGCTGATCGTTTCGTCGCGTCGCTTTGCCACTGGGGCTAGCGACATTGCGGTGACGCTTTGCGCCGTTTTTCGACTCGACCAGCCACTGGGGCTGATTGTTTCATCGCGTCGCTTTGCCACTGGGGCTAGCGACATTGCGGCGACGCTTCGCGCCGTTTTTCGACTCGACCAGCCACTGGGGCTGATCGTTTCATCGCGTCGCTTTGCCACTGGGGCTAGCGACATTGCGCCGACGCTTCGCGCCGGTTTTTTCAACTCGGTTTTTTCGACAGCTGACCGAACTGTCGTTTTTCCACTGTGCCACTGGGGCCGGCGGAACGTCATCGTCGATCTGATCAGCCGCTGGGGCTGACCGAAAAAAAAATCGTTTTTTGTTGCTGAGCCACTGGGGCCAGCGACAACGTTTTTTTTGATCTACCTGGCCACTGGGGCCAGGTAGAGTTGATCGATAGGGCGCTGGGCCCTGTTTCTGTTGGGTGCCGCGCCGTGGCTTCATTTTTCTTGTGCCACACACCCAACGCAGTCGCAGGGCGCCACTGGGGCACCATTTGTGCAGGGTGCCACGCGGTGTTGAATTTTGGCGTGGTGCCAATTGCTGCACGCACTTGAATTCATATCAATTCTGGGTCATTTTGGCACCTACCTGCCTTATTGAAACTCCAGTTGTGTTTGGTCACTCCTGCACCATCTGTGCACGTCAATTGTGCTTGTGCAGATTTAGTGACTTCTCACATTTTCCGACATGTCGCAATATACGCGAGCGGAACTGGAGCCGGTAGTTGAATCATGGATGGACAAGCCCGTGGACCGGCCAAAATTGTTGCGCCTGCTAAATGTGCTAATGCAGTTTCGCGTTAACGATGGCGAGTGGCCCACGATTAGCGATCCGCCCCGCCTGGGAACTGGGCGATTGATCCAGCATGTGTGGAAGTGCATGGACCTGTATTTCACAGATCCAGATACTGTCGTGGAATTGGTCCTCGACCTTGAAGATCAAGTACCGCCCAGAGGCATTGGGAATGACCCCACGCCGCCTCAACGCGTTGCGGTCTCCCAACCACCTGTGGTGCTGACTGTGGACAACCTTTTGCCTGTTCTCCAGCAACTGCTATCCAGCAATCCGGCATTTGTCCAACAATTTACTTCATCGTCAGTGCAGGCGCACACGGCACCAGTGCAAAACGTGCCCGTGGGGACGCAATCGATACCGGCGCCTGGCACAATCAATCGCTGTCCATCGAGGACCCCTTCCGCTTCTACGGACCAGTTGGTCGATTCAACTGAAGCTAGGCTGCAGGCCATTTCATTGTTACCTGGTGGTTTGATCGGTCAAATCGCTGCCTACATTGACCAATATGTCATGGTACCGGCCGATGGTTTTCCGTCCCTCGTGGATACGCTGGGGCAATTGTCGTCTCGCGATCACATGGGCGGTGGCCATGTGGCCAACGTAGCCAGCAAACAAACACCGTTCAATGGGGATTCGAGCGCGCCGTCGGGGCCATTCAAATTTTGGCTTCACAATGTGGCGCTACAGGCTCTGAACGTCCCGCCGGCATACCAACACTTGTTTTGGACTAATGTGTTCCAACAGTGTTTGAAAGGCAGTGCCCAGGATCACTATGCATCTATCCGCCTGGACAAGCGTAATTCAATTCTCTACGTTCTGGACAAGTTGGCGCGTGTGCATCGTCTCGACCGCAAGGCGCATTCAGTAGCCGAGTGGTATAGAATTTCTGCTAAATCCTCTGATACGGTGTCTTCCCTGTACCGCAAGCTGTGCAGCTCGTTCCACTATATCAGCGAGCAAATCGACGATTCACAACGCGAGAAAATGATCGGGGATAAATTATTCCTCGAAGTCGAAGACATGGTGCCGACGATGTGTTGGTATCGGTGGCGCGACAAATGGCGAGATGGTGAGATCGAGTTAGCCGACGCTGTTAGTCGCCTTGATATTGCCCGCGAGGAAAACTCGCATCGTCGTGCTGAACAGAATAAAAATCGCAATACTAATTGGAAGCCAAAGTTGTCAATGGGCAGAAATGCTGGCTGGGGCAATATTCCGTCAGCTGAAGCTGCGTCCCAAAGCGCCCCAGGCCGATCTGATGGCCAGAAAGGCGGTTGGGATAGGCAGTCTAAATTTGACCCAACAACACATCAGGGTCCATGGTGCACCTATTTTTTGCATCGTGCACCCATGCCGCATGAGCCGGCAAAATGTTATTTGAATCCCGATTCTCCTGCCTATCAACTGGATCGGGCGGAACGAGCCCGAGACTTCCTGCGTCAGGCCGGCAAGAATGAGCACAATGCTCAGAAAAATATGCGCATTGAGTGTGGCAAACTCAATCTGAAAGTGGATGAGCACATCTATAGTGCCCCTGAATCTGACACTAAACCTAGTGGTAATCCGTCTACTAAATTGACTAAAAATGTGTCTAATCCACCATCTGATTCCGAGCCCGAGCCCGATTTTGAAACGTGGTTCCCTAGCGGCTGCGCAGCTCACAAGCAGATGGGTTGCGCCATGAACCCACCAAGCTTGCGACACGCCCGCTGTGATCGCCCGCTGGCCAAAGTGGATTTCATGGGCTGCACGCTCACAGGCACACTCGATAGTGGCTGTGAGGAGGGGATCATCATCGAGGAGCAACTGCTCGAGGATGTTTGGAAACGCGCGCAGTGCAATGCCAGCACAGAAAAGGCGAAGTACCAGCCATACCCTGATTCAGGTTTGGGGACTACTGGCGAGCCAATTCCGGGGCATCACCTGGCACTCTACAAAATGCATTTGCTGCATACCACACCCGGTGGACAACAGCAATCGGCAGACATCTGGGCTGTGGTTAAACGGAAACCACACTTCCCGCGCACATCGAGCCCGCTTTTATTTGGCCACGAGGCACTCTATGGCACACTCAAAATGAATCGCACTGCCATTTCCGAGCTTCAGCGACTTGAGGCCAATTTCGTGCCTAAAGCCATGGGCAAATCGATTCACACCTGCCGGTCCCCAACTAAAGGGGAAATGCTAACACCATCGGTGGTCACTAAGCTACCACACAATTTAGCGCCAACTGTGGGCCATCCAAAATCACACTTATCAAAGCCTGTTACACTACCACGCGCCAACTGCACCAAGGTCTACGGCAGACCCCCACGAAAAAAGTCTGACACCAAATATTTTTACAACTCTGCCAAATACATGCCACCACATGCCGAGTTCATGTCGGTGGACGTTGCAAAATTCGATGGCCGACCGGTGGCCAACTATCGGGGCAAGCCAAGCATGCGTCGCAAGCACAAAGCCAGGCTCAGTTCCAGCGCCCGATGGAATCCAGGCTGAGCAGTGCTAGCATGATTTTAGGGCATAGATTTGTGCGCTGTGAAAATGCACCCTTCAAATTGTTTTTATAATTATACTGCAATCTGATCCATTTGTGATTCTGGATATGTCTTTTTAGTTACTGGTCATATTATATTTGGGTAACTTGAGAATTCCACTTAGTTCAATGTGGTTGCAAGTTTTTGTAGCTTTTTATGTAAGCTTTTGTCTGACTTCCAGTTCCACTAGTGTTTCTTTTGTAGGTAGTGTAACTGTTGTCATGGGAGGGGCTGTTATGCCACCACTTCGTAGGCATTTATTTCTCTATATTTCTATTCATTTTCTTATGGTAGGTGTTTGAATGCAACGTAAGTGTTTGCTCGCCCATGTAGTGTCCCCCCCATGCGCCGCTCTATTGTTTTAGGTGCCCTATGTATTTGCGTATGCACTATGTACTCGCGCGCCGTGGAACGTTGCGTCGCGGCGGTTTTTTAGGTGTTCGTTTTGCGTGCGCTATGTATTCATGTATGCGTTGTGTACTCGGCGCCGTGTAGTAAACTGTTTGGCGCCATTCCATTGTGACATTTTTGGGTAGGTATCCCCCCATATCTTATGCATATACAGCCGATATTTTGAATCGGCTGGCAGTCAATGTTTTTGTATTTTGACTCGTGAATATTTCCTTAAAATCTACTTATTGTATTTTTTGCCCCCAACTTATTATCTATGAACCGATTTCGCTAAATGAAGCGCCGGTAAATTCAAGTTGGCCTTGGCACTTAAAAAATCAACAAACTAAATTAAAAATATTTATGACCGCAATTAAGCGGCCATTACAGTACTCGTCAGTACGGGTAAAAAATAATTTTAAAATATATCTTACATTTTCTATATACTCCAGTTACTTTCCACCCTGCACGCGTGGTTCCAGCTGGAAGCGTGCCAACGATTTTTTACGCATGCGAATTTCGTACAAACTTTAAGAATAGTCATCTCTGTCATAACGCTATACGTTAACTTATTCACAACAATGATTTTTCATCTTTTACACAAAAATCGCATGCTTTATCAACATTGGCACGCTTCCAACGTGAGACATAAATAAGCGCGAGGGCAGGGTATCATGTACGCCGAGTATACTCAGGGGCGAGAAAAAATATTTTACATATACATGGCTGGGCATCTTCAGTTACCGCTGGGAAAATGCGATAGATTGAGCTACGGTTGAGCTATCGGAATGAAATTTTAACACAATGGAGTAGACTCCATAGGACACCTATTCTGAAGTTTGCAACCCAAACGGCCACATTTTGGGTGAATTGTGGAACACACGGTTTTTAGTGTAATTTTGTGACTTGGCGTCACCCATAGGATAAATCGAGGGTGGCATTTGAGGGGGGGGGGGGGGGGTCATCGGTCGTTGGTGTCGTCCCATTCTGTCGTACATCGGCCGATTTTGATGCCCTTTGAGTATGTTGTGGTCGCGCCTACTACCAAATTCTTTTTTTACTCGAATAGTCCCCCAGTCCCGAGATAAGGGAGGTGAAGTCACAAAATTACACTAAAAACTGTGTGTTCCACAACTCCTCCAAACTGTGGCCGTTTGGGTTGCAAACTTCAGCATAGGTGTCCTATGGAGTCTACTCTATTGTGTTAAAATTTCATTGTGATAGCTCAACTGTAGCTCAAGCTATCGCGTTTTTCCAGCGGTAACTGAAGATGCCCACCCCTGTACATATACTTTCAAAAAAGTTCAGTAATTTGAACAGCTCTGGTTTGGTGCACATCCAAATATCTGGATGTTACAATAGTTTGAAATGTGCCAATTCTTGTTGTTGTTGTTCAAGGTTGTTGTCTCTCGCGCAGCTACGCCGTAGCCGGTCGCGTCATGGCCGAGACCGTCGACGAGACTGCCGAACAGGTGAGCAGCAAACGGACGGGCGGCAAGAACTCGTCCCAGGAAGGCCCGTCTAGGCCCTCTGGTGGTGGTGGCGGCGGCGGCGGCGGCAGCGACGATGCCGAGCCGCGACGCAAAGTGCGCCGTCGCCGCAGAGTGGCCAGCGCGGCGCCCACTGCGGTGCTCAGCGACCCGGCCAGGAACCACAGCTCGGCTGAGTCTGATACGGAGTCGCCCTCGGATCGAAAACAGGTCGGTGCCGCGCGCTCCGCTAATTTTTATCCCACATGATTAGCATCTCTAAAAATCGCTCACAATATGGGTCGAGACTGGCATGTAAACTTTTCCAGTACAATAGCGAGCCGCAAGTCACGAACCCTTCGGAGAAAAGTATTTAAATTTATACGTGTTTTTCTGACATGACTTTTCGAATTTTTCCCAAAATTTTTTTCCGAATTCTTTAGAAATCTTTTTTGTCATCTTTAGTCGCAACATCACTGTCAGCGCTCTTTATCACAACTCAGAGGCGGCGGCCGCGCGACCGTCAACGTCGCTCACCGGATAAATCCAGCCAGTACAAGAGCAGCGCGGCCGGGCAGCAGCAGGCAAACGCAGCGCCCAATCGCAGTAGCCAGGCGGCGCACAGCCAGTCGGCGCGGCAGGCGGCCACTGGCGGCGGCGCAGCCGCAGCTGCAGCCAAATCAAACAAGTCGTCTTCGCGCCAGGGCGACGGCAGGTCCAAGCGGTCGAAGAGCGTACCCAGCTTCGACGCGGCCGTATCGCAGCGGGACTTTGTGCAGTCGCAACAGCAGCCAGTCACTGCCGCTGAGGCTGCCGGGCCTGAGGTTCGAGCGGGCGGCAGGACAAGCGTGTCCAGGGAGCCGGTGGACAGCGTGCCGCCGCACCTGGTCAAGCGGTACTCGCTGGCGCAGGAGCGGCAGCACACGCCCGCTAACAGGCCGCTGAAGCACTGCGCAACCGCAGACGCCTCCATCCGTGAACAAGCAGATGCGTAGTGAATCATTGTTGTCTCTTCCGTTTGCGAGTAGCCCTTCCGGTTTTTTGTCCGGGACGAGATCACTGTATTATTCATGTTTGCACTATTTTCACTTACGATTTATTGTGACTGCCTTTCTGTTCGAGGTGCGACCGATGCAAAAGCGGATTCAATTTTCAAAGCTTTCTGCGTTGTTTTTGTAAATAGATAAATTGTGATTTTCGTTCATTTAGTGATTAGCACCTGCTTTATATTCCACTAAGTATCTATTCATGTACTTCCGATGTGAACTGTGACACTTGGGTATTGTCACTCAATTTTTTATGACTGTCCATTTTTATTCCTCGTAAAGAGACAGAGTGAAAGTTTTGCAGCGTAACTGCAACAATCATTATGAAAAACAGGAACTTGAAAGTGAAGGCAGAGAGATGGAAATGACAATAAAAAGCTTGGAATGTGATCACAATACACACATAAATATGTAATAGGTCTTCTTTTTACCCCAATTACATCCGATACCGTAAAGAACTTTGACGCAATTATAGTGGGAATACCGTATTTCCTCACCCCCGCCCCTTGAATTAACCCCCTCGAAATACCCCCAGGTCTTTTCGAGTTAAGGAAAAAAATAACCCCCGTCTGAAATGATGTACATCATTTATACAATGTATTTGCATGATGTATTTGTTGCTGCCAGTTTGCATCGCAGATACGCACAGTAGGTAAGTGGTGAAGCGGTGTATTTACGTTGATAAGTCTAAATATAGCTACCCTTTTTGGTAACATTAATTACCACTAATTTCACGAAAATTTCGGACAAAATTAAAAAAAAACTCGAAATATCCCCCTCAAAATTTCCACTCTCAAAAATAACCCCCTGGGGTGTATTTAGAGGAAATACGGTTATTCAAAGATCACAGTGGCATCATGTCGCCAATGGAAATTAGCACAGAGAACGTCTATGAATAACTATTTATCAAAGAATTGATGACTAATTGTCTACTTCGGCTGGTTTTCATGCATGCCTATCCAGGCACATAAATACATGATTACATACTTCAGTACTTTTTCTTCACATTGACCTAATAGCAGTTTTAGGTTTTTAATCCACACAAAAATACATGTGTAGCTGTGAGGTTCTTACGGTGAGCCTGATCATGTCGCCTTATCCCCAGCTATTATATTTACGTTATCCTGCAGATTTATAGTTGATTCATTAACATCCGGTGATGCCCCTGACAATTTACTATGCTCGCTGCGTGCATTTCCGCGACGAGTCTAAACGTGTAGAGTGATATAGCTTGTGGGCTTATAAATAGTTGCAGAACAAAACACCGTATTTTTTCGATAATTTCCCCTGATTAATTCCCCCCTCGAATAATTCCCCCATGTGAGATGAGTGATTAAACAACGAATTCTCGTCCCCTTGAATAATTCCCCCTTAAGCCAATTTGTTATGTCCAATTTAAACAAAAATGGCATATTATTGTACTAATAAAGTATATTTTGTAGAATGAGTTGATATAAACAGGCTTGAAAATTTTGACAATATACCTAATGATTACTCCCCTTGAATGATCCTCCCCCCACTCAAAAAGTTTGACAAAATAAAAATTCCCCAGGGCGATTATTCAAACAAATACTGTCGTCAAAATAGTTTTTTAAGCGGAATAGACTACGTCGTTTATACAAATTCGACGTAGGCTCATCCCACATCTAAACCCATCCCACATCTAAATCTACTTTGTCTCTCAAATAGACTGTATTTAATTTAGGGAATTTCAAAAAAGTCATGATGACGCAAGGTAATCAATCTAATATAACATGTTAGAGTGTTTGAAAGCAATTTGACACCACATGTGTTAAAACATGACAGTTGACAACTATTGAGTGCAGTTAGTGTTATTGAGTACAACTTTGACCTGCAAAATCACCGAGTTATTGAAAGTGGCTCTAAATGTAGCACGTTTTCATCATCAACATCTTTTTGCATCCATTATCCACCAAAAATGCAAGGAATACGCATCAAATATAACAGACATCCAATTTCTGGGCCAGGATGTGGGATGGGTTTAGATGTGGGATGGCACAGACCCCACAAATTCTACTTACACTAATTTATGGAGGTGTTCTTTTCCTTCCGAATGCCAGAACACTGTTGGCTGGCGGTCGTGTCAAGGAGCACGTTTTCTGCTTAAAATGCAGCATTGTCATCTATCAAGTAACTTATCTTCTCAAGTTGTGATTTTTTTTAAAAGCCACAGTAAATTGTCAGGGCCCTGCTTCGCTGGATGTATTGGGCTGTCGGGGAAGTTTTTTCCGTTTCCCGGTTAGACCGTCCTGCATCGTGAGGTTTCAGTCGGTGTATATGAGCTGGAATTACAGCTCGATGACAAATTCAAAAATAGAACTTTACCGCAAAATTTATTACACAAAAATGATGATACTACATGTCTCCAACTTTATGTTTCCGAATGATGTTACATTGAAATTTCACTGAAAACTCGAAAACTCCTGAAACGGTGGAGCATGCGTGTAAGTTTTGGAAACTTTTGAGACATAAATTATTACTTGGTCCACTTTAACGTAATCAATTTCACGGTAAAATCTTCCGATTGAAAAAATTCCAGTTTTTATACCCCAGATGAAACTCCACTGATCGTCCAGGACGCTCCAATGCAAGACGAACCGGAATCAGAAAGAACTTTCCCGACAGACCAATAAAAGAAAATCAGAAATAATGACAACATGTGATAATATAAATATTGTCAAATTTTAAGAACCCTGCATTGCAAAACAGTCTGTTAAGCATTACATATTTTCGATTTTTAGCACATTGTTCCCTTGTTTAGGATATGAAAATCGCAACAAATATCTAAAAGTTTTCAAATATCACACTGTGGTTGTCATCATTATTTAAACAACGACAACAAACAAATAAAAAGTCAACAACAAATTATCACATAAATTGAAGCCCAGCTCTCACCGAGAGTTCAGGCTACAAAAAAGTTGGGGAAAATGAATAGTACCTTTCAAAAGTGTCTGCAGCAAAAGCTATCACAAACATGGTCCATTTGATGCCCAATGGGCAAAATGATCGATATGAAAACAACAAGAAATGTAGGAAAAGCATGACAGATATGGCAAAAAACATCGATATGCTCAAAATATCTAAAGCAGATGTGACAGACAAAAAACCCAACTCATACAAATATTATATAACACAAGACAAAGACACACACACACTGTACTGTTGTATGGCAAAGGATGATTTCATTGTATACATATTTTTTTCGCAAAAGTGCCTATGACAGAGCACAACTTGTGCATATGCCTTAGCAGAATAATAAAAGTTCTCAGTCATTCCAGACATTGCACCAAAAAATTCCACATTTTTTCCACTGAGTTCCTCCTGCCAGACTTCTTTCAAATGTGACCTGACAACAGTACTGTAAATACCAGAAAAATGAAGAACATTCAGATCTACAAACAGGGCCACTCATCCCTCGACCCCAGCCAAGGGCACAGCCATTGCCTGATTTCCAGTGCCCCCATTACCAGCACTACCACCATCGCACTCGTTCTTGTCTGTTTTCTGGTTGGACTGAATCAGGCTGGCTGACAGGGTGGCCCAGTTCTGCCAGAACGGTGACTGCTGAGCTGTAGGCAGTCTGGTTTCGTCTGCTGAGTTGTGCATGCTGTCTGATGCTGCTGAGTGCGCGCTGAGTGGCTGTACTTGGTTGCAGCCCGCTGTTTCTGAGTTGGTCTGTGGCTCGTGGTCTGATTGATGCAGTTGTGACATTCCTTCTGGCTGCTGGGCTGGTTCCTCTGGCATTGTGTCTGAAAGAGACAATGGTTAGCATTGTATGCACGCCAAACTGTGGCAGACGGCACTTGAATCTGACACAAGTGTTTCAAAAACGGTTTACAGATGTCAGGAAATGGAGAGCATAAAAAACTGCCCTTTCAGAACACTGGAATAGGAATACATTGGGTAAGTTGATACCTATAATGCTGACACTCACCTGGTGGTTTTACACAATCGACAGCATTCGCAGCTGCGACTGCATTCGCCAGTTCCGCCGCGGCGGCCGCTTTCTTTTTCGACCGCAGCAAATTTCGCTCTTTGACCTTGTATTCGAGTGTCGAGTGCGGCACGCCGAAGTAACTGCCAGCCCTGATTCGAGTAATCGGACATTATAGGGACCTAATTTATAGTGCTATTTAGCAATAAGCCGAGCAGCACGAACCTATGCACGGACATCTCGCCGCGCCTGACCGCCTTGACGGCCTCGTCCAGCGCGCTCTTGTCGTATTTGCGGTACTGGCCGCGCTTCGGCCGCGCAGCGTTGCTTCCATTGGCTGCTGCCGCGGTCGCGCTGGCCCGGCTGCGACTGCGACTGCTGCTGCCGCTCGGCTCTGTGAGAATGTATACAGGTTAGGTGGGTGGGTGGGGTCGGTACCCACCCGCGCTCAGTGATCCGATACATACACGGTGGTCAAAATGTGTACCTATTTGCTTTTTCCCATTGGATTTCATTGTTAGATGGGTTCTTTAAAAATGTTAGGCCACCACCAATGACGTATGGTACAACATTCATTTAAGTGTTATGATATTCCCATTGTCATGGTGATGGTAACTCCACGCACCGCACACTTCAATGGTACTTCACTTCTTTCAAGTACCAACTGAGTAAATAAATAAATAGAGAATTCTTTCTCATCACACGGTCCATAAATACTATCAATATGGGTATTTTACATGATTTTTTCTGCATCACGTTTCATCGTTATTCATCAAAATACGGTAGCGCTCTTTATATAGCGTACAGTTCGATGAGCACACTAAATAGGTCTATAGGCTTTATTTATATTTCAATAGTCATTATGATTGGTGGAACTTGTAACCAACGTTGGGCGGGTGCAATGTTCGATTTGACGGTGGCATCCCATGGGGCAGCTAGTTGACTGAAACCGGGTGACGCGCTGCCATTTTCCTTTGTGTCCAGGCTGAAGCTTTTGCCGACCTGTAGTTGCGGTGACATTTGATTAAGCTGGTGGCTTTTTAAGCTATTAAGCTGGAAAGCTGGTTTTATTTGTTTTTGCTCTAGGCAGATTTTTTGGTTGGCAATTAGGTGGTAATTAGCGGTCTTTGGAAACGGGCGAAACCGCTTATTCACATAGGTTGAGAATTTGATTAAATTGAATCTACTATCCGATTTTTAACACATTTTGGCCCATTTTCCACAACGGTGCCTTAGTTATGTATATTTCCACATGTATTTATGTATGCATAAAGTTTAAACGGCTTTGTGACGTTTTCAGTCACTGGACAATTTCCGTGGCATCCACTGATAATTCCCTCTTTGATTCTTTGATACTACTCTTTGATAACATTCAGTAAAATACCATGAGAATTGGTATGGTGTAGATGGGTAGGCGCGAATGCACTTGTACAATCAGCCAGAGCCAGGGTATTGTGTTTCAAGGCAAACAGCAAATAAAAACACTTAAAATAACAAACAGAATTAAGTGGTTTTCTGATCTAAAAGAAATGTCCCAGGATGAAGTATCGGTATTTTTCTAGTATTTAAAAAAAAAAATTCTTCAGTATCCTAAGATACAGATTAAAAATTACTGTTTAGGTAAAGCTCTTTATCCGCATTAGCAGAATAGCAGAGCCTTTGAACCTAAGAGAGCCCTAGTTAATGTCCACTCCATTCCCGATGAACAGATTATTGTAATGACATACCGTATTTCCTCGAATTACCCCCTCGAAATACCCCCCTTAAAACGGGCACTATGAATAAATAGACCCCCCTCGAAATACCCCCCCCAAATCGAGTGTAAACAGAACGTGCATCATAAAAGCTGCCGTTTGTTATCCAGGTAATGCAGAACACACGTTTAAACAATGACTGTGTTACGTTAGAACAGTGTTTACACCATCTACAAAAACACTTACCGTATTACCTCGAATTATCTCCCCCCCCTTTAATTCACCCCCCTCGAATTAACCCCCCCTCAAAATGGGCTGGGGAAAAAATAACCCCCCCCCTCGAAATACCCCCCCTCCGGAATGATGTACATCATGTATGCAATGTACATGATGTATTTTTTATTACTTATTTGCATCGCAGCTACTCTTATATGCTCATTTGTGTACAGATGTACATCTATAGCCCCAATAAAACCTATATTCTCACATTTATTACCGTTTTTGTGTAAGAAAAGGCGTATTCTTTACTATGAATTTCACAAAAATTTCTGGCGAAATAATAAAAAAAACCCTCAAATAAACCCCCCCTCGAATTAACCCCCTCAAATTTTGCTGGCGAAAAAATAAACCCCCATGGGGGTATTTCGAGGTAATACGGCATTCTTGTCGATTATCGTTGCATTTTTCTACGTCTGCGTACATTACAAACAACGAATTAGTACTGGGATTTCAAAAAATTTCTGGCGAAATAATTACCCCCCCCCCCCTCAAAATACCCCCATCAAAATTATCACTCTGAAAAAAAAACCTGGGGGTATTTTGAGGAAATACGGTAATTTCTTTTTCTAGAAAGTGTCTGAAAGTTGTTGTGATAATGGGGTTACTCAGAATGGGGTAGAATGGGGACTTATTCTCTCATGATATCATTTTGTGTTTACTGTATGATAACTATGTTTGGTTATGCTATTAGGTGTATCCAAATCTTGCATACAATTTGGATACACATGTTGTCAGGTAAGCCGGAATTACAGCTCAGCGGCGTTTGACGTGAAATGATGACGTCGTAAAATTGATTACATCAAAATAGACAAAGGTACAGCATTGAAATTTCAGAATTAGATAAATAGTTCTAGTAATTGTGTGTAATGTCCAAGAAAAATTTTTATCAAATAATCATTTTTTAAGTAGTTATTAATTTAACGTCAAAATTTTTTGGTGATGTAAAATGTTTGACGTGAAATGTTGACGTACAATGTGTAAATTTTGACGTAAAATTAATAACTTATTAAATAGTAATTATTTTCTTAATTTTTTAGGACATTACACACAATTACTAGACCTATCAAATTCTGAAATTTCAACGCTGTACCTATGTCTATTTGGATGTAATCAATTTTACGACATCATCATTTCACGTCAAACGCCGCTGAGCTGTAATTCCGGCTTTATGGTCATTTGATCTGTTTATTGGGAAATAAATTAACATTAAGTAAGGCTCCCTATTTTCAAAAGCCCTAGTATTATGCTCACATTTTTACCAAAGAAGAATTAAAGTGAAAAGAGTGTTTGTGCGCATTGTTTTAGTTGATTGCACTTACTGGAGTCAAAATTCACTCGACTAAATTTTTACTAGAATACAACATGCAAAAATTTAAGAACAAAAACTCCGCCTGCAAGATAAGTCTTCTATCATTGCCAACCGCTTGTACTCAAAAAGATTTCTCAAACCAGTAGGGCAGAGCTAGTACTTTACTTTCCGAACAGCTACACAGCTATACAGGAACCATACGAAAACTTTGATCTTTAATTTCACAATTTTTGATCTAAATATAAATACCGTATTTCTTCTAATAGAACGGCGCCGTTCTATTTTTTTCGTCAACTTTTTTACCTGCCGTTCTATTGGATGTGCCGTTCTATTGGAGGCTGCTGTTCTATTGGATGTGCCGTTCTATTGGAGGCTGCCGTTCTATTTTTCCGTCAAACTTTTTCACATGCTTTTCATTTGAACATAGTATTTTTAGTGAGACATCAGCGACATTTTTATATCACAGCATCAATTTAAACAAAACCAAATACCGTATTACCTCGAATTATCCCCCCTTGAATCAACCCCCCCCCCCCTCGAATTAACCCCCCCTCAAAATGGGCTGGGAAAATAATTAACCCCCATGGGGGTATTTCGAGGTAATACGGTAGTTCTGAACACCCTTGATGTTCGCACCACCAATTTTCCAAACATATTTGTGTTTCGGTACTCGTTCAACGTAATTTCTACCTGCCGTTCTATTGGAAGTGCCGTTCTATTGGAGGCTACCGTGCTATTCTTTTCGTGGGTGTAAAAAAGTGCCAAAACCTGCCGTTCTATTGGAGGTGCCGTTCTATTGGAGGTATGCCGTTCTATTAGAAGAAATACGGTATGTACCTAAGATACAACCTCCCACACAACCCACCTCACTCCTAGCCGCCTTAATAGTCTCCTCAATGATGGAATTGATGGTGCAGCTGGCGGTGTCGTTGGCGCTTGCGCCGGCGGCGCTCAGATCGGTGGGGTGCGCGCTGCCCTCGTCGCTGGCGCTACCCGGCCTCGACGCGGAGCGGACGCGCTTGGCAGAGGTGCTGGCCGCGTCGTCCGAGCAGGGCGAGCCGGTCGGCGAGCTCTCCATCTTGTAGATCTTGTTGCGCAGGGTGGAGCGGGGTATACCTGTTGGGGTGCAGTTTGTTGTGGTTTTATTTGTCGTGTGAGAAGTGTGTGGCAAGTTTCGCTTGAAAATTGGGTTCAACGAAACATTTACCAACAGAAACATTTCAACGAAACATCGAATATAGCTAATCGTGTTCATTCGTTTTTATTTGCGATAGCTTCCCGTTCCCACACGCATTTTCTACGTAAATGTTCAATTCCCAGTATTTAACTAATTGGGATATTTCCAATGATAAAGTATGGCGGTGATAAATGGACATTTGCGACCCATCTCTGACATCTGCTGACACGGTAACGATGCGTTTATTATCGCTTAGCTCAAACTAGGTAAGTACATAAATATTTAATAAACTACTGTGTGTATGAATTGTTACCTACATGTATCTATTCACATCGATAGGAAATAATGATAGAATTTATTCATGTGTGTACAGTTTTACGATTGTTTTATAAAATGTAATACAATCCATTTCCAATCGATCATAAATAGGTACTATCCAGTTCTGAACAGTAGACTCTAAATATTTACCTAGGTCCATGTTCCATATTATTTCTTCAAAATGACTTTGGCTAATTATTCATTTTCATATTTCCATAATTCATAATTAGCATTTCAAAAACCTTTGGGAGATTCATATTTTTAAATCTGAGAAAATACAAAAAAATCTTAAATTACATTTTACATTTTTTCATTTATAATTTTTCCAGTGAGATTTTATTTTATTTTCTTTATGAGAAATTTACATTTATTTATATTTTTTCAGGTATTTCGAGGGAGATTGAATTAGGTTTTTGGAGAGATTTTCTGAGATTATATTTCATAATATAGTACCTAATATAAATACCTACCTATGTACCGTGCCTATTTGTTTTGACGATGTTTCTACAATTGAAAAGACAAAAATGCTTTATTTTATTGACATGTCCGGTGCCACTCCCAGGCTTTGCAAAATTCCCTGTAAAATGTGAAAGGTCATGCATTTTGACATTTAACAGAGCATATTACATGACTTTGAGGACAGGAGTAACAGTCGCCCAGCAGTTGAGATTATGTGCTGGACGGTTGTTTTCTCTCAAATTTTACACTTTGCATGACATTTGACATTCTACAGGGCCTGGGAGTGGCCTCTGATCTGATCCGATTACCCATTTACACAAAACTATTTTGTGTTTATACCACATGCAATGCTATTTTCTGAATGCGATGATAAATATGATCGCGCCGTGCAAGACATAAGTATTTATAGACATAACTGTACTGTGCTATCGGCGGAGTATAACAACGGTAATAGGTCAAAATTTCAGATGTGCTTTTACGTGGACGTTTTCCAAACGGTTTTTACGTTTTCTCTAGGTACATGCTGTCAGGAAAACGTAACAAAGTGTAATGATATTTTTGATAAATATAAACGTAAATGGTAAATACAAACACGGGGAATACCTAGGTATTTCGAGTAAACGTATATACGTTTTTACAACTCTGGTGTATTTTCGGACTTACACAGTTTTTAAAATGCAGTTTAAATCCAAAAGTCCGCCCACTGGGATCGAAATTAATGTGATGGGGGAAATTATCAGTGCTAGCTAGCTTGCTAAGTAGCGACGTACCTGATTAACTGAAACGGAAGCTTTCTGTGGTTAAATATGAAGGAGATGTCGCGCAAACGTGAGGAAGGAAATCTTGCAAGTCGAAAAAATCATTGTTAGATGTTGGTGAAAAGATTCTCAGAGGAACATGTAAAAAACTGAAAAAATAGTAGAGCGCCGGTATATTAGAAAAGATTATCTCGAAGTGTAGATCTTGACAAATTTAGGCATTTTCGTGATTTCCTTTTGCAAAAATGCCGCTCAGATCTGCACCGTGTAATTTGAATCGTCTTCTGCATCAAACTCAGTCTCGTTTATAAAAAGAAAGAGAGTACCAACATTTTAACCAGAAAGTATACAACAAATGAGTTCCATCAAATGGAGAAAAAAACGCCATGATATATTATCACATTTCATACTGTTCAATTCGTAAACAAACCATTTCACCAACCACGCAGAATGCAGCATATTTAGACCATCACTCTAGCCTTGGCTACCCAATACAGTAAATACACAACTTGAAAAAATGGTCTTCCGAAAGTTTATTCTTCCTGCATTCTTATTTCTTCTTGAATCGTACGCTGAAACTGACATTCCAATTCACATCAAGCTGATCAGAGAGAAAATGAAAAATTACGACAAAAATTCCCGTCCAGTTTTCAATTATACCGACAAAATTGACGTTTTTGTCAATTCGAAAATCTATTCTTTATTGAAGGTGGATGAAGCTGAAGAAACACTCACCTACTCCCATTGGTTTTCATTGGTGCGTAATAATGTGCCTGCCTATTAACCAAATGGCAGATTGATAATTTTGACGCTTTTTCAGCTCTGGAAAGATGAGCTGTTGGCCTGGGATCCAGACAAATACGGTGGTTTGAAGGAGATCACCATCCGACAGGATCAACTGTGGATTCCCGACGTACTTCGATATGAGGGGTTCATTTGTTTCATGCGTTTTTGAATTGAAACCCGACATTCATTTTCAAAATGATTTTTTCAGACTTTGTTTCTTTCCATTTAATTATATATTTCTCTCGCAATTCTCACCCAGTTTTTAATGTTAAGAGGGCCAAATAAATCCCTCGGACACTCAGGATGACGCGTGAGACGCAGCAAGAGGACTCCCAGGTGCCATTCCCAGACCATGTAAAGTGTAAAATAAAGTGTCAAATGTCATGTAAAGTGTCAATTGTCATGACAAATGTAAAGTAAAGTGCCAATTGTCATGCAAAGTCAAGTAATAAAATATTTCCGTTTTTTTTTGTTTTGATTGACATTTTACATGACATTTGACACTTTACTTCACACTTTACAGGGTCCGGGACTGCCCCCAGGTGTACGTGCGCGTGCTGAGCGACGGCACGGCGAGGCTGGCCTATCCAGAGATCGTCAAGGTGCACTGCCACTTCGACGTGTCCCAGTTCCCATTCGACAAGCAGAACTGCACCAGCACCTACGCTAGCTGGGTGCATACGGGCAACCAAATTGAATTGGGCCCCATGCCCAGTAAAGATAGGACGGCCGTGTTCATAGAGCACAGCGGTATGTTTTCTTTTGATGACTGATCAACGCACAACAAGATGGGTGGACGGCAGCGGAAAAACCTGGCAGCTTTGGGCTTAGACTTGCTTGGCAAGTAACCCGCTTAGCATTTAGACCCATTGCTGGGGTCCCATGGGGGGTCTCCTCAGCTAGCTATCTATCTCTCAAAAAACTCTCAATTATCTACTATCTACTAACTGTGAGGGATTTTTCCCCAACCTTCACCCAAAATCACTAAATCTTGCTCCATTTTGTAAATTTTGCCATAAATTATACCGTATTTCGTCGAAATACCCCCCTCAAATGAACGCTGCCCTCGTAATACCCCTAAATTTAGTGTGTAGTGAACGTGTTTCCTCTTAAAAAGTAAATGTACTCACTTTTACATATTTATTATATTTAAAAGTACTCGAGCACAGAAGACATATTTCAGAAAGGGTTTTATGTACCGTATTTCCTCAATTTACCCCACCCTCGAAATACCCCCCCCTGAAAATGGGCACTATGAATTGATTAGCCCCCCTCGAAATACCCCCCTCAAAATGGGCACTATGAATTTATTAGCACCCCCCTCGAAATACCCCCCCCCCGTTTAACCCCCCTCACAATTCTCACTCTGAAACAATCACCCCACGGGGGGTATTTCAAGGAAATACGGTAGGTAGGCTTTTTCAAGGCATAAAATCGAAAAGAATGGAGAGTACAAGGACGTAGTCGGTGGGGGGGGGGCTCACACGGCCACGGGATCGGATCGGGATCAAGATACCGCTTGAACCCTAAATGCGGTGAATCGCTTTGCTATTTTACGATTGAAAATGATATGATGTGAAGTTTGCATTCTTTCAGAATGGGAACTTCTCGGTGTGGAAGCGAAGTTTCTGACTGTCTCCTATGAACTCGCTGAGGAAATACAGCTCTTCTACGAAGTGAGCTTCCATCTGATAGTTCTACGGCGGCCTTTCTATTACATCGTCTCGCTGGTGGTGCCAATGTAAGTGAAAACATTCTGCTTAGGTACATTAGTTAAAATTTTGCAATGCAACAAAAATGCGATGTAAATGATGTACCGTATTACCTCGAAATAGCTCCATGGGGGTTTATTATTTCGCCAGCATAATTTGAAGGGGGTTAATTCGAGGGGGGTATTATTTCGTCAGAAATTTTTGTAAGAATCGTAGTAAATACCCAATATTATCATTTGCGTACCCAAAGCAGGTAATAACTGTGTCCAAACAGAATAAATAAATAAATGCCAGTAATAAATACATCACGTATATTGCATTTAGTGATGGAATGGCGCCATGGCGCTGGCGCCATTTGAGGTCGCCAAAGGGCGCCGCGCCATGGCGCCATTGGCGCTTGGCGCCCTTTTTCTGTGGCGCCCTTGGCGCCTGGCGCCCACATTATGAAAGGCGCCATGGCGCCCTTGGCGCTTGGCGCCCTTTTTCGGTGGCGCCCTTGGCGCCCTGCTTTAAAAGGGCGCCAAAAAGGCGCCACTAGCTTTTCAAGGTGAGGGCTGTGTAAATGAAAAAAAAATTAACAACGCATCCAAGGATGATCTAAATTCGCCAGAAAACTGGACGAAGTGGTGTGAGTGGGTGGAAATCGTTCATCCAACGGTTTATCAGATGTGTCTGACGGATGAAAAGACAAGAATGATGGACCGTCGAACTTGCAAAAGCATTAATAAACAGATTAAAATCATTGCAATTCCGTTTTTGTCCATTTCAAGGAAACATTTATTAGAAAAGTCTACTTGAAGTGAATGGATTGTTCTCAAATGACAATTTCCATTGTGTTTGAATTCGTCATGTAGATTTAAAAAGATGTATTAAAAAATTTTTGTTGCTAGTCTTGTTTTGGTTCATTACCTCCTGGTGCCAGTCCCAAGCCCTGTAAAGTGTAAAGTAAAGTGTCAAATGTAAAGTCAAATGCAAAGTAAAGTGTCAAATGTAAAGTCAAATGCAAAGTAAAGTGTCAATCAAAACAAAAAAGAAAAGATTTTATTACTGAACTTTGCATGACAATTGACAGTTTACTTTGCATCTGACTTTACATTTGACACTTTACTTTACGCTTTACAGGGCTTGGGACTGCCACCTGGTGAATGTGAATGTAGAAGAAAATGCGTGTCCACAGTGCTGTAGCAACATTTTTAGCACATGCAAGGTGTTGTAGGCACTTATTTATCCTGGCGCCCTTGGCGCTTGGCGCCCTCTTTCCGTGGCGCCCTTGGCGCCTGGCGCCCACTGTCCGAATGGCGCCATGGCGCCCTTGGCGCCCACTTTCCAAATGGCGCCATGGCGCCCTTTTTTCTGGCGCTTTTCCATCACTAATTGCATTACATGATGTACATCATTCCGGAGGGGGGTATTCTGAGGGGGTTTATTATTTCCCTAGCCAATTTTGAGGGGGAGGGTTAATTCGAGGGGGGTGAATTCAAGGGGGGATAATTCGAGGTAATACGGTAGTCGACGAGTCTAGTCGAATTGAGTTGAGTCGTGTTCGGCGCAGCTACGCCATCGCGCAAGTTACGATCGTGGGCATATTCACCCCGACCAATGCTCTGCACGAGCGCGAGACCAAGGTGGAACTGGGCCTGACGGGCATGCTGTCCATGTCGGTCATGCTCCTGGTCGTGTCCAGCTTCACGCCGCGCAGCGCCACCGACTTCCCGCTACTAGGTCCGTTTGTGTACAGTGCGCGTACACCCCGCGCAACACGGACTTTTCAGTCTATTGAAGTGCTCTGAATTCATGTATTTACGCGAATTTATAAAGAAACAAGTTTTGGTGTGAAAAAATTTGTTTTGACTCAAAGTCGTTATGGAATCGACCCAAAGAAGACTTTTTTCGATAACTCTTATCACGTCAAAATTTTGAAAGGTAAACAAGCGAGCACCCCCCCCCCCCCCACTGCGCAGGGGTGTTCATGCTGCAGGAGCTGCTGATCATCGGCGTGGCTGCGCTGTTCTCCACCTGCGTGCTCATTCTGCAGAGCGGCGGGGCGCTGGGCAACCGGCCGCCGGCGTGCCTCCTCCGCCTGGCCGGCATCAAGCGCAGCCTCGTGGCCGCCCAGCTGGACGCCGCAGACGCGACTGCACCCAACAAAATGGTGCGCCGCAATATCTCCATATCACTGCCGTAGTTCACGCTATTGTAGTGCACTTTTGTATCCATTACAGGATACCTACCTTCCCATCTCCCTGTCGAATCGTATCAAGGACATGGACATGGTGAGTTTTAACTAGCTGAGTCTACAATATCTTGTCATTCGTCCGACAGAAACCGTACTTGTATATCGATTGAGATTGCTGCCATAATTTCTGAATTCATAAATAAAAACAAAATCAAATAAAAATAGGCAGTTGACACGTGAACTATCGATTTTCGAGGTGAACATCTATTAAAAGGTATGAAAATTAGCAATTTGAACATTGTGGTAAAATTTCGCAAAAATCGCTCTGGATAGGTAGATAGCTGGGCGATTGTGGAGGGGGCGGGTTTCGGGGGATAGTCGTCAAAAAATTTTGCCTCCGGGATAGTTTGACAGCTGAGCAGCCTCCGGAAAAGATAACTGGGTCGTTTGGGGGGCGGGTAACCCCCCCCCCCCCAACCCCCCTTTCCTACCTCTGTTAGGGAGGTCACATCTCCTCCAGCTCCACATTTGGAGATCCGTGAACTGACATCATCAAAAATAAATTTACAGAAATTGCGACGCAGGAAGTGCTGGCGCTGCTGCAGAACGTCTACCAGATCATGCGCAGCATGCGGCTGCAAGTGAGCAAGAAGCAGGCGCACGAGCAACACAACATTCTATGGACCAAGATCTGCGTTCGATTAGATCGATACTGTTTAATTCTGTTCCTATTTGTCAATACGGTCTTTTTGGGATACTTTTTACTTAGCCCCAATTCGTCGCGGTCAGCCGCGGTGGATAAGCACTAAACGGTCGATTATAGCTCCATGTAAAATTCAAGCGTAAAATTGCACTGTAAACATGATTACCTACATGAAAGTGGATGATGCAATGCAAGTTTCCTACTTGTTATGGACGAAGTAAGGAGTAGGACTCATTATACATCTAAACAGATTATGCATCTAGGCCCATCATGCATCTAATTCTACCCATGATGGGCCTAGATGCATAATCGGTTTAGATGCATAATGGCACGGGCTCGAAGTAAGTACTTATCCGTCTTTTTATCGTCTTCAAATCTCAGCGTGAACGGTCAAATTCATTCAGAAAAAAAAGTTTTCCGCGAAATTGATTACATAAAAGCGGATGATTATTAATGTCTCCAGCTTTATGTTACCAACTGATATTACATTGAAATTTCATTGAAAAATTGATACAATTCGGAATTGCTGGACGTTGCGTGTTAAGTTTTGGAGATTATTGAGAGATTATGAGTACTACTGGGTTCACTTGAATTATGTAATGAATTTCATGGTAAAGTTTTACAATCGAATAAATTACGCATTTCATACCCTGGCTGAAACCCCCACGGATCGTCCAGTATACTCCAATGCGGGACAATCCGAAAACAGAAAAAACTTTTGCAACCTTAAATAAATGGTGGCATAAATGAGATTGTTTGGCTTGGGTTCCTACCGTACACCTAACCCAAGCCAAACAATCTCATTTATATGGAACGCCGCCAATTAGGCGCGTGTGTAATTTGAAACTTCGGCGTGCCATATATAAGGTCAGCGTATGCTTGTTGGCTTTTAGTTTTTTTTAGCATTGGCTATGCAATACAATTGTACACAATTTGGCAAAGATGGTACTCTTCAAAGGCAAAAAGCTTATTCTTCTTACATTCTTACTTCTTCTTGAATCGAACGCTGAAACAGACATTCCAATTCACATCAAGCTGATCAGAGAGAAAATGAAAAATTACGACAAAAATTCACGTCCAGTTTTCAATCATACTGACAAGATTTACGTTTTTGTCGATTCGAGAATCTATTCAATATTAAAAGTAGATGAAGCTGAAGAAACAGTCACCTACTCACATCGGTATTCGTTGGTGCGTAGTCTTGTTTCTGCTTATTAACCAGTGGCAGATCGATAATTTTGACGCTTTTTCAGGTCTGGAAAGATGAGCTGTTGGCCTGGGATCCAGACAAATACGGCGGTTTGGAGGAGATCACCATCCGACAGGATCGACTGTGGATCCCCGACATACTTCGATTTGAGGGGTTCATTCACTGGATTTCTGTCTTGAATTGCAAACTCGACAAAATACATTTTGCGCGATTCGTTGAGTTCTTTGTCATTGTACGCCAGACACAGACCTCGCCAAGAATGTTAAAGTTAAAAGTTGAATTTCTAAATGCTGTGTCAAGTTTGCGAAGTAAACGCCTGAAATTGCTCAATTACTTATAAAGCCGAGATCACAGCTCAGCGTAAATTTGATGTAAAATAATGACTTAAAAATTACGTCGTAAAATTAATTACATGCGTGTGGATGATGCTACTGGGGCCGGTTCCGCAAAATGAGAAGTGAGAAGTGAAATGGCAAACGCGAAGTAAAAGCGCAAAGGCGAAGTGAAACGGCAAGTGAAATGGCAAAAGCGACGTGAAATGATATAAAAAAGCAGTTTCTCTTCCCTTTTGCAATTTCACTTGCCAATTCACTTGGCGTTTCACTTCACCTTTGCGCTTTTACTTCGCTTTTGCCATTTCACTTCTCACTTCTCATTTTGCGGGACTGGCACCTGGTCTACAATTTTTTTATGGATAATACACTAGCAGCCAGAATAGTTGAGACATTTCACCATAGAGAAATGGGAGGCTGGGGATCCACCACACTTTTGTTGCTTCTCAGTCGCTTGTCCCTGGCCCAATTTTGATGCTGTTTGAGTATGATGGGTTTTCAGGTCGGGACTATGACTAAAAAAATTTGTTTGCTTGGATAATCCCCCAGTGACTAGATAAGGGGGGTCTATAAAAAGGTGATCAATAAAAAATAAAAAATCCGGCCAATCTGGGTGATTGACTTTGAAGCTTAATAACTTGGCCATTTCTGAACCGATTTGGATCATTCAACTCTTACAATGATTGGAACAACCTGAAGATTCCATTTGATGTCAGATTAGTGATGTATAAACATCGTATGTATAAATCTCTTACCAATCAAAAGTTATAGCACTTCAAACTTCTGCCTTTCATCCATATCGATAACCGCTGGCCCAAATCGATATATTTATGCACAATTCTACATCACCGATTTGACCTCAAAAGTGAACTCTCCAATCATTTGTGATCATTTTAAAAGTTAATTGACAAAAATTGGTCGTCAAATGAACAAGTTATTGAGATGCAAATTTTGTTAGTTTGTGCGACACCCAAATTTTTTTAGAAAAATTGACTTTTTTTGGACCCACCATATCTTGGGTCAGGGGAGTCATAGAAAGATGCCATCGATTTTCACGTTAGCCCCGACATAAAATTACATTATATTTAAATATCAACTATTTTCGCTCAGCGGTTGAGGAGTGACGTGCACGTGCACACAGTCGGACCTCACCTGAACAAATTTCCCTTATGAGACAATGGTGGAGAGTCTCAACTATTCTGGCCGCTAGTGTATATGAATCAATACCTCAATCGTGTCCAATACTGAGTGTTGTCAGCCACAGCTAGAGCAAATTGAAAAATTCAATTTTTTCATTTTACGTCATCATTTTACATCATAATATTACATTTTACATCAGGGAACTAATTTTACATTTTACGTTAATGGTTGCATGCAATCATTCACATAAAATGTAAAATTAGTTCCCTGAGGTAAAATTATGACGTAAAATGAAATAAATTGAATTTTTCAATTCGCTCTAGCTGTGGCTGATAACACTCAGTATTGGACACGACGATTAAGGTATTGATTCATATATTATCCATAAAAATTTGTAGACCTGTAGCGTCATCCACACTCATGTAATTAATTTTACGGTATAATTTTACGTCAAATTCACGCTGAGCTGTAATCTCAGCTTAAGCAAAACTTTAAATATTTCCTTTAATTTGACTCATGGCGGAGTTCTTGATAACCTCCCAGGTGACAATCGGCAACGATAGGAAATTTTTACATTCAGATTAAAATCGCTATCAATCTTTCAGCGAAGAAATTTTCTAATTCATCAGCGGAAATCATTTTCCTATTTTATTATGTTTCCTTCCATCGTCGACCATTGCTAACCAACGAGCATTATCCGATATGTATCATCAACCCAGGCAATGGCATCAAGCAGAGTCCACACCCCCCCCCCCCCCCACTTCCAGGATGACACGTGAGACGCAGCAAACGGACTCGCAGGTGCCAATCCCAGACCATGTAAAGTGTAAAGTAGAGTGTCAAATGTCATGTAAAGTGTCAATTGTCATGACAAATGGAAAGTTAAGTGTCAATTGTCATGCAAAGTTCAGTCATAAAATCTTCTTTTTTGTTTTGATTGGCATTTGACATGACATTTGACACTTTACTTCACACTTTACAGGGACCGGGACTGCCCCCAGGTGTACGTGCGCGTGCTGAGCGACGGCACGGCGAGGCTGGACTTTCCAGAGATCGTCAAGGTGCACTGCCACTTCGACGTGTCCCAGTTCCCATTCGACAAGCAGAACTGCACCAGGGGCCAGTTCCCCAGGTGGTAAAGTAAAAAGGAAAAGTCAACTCTTCATTCTTCACTCGACTTTTTACTCTACTCTTTTGTTTTCCGCTTGTGGAACCAGCACCAGGGGGCACTTCCAAATTGTCAACTGTTTATCCAAATCATATGTTTCTATATCCAAATCTTATTATCAAACATAAGATTTGGATACAAGAAAAACATAAGATTTGGATACACAGTTGACAGATTGGAACTGCCCCCTGGTGCTGGTTCCACAAGTGGAAAATTAAGCAGTATAGTAAAAGTGAAGAGTAGAGTAGACTTTCCCTTTTCACTCTACCACTTGCGGAACTGGCCCCAGCACCTACGCCAGCTGGACGCATTCGGGCAGCCAGATTGAACTCCGCCCCACGCCCAATAAAGATAGAACGGCTGTGTTCATGGAGCACAGCGGTATGTTTTCTTTTGATGACTGATCAACGCCAAATTCGAAAAAAATTCACAGAGCACAGTGGTTTGTTTTCTGCGCTCACTCATCAACGGTTAAATCAAAATCATCGACAAACGACTTATCAACGCGGACGACAAAATGAATGAAAGGCGGCGGGTAACCCGACGCGTGGAGCCAAATTGATAATTTTTGTAGGACAGGGACCCATGCCGTACAAAGGAGGACTCATGCCGTTATCAGGAAAACAGCATAGTTGTTAAAACGTATTTACGTTTACTCGACAAATACGGATACTCGAGTACTGCGTAAATACGTTTACGTTTCCTCCCGAATCAAATACCGGTACTCACTTACTCGCGTACTTTTTGAAAGTACGCGAGTACAGAAAAGTATTTCAAACAGGTTTTTTTAACAGGCTTTTTCAAGGCATAAAGGAACTGAAGGGAGAGAAAAGCTTAAAATATGGACAAAATATTCATAAAAATAGGCAAAAACACATTAACTAGTGAATTTGATGGTGGAAAAGTTCAAAAAGTAGTGATTTTGAGCGAAAATTGAGGCAAAAGTTCTCAAAAATACCCACTTTTACGTTTTCCGGGGACAAAAGTAATCTACTCACGTTTACTCATGAGTAAAAGTAAAAAATAAATACTTAACATTTTCTGTACGCACGTGTGAGTAAAAAATAAATACTTTACGTTTACGTTTACTTTTGAAAAAGTTCGGTACTTTCAACAAAACAGTGGAAAACAGCATACCGTATATACCCCCACCCTCGAGATACCTACTCAAAACCAGCACTATGAAGAATAAAACCACCCCTGGGGGTATTTCGAGGACGTACGGTAGTGTTTGAAGGCAATTGAGTACAGAAAATGTATTTCAGACATACGGTATTTGCTTGAATAATTCACCAGGGGAATTATTATTTCGTCAAACTTTTTTGAGGGGGGAACTAGTCGAAAGGGGAATTATTCAAGGAGAGGAATTATCTTTTGTCAACATTTTTAAGCATATTTCTATAAACTCTTTTCATGAAATATGCTTTATTAACACAAAAAATATGTCAATTTTGTTAAAATTGGGCACAAAAAATGATCGAATCTCTTTAAGGGGGCATTATTCAATTATTAGAGGGAAATTGGAGGCTATTTGTTGCTACCCCTTCTTTTGCACCTTGTCCAATTTGATGCTGTGCGAGTATGTTCGGGTTTGTTGATTGGGCTACAACCAAAAACAAAAATTTCCTCGAAATAATCCCCGAGATAAGGGAGCCCTATAAAAGCACGTGGATTTTACATGACTAATATTCGAGGGGGGACTTATTCGAGGACATACGGTATACTCCGGTTACTTTACACCCTGCACGCGTGGTTCCCGCTGGAAGTGTGCCAACGATGGTTAGCGCATGCGAGTTACATAAAAAGATGACAAAATTGATTGTTGTTGTAATGGTTTTCATTAACATATTCACATCGATGAATTTTTCATCTTTTTATGGAAATCGCATGACTTAACAATCATTGGCACGCTTCCAACACGAGACATAAATCAGTGCGAGGGCAGAGTATCACGTGCTTCGAGTATAATAAGTATGTTGCCCAATTTCTCAAATGGCGAAACTTAATAATTAATGGGCAACAGAATCGTGGTGTGGTGTGGTACTGCGGTGCATCGCTTTGTGATTTTGTGATTTTTTTGCAATAATATGAAGGGAACTGAAGTTTGCATTTGCACACACGTTTCAGAATGGGAACTTCTCGGTGTGGAAGCGAAATTTCTGATTGCCCCCTATTCAATCGATGGGAAAATGCTCCAGTTCTATGAAGTGAGCTTCGATCTGATAGTTCTGCGGCGGCCGTTCTATTACATCGTCTCGCTGGTGGTGCCCGTGTAAGTGGAAAACATTGTATCAACATTATGCAGTAAGATAATCAGACAGGAATGGATGAGGGCTCTGTACTTTGTATGGAATTACCATAGCCGGTTGACATATCATTTGTTTCAAATTATTTGCTTCCATAAATATCTAGGTAAAAATTTTACTTATCATATTTACGGTATCATCATTTTGGAATTCATATGATCATCAACCACTTTATGTAATTAAGTTTACAGTGAAATTTTACGCTTGAATTTTACATCGAGCTGAAATCGCAGCTTTATAGCGAAAATACGTTATGTAAGCGTGATCGAAACGCCTACTGTGAACGGCGCAGCTACGCCATCGCGCAAGTGACGATCGTGGGCATATTCACCCCGACCAATGCGCTGCACGAGCGCGAGACCAAGGTGGAACTGGGCCTGACGGGCATGCTGTCCATGTCGGTCATGCTCCTGGTCGTGTCCGGCTTCACGCCGCACAGCGCCACCGACTTCCCGCTACTCGGTTAGTTTGTGTACAGTACGCGCAACAAAGTTCGCCTGAGCCTACGGAGACTTTTAGCTTCGGAATGGATAAACTCGAACTTACAAAATGCTCGTTTTGTGCGGTTACTACGGTTTAATATGTCAGGCATAAACAACGCAAGCGACCCCCCCCCCCCACTGCGCAGGGGTGTTCATGCTGCAGGAGCTGCTGATCATCGGCGTGGCTGCGCTGTTCTCCACCTGCGTGCTCATTCTGCAGAGCGGCGGGGCGCTGGGCAACCGGCCGCCGGCGTGCCTCCTCCGCCTGGCCGGCATCAAGCGCAGCCTCGTGGCCGCCCAGCTGGACGCCGCAGACGCGACTGCACCCAACAAAATGGTGCGCCGCAATATCTCCATATCACTGCCATAGTTCACGCTATTTTAGTGCACTTTTGTATCCATTACAGGATACCTACCTTCCCATCTCCCTGTCGAATCGTATCAAGGACATGGACATGGTGAGTTTGCACTAGCTGAGTCTACAATATCTTGTCATTCGTTCGACAGAAACCGTACTTGTCTATCGATTGAGATTGCTGCCATAATTTCTGAATTCATAAATAAAAACAAAATCAAATAAAAATAGGCAGTTGACACGTGAACTATCGATTTTCGAGGTGAACATCTGTTAAAAGGTATGAAAATCAGCAATTTGAACAACCATTGTGGTAAAATTTCGCAAAAATCGCTCTGGATAGGTAGGTAGATAGCTGGGCGATTGTGGAGGGGCGGGGTTCAGGGCATTGTAGAGCGGGTAACCCCCCCTTTCCTACCTCTGTTAGGGAGGGCACAACTCCTCCAGCTCCACATTTGGAGATCCGTGAATTGACATCATCAAAAATAAGTTTACAGAAATTGCGACGCAGGAAGTGCTGGCGCTGCTGCAGAACGTCTACCAGATCATGCGCAGCATGCGGCTGCAAGTGAGCAAGAAGCAGGCGCACGAGCAACACAACATTCTATGGACCAAGATCTGCGTTCGATTAGATCGATACTGTTTGATTCTGTTCCTTTTTGTCAATACGGTCTTTTTGGGATACTTTTTACTTAGCCCCAATTGGTCGCGTTCGGCCGCGGTGGATTCGCACTAAAGCGCCAAAAACGCGTTAATTACGCAGTGTAATATGGGGGTATGCAATTGGAGTATGTCTGGTGATGCGATCACTTCAATTGAGTATTTTTGTAAGTGCTTCTTCAAGCTCCGTGAAAAACACGTGAAACTTGCAGGAAAGATTGCGTCAAACAGACTGGAACTCGGCTCGACTTGTGATTCGAAGCAAAACAAATAGCAGCAGCTTTACACTTACACACACGTTCTATCGTTGGAAATGCAGAGCTTGCGGAGGCACCTAGGCTCTTAAAATAAATATAAAGAATGGCAGTGAACACCTGAACACAGTGAAAAAAGTGCTTGAAAAGTAAATATGGCAAAGTTACAAACTGTACTCACCGTAAACAACGCTAGCTCGTCTGGTGCCCAACTTCCCCGCTCGAATATCTCTCACCGCTTGGTCCAGGTCCGTCTGGCTGTATTGTCGCTTCAGACCGTTATTTGTGCCGTTCGAACTGCGCGAAATAAAAAAAATCAATCATTTAGTCGCGTCGGCTCACTCAAAACAGATCAACAATGCGCGCACTTTTCAAAGTTGTCCGGCGATTGGGACACGTTGTAGCTGGCGCCCTTTGATGTAGCCCGTTGGCTCAAATCCAACGGTTGCTCCGCGGTCGAACTGCTACCAAACGTTGAGCTGTGAATTTGGTCGACCGCTTTGCTTTGAGACTGGGTCCCCGTGAGCTGGCCGTTGCCTCGCATGTCAGTGCTGGCTGCCGCCTACGGAAAAGTTTCGAGTATATTGTTATTATTTTTATGCAGCTGACAACGGTAGATCTATTTATGGTATACGCCAGTGACTTCACACCCTGAGCGCGTGGTTCGCGTGGTTCGTTGGAATCGTGCCAACGATTATTAACGCATGCGATTTTTCAAAAAGATGAAAACATTCGTTCTGTTATCACGTTGTACGATAATGTATTCACAGCAATGAATATATGGAGGGTGTGCTTCTAAAAGTACCGATCTACAAATTTTTCAAATTTGAGTTAGGACCATTTTTGGGGTCCCCATAAAAATGCGCTTCAAAAATATATATAATATGTGGGGGGTGCGAAATTCAATTTTGAGATATGGGGGGTCGAAAAAAGCAAAAAAATCGCAAAATACAGTTTTTGAAATTTCAGAAGTACCGATCTTCAAGCTTTTTCAGCTTTTGTGTCTTTAAAAGTACCGATCTACACACTTTTTTCAAAATTGTTCTTTTCAATGTACTGATCTGCACATTATTTTTTGTGCTTCTAAAAGTACCGATGTCAGATCGGTGTCCGGTTGCGCAAAAACTCATTTTGTGCTTTTTATTATGGGTAAAAGTACCGATCTACAGCTTTCTGATTTTGTGCTTTAAAAAATACCGATCTACATGCTATTACCAATTTGTTCCTTTAAAATTTACTGTACTACAAAAATACAATTCCCTAAATTTTATATAGCTAGTGTTATGTGTATAATCAATGATTATACCCATGCATGTGGATACCCAACAACATGGCCGAAATACCCTTACCCAAAATTCCCATACCCAATACCCATGTATGGGTATTGCATGCTCCAAACTTTAAATCGCGATTATCTCAAAATCGATTTTTTGTAGATCGGTACTTTTAGAAGCACACACTTCATATGCTTTCACAAAACTCGCATGTTTCAAATGTCATTGGCACGCTTCCAACGTGATACAAAACTAACTGCGCGTGCAGAGTGTCACTTGAGTGTATTTTCAACCTGAGTATATTTTCAATCGCACCTCGTTGTCGCCGACGCGCGCGTGCTGTTGCTGCAGCAAGTGGTGCTGCTGCGACGCGTTCGCGAGCGCCGTCGACCACACGAGCGCCTGCTGCATGTGCTGCATGTAGGCGGCAGCCGCGGCGGCTCCACCTGCAGTATGCAATGTTCAACAGATTTTAGATATTTTTTAAGCAATTTATTTACAAAACGTAGATATCACACACATAGTTTTGAATATGTACCCACGCTTAATTTTTGACTTTTGACGGGGTAGTCATTCTATGGGAGTCATTCAACATTTATTTGTGAGAATTTTTGCAAAGATACGCTGTGAATAAACCTGAAAGTTCTATTAGAGTATACGATCTACAGTATTTCCTCGAAATACCCCCCCTCGAAATACCCCCCTCAAAATGGACACTATGAACTTATAAACCCCCCGCCCCCTCGAAATACCCCCCCCCCCCCCCAATTTAGTGTATAGAGAACGTAAATGACAAAGGCTGCGGTTTGTCATCTGGGTAATGCAAAACACACGTTAAAAACGATGACTATGTTATGTGAGAACAGTGATTATGCGTCTACACACTTATACAAGTCTTTAGAGTCTTATAAATGGCGATTATTGTTGCATTTTCGACGTCTGCGTACGTTTCAGACGACAATTTAGTACTTGGTTTTCAAAAAATTTCTGGCGAAATAATAACCCCCCCCCCCCTCGAAATACCCCCCCTCGTTTAACACCCCCTTAAAATTCTCACTCTGAAAAAAAAACCAGGGGTATTTCGAGGAAATACGGTATATACCGTATTTCCTCGAAATACACCCAGAGGGTTTATTTTTTTCAGAGTGAAAATTTTGAGGGGGGTATTTCGAGGGGGCTTATTCGAGGGGGGGGGGGAATTATTTCGTCATAAAATTTCCGGGAAAGTCATGATAAACAATACGCTTTTACATACCCCAAACCAGTAATAAACATAGGTAACCAAATAGGGTATATATAGGGACATAACAGGGACGAAAATGTACATCGCTACACAAACTAGCGTACATAACTGCGATGCAAAATGGTCGCAATAAATACATCATGTTCCTTGCATACATGATGTACCTTATTCCGGAGAAGGTATTTCGAGGGGGGGGTTATTTTTCCCTCAGCTCGAAAACACCTGGGGTATTTCGAGGGGGGTATTTCGAGGAAATACGGTAATGGCTTAACTTGAGAGCCTTTATCACACACGGTGGTGAACAAGTTCACACTGCAAGTTCGCGAAGTGGCAAGAAATACTGCCTATGTGACTTTACAAAAATTTATACTATTTTACCTAATTTTAACACTAAAATATTGAACATACAGACGCTTTCAAGTGTTCTTACATCATAAAACAACTAGAGCTTTTAATTATAACTGTCCAATCTAACCTACGTATATTTTTTCACTCTTACCGTATTACCTCGAATTAACCCCCCCTTGAATTAACCCCCCTCGAAATACCCCCCCTAAATTTCGGCTGAGGAAATAATAAACCCCCCCCCTCGAAATACCCCCCCTAAAATTGAGTGAAACGTGAACGTACATGACAAATACCCCAGTTTGTGATCTGTACAATGCAGAACACACGTTAAAACTGATGATTAAGTGACGTTAGGGAAGGGTTTTTGTGTATATACAGTTATATATGCCTATAAACACATGTACATCTATGTAATTGTTCGATTTTTCTACGTCTGCGTATGGGGAATTTCCGAAAATTTCTGGCGAAATAATAGACCCCCCCCCTCGAATAAACCCCCCCTCGAATTATCCCCCCCTCAAATTTTGCTGGCGAAATAATAAACCCCCTGGGGGTATTCCGAGGTAATACGGTATCTATTTCTGAAATTCAAATTTTTGTTTTTATTCAGATTGGATGCGGCACATTTTGTTGTGAAGTCAACGATGAGTGAATACATTACAGTAGAGCATTTCCATTTGGATTGTCTAGTAATTTTTCAGAGGGGGATTCGAGGAGAATTTACTCAAGAATAAAAAAAACGTTTATCACGCGCATCGAAATGTTATCCAACCGGCATAAGGAACCCCAACAGGCATCTGCAGTCCAGGGAACAGTGCGCCATAAGCGGCCATATTGGGATTGGCCGCAACAGCAAGCAGCGCCGCCTGGGCCATGTTAGCGCCGAAGTTGTTGTCGCTCGACAGCGCCTGCGCGCCGGCGTTCATCATGAACTCGTTGTTGCCGCCGAAGAGCGCCGACGCGCTGCCAAAATTTGCCAGCAGCGACTGCTGGGGGCAGTCCCAGACCCTGTAAAATGCCCTGTAAAATGTGAAAGCAAAGTGTCAACTCGGTTGCCATTTTGCAGGGCATTTTCCATGACTTTTGACACTTTGCATGACATTTTACATTTTACAGGGTCTGGGAGTGGCACCTGGTTCTGGTAGTCAGTGCGCACCGGCTGCGAGCCGTGGCCGCTCGGCTGCAAGTGATTGTGGTGCTGTTCGGCGCCGGCGACGGTCGTGTCGGCTGTGGAGTCCGGCTGCGTGTGTGTGCCGCCCGTGTCAGCGTGGTTGTCTTGCCGCAGCAGGTTACACACCTGTGAGGAATGATTCCAGTTTTCCAGTGACCAGTTTAACTGTGAGAAAGTCTACCTAGTCACCAAACGGTTAGAAGCGACAATACATATTTACCACTGGCATTGCGAAACCCTTTGCCCAGTACCAACCAGGGTTCAAACGGGATTGACTTTTCGGGATCCGGATCAGTTTTTTGAGATTTCGGGATTGACATTGGTTTTTGAGATCTCGGGATTGGTATCGAGGTTACGGAATCGGGATTGCGATTTTCAAATTGCAGGATCGGAATTGAGGTTTCAGGATCGGGATTGGGATCAAAGTTACGGAATCGGGATTGCGATTTTCAAATTGCAGGATCGGAATTGGTTTCAGGATAGGGATCGGGACCACGAAATGCTGGAATTTTTCGGGATCCCGGATCGGAATCCCGTTTGGACCCATGGTGTCTGTCAGCCTCAATCCCCTCATCGATAACCCCCCCCCCCCCGAGAAAACCGGTGCCATACCTTCTGCGCTCTTTGTTTGCCCGCGGTGGCTTGGTGCTGGTGTTGGTGCGTGTGCTGGTGCGTGTGCTGCGCGCAGGTGCGGCGGCCCTTGCACACGGGGCACTGGTCCTCCGGCTGCCAGTCGGGCGGCGCTTGCTCGCAGGGAGGGATGGCGCTCGGGTTGCACGATGTTTGACGGTGGTCGCGCTGCGATGCCCCGCCTGAGGTGGGAGGGTGGGAGGGGTTATGAATTAGTGAATTGATTTTGGTATGTGGCACATGGAGCAATATATACTGCAGCGACGGTGAGATGAGGCAGAGTGTCAAGAATTACCTAAATTAAAACCTACCTAATGAAAAATGACCTTAGAAAGGGAAAGCGTGAATACCTGTATTTTTAGGAATATCCCTACTGAGAAAATGGAATAGTTTAAGTTGAAGTCCCATCTGTTCTAATAATCGATGATAAAGTGAACGAAGCTTCTAGCTTAGCCGAATTGCTTAATAAATGCTGTTATTATGTATTTCGGACAGCTGATCGAATTCAGTTTAAATAAAATCACTCGTGAGGTTCAATAGGAGCACAATTTGTCGATGTGCATCCACCATTTGAAAATTTTGGCTTATATACTCCGGTTACTTTACACCCTGCACGCGTGGTTCCCGCTGGAAGTGTGCCAACGATGGTTAACGCATCCGAGTTTCATAAAAAGATGACAAAATTGATTGTTGTTATAATGTTATTCATTAACACATTCACATCGATGAATTTTTTTCATATTTTTACGGAAATCGCATGATTTAAAAATCATTGGCACGCTTCCAACACGAGACATAAATCAATGCGAGGGCAGAGTATCACGTACGCCGAGTATACTCACCTAATTCACAGTCATTTAGCACATAAACAATATGTTTAAAAACGGCCCCCTTCACTTCACATAAACGGCACAAAAAAATATTTCGCCAGTGCCCGTGGCTCACAGTAGATTACTGTAGGGAAAACTTCATGGGGCCCTGAAAAATGCGTGCAAACCATTGCTGAGCCATTTTGTGTTGCTTTTGTGTTGGGTCAGGTGAAAACGGTTTGCATTTACCATATTTCAACTTCACACAGTGACAGCACTAGCGCTGGGCAGAAAATCTATTCGAAAAGTGATATGAGAGTGAAAGGACAAACAACCTTACAGCGACTTTCCCCTCGATTTTTATCTTTTGGGCCACTTGTTTTTGGAACTTTCGACACCGCGGTCGAAATTCCAATGTTCAAATACCGGGGATGATGCACCGAGACCGAAAAAGAAGCCGTTTGGAAGAGTAATAATTCAGCATGCGGTTCATGATTCAAAGGTGCGGCCGCGCCGCCGCCGCTAAGTGCATTGTGGTGCAGCGGCGGCGGCGGGCGGCAGCAGCGTGCGACCAAACTATCTGCATAACACAGCGGCGCCGATCCCAAATGCTGCATCATTCAATAGGCATGTGGGAAGCGCCGTCCGAACTTTTAGGCCATATCGCCGCCGCAGCCCGCCGCCATTCGTGTGAACGAATAAAAAAACGGGGCAGCGATCGAACCTGCGCTGAGCGCGCTTCTTTCGCTGGCAAAACATTGCGCCGCACATCGGCGCCACTGGTCGTCTAAAAAAAGCTGGCGTTTGGCGTGTGCTTTCTCGATAATATGAGGAAATGCGCTGATAGTTTGAATATTTTGAAGCTAATATGTCACAGAAGGAATTGATGCGACAGTCATGTCGATGGCACGAGATTGAGAAAAGTTCAAATTCCAAATCTAATTCTTTTTGTAATACACTACTGTGCAGAATAGTTGAGACTATGCATGCTGCATGATAAACATTAACAAAATTTTGCAATGTTACATGTGCACAACATTTGGATACCATCGGCAGGTACCATAGGGGGTTGGCTACATGTCCCAGTATAACCACCCCTTCAGTTCATATGTGCATATTTTCTTAGTGTAGTAATCACTCAGTTTGTTTGTGTTTCAGAATATTTGAGACTTTTCTTGTTTTGGGAAAAAGCTGGCCAATTTCTCAGCTAGCCACAGCTTTGCATCCAGTGCCAGCCACTTTAAAATGGAGGTAGACACAATAGTCAGTGGGGCTATTTGGTGTGTAAATTTGAGATTTTTGCTTTGTTTAATTGGGGAAATTGGGGAATTGGGGAACTTGGCCCAACTGTCAAAGGTTCTTTTTGTTGAAGGTATACGATAGCATGTTCAGAAACATAAAAAAGGCTGAACAGTGCAAATTGGCCCAGAAATGGCTGAGTTATTGAGTGTAACACTTTATAGAGACCCTTATACTGTAACTGGGGGAGACTTCAAGGAAAGATTTTTATTGTAGCCCCAATTGGGCAAAGTATAACAAAATGGAAAGCAACAAAAGTGGGGTGACCCCCAGCCTCCAATTTCTCTCCCTCCAAGTCTCAACAATTCTGCACGGTAGTGTATAAATAAAATTTCGAATTTCTCACTGTGTATTCTTCAATTTTGAAAAACATAGGTAGGTAAATTTTCTGCTTTTCTCTAAAACGTAAGTGGGATACTTTTTAAGCTTTGATTAGGGTAAATTAGGGGTAATTGTGAATGACTGTGGAAAAACTGATGCCAAATTAGAAACCAAATTCATTGTGATAAAAGTCACATAAACATTCGAAATCTAGTAGCCGGAAGGGCATCAGTTCTGTGATTGTATGCTTCGGATTTGATTTCAACCACTTTAGATCAATACCTCTGATCTGACCGCCGACCACCCACTTTATTTAGCTTGAATGCGGTAGCGAAATGGATGCAAATGTTGTTTTTGATATTCTGAATCAAAAAGAAGGAAATCCCGCCACTTTGGTTGGATATTGCTTTGGCAGCTTTTCATCTCCCCGACAGTATTTTTAATAAAATCACAACAGGGTAAGCCAAAGAGTCAAAAGGTGATGAAAATTATGACCCATTTACAATTACGGTAGACTAAGTAAGGAACTAAGGGGAAAGATAAAAATATGTACCTAAATATGTATTTTCCTACAAGAAAACGCCTTAAAAAATTCAAATAGGTAGCCTGATTTTTCGATAAATGTATACCTAGGGTGGACGAAACTGAGGGCGGCGGGCGCTTTTTACTTCCCAAAAAATTCGACATGAATGAAGCATCGGAATGTGCATACATTACACACATTCGAGAAACTTCAGGAGCCAAATTCAATTAGCCCAATACTTTGTGGACATAAAGGAGATTCTAGCTTAGATTATAAACACGTTGCCGAATTGAATTTTCAGCTTTAATCAAAGCCACACCCAGGTGCCAGTTCCGCAAAGTGAGAAGTGAGAAGTAAAATGGCAAAAGCGAAGTTAATTGAGATGTAAAATGGCAAAATCGAAGAGAAATTGCTTTTTTATTTTTTTACTTCGCTTTTGCCAATTCACTTGCCATTTCACTTAGCTTTTGCCAATTCACTTCACATTTGCCATTTTACTTCTCAATTTGCGGAACTGGCGCCAGGTCGAGCACGTAAAGGTAATTTGAACCACGATGAGGCGGACTTTCCAAAGTAGGGCGACGGGCCACTTAAATTTGGTTCCAGTGCCATGGTCACAACGAATTTAGACCGATAGCGTGCAGACCGATATTGGAAATTAGCAAAAGTGGCATAATGTCAAAAGGGACGCGATTTAAACAGATGAAATTTTTAATACTGGGTGAGATCAACCGCTGAAAACCTCTGCAAAGTGCATTTATATGAATACGTATCTATAGAGAACATTTTCATCGTAAAAACAATTCGCCAAACTATTTGATAACATTTCCTAGTCCAGCGCGGCCGAATAGATTGAAGGGCACGAAAACAAAAGGAGAAAAATTCGGACAGAATTCGGCTGCATCGGCAATTCAGCTAACGCAGCTTCGTCTACACCGAGTTGTACGGACGCGAAATTGAAACGGGAATTTCCGAACAATGTCGGAAAGTCGCCGCCGTATGTTTGTCAGTGTTTCTGCAACAAGGCATAACAATTGTGCCACCGATAGCGTTATCTCGCTAGTACTGGCTGGGTCAGATCAAACAAACAACAGTGAATAAATTAGATTGATTTTCACTTTTGATTATACTTTACATTACTGAAGTACTTTACATTTACTCCGCAGAATACAGGTAAACCCAACATGAATGATTTCTTACAAAGAATTGGGTAATTAGGTACGCGACTCATCCACAGCTCGTTTGAATTGATATCGCTACATATTTAGGTGAAATTTTTTAAAATTTCGGTAGTAAACAAGCGTGGAACAAAAAAAAACGATAATGTTATTTTACTCACGTGCAAAATATCGGATGCATTTTAACTTACCGTATTTCCTCGAAATACCCCCTGGGGGTGATTGTTTCATAGTGGTTCCGAGAGAGGGGGGGGGTTAAACGAGGTGGGGGGGGGGTTTCGAGGGGGGTATTTCGAGGAAATACGGTAGCTTCAAGGTCCCTTTCCCATTTCAACAGCACTTCCACACAAAAATGTCTCCGTCAAAATACCTAGGTAGATAACGACAAAAAGACCTGAACCAACTGTGTTTGAGCTGGGCGCCGGAGGGGGAGGCGGTCCTGCGCTGGCTGGCGGCGCTCATACGCCTCGCCACCTGCTCCAAGCCTGCGATTATGTTCAAAAATTATTTTTCGTGACAAAAAAGACCTTTTCTTTGTGCACATCTATATCGTATCCACGCTGTATTGAACTTTCGAACATTTATTGGCTTAAACGCGGCGAAAATGGAAACTTCCAACTATGCTGGACAATCTTTAACTCTCGGCCGAATTTTTTTTTAACGCTCTGTATCTCGATGGTGTATACGATTCTTAATAGCTGGGTAAATTAATTAACCAAAAAGCAAAAGCCAAATCCCCGCGTGCGTCCCAATTTTCATACCCCACCCAATAAAGTAATAAACAACGTCCCATACGTGTATTTAATACTGTGTCACGCGGGCGGCTAGCCGGGTGGAAGCACATTCATTTCAGATGCTAATGCTACATTTAGATTTCAAGCAGCGGCGCCGGCGCTAGGGCCTATTTTCAGGCCGCGCGTCGACGCGCATGCTTTAGGCAAAGTGCTAAAGTCGCCGCGCGGCCAGGTTCGGCACGGGCAGCCGGGTTGAAATGTGAGGCGACATTAGGGCACGCCGAAATAACACTGTCGCACAGCGGGGCGGGGGGGCATTGAGTCGCCGCCGCTGCGCTCGCCTTCGATGCCGCTACCACACTGGCGCAGACGGTGCCAAACGTTAAGCGCCAGACAAATCTCGGCCGCGATTATTTGCAGCATGGCACATGGCGAATTTAGTCCACCGGATTTCGACATTCATCAGAAGGGAACTCATTGCGATTGCACTACCTACACAGGGTACTATTCCGCGGTTAGCATTGCGCAACGCGGTCTTATTATGAAGGCATTTCATCCTAACATCAGCCAGATATCACCATCGAGCTGATGAATTTCCAGCTACGATATTGCACGTGATCAATGATGGCAAAAACATACAATTGAAACACAGAAACATTTCACCTGATGATTATTGCTGCCTGAATGCAATGCAGCATACAGGAAAAGTAATAATTAAGTCCATACTTATAGTGAGCTTTATGTGCCAGCAATCACAGGTATAGTAGAAAGTCAGGGGCTCCAAAAGGCGGCGGGCAGTCACTATGCCCCCCCCAAATGCACCAGTTATCTTTCTATACCAGAGGCTGCTCAGCTATATCTATCTATATGGAGTGATTTTTGAGAAATTTTGCCCCAACTTTCACACACAAAATCACTAATTTTTGCATGTAGTATTTGCATTTTTATAGCTTTTCACTCTCAAATTCCTGTTGTTGGCTATATACATGGTTTTATACCTATTTTTAGCCATTTTAAATGGTCTTTTAAACCCATTTTCACCTATTATTAATAATGTTTACCTCTTTCAGCCTTCTTTACCTTGAAAAAGTCCTATATATTTTTCCCCTGCAAGCTCACCCCCAACCCCCCCCCCCAGAAATTTTTTTCAGCTATCTATCCCTCCACAGGAGCAATTTGCTATCTATCTAGCCCACGCAAGGGCCAAAATCTGGGAGACCCCTGTAGCCAGTGCTAAGTCATATTTGGCACTGGGCATTTCCATTGTTTCTTCCACACTACTTTTTGTTGAAACTGAATATGAGGTGTTTTGACACTCTGAGAAAGTATCCCTATTACCATGAATGCTTCAATAGATATGCATGTTCAAATATCATTCCAGCTCAAATCAATTCCCAGTCCCAGTTATTATAGGAAACATTTGAATGAAAAAGCTCAAAACACAGGAATTCGTTTTTGAAAAAACTCAAAACACAGAAAGTGCTCTCAAAGAATGAACTTTTCCATCATTGCACGTGATACCTATGTATTCACATATACCTATGCAAATATGTAAAACATTCGTGGAAGTAACGATATTGGGAGGGAACAAGGGTGGATAGTGATTGTGACACTTTTTCAATTTTGATTGTAACCTTCTAAAGTAGTGAAAACACCAAAAGGTTCAACAAGAATACATTTCACATTAGTGGTACATGGCTAGCAGCGCATAAAAAGTCCTGTTAAAAAGTTATGCGTTCAGATGTGTATTTATGTAAATAGACTGAGCAGAGTGGCGCCCAGAGTGCAGCACCGAAAAGCCCGGGCCCCCCACGGCCACCTGCGGGGGGGGGGGGCTGTGGCCAGCTCACCGACCAGTTAGGAGCTATCAAACACGGCCGTCGGGGGCGCAGTGAGCGGTGCGGCCGCATTGTGCATGAGACTTCAACGCAACTCTAATGTGACCCGGGGCTAGGTCCACACCCCATTTATAGTGACCGAAACCCGACGGACCCGACTCGCAGTTTTGGGGACACAAAATGAAAATTAGAAGCAACATCCTTCGCGATTTCCAATTCTATCTAACTCCCCAGATATATTGTTGCCCCGTTTCTCAATTAATTTGGGATCAACTTTGCCGCATCATCGCATAAGCGCATAATTAGATTACAGTCGGGGAATCGCTAATTCGGGATCGCGTCCGGTATTTCAAATATCGGTGGATACTGGAGTAGTTTTAGTGTTTGGTGACATTTTTGCATCACACCACCGGCACATCTGGTGCCACTGTAACTTTTGAAACCTCCATGGTACCTCAATCACAATTTTTGCGATTACCAGCACTACATAAATCAGGAACCTGACTGGAAGTCTGCATTTTCCCAAATCAAGTCCCTGAATTTTCCGACCGTGAACTCGATTTTCATCACGAAACTAAAACTCGTTTTTCAAAACTGATTAATTTCGATCGCCGCCTACATATAAACTGTTCACTCTTTGATTGATGTAGGTATAATATACCTATATTCTCTGGATGACTTAGTCAAACCAGTGCCCACTAAATAGCGCACAGGTCGTAGCAAAGCATGCGCGCGCGTCAAACTTGCAGCCAGGTACGCAGAACCGGCTTCGAAGCATGACTTTCACTGCCGCATTGGCGGCACTTTTCGGCCGGCCAATTTCAAATGTCCGCCCGCTCGAGCACACCGGATGTTAACGACCAAACTAAAACCACCAATCGAAGGCAGCTTTCGCTCATTCGGTTCGAGATTAATCTTAGATTTTTCACCGGCGCAACTAGGGATGGCCGGGGGTTGTTTTCAAAGGTTTTTTTAATAAAAAAACGTTTTATTTATCAAAAAACCTACCATCGAAACAGGTTTTTTTTAAAAACCTCAGCCAAAATTTTTAGTACTAAGCACTAGTTATTCTGCATTTTTTGCATGCATTGGTGGTTTTCATTAGTTTTGGGTAGTGATGTGAAAAGCGCCAGAACTTTGGCGCCAAGCACTATGCTGCTTTTCCGACCCCCAGCACCAACCGCCAATGGTGCCAGAGCAAAATGGCGCCAAGCGCCAGAAGCGCTGTGACGCTTTCTGCTTTGGCACTAGCGCCAAACACCAGTAGTGATGTAAAGGCACCGGGGTACCGGTGCCCCGGTGCTGGGCACCGAAGGGCACCAGCACCGGTGCTGGTGCGGTGCCATTGCAATCTTCAGGGGTGCCATGCCGGTGCCGGTGCCATTTTTTTCAGAATAGCACCGGTGCCGGTGCGGTGCGGTGCCATTTTTTTGCCGGTGCCAAAAGTGCTAGCACCAGCGCCAAAGTAAAAGGCACCGGGAAAGGCACCGGCCAAGGCTTCATGTGCTGTGTGATGTTGTCCATAGTATGTGCTTTTTCATATTTCAAAAAACAGCGATATATTTACCAACCATTTTTTGCCTATTTTGTAAATATCCCATCAAATAAATATACCTACTGTGAAATCCATTATACCCGATATGTGATCTGATGAGCGAATCTAACATTTTGTTGAATTTTAAATCATTTTTAGATTTTATATTTATCTTACATTTTGCTCAAAAATTGTTGTCAGTTTATGACAGAGATAGTCTCATTCTCTGCACAGCAACGACTCCTGATCAGTAGACAATAGTGGCTATGGGCTTTCTTGTGAATTAAATGTTATCTTTCATTTGTAATCATTGTAATTGCTTCATAAAAGTGAGCGCCACATCATTCTGATCATTTTAAGTGCTCAACCATCAAAATCGGTTGAAAATTCATGGAAATATGCACTTCCGAAGGTGTGGCCACTGAGTAACTGCCCGATATTTACTTCGGAAATGCCAGCCCGGTGCGGTGCCCTTCGGTGCTAGCACCGGCAACCCGCCGGTGCCCTTCGGTGCCGGTGCCATTTTTTTCCGAATGGCACCGGTGCCGGTGCGGTGCGGTGCCATTTTCTGGCCGGTGCCCCAGGGTGCCAGGTGCCATTTTCATGCGTTGGCAAAGGTGCCAGTGCGGTGCGGTGCCATTTTTCCTGGTGCCTTTAACATCACTAAACACCAGTTACAACCATTTTGTTCATGGCGCCAGTGCAAAATAGAGCCAAGCGCTATAAGCACCATGGCGCTTTTCATGGGCATGGCACCAAGCGCCAATGGCGCCACAGCAAAAGTGCCAACTGCCAAAAGCGTCATGGCGCTTTTTGCTTTGGTGCTAGCCCAGGCGCCAGCGCTATGGCGCTTTTACATAACTAGTTTTGAGGCATTTTTAGTGTAAAAGCTTCCATTTGTTTGTGCTATTGTGTCCTAATAAGCCATGCCATGTTAGTGTAGTATATAATATACAGCCAATGTGCCCCCACATACTTCTACAGTGTGAAACATCACAGTCAATTAGCCTTCTCTCATAAACTTATGTAAGCACTATTCCATGCCAACTTCACTTGAAGTCACGAATGTTTGACAAAAGGCGATATATGTCACAAGTCGACATAGAAACGGATATTGTTGACAGAAATCACCACTTATATTGGTATGCCATGGCTCCACAGCTATTCATTGGCTATATATTACATCAAAAAGTCCTGCCACCTGTCTGATATACCTGTATATGGTGACTCATAGTCATAACCATATCTGGGAGCTTTTGAAAAAAAAAATTTTTATTGAAAAAACCATGTTTTTTAAAAAAAAACAGGTCGTTGAAAAAACATTTTTGGCCATCCCTATGCGCAACGCATGTGGACGTGCGCCGTTTTGCAAAGTCGACTGTCAGTCGTGGTGACGAGAAACTGGGCAAACTAGAAGATTTAGGCTTGCATGTTGGACGCTTTAGTAAAATGATATACTATTTGCATGCTACTTGTCATATTAATCGGGAGCAAAGTGTTTGTAAAATCGAGAAAAACGTTAAGGGTCGTGCGTTGTGACGTTTTCATATTTGCCCTCAACGTAAATTATTTCGAGAATCACAGAAACATTGCGAAATCTTTCATGTCTCATACATAAAGCGAAGAGCCTCGTTGCACTGTCACACTCAGCTATCTTAAAAGTGCACTAAATATTCACGTAAAGCATTGCCCAAAGGGAAGCTGTAGAAGGTATTGTCAATTAACTAGCCATACAAACTAGCGGCAATGTGTTAAATCAAGCTTCACGTATAGCTAAATAGTGCTTCTCCCTTGCACACGCGTACATATTTACCTGCATCTACGTACACATTTACTAAATATGTATAGGCGTATTATGTGATGAAATATCACATGCACCGGACGCGTGCAATGCACGCGCATTGGCAAAAACCTCACAAAAATTGCACGGGCAGGTAAAAAGCGGATTGCTAGCGCCATGCGCATTTGAGAACTAATTGGGGCGTCTTTGCACCATAAAGCAAGATATATGGATAAAGAACGGGGCCGGTCGGAGCCCAAAGCCGACCCGGCATGATACACGCCACTCTAGATCAGAATATATCACCAGAGCGGCACATTCCCACACAATGCGCCCGGCTCGAACAGACCGTAGTGCGCGCGCAAACTAGCCCATTTACGTGTGCAAAATCAGCAGTGCAAAAAAAAACACCCCACAGTTTGCGATAAAAACACCTCACCCGACGAGCACAACCTGATATGTTGAATATTATTCACCTCGCGCATACGATTTTGCAAATTTTGTTTTGCACACGCAAACATGTGAGCCTGCAAAGGGGCCGAGCTCCGATCTCGGCCCCGGTGCTCATTCCATTCAATAATGGCCAAATAAAGCAGCCGCGCCTGGAAACCCAATTTGCGTGTTCTCCGAGCTGGTTTACGCGGGCCACGAGTTGGGATTTCGTAAAGCTGTATTCCACGCAAGTATATTTTATCAAAAAAATTTGGCCTAACTAAACCGATTGAAACAGGTGAAAGAACAAAAATAAACAAAGTGAACAAATGCTATTTCGACGACACTTTCGGGTGTAAATACACGGCAGCGCTCGGAAAAGGCTGCAAAATCCATGGTCCATGGTCGAATTAAAGTCTAGACAAAGGTGGCGCGGCGGCGCGGCGCAGTGCCGTGCATCATCTTGCGCGGGCGCGGCGGGCGGCCGTTAACGAATGCTGCCCTGCCCCCCGTCACAGTGGCACTATATCATGAAATTGAATGTTTGGCTGTTGCGGCGCACCGCGAGCGCGACGCCTAGCCACCCAAGTTATGATATGACAATATCATAGCCCCGCTTCGGCACCGCGTACAGGGTGGCCCGCACGAACGAACGATTTTTTCGCACTTGCATAATGATTTGAAAATGGTCGTCTTGGCTGCGTTGTTAACCAGATTGGATTTATTTATCTGAATTTGATGTTTGTGGGACATGGAATTGAAGGGGTTCTACGAACATATTCGTTTGAATCTGACAAATGTTTCATTACGTTATGATTTGGGTCAGGGGTATTTTGAATTTCGACCCTCTGAGTGGTTGGATAGATAGCAAATCGCTCCTCCGGAGGGATAGATAGCTGAAAATTTTTCTGGGGGGGTTGGGGGGGGTTTGGGAGGGGGTTGTGGTGGTTCGATATGTAGGCTTTTTCTGGGCATAGAAGGAAGAAAAGAGAGAAAAATCGCTAAAAGTAGGTGTAAAATAGCTCAAAAATGGTATACAAGAGCATTTAGTACTAAAAAAAGCTGAAAATAGGCAAATAGGAACCAGAACTATGATTTTGGAAGTGAAATTCTATTTAAAGGTATGAAAAATAGCGAATTTGAGCGAAAATTGGGGTATAGTTTCTCAAAAATCGTGCCAGATAGGTAGATAGCTGGGCGATTTGGGCGGGGGGTTAGGGGGTAGTAGCCCAAAATTTTGCCTCCGGGATAGATAGACAGCTGAGCGGCCCCTGGGATAGATAGATAGCTGGGCGGTTTGTGGAGGGGGGCCACCCCATTCGAGACCCCTGATTTGGGTTCATGTAATTTGGTCTCTGAGTGTATGAAAAAGTGAATGTTTGGCCTGCTTTGGATTTGTTTTCATGCGATTCAGTTCTGTTTGATTTAGTACAGGTGTTAACCGAAAAACCCATCGTCATTCGGTTATGATTTAATTTTCTTCGGTTGAAAAAGTAAGATATCTTTTCAAACTATCATCCAAAATTCACTGACCTCCCCGACATTTCATGTTATAAAAAATAAATTGGATATTCAGTTGAGTTATGGATATGTTTATTCATTTCTGTTATCTTATTTTCGAGGTTGTTGATGCAACTGGAAATATAATTGGCAACGTTTTCCCTATTATCGACATCAATCCCCACCCCACTGCCATGATAATTTTTTTAAAGCTTTCACTATAAAGATGGCGGAAAAATCGGGCCAACAGGCTATATAGGGCCAAATAAAATGTGCAAAATATCCGCTGAACTAGGCCGATATTGAACCGAATCATACAGCAGGAAAAATATTGAACGAATCATTGGAAGCGATCTCTGAACCAGCCCAATTAAGCTCAGCGCAGTGCTCCGCTTTTGGGCTACCCTGCACGAGCGCAGTTCGTGATGTCAGAGACCCATGTGTTGCAATCAATCTATTCACACGCAGTACACAAGACATGATATTCATGAGCAAGTAGCTGGACAAAAGCACCGGGTCCCCTGGCGTAAAACCGAATTAATTTGCGAAGCGGCGAACAAGCGCCGCGGTTTCGGCTGGCGGGACACGGCCGCGCGGCCGCGCGCCGCGGCGCACGCAATCCAATTAGGGCGGCGGCGTGGCCGAGTTACCGTAGAGGCGGCGGCGGTGCACATGTGCGTCGTCGGGCGGCGGGGCGGCGCGGCGCACGCCATGTGTCAAGTTGGCGCGTCGCCGCGTCTGATTGGTGCGCGCCTGTCGCTGACAAATTGGTCACCTAAAATTGCCAGGCCGACACTGATTGCTCGGCCACCGCCCCCCCCCCCGCCTTCATCGGGATTCGGCGCGGCCGCGGTGCAATTGCCGCCCGCACACGGCGCGCGCGTCACGTTTGTGCCACGCCACTGATCTCGCTTTCCGTAATAATTTCGTTGTCCAATTGCTTAGTTTTGTCAATTAACGGAGGAATGGAGACGTTGAATTTATCAAACAAATTAAAGTTCAGTTGATAGGCGGGTGACCGAGTACCCTTTCTTTCTTGTCTTCCCCCAAAAAACGTCACGTATGTATCGAAATATTTGCATTTAATTGTTACGTGTGTGAGGTCCAAATAATAACGCCGAATTTCATTTCCTGAAAAGAAATCATACGTTGTACACACTTGTCCAATGCGACACTGTGAGCCAAATTAGGTACGTTTGCGAAACGGCCGTCAATACGTAAACGTGCCAGCCAATACATATACGTACGAAGATCGCGGCACCAATATCCTTTGGCGCGGGCACGAAAATTAAAAGAATGGCAATAATGTTCGTGGATGTGAGCAGTGGCGCGTTGCGCGGCGCGTCTGATTTAGTGCTGCGTAGTGCCCCGCGGCACATGAAACCAACCAATGCGCGGGCCAACTTGCGCGCAGGAGGCAAATGAATGTGCGAAATTGAAATTAGACGCCACTGGCGACCAGATTTCATGCACCCGGTCGCGCGTTTCACGCATGAACGAAATTCATTTTGTGACGCTCGGCGAACTGCGGCCGGGGCCTATGGCCATCATCAGCCAGGGGTCGATTCAGCCAGCGCGCGAGTAACGAGAAAGATGCTAAGTGAAGTTGTGGGTGGTAAGCAAATAAACAAGTATTTTCATAAAAATAAACGCGTCATTTGATTCACAACATAAAATTTTACTTGCCACCACCTATCAATTTGTTAATTGGCTATTTGGGTTGTTTCCCGCATCATGAATACGATTGTAGATTAATAAAAAAGGTACCCATGTATCTTCAGCAATTGTGTCCAACAATGCTTTGACGATTTGTCATTGCAGCTGACCGATGAAGCTAATGTTGCAGAACTCATGGCACTGATTTTGCATCTGAAGGTGCCATAATTCGAGGATCATGGATGCAAACGGATCGTTGTTCCCCATTGATTCGCTTCAACAGACCACGGTTTCGATCGCGTGGCCAGCTAAGTGTACCGAAAAGCGGGTCGTCGTGGGCGGGGTGCATCGCCGCGCGTGTGCATCATCAAAAGCAGTGGCGAGAGCCGTTAATGAAATGGCACATGCAAAGACGCGCGGCGGCATTGGACCGGGCGCGGGGGGTGCGCCGGGGGCACGCGCGCTCTTGATCTGTGTCGCCGCGCTGCACCCGCCTTCGCTCATTTCGGCCGCGTCCGTGCCACCTGCCTAAAAGCGGCGCGCGCGCCCACGTGTGGCCGGGGCCCAACTAACCCGATCAATATGAGTTTCGTTAGTGGCGCGCGCAACGCGGTGCACTGCACGGACGGCGGCACGCTCACCTGCACACGCGCCGTCGCCGCCGCCTTCATTGTATGGGCACTTGGGCCGCCGCGGCACACGCCCCGGCCACAGCAGCAATCACGCACCTAGTACACTTTCGAGCATGGGCTATCATCATACTAATCACTGTACGGTGTGCCCCGACACTGGCCAAACTAATCGAGAGTCGCATGCGCTCAATCAATGGGTCGTGATTGCCGCGCGCCGCATTACCATGCACATAATTTATCAACACAAACGCGAGCCGAATCTGAGCCATGAGCCGAATTAGTTGCACGTGCCGCGTCGGCGGCCCAATAGCGAATGCGTGTGCACCGGAGCAGTGCAACGCATGATAATTGTACTTTATGAAGGCGGCAAGGCGAGACAGTGGCGCCTCCGGAGCGGCGCGCGGCCGCCCGCTAAAGCCTAGCGACAAAATCGAACCCATAGGGACTCACAAGTGCGGCCTGTGCCGAGGTGTAGTCAAAATCATAAGCCCACCTATCTACGGAATTCGTTAGCTAGCGCCGTCGCTAGAACGACTTTGCGATGCCTACGGTACGTACGAAAAGTAGAGTACGGCTTACCGTATACACTATATATAAGTATGCAGTGTATATAAAGATATTTGTGTATGGTGAATGTATTTACTATGTATGTACGCTAACAGGGTGCACTGAGACGTGCGTTGCACTGGCGCAGGTGAGACCATAGTCGCTGCGCAATTTTGACAAACAAACGTAACCTCAATTCAACTGTCGCATGGGTTCACATGAGCAACCACGTTTGTACATGACTAAAAATAAAACGAGTGTTTACAGAGGAGCCTATCAATTCCACGCAAGAAAAAGTGCATGGGAGAAACTGTCCATACCGATAATCCAGCATATAATCTTCACCTTCATATTTATATCTGATAACATGACACAAATACATCAGGGTAAATTAGGCTAGCCAACGGCTGAGCTAAGCCAGGTCAACATGCCCAGGGCCCAGTTTCAGCTCAGCACAAATAAGGACATAAATACCTATGTTGCTTAAAAGAAGCAAAGACAAAATTGAGTGCAAAAAAAAACAAAAAAACAAGTACAGACAAAAACGTTTTGCTATTATAGATTTTCGTGTTGTGTTGATTGAGTTTTTGTTTTCCAATTAGGGTTGGGAAATTGAAAATTTTGGGTTTGAGTAGGGGGTCCAATAAAGTTAAGGTTGAGTGTTGGGTATCGGTTCCAAAAATTTTGTGAGGCTTGATAAAAACTTGATAAAATTTTGATAAAAACATTGTCAATCGTTGTGTCTTTACATCTTACCGTATTACCTCGAAATACCCCCAGGGGGTTTATTATTTCGCCAGCATAATTTGAGGGGGGGGATAATTCGAGGGGGGGGGGTTTATTCGAGGGGGGGGGTCTATTATTTCGCCAGGAATTTTCGGAAATTCCCCATACGCAGACGTAGACAAATCGGACGATTACATAGATCTGTATGTGTTTGTAGGCATATAAAACTGTATATACATATAAACCCTTCCCTAACGTCACTTAATCATCAGTTTTAACGTGTTTTCTGCATTGTTCAAATCACAAACTGCGGTATTTGTCATGTACGTTCACGTTACACTCAATTTTAGGGGGGGTATTTCGAGGGGGGGGTTTATTATTTCCTCAGCCGAAATTTAGGGGGGTATTTCGAGGGGGGGTTAATTCAAGGGGGGGGGGGGGTTAATTCGAGGTAATACGGTATATTATATCTACCGTATATCCTCGAATAAGTCCCCAGGGGAGTTATCTTTTAGTCAGCGTTTTTGAGGGGTGGGGGGTATTCAAGGGGAGGAGTTATTCAAGGGGGGAGTTATTTTTTCCTCAGAAAACTTGGACTTGGTTAATTGTATGAATGCATTCTGTCAACTCATGTAATCCAGGTATTTACCAGTTTTACAACAACTAAAAGGTGTGTATACACTGCGAACACATTATGTATCTGTTGTCGCTGCTTGCCATACGTTAACATTCTTTTGTATTTTCATCGATCAATTTTGTAGCATGCACCAGAGGGGGGAGTTATTCAAGGGGGAGTTATTATTTCGTCAGAGGTTTTGAGGGGGGAGTTATTATTTCGTCAGAGGTTTTGAGGGGGAGTTATTCAAGGGGGAGGGGTTATTCAAGGGGGAGGAGTTATTCGAGGGGGGTCTTATTCGATGATATACGGTATCTTTATTACCAAATCAATCCAAAGTGCATTACTAATCTCCAATCTTCTTCAGTCTCTCAGTTCAGTGCTTCAGCTGTGGAAAATTCCTCCACTAGGAAAATACATTTTTGGGTTCAGACTTGACTCCTTTTTGCCATACACAAAATCAGTGGTAGGAAATGGCTGAACCCAGGAAAATGATGTGTGTGATTGCTTATTGCCTTCCCTTCCTTGCAAAACTATGCTTTTACACATGGAAAATAATTTGGATACACACAATAGGTATCTTGCAACAATTCTGGCATGATCACTGAATCTAAGGTCCCAATCTGAACCGACCATAAATATGTTTCATGTTGGATTCAGGATGTTTCATTCATGGTCACAATAAGTATATGTGACCATTTTCAGCTCCAGCAAACATACCCCTTTTTCTTTATTTTTGGAGAGTGAGAGTTAGCTTCATTTCTTGAGGGATATCATCACACTGTAGTGGATGAGTTCCCAAAAATAGTGATAGATGTTTTTTGAGGTTGCAGTTTGGCCCACAGTTTTTACCTTTGAATGTTAGGGTAAAACCAGTAGGGAAGTGGAATATAAACATAAATTATCCAAGGAAGTTGAGACACTGATCACCACACCAAACTTCTTCAACTTCTAATTTTTAAAAAGCGAAGTACGGTCACAAACAACTACGTCACTGGAATGTCCGTGGAATCGTGCGATGAAATGCCAAATATTTTTCTGAGCAGCCATCAGTCAGCACTAACACCTTGCGCATTCTGCTTTATCATTCGCTTGCTACTGTACTTCGAATGAAAAAGCGTTCTACAAGTGGATATTTTTAGCACCAAATTTGCCCCATTTGCCGTTGAGCGGAAGCTGCAGAAACTAGGGAAGCCTGCAGCCCAGCACTTCACACCAGACCCGCTCAGATTTATGTACACCTATTCGTGATGATATTTACAGTGGCGAAAACTTTCATTTATATAAATATGCTGTTCATATTAACGACATGGCGCTGCAGCAGCTGCATTCGGGTACCTTAGCTGCGGCACATCGAGCAACAAGTGCAGTCGGTGGAGACAGCGCAGTGCATTGTGCATGCGCACGTCGGCGCGCCCGAATGTAGCGCTGCGCAACTACGCGCCTCGCCGGGCCAGCGTCGAAAATTGCCAATTTTGCCCCGTTTGAGAGCGCCCTTTGCACGCGGGCAGGGTTGCCACGTAATACATGACGCCTACTAATCAAATACACGTGTCACCTTTGATTAGCACTAGCGCTCTCCCCCGGCTCACGCTTCCAGCATCTTCCACCTTCCATTCCACCCAATATAGCATACTTACATGCATGTACATGTACGTATTTATAATGTATGCACGGAATACATTCCATGCAAGCATGTACTCATAAACCAATACAAATTGAAAATATGATCGAAAATTATTTGTGTGTGTCTTTGGACAGTATGTAAAACACTACTGTTCAAAACCCTACTCGTTGGGAATGTAAATGCAGGCATAATTTTTGATGCAACACACACTACTTGACAACGATACCAAATGTCAACTGTTCCATCCAACCCAATTAAAAGCTTGCTGACGAGCCGACGAACGACGTTCAAATGCAAAAGTGTTGAAGCATGTTGCAAATATTGCTGTAGTGTCTAAAAAAAAACATTTCGTTATGTGGAATGTACAACAAGACCAGTGACGTTCCAACCTTTAATGTTCTTTCAGTAATTTGGATGGTGGGTAAGGGAGCCGAAACTTTCGGAAATGAGTACACAGAATGATGCAGCAGACCACAGAGGCAACATTGGATAAAATAATTAGGTAAATATTTGCACCCGCGCAATTTTAATGCAAATTTGTTTTTAATATACCCCATTAAAGAAAATAGGTGTAATAACCCCTGTTAATAAACTCCACCATTTTAGCATAGTTGTTAAAACGTATTTACGTTTACTCGATAATTACGGATACTCGAGTATTGCGTAAATACGTTGACGTTTCCTCGCGATAAAAATACCGGTACTCACTTACTCGCGTACTTTTTGAAATTACGCGAGTACAGAAAACGTATTTTTAGGGGACAAAAAATGTCATTTTGCCAAACAGAAACTGACAAACATAAGACATTTTCGAAAGAAATACTTAGCAGGAGAGAAAAACACATCATTTTGTATATCAGAGTAAAAATTCGAAAAAATACTGACTTTTTCTGAGAAAAATACTAACTTTAACATTTTCTGTGAGAAAAAATACCCGTTTTTTACGTTTTCTCCAGCAAAAACTATCGTTTTTACATTTACTCTGGAAAAAAGTATTTTACTCACGTTTTACGCAGTGTAAAAGTATTTTAAAAATACTTTAGGTTTTCTGTACTCAGGGGTGAGTAAAAGAAAAATACTTTACGTTTACGTTTACTTTTTAAAAAGTTCAGTACTTTTAACAACTCTGCATTTAAGATGTAGCCTCTTATTTACCTGCAGCAATGAATTTATCATACTTAAATACAAGATGGCATTAACACGTTCAGTGATATAAATATATAATAGATATCTCCTGAGTTGACCACGGTCTTTATGGCACAAAAACGCGACTGGTTTGCTCATTTGGAACACCACAACATCAAGATTTCGGAAAATCCTGTCAGAAGTTCTGATTCTATATTTCGTGTATGCAGTGCAGTGCATCTGCGTTGAATTTTAAGTATTAATGGCTCTCAGAATTAATTCAAAACCGTCAACAAAAGTTATCAAACAGCTTACAAGGGATGATTATTCACGGCAATATAGTAGACTTCTTGAATAGTGCCATAAATTGTTACTCACACACAACTCACTCACATAATCAGAGATATTTTACCTGGTGCGTCATGAAAGTGTCCCAGCCCTATCCCATGACTACACAGAATGTAAGTCTATCCATGCAGTTTATTCATTTTGTTCTGCTTCAATCACCGGCATATCACGCCAGGTGAAAGTTGTAAATGTTCACTCCACTCACCATTTACCTTTTTAAACATGAAATTTCCCAATAAATAACAATCGCTTTTATCCTGTGGTGAGTTCTGCACACGAATATACTCGAAACCATGCTAGCAATATTAACGTTCGTTTCCTGATTGTTTTTTTTTCTTCAAAACATTGTTGCCGATTTTTTTATTTGAAAAAACCCAGAAGAGTTTGAAAACACGTTTGTTATTGTTTAACGATAGATATAGGTAAACGGTGTAATGCCCACTTCCTGCGACATAAAGAATGTCTCAATTGTATTTGGTTGTTATCAAAATCGGTAGACGGTCATGTTCAATCCATGAAAGGTGCATTTTGCGTGTCTAAAACCTGGCCATTTTATTTACCCCTTTCCCAACAGACATGCGTATTTCATTATACATGAAGGGCCCGTCGTCTCACACTCGTATACAATTAAATAAACTCCCTTTCCCGCCTTCTCTGGGTACGTACATTAGTGGGTACAGATTTTCATCAAAATTGGCTAGGTATGTCTAAATGATGTCTGGAGAGCGAGCCGTAAAAGAGCGATAATTCGACCCCGGCCGCGAGCGCCGAAAGCGGCCGCAGCGCAGTGCACATGGGAACCGGTTGTCACCCAGACAGACCTGCGCCGCGCCGCACTGCACTGCAGTCAACAACATGGTGGAAAGTAGTTAATCTGTGATTTGAGGCTGGTCGAAAATGGTTGCAAATGCATTGCGCCGGTGGAGCGGGCGGCCGCGCTCGGCCGAGTGCACGCATTTGCGGTATTCGACTCGAGTGCGGGGCGCGCCAACGCGCTATACCTATGCAGCGGGCGGCTTCATGCGGCGGCTGCCGAATATCACTTAGGTGTGCGGTGCACGGTGGGGCTTTCAAGCTTTCGGCCCGAACCAAGCAAAGCCATTTCCGTTCTGGCCAGGCCATTAGTCTGACATCCTCTAGTTAGCCGGTGCGCAGGGCGCATGCGCCAGCCCGTGCGCCGCGCCGCGGCAACATGCTTCTTGACTCGACGCAACTCCCCACGCGGTCGCACCTTTGTCAGCGCTGCATCGCGCCGCATGGGCGTTTTCGGTGCCCCACGGCGCGTCGTGTCGCATGCACACCGTCGTCCGCCGGCGCCCGCTGCACTGCTGCCGAAGCACTGTTTCAGCAAGGCGCCGCGCGCACCTTTCGATCCATTTTCGCAACGCTCCGTATGCAAATTGTGCCGCCTGCCGGTGCGCCGCCGTGCGGCGGGGCGACGGCGGCGGCGGGATGCGCCAACAGTGCAAAAGCATGTGCCATTTCGGCCCGGCAGCGACGCGCCAGCCGAGCTTAGAGAACAAGCGCGCAGGCGTGTTGCGCACAGCCGGGCGGCCCACCGCCGGCTACTTACTTAGTGCATAGTTAGTGGGGCAGTCACGAAACACATTCCCAAATGTCACCGGGCGGCGGGGCGGCGGCGCGGCGCGGCCGAATGTCCCGCTAGCTGCGGGCACGAATGCAGCCGGCGCGGCGGCCCGCTCGCATGTGTTCCATGTGCTGGGGGCGCATTCGGCTCGGCCGGCCCCATCGCGGAGCTGACGAATTGCTGCAGGCGGGCTGGTCGGCGACTGCACAATGCCGCCAGCCGGCCGCCACATACGGCCAATTAATTCGAAGCAATGGCTGCTGGCACATGCATTCGGCGCGCTTCGTGCACCCGTCCGTGACTTGCGCGGGCTCACGGCCGGTCAAAGACACTGGGCAACAGCCGAAACTCAGCCGTTGCCGCGCGCGCCTGCGACCCTGCGTGTGCGTGTGTGTGCAGCTGAAGTGTGCGCGCGGCGGCGACGAGCGAGCGCATGCGCCCCCACTGCTTGCATGCATACGCGAGTTGGACGGGGCCGTTATCGCCCGTCGGCCCGCCTGTCACGAAAGCTCGCTGCCCGCCGCTTATTTTCGGCTGCGGCGAATGTGCGTGCCTCGCGTGCCGTCGACAAACGGGCGCACTTGCCGCGGCCGGCCAGCGGCATCAGCAGCGGCCGCGGGCTTGCGGCGACTCGCAGCCGAATCGGCTGATGGCCGGCCGCCGGGGCATGGGCACAGCGTGCTTAATGGGAGCTGACGAAACGTGTGCGCAATGCGCCGCCGCAGCCGGCCCGACGGCCGGCCAGACATTTGCCCAATAGGTTCCTTTTGAGCAGCATTTGATGCGGCCATGGCGGCGCCGAGAAGCGCAAACACACGGTGCACATGCATTGGGGCACGGCGCCCACCGGTTGCCACTAGCCACAGGGCGGCGGGACGGTTCGGCCGCGCGCCTAGTTTCAGTGGGCGCGGCGCGCGTTTCGGCAGTAGGGCCACCTTGAAACAAGCTCACACACTGATGCACACACAACGAAATGAGAGCCGGGCCGGCGCCGCGGGCCGTCGGCGCAATCTGCACACGGGTGTGGACGAAAATTGCATCGTGGCGCCGCCGCCGCGGCCGAACAGCCGCCCGGCCGCCCGGCCGGCGCACGGAACGAACGGGGGGGGGCGAAATTTCAAGCGCCGCCCGCTGCAGCTTTCACACCGATTAAAATTGCCCCATACCTAGACGGCTGACGCTGGGGGCAGCGCGGCGCCTGCTTGAAACATCGCTCATGTGCGGCGAATGCGTCTCGCCGCGTGCGTTGCCCCGCAGCCGGGCGGCACGGCACAGCGCGCTTACTTTCGGCAATCGAATTCGTGCGGACCGCGTGCCGCACGCATGTGCACTTTGCCCGCTTAAATATTTATATTTACAAGTTTCATTTCAATAATAGACCGAGTGACCGTTTGAAAGCGCGCCTGCTCGCTTTTCGAGTAGCATCGAAGTAATTTCCAATGAAATCAATGAAGAAAACTTCTAACGGAAACGGTTCGGGTTCGGAATACATTATTGTGTCGTGATGAGTTAACTCTGAATTCAATCCCAACCGACAATATAACATGGCGCGTGTTCGAAATACTACAGAATGCTCAGGGAACTCAGCCCCAGACGCACCCTAACACTCCAAATAAATCCATTTCGACAGAATCTCGTCAATATAGGTAAAAAAATCCATTAAAAAATTGTTTCCACATAAATACACGGGTGAATATTCAAAATAAACGAGCCCACTATTTCACAGTTGTTAAAATGTACGTACATTTACTCGAAAAATACGCGTACGCGAGTACGCGGTAAATACATTTACATATACTTTTAAAGAAAGTAATGTACTCACTTTTACGCGTACATTTTAAAAGTACACGCGTACAGAGAAAATGTATTTTTGTTATTAAAATCACAATTTTCTGTTGCTAAAATAAGAAAATTTTGAAGAAATCATATCATTTTTCTAAAAAATACTGAATAATCACTAAAAACGACATCTATTATGCCCTCCAGTGTATAACTCACTCTCTAGTGTAAAACTCACTATAAAAAGTAGTAGCTTTTACGTTTTCTGGGGGAAAGTACTCGCTTTTACATTTTCCTGGGGAAAAAAGTATTTTTCTCACATTTACGCATGAATACGAGTTTAAAAAATATATTTTACATTTTCTATACTTTTAGGTGAGTAAAAAAATACTTACATTTACATATACTTTTGAAAAAAGTTCAGTAATTCTAACAACTCTGCACTATTTCAAGGGCAATCCCGCAGCATGTAACTGTTGAGTGAAAAATTGAAGTGTAAAATGTCATGTAAATGGTCAATAAACAAAGAGAACATATTATTACTAAACTTTGGACATTTTGCGTGAAATTTGACTAATTTGTATTACTTTTTACATGACATTTCACATTTTACTTACACTTTAAAGGGTACGGGACTGCCACCAAAACACGTGTTTTGTCACCTTAACGCAAAAATGAAGAAGTGTTTGACAAAGCAAATCAAAGCAAAGCAATATGTGCGTGGGAATGTATATTTAAAGTTCAACTGGCGCTTGCGCGTGTCTATTTTAAGCATGGGACATTCGCCTTATAGCAGCAAAAGCTAAAAGTAGGGAGCCAAATTCAGGCATTTGCAAGCAATAATCGATTTGCGTTGTATCAGCCAAAAAAAAATTTTTTAGCAACTCCAAAAATAAGCTTCTTTATGGTCAAATTGACAAATTGACTTTTCAGATTGAGAATGAGATGTCTGTGAATTAGTGTTGGGGGAGATTGAAAATAATTGAAAATTCCGTTCAACTCAAATGCGTTCACAGCTGATTTCTGATTTTCCTAAATTTCTCAAAATTTGGGTAGTAAACTAGTGTGTGTGTAGACACAATAGTAAAGTATATTTACGTCTCACAGTATGGGGAAGGAACGACGACTAAAATAATTACCTATAGTAGTACAGGCTCGAGTCGATTTCAAACAACAAAGTAGATACCTATATAGGATATAGATGGATTTTCAGTGCACAGTTTCGCTGTGTCAGGGTATTTTTCTACTATTTGTGTTATTGGCAATGCGAACTTTCAAGTTCAACCATTGAAAATACAATAAAATTGAAGGCGTGGTAAATAGAACGGTAAATGCATGACTTTTTTAGTAGCTCAAGCAGAAAAGGGCATGAACATCAGTCCCATCCAAATGACGCAACTTTCACCGAAATGCAGCAAAAACGCAAACAAGTGTCCCTAAATCCACACTTCAAAAGCCAACAAAGAACCCCCCCCCCCCAAATCAACTGACCCACGACAACCATAAGATTGCGGCTCCACTTTGACAAGTCCCTGACGAAGGCCCTCCTTTCGGTGGAACAGCGGGTACCGCATTCCACCGCCCCGCTGTTGTTGTTGCTGTCGTTGCCGCCGGCGCCGGACGCGTTCGAGGTGGACATGTTGGAATCTGCGAGGAATGAACGAGTTAACTGTTCAGTTGGGTTTTCGGCCGCGCACATCGAAACATACACCGTTTTCGATACACCATCGAAAGTTTGGAACCAAAAAATATGGTTTTGAATGCATTTGTGTTTACCACAATGGCGCTCCACACGGTGGTTGACGCTACTTTTTAGAAGTCGATTGAGTCAACTCAGAGTCAACTGTTTTAAGTATAACTATTTTTAATTTTTTACCTGTGTTGATTAAGAAATATTGAGAAGTCGATTGATGTAGAATGAAAGAAGGGGATTTTTTGGATACATATTGTAAATGGCTCAGAGTCAATTGAATTTTTGACCAGTTGACTCTGAGTTGACGCTAATTTTGGCGTCAACTAGCGTGTGTGGGGCCAATGGCGGCCCGCAAACTAGTTGACATGTGTGTCAACTGGTCTATGTCAACTCAGGTTTCGACTTCACGAGTGGCATGGCGATCTCCAAATGCACATGCAAATAAATATTACGGCAAGTGCATTGGAAAATCGCTCTGCGACACGTAAAGCCTAAATCTGAGTTGACACAGACTAGTTGACACGTGTGTCAACTAGTGTGTGGGCCGCCAATTTATTATTTTTGATCGCCGTCAACAGTAGTTGACATTGTAGTTCCTCATTATGTTAAACTCAAATGTGTGCAATGGAAATTTATGAGTTTCCCAGGTTTCAGTGGCGTACTAGTGTGCCATCGTTGGCGGGTAGACCTTTTTGTTATGTTTATCTAGAATTCATGGACACTTACCAAGTGTTTAGTCACATTTGATTGCTTCTTTCAAGGGTGCATCTAAACACTGTTATAATTAATATTTATTTACATGGCCGCATCCTGCCTGAGTTGTTAAAAACTCGGTTAAATGAATCACCACGAAGTTAACCAGAATGGTACTTTCAGTTTGATGAAATATGGACGGCCTCATGGGAAAAAAAGAAACCGGGCATAGTAGCTACCTAAATAAATAGCGGATTTTTACCATACCGTATTTCTCCGATATACCCCCTCGAAATACCCCCCTCAAAAATCTCACTCTGAAAAAATAAACCCCCTGGGGGTATTTCGAGGAAATACTGTATATTCAATGTAAAATAGATTATAGTTAATTGTACTCTCGATTCATTGTCACTTCACTTGCACTCAAGCTTTTCGAAATTACAAAAATAACCTAAAAACGTTAAAAGCTAAAAGCTGAATAAATTTCAAAAGGTTAGCTTTTGTCAACTGAGTGAGGAGATAACATACCCCCTTGATTTACACATATAAAAAATACATCTGATACGATTGGGTATTTTCATTTAAAGAGTAAAAAACTAAGTATTGTATAAAGAGGACAATGATTCTTAATAGTTGAACAATGCAAATGCAGTAAATATATTTAACATTGGCGACGTGAACAATATCTACCAGTATCTATCAAAAAGCTGTAGTAAATATAGAGTTACGCAGTTACGCATGAAATTGATACTTCGTTAAAATTTGTCAAACTTCTGAAATCATACCCCCAAATAAAACCCCAATAAACATGATCTGAGAAGGCTGTAAAAAAATATTACAGTCAGCAAGCAGCCAAACACTTCTAAGATTGTAAATACTCATTTGGCTCATACAACACATGGCATTCGTTCACTTGCGGCGCAAACATCTAAACACCAAAACTGCGTTCGAAAAAAACGTGTTAAACTACGTGTCCGATTCAAATCGAAAAAAGGAATGCTAAACCGATGAAAATATTCACAACTATCGAAACGGGAAACAAAGGAATTTTCAAGCGAATAACAGCACAGAGCCGAACACAAACTGACGAATGCCGTTGCTGGAACTGCGACCGCGTCGTAAGCTACGAGCTTTTGTGGGCGGAGTCTAACCGGCCGCTCAAGCTTCGAGCTAATTTAAGCACCGCCGTTCACGCGCAACCGTAAATTTTGAGCTACTGCGACTGAGACGGTTAATGATATTTGTACTTGATATTTATTGGTTGTTAAACTTTTTCCCGATCGCTTTGGGTTTTTAATTGCAATTCGGGTTTTCATGGTAAGTATCTATAATTAATTAAGTAAGCGCAATAATAACATGGATATTTCAATATTTCGAGCGGAAAAAAGTTGAATACGACAACACGCGTTTTGAACGAATGATGATCCACTCGCATCTCACTGTAAAAATTAAAGTCTGCGATTGGCGAAGTCGCACGCACAAATCAACCAGGTTGGTCACACATGTTTCGAAACATTTATAATTAAAAATCTGTCCGTCGTCTACTGCGTGTAAAATGATAATTTCAACGGTTTTGGATACATCAACAAATATGAACACGGAAAACCCAACAAAGGATCTATTCTTGTGGAGCTAACCACTCTTGCTTTTACGGGGAAACTCATTACTTCCGGGGAATCAATCACAACTTATTAATCGTATAACTGCACCCATAAAATATGTATAATTCTAACCCTCTCAGAAGAAAAAATAAAAAGTTTTGGATACAGATACTATTTTCTTCTAAAATTGACGAGTAAAGTAATGTCATCGTTGAGCCGCTGCGGCGGGGCGCTGCGGCTCAAACTGTGCAGTTCGGCTGCAGGCCGCGGCACGGGGAATACGGCAGCGTCCACCGCCTCTAGCGGGCACATTGCCAAACAGAAGGATGGCAAAGAGGTAAGCCATTTTGCAACGCAAATCTTCAACGTGCCGAGTGCTCTGAAGTTTTGCCGCAACGAATTATCACAGCGCAGTTATTTGCACTCGCAGAAGGCTCTAGAAGTGCCGCCGCCGCGGCGCTCCTCTCTGAGTTCTGCGCTGCGCGCGGGCACCGGCGGCCGGTCGAGCTTTTCTGGCAACGTGTGTACCGTGTTTGGCTGCACGGGATTCATGGGCTGGCAGATTGTCAATGAGATAGGTCGGTTTGCAGGAGTTTATGTCGTAATTTTGAGAAAAATACGTTTTTATACCACTTTTTGAAAAAAACGGGTCCTTTAAAAGCTCCCAGATATGGTAATGTAGTGTCAACATATACAGGATTATCAGGAAAGTGTTAGTAATTTGTGATGTTATATTTATACAACCATACATGTGCAGCAGTGTGATCGCATTAAAAATCGTGATTTGTGCGAGAAAAAAAAACGATTTTTATGTCGACGTGTTGTTACGTAAACACCTTCCCGATCAAGTCCGGCCGCCTACTTTTTTTTCACTTCGCAGGCCATATCTCCGGTTGCGGGAGGGGTGGAAAACTAAAACTTGGGTGGTATATAGCCGCAACCCCCCACTACCCCACATGAATAAATGGGGCAGTGGCGACTCACTATAGAGGGGGTCGCCATATACGTGAAAAAAATTTGCAGCGTTTTTACTGTCCCGCACAGGTCCGGCCCCCGGTTGATTTCTTACACTGCGGTCCCGTATCTCCAGCTGTGGGAGGGGTATAGATTTAAAAATTTTGGGGATGTGTCGCCAACACCCCTCCCCTACTATACACTGGCCAGGCGGTTTTTGGCAACTCACCACAGTGTGGGGTGCAAAGTTTAAAATTTATTTAAATGTTACTGTCCCACACAAGTCCAGCATCCAATTGAATTTCAAAAAATGGACACTTTTGTGTTGTTCTAACTAGGGTGGCAGAATTTACCGTACCGTACCGCATTTTTGGGAAAATTACCGTACCGTACCGTACCGTTTACCGCAATTTTAGAAATTTACCGTACCGAACCGCGTACCGCATTTTCCGAAATTTACCGTACTGTACCGCATACCGCACTCATTTACCGCATTTTACGCGGTAAATTTTACTCAGATTTACCTTACATTTGTCAACATATTGATGACAATTGATGTGGTGTTCTGCAAATTTTTTGCGCACAAGTGCGCACTATTCACAACATTGTTTCACTGATTTTCAGCCCTTTCACATGCTATATTGTTCCCAAATTGCATTCATGCCTTACGGCTTATTTTCAGCTATTTTTATACTATATGCTATTATATACCTATTTTTCAACTATTTAGCAAATTTTCACCCATTTTTAACTTTTTTTCTCTCTTTTCTTCCTTCTACACCTTGAAAAGCCTATATATTGAGCCCCTGCATTGTGGGTAATGTAATTTTATGGCATCACAATGTTATTTTGTTGTTAAGTCCATTATCAAATTGTTTAATTGAATTTGGTGTCAATTTATGAAGAAAAAGTTGTATGTAGTCTGGTATTGATACATTTCTGACAATTGGAAATTTACCGTACCGTACCGCATACCGCACTTTTCAGATTTACCGTACCGTACCGTTTACCGCAAAATTGAACATTTACCGTACCGTACCGTTTACCGCAGAATAGAAAATTTACTGTACCGTACGGTTTACCGCAAGGCCGTACCATCTGCCACCCTAGTTCTAACACTAATGTGGTTGTCAATGTGAAAAAAGCATGAAATATCCTCTAAAAATATCTTATCCAACCTAAAACTGGCCACCACATGAACCCCTTTCCCCAAGTGGGTGACAAAAAAATCACTTTTTACAACTTTTTTATTAGACACTTGAACGGCTGGTTTACAATAATTTATAGGGGAGGGTTAAAGGTCTCAAGTTGTGTAAAAAATCTTACCTCAAAAATGCCTTCATAAGAAAATTTGCTGGGGGTGAATTTCAAATTGTAAAAATGACATCATTGCAGGAACAAAAATAGGCAAAATTCACAATTTTAAATGTACCCCCAGCAAATTTTCTTATGAAGGCATTTTTGAGGTAAGGTTTTTTACACAATTTGAAACCTTTAACCCTCCTCTATAAATCATTGTAAACCAGCAGTTCAAGTGTCTGATGAAAAAGTTGTAAAAAGTGATTTTTTTGTCACCCACTTGGGAGGAGGGGTTCATGTGGTGGGCAGTTTTAGGTTGGATAAGATATTTTTTAGAGGATATTTCATGCTTATTTCACATTGTCAACCACATTAGTGTTAAAACAACACAAAAGTGTCCATTTTTTTAAATTAAATTGGATGCTGTACTTGTGTGGGACAGTAACATTTTAATAAATTTTCAACTTTGCACCCCACCCTGTGTTGAGTTGCCAAAGACCGCCTGGCCAGTGTATACGTTGGGGAGGGGTGTTGGCGACACATCCCCAAAACTTTAGATGTATACCCCTCCCACAGGTGGAGGTACGGCACCCGCAGTGAAAGAAATCAGTGGGGGCCGGACCTGTGTGGGACACTAAAAAAGCTGCTAATTTTTTTTGCACTCGGCGACCCACCCTGTAGGGGGTCGCCGCGACCCCTTCAATTCATGCGAAGTAGAGGGGGTTTGCGCCATTATCTACCCCAAGTTTCAGCTTCTGACGCGTCCTAGAACAAGAGATAGGATGTCAGAAGTAAAAAAAAAAATGGGGGGCCGGACTTGATCGGGAAGGTGTTTATTTCACCTTTTATCAAAGGTTTGTGAATGCACGTGAGGTTGGGCATGGAAAAGTGCTGAAAATGTTAAACGGAAGGCTAATAGCAAATTGGCTGGATATTATTCACTATACCAGCATATCATCGATTATTATTATATTGTAGCAAGCAGAAACGGAATGTGTGACACTAAAATGTAATACAACAAAACCAACGAAAGCTATCCCAGCTGTTTTTGTACCCTCAACTCGACATTTTTTGTTATCATTTCAGCTAAAGATGGCACACAGTTGGTATTGCCGTATCGCTGCGATCCGTACTGGGTTCGCGAAATGAAAATCTCTGGGGATCTCGGCCAGATCCTTTTCTTTGTATGTTTCTGTTTTCTTTTTTCTTTCCTTTTTATTAAGTTCATTCATTCATATGTCAGATTCATAAATATGTCATTCATTCATCCTTTTTATACTGTTCAACGGAAAGCCAAACATTTCCACGTATCCAAATCCACCAATGAAAAACCTACCAATTATCAGCCATTCGAACTGCGCGACGAGGACTCCATCCGCAAGGCGGTCAAGTACAGCAACGTGGTGGTCAACTTGGTTGGGACGCACTTTGCCACGGGCAAATTCTCCTACGAAGATGTCAATGTGACCGGGGCCGCCCGGCTGGCCAGGATCGCCAAGGAAATGGGCGTCTCACGTTTTGTCCATTTGAGCGCTTTGAACGCCGATAAAAATCCCGAGCCAAGGCTCATACCTGGCGGCAGTCAGTTCCTTAGGTCGAAGGTTGGTCCAGGGTTGCATTACGAACATTGCATTGAGTTACTTTGGTACTTCAGATGGCAGAAAATTGGGAATTGGGCAATACACTATGTGGATCGCAACAACCGGTGGGGGAAGTAGGAGTTATCTCCTGGGAATAATGCGTTCCCAAATGAGGCGTCCAATTCTAAAAGTCGACAAGTCCAAAATATGAAAATTTTGAGTTAAGCCCGGAAACGTCATCTGGGGCTTCTCCCGCACATTTTTTATCATTTTCCATAATTTTTTTTGACCTCGTCTGCCCATATGGCAAAGTGCCAAATTTGACATTTTCAGGGAAAAATGCAGAAAATTTGGGCAAGAAGTCGACAAGTCCACTTAGTTTTGGGCTAAAAGTCGACAAGTCCACCTTCCGCAGCCTTATTTCATGGGAAAAAAACGCAAGAAATGTGATAAGTCCATCATGGACACCGATTTCTAAAAGTCGGCAAGTCCATAAATTTCCCATAATGCAGGCAGGACGCGGGCGGGAACAAAAATGTCGACAAGTGCATTTTCCTCCCCAAAACGGTTTTGTTCTGTCCGAGTAGAATTTTATAGACACCGAATTTTTCCATTATACGTTGAGAGCAGGGGCTGAAAATTTGACACTTTATTGTTAACATTTGGAACTTAATGTTGAGCATGAGAGAGCCCCATTGGACACGCACCACGGACCTGGAATTGGAAATGAAACTTAAAATGCGATTTACTCAAAATCGCATTTTGTGGACCTGTCGACTTTTAGAATTAGACGCCTCAAATGTATTTCTGCCGCTTTTTTAATTAATTGAATGTTGTGAAATGGCGCTGCGCACAGTAGTATACCACCGAAATTAGGGAAACTGTTCATTGTGGTAAATTCAAATGTGTTCAAAGCGGATTTATGAGTTTCCCAACTTACGATGGTGTACTAGTGTGCATAGCCGCATTATTAGAAGTTTGGGTTCAATCACTGCTCGAATGTTACAGAATCAGGTGTTCAACGGCCCCAACGCTCCTTTCGCAGGCGCTGGGTGAAGAGGCTGTTCGAAATGAATTCCCTGAAGCCACTATCATTCGTCCGGCTGACATTTTTGGATTCGCAGACCGCTTTGTCCGCGTATATTTCAATAGACGTCTGTTTTATTTTCAACGTTTTTATTTTTTTATTTGTTTTGAATATGATTTGTGCGCTCGCAGTTCGCCAAACATTTTTCTTCGGATGCGGATTGTATAAAGGTGGCCAAGAGACATTCAAGACACCGGTTTATGTGAGTTTGTTACGCGTTCGAACGGGTCCGCGTTCTCGGTTTCGGTCTCAGCAAAATAATCTCGAAATCTCTCTAAAACTCGAACGAGACAGGGTGTGGAGTGTTGACGCTGATTGACTTTTAATTTTTTGTGATATTATAAGCCAGTGTCGATTGAGCCTGGTTTGTTGAAATTGATTGAAATTATAGCCAAATGTATTTTTGAATTACATTTGTACAGAAAGATGACGTGGCGACTGGGGTAGCGCGGATAGTGGCCGACCCGTCTTTCGATGGTCGAACCTATGAATTTGTTGGGTTGGTAATTTTAATTCTATGTCGAAAATCTTTTTGTGTTATGTCGTGAATGGAGCGGGGTCGTTTCATACTATGCAGGCAAGGACGTTCCAATTTACAGTGATTTTTGCAAAAAAAATTGCATGCAAGCACGGTTTTTCCGTCAGTGCTTTAGTTAGCTTAAATTTTAGAGGAGGGGCTGAGTTCAAAAAGAACGGGGTGGTATTTTAGGGGGATACTCCCTTCTAGATTTTTTAAGATAAAATTTTTCAGGCCGCACACATACAAGTTGGGCGACATGGTGGATCAGATTTTATGGTTCCATAACAATACCAATGCGTATCGTCTCAGCGGATACCCCATCTGGGTTCAGTCAGTTTCATTGGCAATGCACTTCAATCAATATTTCGAATTTTTACACTTTTTTTTGTTATTTCCAGATTCATGACGAATTTCTTTGAAATCTATTATGGCATTCGAAAGCAAGCGGCGCCCTGGGATTGGGAGTACATTGACAGAACTGTCGGTTTTGATTGAGTTCAATTGCATTTTGAGTTTTATAGTACGGAGATCGAACGAATGGAATCTTTTTGGTGTATGAAAGTGTAATTTCACCTCTAATTTTTTATTTTTGTCTTTAGACATGACAAAAGAAACTGTTCATTTCCCATCGATCGTCTGAATTCTTTTATTTTCTTCTAGGAGTACCGATCCGACAAGTTGAGCGGCTGTGAGACGTTGGAAGATGTGATCCCCAACCAGCCGTTGCACAAATTCGAATACCTGCTGCGAGAAGCCGTAATGCATGTGAGTGCGCATAAAAAATATCGTGTATCTCTCTGCAAGTAATTATAACCCCCACTGCAAGTGCGCTCATCTTGTAAGTATTTATGCACCCCAACTAGCATTAAAAATGAGTGATTTTGAGGAATATAACTGAATAAAATATCAGAAAATCTCTACCTAAATCTACCTGAAAAATAGAGAGAAAATAATAAAATATTGATAAGATATTTTAATATCTTCTTATAAAAGTGGTAAAACCTGGAGGAAATGTAAATAAATATGATTTTTTTATGTTTTCTGGTATTTAAAAAATACATATCTCCCAAAAAAATTTCAATGTTAACCATGCTAGCTTCAGATTTTCACATTTTCGTTTTGAGAGATTTTCTGAGGGTATATTTCATTCAGGGCCGTATCCAGGGGGGGGCGGGGGGGGCTGCAGCCCCCCCTCCCGGGGCGAGACCAAAAAGTGACCGGAAAATGCGACTTTTTCAACGTCAGCGTAAAAAATTTTGCGCGCAAGCGCGCTTTCTTCGCCAGACATAAGGTATTATCATCGGATTTGCTCCATGTGGCCACAAATCATTATAAATTCACTCAATGTTGTGTTTTTTTGCTGTTTTGTATGTATATTTTAGGGTTGGCAAGCGATTTTTTTTAAGCGATTTTTTTTAAAAAAAATCGCAACCCCTGCACCGATTTTTTTTAAAAAAAATCGCTGGGGAAAAAAATTGGTACTTATGCACTAGGTAAAATGCAAAAATTTTGCGCGCATGCGCGCAGTTTCATGCAAGGAATCCAACAGTTGATTTTCAAAATGGTTTTTACAAGTAATTTGGTGGTGTAGCAGCCATTTCTGTGTGCTTTGAAGCATGTAAGGTAGGCTGTGAATCATTGGGAGAAGTATACCTTGTTTTGTTTTGTGTTTTCATATCAAACATGAATGGAAATGCATCCATGTTCACTTCAAAGATGATTTTTATTGTGTTCTCAGCAAAAGCATGCAATTTCTGCAAACAGGATTGCAAATGGTCGATGAAATTTCATTCACACAGCAAATACAACAATTTTATCACCTTTAAACTTCAAAATAACTGACTTTTAAGCTTTTCCACAGCTCTACAGTACCTATATTACAACAGAAAGAATAACTGCGCACTGCCTACCAATTTACATGTCTTTTATTACAGTCAGAGGCGATTTTCGAGTGAAATTTGACTAATTTCGACCCCAGCGATTTTTTTTAAAAAAAATCGGGGTCGTTAAAAAAAATCGATTTTTTTCCAACCCTAGTATATTTACATACATATACAGCATTCCATGGCGCTGACACCAACGCCAATGGCGCCATGGCGTGGCGCCTACTAATGGCGCCAGCGCCATGGCGCCATTACGCCACTATGTAGCTAAAATTTTAGGGGGGGGGGGCTGAGCCCCCCCCCTCGCCGGCCTCCGTAAACAAGCAGCCCCACCCGCTCAAAAATCCTGGATACGTCCCTGATTTCATTACATTTTCTCAAAATGCCCCATTTTTCAATTCTAATAGGCGTGGACACTTGCAGGGCGAGCGCACTTGCAGAGAGAGTTTCAGCCTAACAAAACTTTGGTACCAGCATTATTGTTTTACCATTTAAGTTTCCGAATTTCCAAAAACATGAAAGCCTTGTATTTGCTCACAAATATGCCAACTCGGGGCTACTAAGCTACTCACAATCACGTGAAAATGCCTTCATCTATTTAAAACACCCCCCCCCCAGCGCACGTACGGCGTGCACAAAGAGAAGAAACTGTACAAGCTGCACAACGAAATCCCCGGTATAAAACACCACCCGCATTTGTACCGCGACGATGCGCCGCAGCGACGCGCCCAACTCGATTTGGAGGAAAAACGGAGACAAACTTTTGAATCTTTTACTAGGAATATTGCAAGCCCGTTTGCCGCGGCTACATAGGGAACCTTGTTTCTTTAATCTTTATTGGTTTCGGCTGTAAAAATTCTAGCAGTGGGTGGGAATGCTGTGTTTGTCCCTTTCCGATCGTAATAACATAGCATGGACGACCGCCCAAATATGTGTCGTTCACAATTGATATTTAGTGATGTCTGCTTATCATGGTGGTTTGCTACGTGGATATGAATTTGTGCAAGACTCAATGAACCGGAAAAAATTTCGAATGGGGCAGGGCAGGGACGTATCCAGGATTTTTGAGCGGGGGGCTGCTTGTTTACGGGGGCCGGCGAACGGGGGGGGGGGCTCAGCCCCCCCCCCCTAAAATTTTTCCCTACATAGGAACGGAAAAGCGTTTTGGCGCTAGCGCCATACAAAGGCGCCAAGCCATGGCGTTATTGGCGTTGGCGCCAGCGCCAGGAACCGCTTTATATGTATGTAAATAAATATGCATACATATAGAGCGAAAGTCGCAAAAATGTGCTCATTTTCAAGAATATTGTTTTACAGGGACCGACCAGCTGAAAATACAATGCATGAGGAAGAAATTGCGCGCTTGCGCGCAAAATTTTTGAGAAACATCGACAAATATATATGAAAAGTTGCATTTTCCGGGACTTTTCAGGTCTCACCCCGGGAAGGGGGGGGGCTGCAGCCCCCCCCGCCCCCCCCCTGGATACGTCCTTGGGGCAGGGGTCTTGTAGATTTGGATCCGTGCAGGCAAGGTCGTACCGTATTTTTTCGAAATACCCCACCGCTTGAATTATCCCCCCTCGAAATACCCCCTCTGGAATCAGGATCATCATGTATGCAATATTAATCTCCACCAATATGCATCTCAGGTGCCTAGTTTGTTGAGCCTACTTACGTTGATAAAATGTCTAAATGTATCCTTTTTTATCACGTTTATTACCAGTTTTGGGTATGTAAAAGCCCAGCTTTATTGTGAAATATCGCGAAAATCTCTGGGGAAATAAGAAAAAGCCCCATCCAATAAGCCCCCCCCCCCCAAAAAAATACCCCTTCCAAATGTGCACTCTGAAAAAATAAACCCCTTGGGGGTATTTCGAGCAAATACTGTACCCGTGTGCACGTCAATCTTCAGTCTGATTGCGTGCCCCTCACCCCACGGAAAACTCAAATTCGTTTAAAAACACAACAGTACAATATTGAAATAGAAGGTTGACTGCATAATATTTTTCAATAAATAAATACAAGCATGCAAAATGTATTCTAATACTACAAAAAAATGCATCGAGGTACAATTCCAACTAGCGCGCCAGCGGGCTTGGTCGAACATTAACCTATGTATATTTTTATTACTTATTTTCTGTCGAAATGTCGAGCATACTCAGAATCGATGAACGACAAATCTGTACAGTCATTTGGCATATCATGTTAAAGTATCCTTGTTTTGATTTGATTACTTAGTGCGTATTAGTTCACGTTTGCTTTCATACATGGTTTGCCAGTTCCCCTCCAGATTTGACTATTGAATCGATATCATGTATTTATTTCACAACTGCGGTACAACAAGCATACAACCATAATTGTGTAAAAAGATCGGTGTATTTGAACGCACCTCATCCAGAACGAAGGTAAAAAACGCACAGTTGCCCGGGAAAGGAAGTACCTAATAGTTCGTTTTTGTGTTAATGCGCGCGATGTTTCAAAAAATGTGCCTAGTATTTACAAACGGGTGTATTTACTTTCCCGAGTGTTTTTCCTCCCGTTACGAAGTACTGAAAATCTTTGTCGGGATTTAATCGAGAATTTTTGGTACACTCAAGTTAAAAAAATAAATAAACGAAATACTTAAAATTTATCCGGAGCGCCGAAAATAACCGCGATGCATACACTGCCCATGTGAATAAGCTTTCCGGGACGGCACTGATTGTTATAAGTGGTTAACACTGGATGGTAAACTCTCTGAAAGAAAGCGTCTTTTTTAAATGTTTTTCTTAAATAGCTTCGAATTTCGTATTGTTTCGTAGAAAGATTTTTGGAATAAATTTTTCAAAAACAATTGGAACACTTCTTCGAATTCTCTAGAAAAAATCTCCGCTAGATGTATTCATTTTCTAATTCTAATGGTTGATTTTGGACGTGTCTTCGTGTCTTGCGGGAATCCAATGTGTTGCCGCAGACACTGCACTTTTTTATTTTCCACCAGAAATAGATCTTGATGTTAATGTGACATTTTAGTGTTTTTGTACTTTACATGCATTTGTAACTTTAGTTGCAACCGAAAATTCAACGATATAAGTTTTTGAAATTTTCTAGAAAACATCTCTCTGTGAGTGTTCCTTTCTGTTAGTGGAATAAAAATTCTAAGTTTTCGAACTTTTGGTTCCCATATTGTGGTGTCCAAAATGGCACAGGGCTCTGGGAGGTTGGCGATGGCGCTACTAGTTAACTACCTAACTCACGTAATTATTTATGTACATAGAGATTTCCCTCGCCAGTAGAACTTGTACTATTTTACACTAAGTTAATAATACCGTATTACATCGAAATACCCCGTTTGGGGTTTATAATTCCACCAGCTTAATTCGAGGGGGGCTTATTCGTGGAGGGGGGTTATTATTTCGTCAGAAATTTTCGTAAGGATTGTAGTAAATAGTAGGAATTTGCGTACCCAAAACAGGTAATAAATGTGTCCAAACAGGATATATTTGGATATAAAAACGTAGATAGGTAAATAGCTACACAAACTAGTCTATGTGTAGCCGCAATGCAATTTAGCAGTATTAAGTACATCATGTACATTGCATACATGATGTACATCATTCCGAAGGGGGGTATTTCGACTGGGCGGTTTATTATCTCCCCAACCCATTTTGATGGGGGATTATTGGAGGGGAGTTAATTCGAGGTAATACGGTAGTTACTTTTTTATGTTTATAGATAAAATACTTACCTATATTTACGTCTCTGTTATCGTTGGATTTTGTAGGTCTGAGTATGTGGAATTTCAAAATATTTCTGGCGAAAGTAACCCCCTACCCCTGAGGTTCAGGGAAATAGGGTTTCGAGGAAATACGGTAAGGGATTAGAAGACTTCCAGAGCGCTACCTGGCGTCCGTCAATGTCGCCATACCATTCTGTGTATAAATTTACAATGGAGCAAGATGCCTGGTATTTTCTTTAGGGAGGAATTTTACATGGTGTGCATGTCACCAGTGTAAAATTGCGGTCGTTCTCGGATCCATTCCAGTGCTACACTGATCGGTGTGTGTTTGCTGAGTACTAGCCAAGTACGTGTTTAAAAACTTCAAAATATTAGTTTGAATATCCGGCCAAACTTGGATTCTTTGGCAAAGGGTGTTTATTTGCCGCGTATTTTCTTGTAAGTCTTGTCGTCCATCGGAGTTGACACTTTTTGGCGTCTTCAGATCTGCTTTATATTTCTTTTGGAATCTACATTCTGTGCATTAGAAATAAATACATACATATTTTACAGCAAACTTATAGACCATGTGTATTTACTATTTGCAGTCGAGCATGAGACTGCAGTGACAGCCACTGGCGGAAATTTCATACTTTACTAAATCTTGCATGGCAGAATTTTATGCCGCTGCCCCAAAGATCCATGATTTGCTGACTTTGCCACATTACACACATATTGTATCAACTGCGTTCGAAAAGTAATGTCCTACTTCAATTGTGTATGCATAGATACAGATTTTCTTGGAAATAGAACGAAATTTTAAAAAGTAGGCAAATAAATAAGAACATTGAAGTTGTTTTTTACTGCTTTTATTTATGACCATCGCAAAGGAAAAGAGACCCGCTATTTCAGTTATCTTTTTCAAAACATCTTGCAATGACAAAAGTTGCAAAAATGTGAGAAAGTGTTGAGCATCGTTTTCCCTCGATATTTTGAAGCCTAGAAAATACAAAAAAATTGTGAGCACATTTGTTTAAATACTTGGCAGAGTTGTTAAAAGTGCTGAACTTTTTCAAAAGTAAACATCAACGTGAAGTATTTATCTTTTACTCATACATAGGTACAGAAAACGTAAAGTATTTATTTTTTACTTTTACTCATGAGTAAACTTGAGTAAATTACTTTTGTCCCCAGAAAACGTAAAATCACTAATTTTCAAATATTTTCACCATTAAATTCACAAATTATTGTGTTTTTGCTGATTTTTATGCTATTTTGTATATTTTGTCCCTATTTTGAGCATTTCTCTCCTTTTTATGCCTTGAAAAAGCCTTAAAAAGCCTGTTTGGAATATGTTTTCTGTACTCGCGTACTTTCAAAAAAGAATCAGTCAGTACCAGTATTTTTTTCAGGAGGAAACGTAAACATATTTACGCAGTACTCAAGTATCCATATGTATCGAGTAAATGTAAATACGTTTCAACAACTATGATACTTGGCTTTATGTTTAGAAAATTGAAATTGAAAAATACTTTGAAAATTATGTTTACTGTATTTCCTCGAAAGACCCTCAGGGTTTTTTTCAGTGGGATTTTTGAGGGGGGTATTTCGAAGGGGGGTATTATTTTGGCAGAAATTTTTTGAAATCCCAGTACTAAGTTGTTGTATGTAATGTACACAGACGTCAAAAAATGCAACAAAAACCACCATGTATGAGACTCTATAGACTTATATATGTATGTAGACAGTATATACCCTGTTCTAACATAACACAGTCATTGTTTTAAACGTGTGTTCTACATTTCCCAGATCACAAACCATAGCTTTTGTCATTTACATTCTCTATACACTATATTTGGTGGGGGGGGGGTATTTCCTGGGGCATTATAAACTCATAGTGTAGTTTTTGAGGGGGGTATTTTGAGGGGGGTTATTATTTCACCAGCAATTTTTGGAACTCCAAGTACTCATTTGTTGTTTGTAATGTACGCAGACATGGAAAAATGCAACAATAAGCACCATGTATTAGAGTCTAGACCTATTTGAGGGGTTATAAATGCATAGTCTCCATTTTGAGGGGAGCTATTTCGGGGATATACGGTATATCTAAATATTAGTCCAAATCTGTTTTGTCACATTTATTTTCATTTTGGTATGTAAAAGCCTTTTTTTTACTATTCTTCATGGAAATTTCTGACGAAATGATAAATCCCCCTCGAAAAAGCCCCACAAAATCTGCTGACGAAATAATAATTTCGGAATACGGTACTTATGCCAAGTTTCACCATCAAGATAGGTTCGATATCATAGACAATATTCGAACGATGTTGAGGGGACATTGCTTCTCGGACAGACAGGTATTTCACCCGAAAAAAACAATACTGTGAGTGCATACTGCGCAGTGTGCACGTTGCCCGTTACATTTGGTATCCGCATAATTAGGTAGTACACCCATGTATTTATGTAGGTATTCTGATGTGTGTAAATAAATAATTGGAAACTGCTCAGAGCCATTTTTACAAATTCCATTAAAATGCATATTCCATTTCAACCGCATCGGATTTGGTCAAAGTTGATTCCCGCATAATCTACTACAATTGCCATAAACATCAACTGATTGGAATCATTTCAATATTTGTTGAAGCTGTTTGGATGTTATGGCAACAGATGATCGAGTCAGCCGGAGATCATTTTATGTCGGGGTTTGTTTCCAGCTATTTCCGTTCCTTTGAGAATCTAGTGTCGGTGTCAATTCTGCTGGATGCTTCATGGCTGGTGTCTGTAATTATTTAGCAAGTGTTGCCTGAGTTTACGCAGGACACTCAAACACTAGTTGCTCTAATTTGGTTACCCAAGAGCCAGAGGCTTATACAAAACACTTTCATAAATCTGGACCATAGGCTAGTGATGTAAAGGCACCGGGCACCTGTGTCCCGGTGCTGGGCACCGAAGGGCACCAGCATTGGTGCTGGTGCGGTGCTATTACAATCTTCAGGGGTGCCCTGCCGGTGCCGGTGCCATTTTTTCAGAATGGCACCGGTGCCGGTGCGGTGCGGTGCCATTTTTTCCGAATGGCACCGGTGCCGGTGCGGTGCGGTGCCATTTTCTGGCCGGTGCCCCAGGGTACCAGGTGCCTTTTTCATGCGTTGGCAGAGGCGCCGGTGCGGTGCGGTGCCATTTTTCCCGGTGCTTTGACATCACTACCTGGAGCCAGTTCCGCAAATTGAGAAGTAAAATGGCAAATGCGAAGTGAAATGAGAAGTGAATTGAGAAGGAAATTGGCAAAAGCGAAGGGAAGTTACTTTTTCGTTTGTTAGTTCGCTTTTGCCAATTTACTTGCCACTTCACTTCGCTTTTGCCAATATATTTGCCATTTCACTTCGCTTTTGCCAACTTATTTGCCATTTCACTTCGCTTTTGCCAATTTCCTTCTCAATTCACTTCTCATTTCAGCTCGCAATTGCCATTTTACTTCTCTTTTCTCAATTTGCGGAACTGGCACCTGGTTCCGTGAGCCAGGCATTGAACGCGGATATTGCCAACCGTAATGATCAGGATGTATTTAATATTTATACTGTATTTCTTCTAATAGAAGAGCGCCGTTCTATTTTTCTCGTCAACTTTCTTACCTGCCATTCTATTGGAGCTGCGATTTTATTGGATGTATGCCATTCTATTCGAAAAATACTGTGATAGGTAGATCCGTTTCAAAGGACGTGAATGTGATGTCCACTTTTCTTGAAATCCGTTTGGTCATTTCTGGTCATAATTAGGATTTCCTAAATACAAATATCTTTGATTAGCTGCATAATGTCCCCAATTTTCAGCAAAAGTTCTAAGTGTGTTTGGAGAAGATTGAAACCGTGCGCCTGACGTGCGCCACCCAGTACTATTCCTCTGATGAATAACAATTTGGGTGTGTATCATCGAAATTGTGCTTTTTCCATATTTTTTCAAGGAAAGGAATGTTTACGTACGTCGAAAATGGGCAAATTTATTTAGGTGTAAAAAAGCTGTTTAAAAAAGCATACTCTCAAACCCTTCTTTCCGAAAAAAATGTCAGAGATTTAAAATAACATCAATTTTGGCATTTATATTTTTCAAATAGTTTTTGGAATTGTAGATATAGGTTTCGACTTCTCTCCTATGTGCTCGAATGTCGCAGTTGATGAAGTTTCAGTACAATGATAGTCAGTATACAGCAGAGTTGCGAAAGCGTATTTACGCTTACCCGAAATACCCGGGTAAATGGGTATTTATACTTACGCTTACGCTTACGCTTTCATAAAATACCTGTACGCTTTATTACGCTTTCCCGGCCGAATTACCCGGGTACTAAAAGCGTAAAAAACTTTTCACACGGCCCTGTTTTACGGTTTTCAAAAAGCGTGAAACTAGAAAAAAACAATATGAACGACAAAGCGTACCATAAACAATTACTGCGTGTGTGCATAAACACACTGAAAATGGTGGCACATGTAAAAATTGTGCTAAAATTCTGTCGCCTGCAATATCGTGGCGTCAGACTGGGAATTTTTGGGGCGACGATGGATTCCGTCAACAGTACTTACCGTATTACCTCGAAATACCCCTGTGGGGGTTTATTATTTCGCCAGCAAAATTTTAGGGGGGGGGGATTAATTCGAGGGGGGCTTATTCGAGGGGGGCTTATTTGAGGGGTTTTGATTATTTCCCCAGCCAATTTTGAGGGGGCGGGGGGATCGGGTTAATTCAAGGGGGCTGGATAATTCAAGGTAATACGGTGGGTCCCAGTTAGATGAAGTTGTGTTGTTATGTGGTGATCGTGTTGATGAAATGATGTGAAAAATGAATGGGAATGGTATATAAAGTCATCTAAAAGTGAAAGCTAGGGTGTTTCCCCATGCTCAACAGCAGGAGCACTTTCTAGAAAATTTTTACGCTTACGCTTTTTTTTTTACGCTTTCCTAGGTATTTTCAAAATACCTTACGCTTTTAGTATCCATACTCAAAATTTGGAAAGTGTATTTACGCTTACGCTTACGCTTTCCAAAAATACCGGTATTTTAACAACTCTGGTATACAGTGTCCTAAACGACCACGTTTCCGGTATCAACCTTTCTGTCCTATATAAATCTACCGAACCTCATCTTAGTCAACCTACGCAAATACAATTTTGACTAATTTTCTGCTTGGCGTTTCTTTACTGGGTTTCAATTTGATTAGGTTGTGGAGGGTGTGGGTGCAATTAAAATTTGTTGCTGTCTGAGGTAGCGGTTTCGAACGACGTAGGCTCATCCCACATATAAACCCATCCCGCATCTAAATCTACTTTGTCTCTCAAATAGACTGTAAATATTTAATTTAGGGAATTTCAAAAAAGTCATGATGACACAAGGTAATCAATCTAATATAACATGTTAGGCAATTTGACACCACATGAGTTAAAACGTGACAGTTGACAACTATTCTTCTGACAACTATTTTTATTTTAAATCTTGACCAGAATTGGTTTTTGTAAAATCCTCTTTACCAAATGTGTAGTAAATTTGTATTTTATTTTTATTTTATTCTTCAATATTCCATCTTATTTTTATTTTATTCTTCAATTTTCCATTTTATTTTTATTTTTTCTGAGATTTTGCCAACCCTGGATTGAGTTCTGCAAAATGACTCATAAACTTCTAAAGACCAGTGAACAATATTGCACGTCGTCGCAGCCCTCCTCATCGCCGACCACTTCGAGCGGGGTGTTCAGCGCCGACATCGCCAGCTTCAAGTCGGTCGACCCGCCCTCCAGCAGCCGGCCGCCCAAGGCGACGCAAGGCCGCACCGCGGGCCAGGGGGCACTCCCAGACCCTGTAAAAGACCCTGTAAAGTGTAAAAGACTCTGTAAAATGTAATGTGTCATGTAAAAGACCCTGTAAAATGTAATGTGTCATGTAAAAGACCCTGTAAAACACCCTGACAAATGTCATGTGTCATGTGAAAGACCCTGTCAAATGTTATGTGTCATGTGAAAAACCCTGTAAAGTGTCATGTGCATCCAAATCTTATTTTATTGTATCCTAATGTTATGTCCAAATCTTATGTCCAGAGGATTTGGATACAAAAACAATATTTGGATGCGATAAAATAAGATCTGAATACACATGAAACATTACAGGGTCTTTTACATGACATTTGACACTTTACAGGGTCTTTTACATGTCGCATGACATTTTACAGGGTTTTTTACATGACACATGACATATTACAGGGTCTTTTACACTTTACGGGGTCTTTTACAGGATCTGGGAGTGGCACCAGATCGTCCACAGCTGGCACAGCCACTCGAGTCTGCGCGGTTACATTCACGAGGCGGCGCTGGGACACAGTCTGCGCGCGCACAGCAGGGAGCCCAGCGTCAGGGCCGACTTGGCTGAGCCGCCTAAAGTGGCGCCTAGACTTAGAACTGACGTGGCGCTCAGACCTGGTTGGTTTAAATACTTGGTTTTGGTTGCCATAAAGCCGGAATTAGAGCTCAGCGTCGATTCGACGTGAAATGATGACGTGAAATGACGTCGTGAAATTAATTACACGAGTGTGGACTATGCTACGGGTCTACAATTTTCTAAGGATAATATATGAATCAATACCTTAATCGTGTCCAATACTGAGTGTTATCAGCCACAACTAGAGCGAATTGAAAAATTCAATTTTTATCATTTCACGTCATCATCATTTCACGTCACAGTGTCAGGGAACAACTTGACATTTCACGTCAGACTATTTCGTGCCATAGTCTTTGCCAGGCCAACGCTTGGCCCCTATTTCTGTGGCGCCACCTGGCGCCTGGCGCCATTTTTCCTGGCACTTTTCCATCACTAGTTGCTACACGCCGTAGGCAGTGTGAAATAAACTTTGTGTCGTGGCTGGTGATGTATTTAAAACTCGCCTGGTGCTAGCTCCGAAGCAAAAAGCGCCAGTGCGCTTTTGATTTTGACGCACTGGCTTTTGACGCCCCGATGTTTTTGATGCTTGGCGCTATGCTACTGCTTCTGTTAACCGACAACTGACAACTGTTAAACGTGGTAATTTTTGCCAATAACTTTAAAACTGGGAGTTTTTTTAAAGAGCTTTAGTCGAGTGTTGCATACTATGGCAAGTCAAGAGTCACACACTATTATTTACTTTTTTATCATTGTCACCAATTCGCAGATGCCCCGTCAACATCAGCGAAGCTAATGGCCGCTAACCTAGCCGTTGCTATAGTACACACTGGAATGAATGGATCAAATTCTACTTCTCAACTCAACAATGATACAAACTCAATGCGTGATTATCCGAAGAGAAAGGGTACAAGGTGTGATAATTTTTTAAAACATCTCTTTACAACGGTGATCAACGATGACAGTGGCGCCACACAAGCTAGTTTTCATGGTTCCAATTTGAAAACTCGATCGAAATCTTGTAATCTCCTTGAACAGCAGTTCATGGACTGATCATTTCTGTGAACTAATAATTGAGGCGTCCAATTTCTAAAGTCGACAAGCCCAAAATATGAAAATTTCGAGTGTGGGCCGGAAACGTCATCTGGGGCTACGTCTGCACCTTTTTTATCATTTTCCATAAATTTTTTGATCTCACATGCCCATATGACATAGTGCCAAATTTGACATTTTTTGGAAAAATGCAAAAAAATGGGCAAGAAGTCGACAAGTCCACTTAGTTTTGGGCTAAAAGTCGACAAGTTCATCCTCCGCATCCTTTTTTATGGGAAAAAACGCAAGAAATGTGATGAGTCCACTGTGGACACCGATTTCTAAAAGGCGACAAGTCCATAATTTTCCCATAAGGCAGCCTCATCCTCGCCGGGAACAAAAAGGTTCTCGCGTGCAAGAAGTCGACAAGTCGATTTCCCTCCCCGAAACAGTTTTGCTCTGACCAAATGGAATTTTATGGACACCCCATTTTTCACATATAGGTTGAGATTAGGGGCTGAAAATTTGACACTTTATAGTCAACACATGGAACGTAATGGAAAACATGAGAGTGCCAAATGTCTGGGCCTGGAATTGGGTCTGAAACTTAAAATGCGATTTACTCAGAATCGCATTTGGTGGACTTGTCGACATTTAGAATTAGACGCCTCAATTGCATCCTAATAAATATATTATATTTAAGTTGGTTCTAAGTGGTCAGTTATGGGATGGTGGAAGCGTCAATCAGCGTTCGCATCGCCATTCAGTTTTTGGACGAGTTTTCAAATTGGAACCATGAAAACTAGATTATGTGGCCACATTAAAGTGACACTATTATTCTCACAGTGGGGCACATTCCGAGGCAAACCGCGCACTCAGCGTGATTGGCCACAGTTCCAATGAAGAGAGTGATCAAAAGTCAAAATGGAAGACACTTGGAAACAAGTGGTCAAGTATGAAAACTTTTTGGAGAGGTCTCTCATCTCAGAATGCCACTATCATGGAAGCATCAAGTTCCAGACAAAGCTATGATGGGGCTCACAGTGAAGATAATGAAAATGACCATATACCAGACATTGACAATGCCTTTAGATGATATGGATGTGTATAAGCTGAGCAGCCCTTTCTCATGTTAATTTGTGCTGATCAATGACAGATTTTTGTGTGAATGGTTGATTTGAGATTTGTGTTATTATTTTAAATGCTGTGTGTATTTGTGTCTGTACCAAACTAGGTAAGTCAATGCCTTTCAGTAAAAGCAGAGCTAATATGGCCGTCAAAGGCACAACAATTATTGTTTTCAAATTCATCTAGTGTCATAAATGTGGCATCAAATTCTAAAAGTTGATAAGTCCAAAATTGAGAAAAATTGTGGTAGACGCAGACTTTCATCTTGCGGGTAGTTCTGCTCAATTTTGTACCATTTTCCATGGATTTTACAATGTCGCTTTTCTCTTTTATCATGTGTCAAATTTGACATTTTTTAAAGAATTCTCAAAAAATCAGGCAAGAAGTTAACAAGTTTGAGTGAATTGGGCTAAATGTCAACAAGTGTACCCTTGCAGCCTTGCAAAGTCCATGTTAGCTACTGACTTCTAAAAGTTCGTGATTCCAACGATTTTAAAACCAACAGCAGACCATTTTTTAAACCAAGACATTTTGACGCAATTTTTGCAAATGCACTTTTTCTACTTTTAGAATTCGGTGCTTCAAATACATTCTGACGAGGAGATCAAGCTTTAGCAGGAATATTGCTAAAGCGACCCAGTCAACTATTTCGTGAATTAGCAATTGTTGTCAATGTCTTCTAATACAAGGCCGCGGAAAGAGTATTTACGCCCAAAAAGTTACACTCGGTGGTTATGCTCCTATAGAAAAGTGTGATCTCAACATGCTTCGACCAATAAAAGTTCGGAAAAACGAATATATATAAGCGTGTCCTGTATCAGAAGAATTATTTGTGCTCATTTTAAATTTCACATGGTTTGAATTCCCAGATGATATTACTTAAAAGATTCGACTATTGCTTTGTATTTATATAATTTATACTGTTTGTCAAGTATAAGATACCGAGTTTAATGTTGAGATTAGAATAATTTTAGTGGACAAACATTCAGCCCCTAATTTTTATAGCCATATCATAATAAACATCCATGGGATTCATGCACGAAGTAAAAACTGAAATCGGCTAAAATTTTGAATTTAAAATAGCTTTGAATGGGGAATAAGATTGTGGTTGATTCGTCCTTACAAACTTTAAAGAATTGCGTTCCGTAGAAAATCTCATGAAAATTTTACTGCTCATCTCGGTGAGAAAAGCCGGGAAATATAGCAAAGCCGGGATAGCAAATATAAATACCATACACAATCGGATTTTTATTTTTTCCCTGATATTTTTAAAATCTCAGAAAATCTCTCAAATATTTATAATTAAAAATCTCTCTGCACAATCTATAACATGTTATATTTTTTGATTTTCTGAAATTTTTCAATATAAATCTCCCAGAGATTTTTCTATGCTTGCTGTATCGCATTCGCGGCAGCCGGCAGCGCCGGAAGTAAACTAGAATACAATAGAGCAGTATTGAACCAGTTTTGGATACGTATCCAACTGAAGTAAACTAAAAAAATATTGAAGAAGCTTGAGGAAGATGAATCGACGCAGCGACAGCCCGTGCTGCGGCGTGGCGTTGTTGAAGTATTCACTGTTCATTTACACAACATTGATTTATCTGGTGAGTGTTTCTACCGATTCTGAGGTTTCACTCAGCGGCCAGCGATTGCCGGATGTTTGGCACTGAGCCAACTATTTATTCGTTTGTTTATTCCACCCCAGTTCACTTACATTTTTACAAGGGTTTTTACACAAGATTATTTTCAACGTAAATTTTCTGACGCGCTCGATTTATAACTGAAATATTGCAGTGTTCCCTGCTGTTACTAAATAAATTACACCCAAATTTGTCAGCTACGCTAGAATATCGGCTTTCACAATGAACAAAACAACAATAACTACCCTGCCCCCCCCGCAGCTGTGCTCGGTGTGCGTGCTGTGCTTCTGCATCTACCTGTACGCGGCGCAGTGGGACTACGTGTGGGCGCTCGCGTCGCGCGTCTACCCCGCCCTCGTGATCATTTTGGCCTTGGCCGGCTTCGCCAGTCTCGTTGTCGCCCTGCTTGCTTGTGTTGGCAGCTTGGCTGAGAGCAGACGGTTTTTGCTTTGTGTGAGTGGTCTGGGTGTGGAGGGTTTTGGTTCGTGATAGTGGCTGGCACAGTGCCAAAATGTCTCAATCGCAGTTTATCATCCCGGTTGCGGTTGTGTTCATACTGCAAGTGGGATGCGGCATCGTGGCGCTGGTTTACTCGTCCAATGTGCGCCAGATGACCGTTTCTTCTTTGGGACCGATGATCCAGGAAAAGTATGGCGTTGACGGCGATTTCACGGCATCCGTTGATCGCCTACAATCTCAGGTCAGTTGCTTTATTTTTGAAACGCATCTAGAAAATGGGCTCTGAAACGCCGCTTTTCTTAAAAACGGAATCCACCTCTAGATGCTGGTATAAATTTGGGCCCAATTCCGTTGGTGGAAAAGTGCATTATTGATAAAAAAATTTTTGTAAACGCAGCGTTTTGTGCAACCGATATGTAATGATACCACATTTCACTGTTTTTTTCTTATTATATTTTCACTTTTCGCTTACAACTTGTGACTTAACTTACCAATGATTTTACTTGTCACTCATAAAGTGTATTTTACTTTCACCTTTAACACGCTCGCAGGAGCGTTGCTGCGGAGCTGCGAACTACCTGCAAGAGTACCAGTCGAACGCGGGCAACTGGCGGCAGGCGGTGGGCAAGCGCGACCAGCTGGAGCAGGTGCCCGAGTCGTGCTGCCGCAGTCGCACGCCGCTGTGCGGTCGACGCACGCACCCCAGCAATATATTCACGTTTGTGAGTGAGCATTTGGTATTTCAAAGGGGGTCCTTTGGTTAGGGAAAGTCATTATATATGTGAGGCACTTTTTCACTGGCTTGACTCGACTGCCCAATTTTGGTGGCTGTGACTTTTTTTAACTGTGAACAACGTTTTTTCCATCCTTAACACTGACATAATTATAATGGCTTATTGGGCCCCCACACGCTAGTTGACATCGGCACCAAATGTCAACTGGTGCCGATCCCGATTCAAAGCATGCTAACGAGTGGACAAACGATGTTCAAACGCAATCTTTGAATTAGGAACGGAACCAGTTGACATTTGGTGTCGATGTCAACTAGCGTGTGTGGGGCCATTGTACGGTTTGCCACGGAAAATACAACAGAACCAATGAAAACTACCCATATGGGTGTACAATGACGTAGCCAGGGGGGGGGGGCGGGGGGCGGGGCCGCCCCCCCCCCCTTCTCGGCCGGACCAAAAAATGTACCAGAAATGGCACTTCCCGAAGACGATTTTGTCGCTGTATGAAAAAATTTTGCGCGCAAGGGCGCATTTCCCCTTTCACGCTACAGATATTTTCGGCTGACGCGTCACCGCAGCCTCTAAGCCAGTGAAAAACCTCAATTTTTGTCCGTGTCGCTGTATATGCCTGTAAGATACAGACATATACAGCTGTTTTGGCGCCAATGCCAACACCAGTGGCGCCATGGCGTGGCGCCTACGAATGGCGCCAACGCCAGGAGCGCCATGGCGCCATTCCCTTTACTACAGGGGCAAAATTTTAGGGGGGGGGGGCGCCGCCCCCCCCCGTTCGCCGGCCTCCGTATACAATCCGCCCCCCCGCTCAAAAATCCTGGCTACGTCCCTGTGGGTGTATGATACTTATGCGTTCAAAATACACTCTTATGAGTGTAGGCACATAAGTTCGAATGCGGTACCAAACTTTTCTGTGTACCTTGCGACATAAACGAGTAAAAACACTTTTTGTCATAAAAATACGTCCATATATCATAAATGTATTGTTTCCCGCAGCCGTGCGCCGAGACGCTGGGCGATCAAATGAGCTCGATAACGATGCTGGTGTCGCTGGTCTGCGTTGCTGCCGCCATGCTGCAGGTATGCATTCTAAATTTATACTACTTTACTGTTGGCCGGAAATTTGCGGGGGTTAATTGGATTTGAAAACAACTTTTTTTTGAAATGGTAAAACTATTTCAACGCTGAAAACGCGGCTTCAACGGTTTTTACGCCACAGCAGCTGCACAACTTAGGCGGCGTGAAGGGCCTAACTTACTCGAGGTCGAGAATGGAATCTACCCAAGGACGTATCCAGGGGGGGGGGGGCTGCAGCCCCCGCCCCCGTTCCCCCGGGGAATGCAACTTTTGCTATACATTTTTCAACGTTTGTGCAAAAATTTTGCGCGCAAACAATTATCAGTGGATGGGTCCCCATAGGCACAAATCGCTGAAATTGCTCTCAAAACTGTACCCGTCGCTGTATATGTACGTGTATTTACATACATATACACTGGTTGCTGGCACTGGCGCCAGCGCCAGGGCACCATTCCGTCACCGTATAGGCAAAATTCTAGGGGGGGGGGGGCTCCCCCCCCCGTTCGCCGGCCTCCGTAAACAAGCAGCCCCCCCCCCGTTCAAAAATTCAGGATACGTCCCTGAATCTACCCCCTTTTCAGCTGGTGGCCATGGTTCTAGCCTGTTGGCTGTACGCGCGCATCAGCCACCGCGAGCAGAACAAGGGCCGCAACGCGCACCAGTATTATTATGACAGTTGAACGCTGCACAGTATTTGGATACACCCGCGGCTGAATTTGGACGGAGGGGTGTAGTATACCTAATATCATTTTGTGTTTTTTTGCCTGAACAATGATCGGTGTACATATTTTGTTTTCGAACTTTTCTGCTGTTTCGATTCTTTTGTGTTTGTTTTCGTTTGAATCTCCGGTTTAAATTTTGAAAAAAAGTTTTTTATCTGGAGCTAGCACTGAACCATTTTGTATCAGTATTTTTCGAAAAAAAATTGATGAGGGGCGAGATAAGAGTGTTCTGGTATTCTTTTCTGTGTTCGCTGTGCGCAGACTTGAGTGGCAGTCGGCTACCGATCTACTAAAACATCAATTTTTGAAGGTAATGGTAATACAAATTTTGCCATCCCTGAGCACCTGCCCACACAGATAAGGCCAAAATAGTGTTTCTTTTCACTAAAAGACTCGCGTCAAAAGGATTGTAGTGACGGCCGCTCCTCGGTCAATTGTTGTCTCGCGTTGCCGCATGCTGAAAAGTTGTTCTGTAAGCTTCCCGATACAAAATATTAATCTAGCATTTTTTTAATTTGTAGAGCCAAGTAAAAGCCGATATACCCGACAAGCCCATGTGGCAAGTTGTGTGTTTTAATTACTTTGCATTAGGCTGGATTTTTCTAACATTGTTATTTTTTCCATCCCGAGAGTGATTCGCATAGTTTGCTTGTGTACGTGTCATACCGTGGAAGTTGCCTGATTCATTGCATGTGTGCTAATTGAATTTTTACTACAGTGTCATTGTCATTGAATTTCTTTAGATTCGATATAAGCTTTAGACATTTGTGTTGCTTTTTAGTCTTTACTCTAGCTTTACTCATATAAATTCCATTTTTATGCTTTGATCAATTGTTTCCACAAGCTTCTACGTAAATAGCTTATTCAAAACCATCTATGTAAATTTTTTTAAATTTGGAGCTGATTTCGCACATTCAAATGTAGAGGCTTGCCCACCGCTTAGGATCTCGTTTCACCCCTTTTTATCGACACGGTTAATTTCTTTTTAAAAGATTGCATTTGCTTGCCTATGAATTCAGTTCAATGATGGATTTGTGGTGGAATGGCGCTGCGCAAACTGGTTAAACTAGCCAAAATTTCATCCTCCTTATAGTCAGATATATTTATAGTTAGGCGATTTCCTGGGTAACATCGACTGAAGTGTTGACAGACTTGGCTTAGGCGCCGTTTGAAAGCGCTACGCGAATGTAAACACTTGGAGCCATTTTCCCTTTGGTGCAATTTGTCAGCGTTTTTCCATCACTGAGTATGTGTGTTTAATAATATTTCAATAAATTCGATTCAGAGTTACGTTTGCACAAAAAAACCGTGACAACCAGCTGGGCAACTCAATCCGCGAACTTGCAAAAGTCTCGTTGATCACACTTGATCCATCCATCCAGCCCGCACATTTTAGATTGCAGGTTCGGCGGAAAATGACCGCTATTCGACACGAGTTGCAAAAGGAGCTGTTCGCACCGTGCGACCAGCGCCTGCTCAGCTTGGTCAATGTGTCCGAGCCGAAGAAAAAGAAAAAGACTTATTTCTTGTGTCTTGTTGGTGAGTGTTGCGTTTGATTGTACTTGGCGGACAGCACATTTAGTATGGAAACTTGCCATCATCCAATAATGAACAGAAATTCAGGGACGTATCCAGGATTTTTGAGCGGGGGGGGGGCCGCTTGTTTAGGACGCCGGCGAACGGGGGGGGGGGGCTGAGCCCCCCTAAAATTTTACTGAGATAGAGACGGAATGGCGTTTTGGCGCTAGCGCCATTCATAGGCGCCACGCCATGGCGCAATTGTCGCTGTCGCTGAGAACCCTTGTATATGTATGTAAAAAGGCATACATATAGTGCGGCAGGCACAAAATTCAGTCATATAATGGTAATTTGGGGCCGCAGCAACCGATTTGCTGATAATACTTGATCTCTAATGGAATATGCGCGCTTGCGCGCAAAAATTTTTACACACACTTCGAAAATTCATACCGAAAGTCGCATTTTCCGGTAGATTTTAATAAAAAGAAAGTTTTTTTAAATGTTCTTATACCTGTTCTTTAACGCTGAAGATCGAAAACGATCCTTCCTGAAAAAGCACTTTATGAACAACAAAATCACAGCGAGTTAAAATGTGGCCACAGCACATAAACCCAGAGAAAAAAGGGAACCCTAAGGTTGACATAAAAATGGGACTAACACCCAGTTTCGTTCCTGCTGCCAGACCGGGGTAGCCAGTTACCTATTTTCGCTGTTCACCGGAACTCCTCAGTGGACAAGTGACACAGCGCCATTTTAATGTCTCGCCCGGGAACGGGGCTGCACCCCCCGCCCCCCCCCCCCTGGATACGTCCTTGCAGAAATCATACAGTTTTTCATAATATTCGTTCTACTATGGAATAAATCAATTACAAAATTTTTCACATGATTTTTTCATAAAATTATGGTAGACTTCTGCGCATACTTCGCGATCCGCCGAGTATACCTATCTTTTTGCTCGATTACGAGAGAGGGGTTAAGCTGATGTAAATTATGAAATTTCCGCGCACGGCGGCAGCTTGTCTCAAATCTCGTCACATCTTAGGCACCCTCAAAGACTTTTCAACATCATTATACCTATGTGCCAATTTTTCAGTGACCACTCAACACCCTCTGGTGCTCGGCGTGGCTCAAGTCAAGTCCAAAAACGAGGGCGGCTACGCCATCAAGTCGATATGGTCACTCAAAGAGGTCAGCCAAGTCGACGGCATACATCCTAGAAAGGCGATGTCTGAATTTCAGTTTACGAGCACTACTGATGGAAGGGTTTACAAGTGGTTTGCGACCAGTGTAGCCGAAAAGGAACCGTTTATTAAAAGTATGCACAAGGTGGGTTGCTTTTGATATTTGATGTTTGTGTTGGTTACACGGGTTTGGTTCAGGCATGTAAATCTGGGGTAATGTATATGATCGAATCGTAATAACATAAACTACTTATCTGCACGGCAAACTGCGATCCGAGGTAGCAATTTCACTAAATTTGAACATGCACACTTGAGTTTTTTTGTATCTTTCAAGTCCCTAGACACAGCTCACGCTGCCATGGTAAAGTTTGAGTTTGGTGAAATTGTTTCCTTTTCCGCCGTTTGCTATGTGTGTAGCTTGAATTGTGTGGATGTTATATGATATACATATATTCCTTTTGTGCATTCATAAACATCCATGTGATGTTTGCCCGCAGCATCCACTCTTTGTGAGCTTCAGCCATTTATTCCGCCACCTTCGTAGTAACAAAAATATCTCCCGCAGGCATGTCTGCGATATATGCCGCTGCAAAAGCCCGATTTTGTCAACGTGCCTATACCAGTGGAGCAGCTGGGTGAGCCTTTTTATCATCCAGCGTTCTGGTTAAAAAAATATACATTATGTCATTATTCCCCGCAGAAATGCAGGCTGAACTGGCTGCCGGCGGCGCCACTGCTGTGTCGCTTACCGACAGCGATTCCACTGGTCGCCCTGCCAATCAGCGTGTGTTTATGGGGCGTGGTTTCGCAGTTGCGCCTACCTTCTTAGAAATAGACTTATCTGATCTGGCGCTATTTTTTCATGCTCATCGTAAGTTTTGAATGCAATAACATTTGGCATTTCCATTATTCAAACAATCAGATTTAGTGCATCCCGAAAACGAAAAAAAACGTTTTACAATTGCTTCACGTTTGACGCATCACGCGTTAGCCCAGCGAGCGATGACGTTTCCTTAGAAAAATTCAATCGGAACCTTTAGCTTTTAGAATTCCAAAAAAAAATCGTCGGCGTGAGTAAATGATTTGACACGCTTTGTGTAAGGGCATTCTTCACGATTCACATCACAGTTTCATACACAACCGGTAGAAACAGAACACAAATTAAACTTAACCTTGCTCAAACCTCCCTTGTTCTATTCAGAAAGTCTTAATATACGGTAAAATGTATCCAGCCGGCGGCGGCAAGTTGGGCGAGGGCGGCGCCGCGGGGACGGGGCTGGACGCGTACACTACGCTCAGCGACCGCGAACAGGCAGACTTGCGCGACCTGATCGCCCAATGTGACGGCTCGCTGGGCAGAATTGACCAGTTCACCGCCGGGTTGACCAGAGAGTTGACGCAGCTGGATTCGGTGCATTTTTTGGTTGACGTGGCTATTGGCAGTGTGGTTTTTGGGTTTACCGGGCTTACGCACCTTGGGGATGATACCAAATTAGGATACGATTAGACTAGCTCTAAACGAGATAATAACGTTAAAATGCTCAAATTTCTTTCTTCGAGTCTAGGAACTGAAGAATACCCATCCATCTACCCGATCTAGCCAACCATCGCTCTAGTTGTATATTCAAATGATTTTGAAATGTTGCCACATGGTCACTCCCTTATCATACCGGAATGTCTGAAGTCAACTAAAAAAACATGCGCTCGCAGAAAAACATGAACGCTATAATGGGCAGCGAGGCGGCCGTGGCCGAGCTCATGAACGTGATCGACGGCGCCTTGGGACAATGCGATTCCATCGACTCCCAGCTGGCTGAGATGGATGGATTCTTGGCGGTTGGTTACACTTTTTGAGTTGAGTAAAACATTCGATTCGAGTTAACCATGTGTAACCTGAACATCACCTGTTAAATTTGGTCGCCCCTTGGTGACAGTCGAAACGCGATGAGATGTTGAGCGTGGAAAAAGGTACCTCTTCGTAAATAGCTTACGGGTGGAATCTTCTAGGAAACTCAATTATGACAATCTCCTGTAAATAAAATGCTAGATGTAAAATTTTATCCATCTCAAAAAGGAGAGGAGCTTGGCGGCCTCTTCATATACCCAGATATTTGGTGCCAATGGCACCATGGCGTGGCGCTTACAAATGGCGCCTGCGCCGTTGCGCCATACCATCACCGTGCAGGTTCAATCTAAGGGGGGGGCCTTATACAACTCCCCCAGTAAAAAAAATCCCTGCGAAAAGTTCGTTTCTAACTACTACTTCTCCCAATACAGCTGGTCCGCGACAGTGTGGAACTGATGGAATCGCGCGACTCTGTGAACACCGTGCAGACAGAAAGCACGCGCACGTTAACTGAACAGTTGGATGCTTTTATGGTGCGTCAATCGGTTTTAGATACTTCGCGGGGTAAGGTCGTCGCGATTTTGAGCGTGTATACTCGGGTCGGAATCGGAATTTTTGTCGAATATTCTCGGTATTCGGGATCGGAATTCAGGGTTATTTTGATCAAAATATTTTTGTGTTCCTCAGCAGGGCTCCAACTTCTTTCTACTACCAATTTCCAATGACACCAGCCATTTTTTAACAAACGAAAAAATCTTACAAATTCAGTCGGCGTTAGATTTCAACGACGAGCACGAGAAGTGCCTGATGCAGAGCAGTTTATCCGAGCCGCGGCAAATTACACAGTGCACGCGTGCCGCGCAGCAGTTGAGAAAGTGTTTGGAAGCAAAAATTGCACCAGGTGTGTCAAAAGTTTATCGCCGAATTGTTGTCCAAAATTCACGAACAATTTCCCTTGTCGCCGTGATGGAACTTTTCATCATTTGTATAAAGTTTTATGTAATTATTTACTGAAATCAGAAAGTTTATACATCATGCCCATTTTATGAATTTATTGTCTACCGGCAAATTTCCGGGCTGTCAGTTAGCGTCGCTTTATTAACATACAGGCCTGGAACGGATGGAATGTTATGCTAATCGCATGAAACGACTCAACAGTTTGGCGAGTGATTTCGCCGAGAAACTGGTTGCACATCTGACCACATTATTTCAGAATCTGGTTAGCGTTCGAACATCATTAGGTAGCTAATATAATGGCCCTGCGCACACTAGGATTCACACGAAATTTCGAAAACTCATGGATGAGCTTGGTTTTCGACAATGAGTCATTTTTAATCTCCGTCAACCGTAGTTGACGGCCACATCATTGTAGAAAACTCAAATGCGTTCTAAGCTGATTTGTGAGTTTTCGAAATTTCGTGTGACAACCAGTGTGCGCAAGCACATTGATAATCTCATCGTGACTCGCCTAATTTGCCCACCGCAGTCTGAACTGCGCTCCGAGGGCGGCGTGGGCGAGTGGCACGCCTTGTCGCTGCCCAAGCACTCGCAGCGGCACCACGCGCTCATGCCCTTCGCTGACTTGATACTCTGGCTCAAGCAGACCAGACAGCCACACTACAGGGCGCTGATCAAGGTAAACGTGTGCTAAGGACGATTAAGGATCAAGACAACCGATTAAGGACATAGGCGTAGGATCTAGATAAAGGATCTTCAATGGGGAGCCATCGGTGAAGTTTCCTGAAAATTAGAGCTTCGCTTCGCTTTGGCTTCGCCCGACAACAATGCTACCCGCCCCTGTGCCTGGCATTTGCTGTTGTCGGGCACAGCAAATGACCTTAACCCCGCCGATGCGTCGACCAGCATCTGGTACTTTGTGAAGTCAATATGAGTTGACAGGTGGTCGTAACAGGGTTGTACTGTTGAATTTTTGTTGACATTTTGAATTTAAATTTTTACAGTATTTATTGACATTTTAAAGTATTAGGTTGTAAACTAAATAACCTTAATTTTTTTGCGATTTCACATTCATGCATCCAATTCTGTTGTAAATTGGCGGATATTAATGACATTCTAGTATGTTGGGGTTTGGGGTTGGGGCTATGACGAAAAAAATTTGTTTCCACGAATAATCCCCCAGTCCCGAGATAAGGGGGGTCTTTGAAAAGGTGTTCATTTTGAATGGTTGATCAGGATGTTGGGCGGATATTTGAAGCTCCATACCTCAGCCCTTTCTGGGCCGATTTGGGTCGATCAACGCTTCAAATGATCAGTAAAACTTGCGGATTTCATTTTTGTGATCGGATTAATGATGCAAGTTAAGCAAATCTTCTCCCATCGAAGATGCGTCAAGGATATGGATATGGAGAAGTTGCATTCCTGCCGCTTAATGCGGTTACCTATTTCTATAGTTAGGAGGCTAAAGTTCAAAGCGCTATAACGTTTGATTGGTAAGAGATATTGAGCAAAAAAATTTTGCGTCAGATCTTTTTTTCTCTTTATCTAAAGTTTATGATAGCATGGTCAGAAACACAAATTTCTGGTGTTGAAAAACCGGGTCAAATCAGCATACGAAATTCAAACATCACTAATCCGACCACAAAAATGGAATCTGTGGGTTTTACCGATCATTTTAAGAGTTGATCGTCAAATCGGCCAAGAAATGGTCGATTTATGGAGCTTCAAAGTCAACGTCCCGATCGGCTATTCAAAATGACCACCTTTTTATAGACCCCCCTTATCTCGGGACTGGGGGATTATTCGAGGAAACAACAAGATTTCATCATAGCCCCAACTCCAAACCCCAACATACTCGAACAGCATTAATATCCGTTTATGTACAACAGAATGGGACGCATGAATGTGAAATCGCAAAAAATCAAGGTTATTTAGTTTACAACCTAATATTACTTTACAAGTAAATAATTGAAACGCAAAATAATGATTATCCATTTATTTGGTGAAATTGGGATAAATGGATAGCTGAGCGGGGAGTAACCCGCTCCCCAACCCCCTGATCTGTCGATGTTAGGGTCCTTAACAATTTCTCACATGTCAGAAGCCTTGAGGTACAAATTAGACCCGAGATTTTCAAATTTACTTTACCTCTGCAGCGCTATGGCGACTACACTAGCGAGATGTACGAGCGTGACTTTGTCGCATTTTTCGACGTACTGCACAACGAACTGTCGCAGCAGTTCGCACCGGGGAAAGGTCCACCTGCTACCGGCACCCTCGACAGGAAGGTGCGTTTCGTGTATTTATGTCGGGTTTGTGCACGGGGGTTTTGTACATTTGGTCTGCGGGGGTTCAGATAGATTGTATTTATATAACCCCCACCCCCGTGGAGCTGAAGATTTTCTGGGGTGATTTCGATATATAGACTTCTGTTACGAGTAGAACGCGGAAAAGTGAAAAAGCGCTAAAAATACCTGGGTTTGATATATAAAATTGGTATATAAGCATATATAGCAAAAAGTACTTGAAAATAGGCAATAATGAGGTAGTGATAGACAGATATTTAGCAGGATGGTTTTGGTGGGGGGGGGTAACCCCCGAACCCCCCCTTCTAGGCCCCGCGTTATGCAATTCTAGCAGCTCATGGAAGTTGAAACAAATCGGCCAGCGTTAACGTCGACACTGACCGAGTCTAAAACAACTATCGCCACCATCACTCAATTCATTACCCTTTCCATTCCAGAACAAGGGCGGCGGCGAGCCCTCTGCCGCCTGCGACACTTCACTGGCCACTCAGCGGGACTTCTGCAAACTGTGCGAGACGCTCCTGTCCGAAGTGGACCCGGTCGTGGTGGCCGAGCAGAAGTTCTGCGTGCGATTCTTTCACATCAGCGCGGAAACTTTGCTGGCTGCCACGCGAGCTAACAGCGCCGCTGCAGAGACTGCGTCGGTGAGTTTGCGTTGGAATGGAGCCTGGATTGTGTGACGAAGATTTTTTTTGGGTGTTTCGATGTGACGTTTTTCTGGAATAGTCAGCGCGACACAGTAGAGCTAACGATAAAATCATCGCAATGTAGTAAATGTTGTCTCAAAATTACAAATACCCCGAAAGTCAGTGTCCTCTTGAATCGCAGTTAGCGTTCTAAAAATCTCGGGAGATTGATACATTTTTTTATATAACAAAATATTTAAAAAAATCATATTTTATATTTTGACAGTAGAAGTTGTTCCTGAAAGATTGCATAATATTTTTTTCATGGGAAGAAAATATATAAAAAATCTCTCATTTTTATTGTATATTTCTATTTATCTTTTCTCTGTGTGTTTTCTGAGAGATTTTGTTTTATTTTATTTTTTGAGAGATTTTCTGAGATTATAAATATTTTCTGAAAAACACCCATTTTTGGAACGCAGTGGATAAGCTAGTGGAAATGTACATTATTTTAACTCGCCGTGATTTGTGCAGACTTGCAGCGGCGACAGCGACGAGCGCAAGTTGGAAAGACAATTTAATGAAATGGTACGGGCGCTCATGGCAACCCTATTCCGGCACCTGGATGCAAAAATGCGCACTTATGTCGAGTATTGTTGTGAGCTGAACCCCAGGTTTGTGGACCGAGTTGGCATTCGATCGAAAATCTTAGTGGTTATGCACAGCGTGTGATTAGCACGATTTTATATGAATCTATACACTTCCCGCTTGCTGTTGCATGACTGCAGAAAGAATCACATTAGACCGATCCAGGGATATCCTAGATTTTGACCCTACGGGGGGCAGTTGGATGTGTACCAAATCGCTCATCCGGAGAAATAGATAGCTGAAAAAAATGTTTTGTGTGAGGGGGTTCGTAGAAAGCAAAAATGGAAGAAAAAATCTCTCAAAATATGTCAAAATGGCCAAATTCCCCATACCCATGGATCCAGAAACCATCGGCGTTGTGGAAAAGAAGCAGCTTTGGAAGGATTTTGATACTTTATTGCTATCGTCAGAACTCTCGCTATTATGTCATAAACCCACATAAATACTACGCCACAAGGAAGAGTCATCAAAACCACTTTGATCACACTATCCGACAACAACATCACCCCTCAAATTTTCAATTTAAAACAAAAAGATCAACATCTTCGAATCGGCCTAAACACTGTCCCCCTGCTCTCTGATTTTAGTCGTCAGGCAATAAAGTGCGAGACCCAATTTCATCGTCGCTAACAACTTCCATAGGGTCAGTGTGTGCTTGTGTGACATGTTGGGTTGGTCGGGCTGTATGTTGAGCAGCTGGTTGTTGAGTTGACTGTCGAGTGCGTCGAGAATTAACTTGCTGCGGGCGAAGTTCTGTGTTGTGGTGTGGTCTAGAATTTTCGCCATTAGAAATTTCCGAATGTATAGTTAGATTAGGAGTAGCATCTGTCGTGCGCGCTGAAACGCGTGAAGCGCGTAAATCTGCACCAGTAGCAGGCGGTTGTAGCGCAGCCAATTCCCGGATACGTTCGTTAGCAGACTGCAGAGCAGTAACAAGTTCACGAATTCTAGCATTAGCAATTTGTAGCTCATTAGAAATGTGATGGATAGTTGATGATTGATTATTAGCCAATCGTTTTAGACTGTCAGATGAATTTGTGCGTTGCTCAATGTCAATCTGCAAAGTAACAGCGTCAAAAACGTCACCAAATAAATTCAACAGTCTATAATTAGCCTACCCTATAACCAGTCACAGCGCGGCGCAAATCTTCGGACCGTACACGCAGTGCTTCATGCTCAACTTGTAATGCGCGATACTGCGTGTCAACACTCTGGTAATCATCACTCAAATTTTGACACAACTCCTGAATACGTGCAATTTCGTGTGGGCTCAATGTCTCGACTGGTGTGAGCATAGTTTCATGTCCCACCAAAGTTTCAGCACGTAAAAGCGAAAGTCTATCGAAAACTGGAACTGTCCTGGAACTGCACGGTCTCTCTGAATCCTCCACTGGAACTTGGGCGGGTCGCTGAACACGTCTGGAGTTGTCACGCGGCAAAACGTCGAGACCAGTTGACCGGGTTGTTTCTTGTGGTGTCGAAGCCGGTGCCGTAGGTCGTGCTGGACGCAATGTCGTAGTGCGGGCAGGGCGACCTTATGTGTAGGCATTTTACTTGGCACATGCAATAAGTAGTCTAGATAAACACTATAATTGACATGTATAATTGATAAATAGTCTAAATATATTTAGTAAATATTCATGTGTATTTAATTAACACACGTAATAAATAGACATTTCAATTGACACGTGTGACTTAAGTTAACCCAAAAAACTTAAACGCTTCAAAATAATTTTATACTGACGTTCATTAGAGTAGCGTGGTGGTCTGTCTCTGTTAGAATTCGTTGGGCCGCCACGTCCACGATCCGGATTCATTGACAATACCACAATTGCCAAAGAAAGGAAAAACAGAACTTTCATGTTTGTGCAGATCCAAAATGTCAGAAAATGTTCCGTGACTTGTCAGAATGTTTATTCTCTCGCCCCTTGACAAATGCATTTATGATAAAAATCCGGAAAAAATAAAAGTGTGCATAACCAGTAAGTATTCAACATGGTTGCCTCAGTGGTAGAGCTCGCGCTTCGCATGCGCGAGGCCCTGGGTTCAATCCCCAGCACGTCCACCACGTTGTGGAAAAGAAGCAGCTTTGGAAGGATTTTGATACTTTATTGCTATCGTCAGAACTCTCGCTATTATGTCATAAACCCACATAAATACTACGCCACAAGGAAGAGTCATCAAAACCACTTTGATCACACTATCCGACAACAATCGGTGTTTTGAAAAAGATGTGTATGACAAAAATCATAATCAGGGAACTCCGCACGCAGCCTAGCCATACCTCTGCTGGTGCTTTTGTCCAGCAAAGTGCTCTCATTGCAAGATAATGGCTCCTACTTTGGATTTTTACTTGGAACGACTGTGCTCACCGCCAAGCATAAATTCGACAATTTTGTGGTTTGTCGTTTCATTGTCCGTGCATTTTCTGCTCACATCAACCTACCCGATTGATTTTACGAGATTAAATTTTTTCCGCAGCGGCTGGAGGAATCCAGATTGTCTACTTATCGACCCACCAAACAGAAGCGGATTGGAATTTTGGATTCAGTTTTACGCTTTCAGGTGATGCTGGTTTATTGTCGATAGAGGGGGTTCTAAGTTAGCATGGAAATTTTTTTTTTGCATCGATTGTTTTAATCGACCTGGCCCTGTAAATTGCCCTGCAAAATGTTAATGTCATGCAGAGTGTCAAAAGTCATGTAAAATGCCCTGCCAAAGTGCAACTCAGTTGGCAGGGCATTTTACATGAGTTTTGACACTTATCATGACAGCATGACATTTGACATTTTACAGTGTCTGGCACTGGCACCAGCTGCATCAACTTGTAGAAAACGGCGCTATATTATCTGCTCCAATGGGCGCCGGTTACTTGAAAATTTTGTATAAATATGTGAAGTAACCATTTGTAATCCGAAATGTACGAAATCAATAGAAAATTGCAGCCATTTCAAAATCAATCAGTTCGTCACAACACACAATCTCAACATAAAACGGCCCATTCAAATTCCAGACCTTATGCGAATCGTGCGAGTGGATCGTCAAAAGCGGCGCGGCCCCTCAATCTCTCCAACACAAGTCCCCACCGGGGGAGAACCGGCGGTCGGACTTGGACAGGAGCCTGTACCCCCGGCTGCTCGCCGCCGTGTTGAGGAGCATCGAGGTGGCCGGCAGCGAGGGCGCCGGCGGCAAGACGCCCAAGCAGCTAGTGCGCTTTGAGAACTACCACTACTTGCACTGTGTGTTTGGGTTTGGAAGTTTTTGAGGGTGTACTGGATAGACTGCGTGGTTGCGCGACATGTTGGCTAATTTTATGGTGGCGTTTTTTGTAATGTCTGTCTGAAATCCTAGCTATAACTATAAAGTAGCGTTTTTTATAACGTCAAAAGTAAATATAGGTAATCTCACCTTATTATAGAGATGAGATGTGGTAGATTTCAATGCAATGTCTACTAGTAGTAGTAGTAGTAGTAGACCATCGACGTTGATAATTTTTGTTGAAATTCCTTTTTTACAAACTTTTCGATTCATCATCATTCGCATACCCGTCCATGTGATCATTCCCCCGTCGCAGCGGCGCTCAGTTCGCTGAAGATCGCCTGTCTGGACGCGGAGCGGCGTAAAATCAAGCAGAACTACACGGACGCGGTGCAGGCCTACGTGCTCGACCACATGGGCAAGCCGCTCGAGCGACTGCACGCATTCATGGAGGGCGCCGAGAAGTGCATCGCCCAGGTGATACTGGTGGACGCATTGTGTTTCCTATCTATCCCCGCATTTCCTCAGAATACCCCACTCGAAATGCCCCCCATCCCCCTCAAAATCAGCACTCTGAAAAATAAACCCCCTGGTGGTATTTCGAGGAAATACGGTATTCAATACCCGCTTGCCACCCCAAAGACCGTACCTACACCAAACAAACAGGGCTTGAACGTTTGTTTGGTGTAGGTACGGTCTTTTGGGTGGCAAGCGGGTATTGAATGAGGGTGTACCTGTGCTCATGTTTGCCCGGTGCTCATTTTTACCCGGTGCTCATCGTGCCGATGCCCGGTGCTCATCGTGGCGATGCCCGGTGCTCATTTTTACCCGGTGCTCATCGTGGCGATGCCCGGTGCTCATTTTTACCCGGTGCTCATCGTGGCGATGCCCGGTGCTCATTTTTACCCGGTGCTCATCGTGGCGATGCCCGGTGCTCATTTTTGCCCGGCGACCGATGAGCACCGGGCGGGGTGCGTCCATGAGCCCCGGGCGGGTGCGTAGATGAGCAAACATGAGCAGCCAGATGAGCAGATAAAAAACTTTTATTTTATTTTAAAACACTTGGGCGATAACATTTTACGTTTTTATGAATTTTCTGAATAGTCTGAAACATTTTGTAGAAAGCGGACAGTGGAACAAATTTGCAACACGCAGTGGCGCCCCGGGGGCCCAGTGGGTAAAGAACTGTTCGGGGATGTAAGTGGCTTGATAATTGGCCTCTGCAAGACTTAACCACGCGCCAGCGGCGCGTTAAGCTGATAATTACTCAAGTCGATGAGCACCGGGCGGGTGCATCAAGCCCGCCCGGTGCTCATCGATGCGCCGCCCGCTGCTCATCGTATGGGGGCAAAAATGAGCACCGGGCATCACGCGGTGAGCACAGGGTAAAAATGAGCACAGGTACACCCTCGTTCAAGCTACCCCCCTTCCTAAATAGTGAGGAGAGTATCATGACTGGATAATGGTGCCTTTATATCCATAATTAACGTCCGTGAAAATTAATTGCGCAGGGAATGGACGCGAAAGAGGTCGGTTACCAGCAACAGTTTAATAAACAGGAACTGAAGAAAATCGTGGCGTCTTATCCTGGCAGTGAGGTGTGTTTTTCCATTATTTGTCGCACAGCACGTTTGTCCTTTAAATACTGTCTTTTACTGGATTGTCTTTTAGGTGCGCAAAGGTTTGGTCGCACTGTACAAACAACTTGAAAAGCACCTGGGCTCTGATTCGAATGAGATGTTACTACAGGTGCGCAGCCAAGTGGGCTGTTTTGAAACTAAAAACCAAAAAACTTCAAAATAGGAAAATGTAAAATTGCAGGTGGTGTGGCGAAATATGCAAGACGAGTTTCTACGCCAGCTGAAGCGCTACGATTCGTTGATCCAGCAACTGTACCCCGGCTCCAGAGTCGAGCTGGCGTTCACCATCGACGATGTTCTGTCATACTTTTCCGAGATCGCCCAGCAGAGATGACGCTAAGTTTTGTTGTTCTGGGTTTTTGTTAATGGAATGTCTGATTTTTAGCCGCCACGCATATTTATTTGTGCGCCTCAAACGGTGAAAATATTTGTTTTTGTCAGAGGTTTTATTTTGCTTGACCGTTCTACAGGATGTTTTACACATCCAACGCATGCGTCGCGGCTGAGAATGAGTTAAAGATATACTCTATATAAATATTTATTTATATCATGTGTAATATTTGAGGTACCCGCATACTTTCGTTTAATTGTCGCCGCATTGGTTAACCCATCCATCATATTTATTAAATACGCTGTGATAAATACATCAAAGTACAGTGTGCGGCAATTTAGACCATCGCTTTAGATTTTGAATAACTTGACAGTGGGTGGTCGGGTGAACGTCAAAATTTAGGTGAACATTAACAAGTAAATAGGATAGGTTTCCACAAAATATGGCTGCGATCGCTCCACTCATTCACAACTTATTCACGCACACGCGTAATTGTCACTTTACCACCACCACGTGATGGGCTTCAAACGTGATCGATATTTCAGGACCGGGATCGGGATTGTTTTTCAGGGTTTTTTCTTTTCGCAGCGGCGCGCCTTAATGCGTACGCGTGCGCCACTATTCAGGGGTCTCCAGGATTTTGGCCCTCGCGGGGGCTAGATAGATAGCAAATCGGTCCTCCGGAGGGATAGATAGCTGGAAAAATTTTCTGGGGGGGGGGCTGGCGGGGGCACAATATATAGGCTTTTTCAAGGTTAAGAGAGCAGAAAGGGGAAAAAATCGCTAATAATCCGTTAAAAGTAGCCAAAAGTAGGTATAAAATAGCTAAAAATAGGTATATAACCGTGTATATAACTGGAAAGCAGATTTTGAAGGTGAAAAACTATAAAAAGGTGCGAAAATTGGTGATTTTGAGCGAAAATTGGGGCAAAATTTCTCAAAAACCACTCCAGATAGATAGATAGCTGAGCGATTTGGGGGGGGGGGTCTTTGGGGGTAGTAGCCAAAAATTTTGCCTCGGGATAGATAGATAGCTGAGCGGCCTCCGGGATAGATAGATAGCTGGCCGATTTGTGGGGGGGGCAGCCCCCCCCCCCAGCCCCCCCCCCTAGGAGACCCCTGCCACTATTCCGCCTTGCTGATAAGGAAATCATGGGGCGTTTGCATAATTGGTTGTAAAGCAAGGTGGTCGTAAAAACACGATTATTGGTGTTTGCTTGAATAACTCTTGAACCAGTAAAGCGATCGCAGCCATTTAATGGCCCTACACACACTAGTTTTCACCGTGACCGATGTGAAAACTGAGACGGCGACATGGCGACATTAAGCCTACTCTTTTTGTATGCTATATGTGTTTTAGTTTTCAAATTTTTAAATTTTAACTTCCATTAATTTAATTTCCAATTAAAATAAAACAAAATCAGTCAACCGTGTTCATTAATTTGCATTTGAAAAAAATTCAGTTTTCACACGAAGTCACCGTGAAAACTAGTGTGTGTAGGCACAATGTGGAAAACCTTTCCTATGTAGTTGTTAATGTTCACCAAAATTTTGACTTTGATCCGACCACCTAGTGTCAAGTTATTCAAAATCTAAAGCGTTGGTCTAAATTGCCGCACCCTGTACATCAAACGTAACGTGAAATTGACAACTGGCAAAGGCTTGGAGATACAACTTTAACAAGAATCAGAATCAAGTCTCGCAAACATTAACCACCCAACATTCAATAGATTGTCAACAGTAAATACATCGGGATCACATTGCACCAGAGAAAAAAAGATGTCGCTCAATATCGCTGAGCCGTCACAGACGTGGCAGTATTGGGATTCACCCGCCAGGAACAGGCCAATGTCCGTCTCAATGCAGGGTTGAAATGGGTGAAAATAATCGGGTGGCATAATGTTTCCATTATGGTAGCCATGGTGCTCAATCCCCGCCAGCCTGGTGCCATCGGAGTTTCGTTAAGCGTATTTTTTAATTTAACCGGTTGAACAAGTTTTAAAAGTCCCATTCTAAAAGTCCGTATGATTTATGTGTGGTTAAAAACCTCCCTCGAGTAACTCCCCCGTACGGGGTACATTAGGGACAATGAAATGAGTATGCTGTACACAAATGCACCCAGTCCAAAAATGCAGCATTGTGTGTGGTGAAAAATGTCTAAAGAACGAAATGAAGTTACCCGCAGACCTAATTCATTTGTATGAATACTTCATAAATATTTTTGTTCGGATAAAAAGTCAAAGTCTTGATTTACCTTAACGAACTCTAATAATATCAGCCCATAAAATACATCCCCCTCGAAAAACCACGCTCTGCAATAATAACAAAATTGGACTACGCTTCTGCCTGTTCCAACCTGAATTTATGCCATTGTAGTAATAGAAATACAGCACGTTTTCCACGTTGATCGTCAAGCACAGCAGGAATCCCTGTGTGAGCACCCGTCTGTCCCTTTGATCTCTGCGCTGCTGCCCATCCAGCGCGACTTTTGTTCTGCGTGCAGGGATGCAACCTCGTAAAATTATGGTAGTATGATTGGGACTATACAGAGTATCACGGGTCTCCAGGGGGGGGGGGCAGCCCCACCAGATCTGCCAGCTATCTATCTATCCCAGATGCCGCTCAGCTATCTAATTTTTTTGGCAACCACTCAGGCGACCCCCCCCCCTCCGTCAGGCCCCCCTAAATCGCTCAGCTATGTATCTATCTGGAGCGATTTTTGAGAAATATTGCCGCAATTTTCGCTCAAAATCGCTGATTTTTACACGTTTTTATAGTGTTTCACTTTCAAAATCGAGTTTTCAGCTATATACGTGGTTATATACCTATTTTTAGCCATTTTTACATATTTCTGGTTACATTTAACGTATTTTTTAGCGAATTTTTCCCTTTTTCTGTCTTCTATACCTTCTATTCTATCGATATTACTGATGTTGAAAAATGAAGAATATTTCATGTTGGACACTTTCCGCATAGACCACGTGAACTAGGTATACTCGGCGGATAGCACACTTACTATGAAAACCTACCATAACCCATCTGAATAATTAACCAAAAATTTTACAGTTTTTTACATCATAATATTTTGTTTTTACTATGATACAATTAATTACGAAATTTATCAAAAGATTTTATTCATAAAATCATAATAGTATTCTGCACATAGTTTGCGGTCCGCCGAGTATACATATTATACTTTTGGATCCCTGCCCACCTGCAGCTATTAACCCTGAGCAGTGTAAAGATGGCCACATATATCAGCAGTGACATAGCTGGCAGCGTGTAGCTGCTAATGACATAGACTTTGAACAGCCGCGTGTCATCGCTGCATTTGAAGGCGAAGTGCAGTTCTGATGGATCAATGACTTTTTGACACCCTCCAACGATTTCTGTGAGCAGGCACACGCTTATCCCATAGTTCCAAGCCGCCAGTGCCACGATATTTGCGTGGTTGTTGAAGATGGACGTGAGCATACCTTAATTACATTGTTAAGCTGTTTTATTGAATGGATCAATAAATGATGCAAAATTATCCCTACTGCATAAAAAAACAGTGGGGAACGATGATTTAATGGCGGCCCACACACTAGTTGACGCAGGTGTGTCAACTGGTCTGTGTCAACTCAGATTTCAGCTTATGTGTCGCAGTGCGATCTCCAAATGCACATGAAGCCATGTGATTTAATTTAAGGGTAGAGCGGATCAACGTACAAGCAATTTAAAATTTTTACTCATACATAAGGGACAGCCAAGATGAGGTCTGGTCCCTCCGCACAGGATACAGTATAGAGGGAATATATATAAATGTCAACACAAGATTGAACAAAATCCCAATGTCAACAAAAACAAAGAATGCCACCTAACATTATTTCAATCACCCTTTCTTATCGAGCATTTTTCCAATGGCACACCACACAAATCCAAAGGGATTTGTGACCCGGAAAATGATGCTCATTTTATTCCATGATCTGACAATTTGGGGGGGGGGTTCTTTTTAGAAGTCTAATTATTTATCACATAAATATAAATGATTATTTTACAAATTGTTATCTAATTCAATTTTAACATATTTTTTATGGTGTAAATTTTTTGTCTTTATTCTGTAAATCATCACAATTATATCACAGAATTGTCCATGCAAACATACTGCTGTAAATGTCAAATGAAATTGCTTGAATATATATACAATCACCCCGACTGAGTATTATTCAGACTTAGGTGATAGTGATACTCAGCACTCATTTACCATTTACAGCAGCATTCAATTACCAGCACTATCCACAAAAGTATAACCCAGTGCAAACCAACTTATCTATAAAATCTCTGTGTCTGCTACAAACATTTCCATCAAGCAAGTCATATTTAGATGCACAGTTATACACATTTGAGAGTGGCAATGTCATTTTGCATTCTGTCTAATTCTTGGCAGGTATAGAGTATATGGGTCACACTGCTAGGTATTTTGCAATTTTCAGTGCTACATGCTAAACAGAATTTTCTACCTGTAATCGCGTAGTCGCGAAGCCCATTGTGCTGTGCGGCAAACCAGTTTAAATGAGTGTATTTTAGACTTTGAAGACTACATTGACTGTGTGTTTCTGGGCGTATGTCAGCAATCTTTTGGCTTTGCACCGCTTGCAGTGATGTCGCACGTCTATTTTGTTCTATCATCCATTTTAGGTTGATCTTAGTCAAACAAAGTGCTGTTTGGTTAGTGATACTTACATGTTTACATGCCCCCCTGAATTGACTTTCTGATGTTTCACATGTTTTTGAGAGTTGGGCATTCCCACATAATTTTTTGTCTGAATTAAGTGATATTTTGAGGAGTCTTGAATTATCTAGTAAATGCATGTATCTGTGATATGTTATGACCATTTGGTGATATTTGTTGTAGGGTAAATTCCCGCCCAGGTCAAGTGTTAAACTCGCTGAGCTACATGTGTTTGGTAAGCGGACACAGCGTTTCATTGTCTTGATGTATAATTTATCCATTTTTGATAGTATTTTTGCATCTACACCAGTTACTTCTGATCCGTACATACTTTGTGGCTCAACATAGCCCTTGAAGCATATTTTTGCATAGTGCAAGGGTGTAACTGTCTTTTTGGAAGATAAAATGGCTAATGAGCTGAATTTCAACATTTTAGTGTATGAATCGAGTATATGTTTGTGGAATGGATTACAGTCCAAGGTGATGGTTATGCTGAGATACTTAGTCTCGTCACATTCATGTATTTCACCTTTGATTTTTTCAGCTGACCAGCCAAGTGGCCATTTCATTGGAGTTGAATGTTCCCCCCAGCGTAAGACCATGGATTTTGATGTATTTATGCTTATGTTCCAGTTCCAGGCCCAGTCGCTGAAGAGCAATCCAAGTTCTGTATTTGATGTCAAACACACATCATCTGCAAAGAATAATCCAGGGATCCTTGTGTTTTTGTCCCATTTTGCACCTAGTCCTGACTCCTGAAGTATGTGTGCCAAGTCGTACATGTAAATGGCGTAGAGTGTTGGGCTCAAGGCACAACCTTGCGCAACTCCGTATGGGTAATCAAGCTCTTCACTTGTATAGTCAGCATATGTCATTTTTACCTTAATATTTGTGTAGGCATTAGCAATTGCTGTTACCAGTTTGCTTAGTATACCCATATCCATCATTTTTTTCCATAATTTGTCTCTAACAACACAGTCAAATGCCTTCTCTGCATCCACAAAACATGTGTAAAATTTATTTCCATTAGCCTTTGCATAGCTATTGCATGTTTTTAGTATTTGAACATTATCACATGTTCTTCTGTTTGGTCAGAAACCCCCTTGCAACTCAGTGAAGACGTTGGTTACGGCAAGATAAACGGCAGGAAAAATAAACATCACGGCAAGTGCATTGGAAGATCGCTCTGCGGCGACACGTGAAGTCTAAATCTGAGTTGACACAGACCAGTTGACACAAGTGTGTCAACTAGTGTGTGGGCCACTAATATGTAATTTGAAAAAATACCTGCATTTTTGTAGAAAACATCCAACACTGCCACCAGTCTGTTCAAAGCCATCACCAGAATGAGTGCACTGGCGAAATTGAACAACACCGTGTCTAGTTTGGCGACATATTGTATCATAATCGGTGGATCAAAGGTTGGCCCAAAATTGACGGTAACCGATAGTGGGACCGCGAAAAGCGCATATAGCAGAAGTAGTAATACGTCACCTGTGGTGTCAAATTGAAAACCTGTGCTATTTTCACTTGAATATTTGATGTTGCTGTGTGATGTGGCTGATGTGCACTTGAATATCTCACCAGCAGCCAAATGCAAAGCGAGTGTGTAGAATGGCACTTTGTGCAGCCGTTTCACGTAGATCGCCTTCAACACCAGGCCATAAATAAATATCCCACACAGTGAACCAATCAGTGTTCCTGCGTGGTGTTTCTGTTTCCTTTTTAAACAATTGATATTTATTCAAACCGATCTCTCATCCATATGCAAAAAGCACGATTCCAGAACTATTTGGACAAAAAACAGCAACATTACAAATCGTTTGACGTTAAGATGTGCAACAACGTTGTGGTTCTACACACTAGTAAACGGCCAAAGTTTCGGAAACAGATAAATATGTTTCGAACGATTGTGAGTTTAGCAGAATGAATGTTTTCGAACTCTACATTCCAGTAAACTCAAGTGTGTTCGAAGTCGATTTATCAGAAATTTCCGAACTTTCGTCCGTAAACTAGTGTGCAACTGACAAAAATGTCACTCGACAACTTTTTCGCTTATCGTAAACTGTGTCCCGTCACTAGCACCGACCAGCTGCTGTGAATGTGAAGAGTATCTTCTGGGCCTCTGAATCCGTGTAGCCTGATGAATTCATGCCTGATGAATTCATTGTTGCCATGTTGCATAGTGTGAAAAATGACAATATTTTGTTTGCTGTGTTCGCGTATTTACAACGTGACAGTTGACAGCTGCACCTGCTTATCACTGTTTGCTTGTTTATTTATTTACATAAATGTGACAGTCTGTAACGAAATGTATCAGTGCCCACCCACGTAAACTTTAGAGAATTTTTTTAGCATGGAGTTAACCTTTGAAGCTGCCTACGATATACATTGTCTTTCGCCTTTGATGATGAAAGTAAAATACCGTGTATTGTTGAATAGCCTTCAATATCCCCCCATTTGAACATTTTTCGCGTTACACACCGAGTAAAAATAACACTTTAGACTGGACAGACAGATCGCCTTACAATGAATGATACCATATTTTGATGAATAAGGTAACGTGGAAAACTGCACCAAATTCACCCAAAGTAGAAGCAATGGGATAAATATGATGAGCAGATTTTTATGTTTGTTCATTTTTTCAGATGGGATATGGTAGATCTCGTTGTAAGGTGTAATGTCGCTGGAGTATACCCGGATGACACTCGTCTGATATGAATATGGGATGTACGCAGCCATTACGTAACGTAAAAACAGACCCTTTCAAATGTCATGCTGTGTCAAACGTCGTGTAAAATGCCCAAATATGGTGTTTCTCGTTTGGTGCCAAGCCAAGCGCCATTTTTTATGATGCAATTTGGTGAATTGCCGTCGCTAGAATAAATTTCAAAGGAATAGAATGTGGCTTCAAAAAGGATGGGTCATTGTGGATCAATCACGGTACAATATTTAATTAAAAAGTTCAAATGAATAGTTTTCCCTCGAATAAATCACACCTACCGTCAAAGACATAACTTCTCGTCGATCTCATTCAATAATATACGGTAAGTATGTATAAAAATGAAATCAAATACAAAATTATATGGAATTATATGTAAAAAATCAAATCTTATTATTAATTTACGGTCCATTCCTAATTTTACTGGCTGACTGGGCCATAAGACAAGGCCCCGTATTGACACTAAAATATACCTACGACAAACTTAGTAAAATCAGCGCAAACCAATTATCCTACTGTAAAAAATACACAAACTATCATATATCACATATTTAGATGATATACAAATATCACGGCGCTCTCACTTCCAAACCTCCAGTGGACATTTTACCCAGCAGCTCGCTATGGCAAGCCTCGTTTCATTCACTCTGTGAAGGGCGCCTGTGCGCCAAATGGTTCCAACGCGCTGGCTTTGGGGGTGGTCACCGGTTCCGGCTTCACTGGCGTCGGTGGCTGCGTGGGGCATAAAGTGGTGTGAAGTGGGGCAGCAATCTATTTGCCAGTGCAAATGGCAGATGTCGGAAATCCGGCATTCAATTACAGCTATTGCCCACCTAATATGGCGCTACACACTTCTTTTTTCTGCCGAAATTTCAATGAATTTGTAGAACTGGTGCCGCTCCCCGACACTGTAAAATGTCAAATGTGTTAAAAGTCATGTAAGATTTTATTTTATCTTGGTTACCGCTGGTTTGGTATTTTGCATGACATTTCATGACTTCTAACACTTCGCATGACATTCGACATTTTTCTGGGTGTTTTTACAGGGTCTGGAAGTGGCCCCTCATGTCTACCAACTGCCTACTGTTAATGGACATATAAATCAAATAAAAAGAGAAATAAATCATTCCAGTCAAATTAAAGACGTTCAAAGCTTATTTTTAAGTGTGCATATAAACAAAAGTGTCACCTTGTGCGTGTTCTCGTCCAAGTCGGAGGAGCTGTCCACGTAGTCGCGCTGGGCGGGCAGCGGCGCCAACGGCCGGTTCTCGTCGTCCTCTTGCGGGAACAGCTCTATCGGTGGCGCCATCTGCGCGATGTTTGCGCGTACGCGTGGATGAAAGCAAACGGGTCAAACCGAAGTTCAATTTGACGTTTCAGTGCTATTTTTCGTTAGGTTGTAAGGTTTAATGAGGTTGCTGCGCAAATTCGTTGACGCATGTTTGTGCTTGTTATTGTACCTTGCCGTGCGATAGATTTATTGATAACACAAGTGTCAAGTAAAGTGGCAAGTACCTACATGTTTTCACTTAAACTCCGCGGACGTTATAGAAGTCAATGGTCTAAGGAATTTTTGTACGAGTGCGGTATAAATCAACGATAGGGTCACATGTGAATTTGGCCCACGTCCAAGTTGCTCTGCGTTTCAGACAAATGAGAGCGAAAAACGCAGGTTTCATGTTCGCATCACTGATTATCGCTGCGGAATGCAATAAATCGATCAGAAATGATCACAAGTACAATAGTTAACACATTTGCAATCATTTCCAGTCGCTTAATTGGATTCCACAGACGTAATGAGTAACGCAAGCGTAAATCCTGCGTTTTTTACCTCATTCGTAAAATACGTTACCCGACGCGTGCCAAGTTAACATACCGGATATTTATCACATTCGTTTTTTTGAGGAATTCTATAGCACTGTTTGAGCGCGATATCTAGCTTTCCGACTGTGTATTTTTATATCCGTGCTTTATCCATTTATTTTTCACATTTAAAAGTTCAATCGGTTTAAATAAACTCTGAATCAAACGGAATCCGTCCGTTCAAATTCGAATTTGAGACATATCTTACTCGTACATAAAAGAAGGAAAGCTGATTCGTTTCATGTCTGCCGAGTTTACAGATTTTTTGGTCACTCGACTAGTGATGGAAAAACGCTAGCGCCAAAGCAAAAAGCGTCATGGCGCTTCTGGCGCTTGGCGCCATTTTGCTCTGGCGCCATTGGCGCTTGGCACTGGGGTTTGGAAAAGCGCCATGGCGCTTTTGGCGCTTGGCGCCACTGTCCTGGTGCTTTTTAATCACTCGACTCATCACTCGACCCCTCAACACCCAAAACACCACCCAACCACACAACCGACCACCGGTCCTACTGCCGGGGGCGTGCTGTGCATGGAGGGCGGCGTGGGGTTGGCGGGCCGGTTGAGCGGGTTGGGCTGGTGCCACTGCTGCTGCGGGTACGGCTTGGGCCACGGCGACGACATCACGATCGTGGTGGTGGTCGTCGGGTTCGTGTGCACTCGGTCCCTGCGGGGATATGTTGAAGTGTGCGTAGTAGATTGTTCATTGCGTTGCGATACGGGGGGAATTTGGGATTTCGTGAAAAGGTACTGCCGAGTGAATTGATCGGGGCATGGTCCAAGTACCGCGTATGGTAAAATTTCATGAGAAGTGCGAACTGTGACACGAATTTTACAAATGCTATGGGAAATGTCAAAAGAATGGAGAAAAAATTCGTTCCCGCCCATTTGCACAAATTTTGAACGAATGTGCGTACTCAATGTTCAGTACGCGACTGAACGCAGTGTTCGGTTTGTAAACTAGTGTGCGGGTCGACATTGTGAAGGGCGCCGGACCGGCCTATGGTGTCTTGCGAATTTTTTCAGTCTCCTACTTATCGGAAACATTTGCATTTGGCAGCGCTCTATTTATGACATTTACCTAGTAGTAAGTAAATATTTAGGTATCGGGTGGGCGCGCCAGCGCCATCCCTCGCTGCCGAGGGAGGGCGCAAGCGACCCACCCATAATATGGTCAGACACACCAAAATGCGGAAATCGCAAATTTAAAATCGCAATAACTTCGGAACGCAATGCGCTAGTGCAGAACCGACTGCACCATTGAAAAGCCCGTGTCGAAAAGTACCACCATGCAAATTTTCAGATTCAACGGTTGAGTTCGGAGGAAGTTATTACGCATTTTCTTTTTCAAGTAGTGTTCTTGTTGTTGTTGTTGTTCTTGTTCTCCCGAAAATCTTCAAACTGCAATAACTTCCTTGAAACACGACCGATTTTCATGGTTGATGGCTCATTTGAAAGAGAATATGATGCCATTTCTTATTTTCGGGATTTTTTTTCACAGGCTCCGCCCACTTTGGTACGGTATCTGTTTGAAATTTTCAAACCTCAATAAATTTAAAATTTGAATACAAATGGGGCAATAAAAAAAATTTGTTGATGTGTGCCATGACTAGAGCTTTCAAATGAGCCAATTTTTGGCAATTTTGGTACAGATTTACAAAAGTTATTCAAGTTTGCTTATTTTGTGTAAAATGCGCAAACATGCCTGAACTACTGCTTCATGTGATACTGAGCATGTGACCTTGCATGCTGATTACTATCAGGTCATAAATGTCTTGCGGTTGATGTCAAGTCAAATGTCAAGTTATAAATGTCAAGTCAAATGTCAAGTGATAAATGTCAAGTGATAGATGTCTAGTGATAAAATATTAAGTGATAAAATATCAAGTCAAATATCAAGTGATAAATGTCAAGTGGTAGATTTCAAGTGAAATGTCAAGTGATAATTGTCAAGTGATAAATTTCAAGTGAAATGTAATGTCAAATGTCATGTCAAATGTCAAGTGACAAATTTCAAGTGAAATGTCAAGTTTAATGTCAACTCATAAATGTCAAGTCAAATATCAAGTCATATGTCAAGTCAAATTTCAAGTGATAAATGTCAAGTCAAATTTCAAGTGAGAAATGTCAATTCAAATGTAAAGTTTAATGTCAAGTGATCAAATATCAAGTCAAATGTCAAGTTATAAATGTCAAGTCTAAAGTCAAGTCAAGTCAAATGTCAAGTGATAAATGTCAAGGTGAATATACAGTGATAACTTTCAATTGAAATGTCAAGTCAAATGCCAAGTGATAAATTTCAAGTGAAATGTCAAGTAATAAATTTCAAGTGAAATGTCAAGTCAAATGTCAAGTCAAATGTCAAGTTAAATGTCAAGCTTAATGTCAAGTGATAAATGTCATGTCAAATGTCAAGTTTAACGTCAAGTGATAAATTTCAAGTGAAATGTCAAGTTTAATGTTAAGTGATAAATGTCATGTCAAATGTCAAGTAATATGTCAAGTAACAATTTTCAGGTGATACCTGTCAAGTTGTTTATGTCAAGTGAAAACTATCAGGTGAAAAAATGGCAAGCAGTTCATGTCAAGTCATAAATATCAAGTGATGCCATTCAGTCATAAATGTCAATTGGTTTATGTCAAGTTATTGTCAAGTGGGTAATTTCAAGTCATAAATGTCAAGTGATAACTTTCAGGTTCTAAATGTCAGGTTTAAAATCTTTTGAATCTTAGTATACTCGGCAGACATGATACTCTACCAATAGATAATATTTATGTACGGGTTTTTTCAAAATCAAATATCTATGTCAAACTGAAAAGTTTAAGGACTCGTCGTTCACAAAAAAATTAAGAAAAGAATAGATTCGTTTGTATGCCGTCCGACCATACTATTTCGACGTAAATATGTCGCGTTTCTGGAACCAGAAATATTCTGATTATCTTCAGCGGAACTTATCGCAGTCTTTTACACTGTTCTGCTAAACGTTTCTTATATGACCTTGACATTCAGGAAAAATTTCGTACTTTCCATCAGAACGAGTTCGAGCGCGGCCGTTTCATTTCAAATTTCATTAGGTGCGCAGATTTTCGCTTTTGTTTTTCACACCAGAACGAGTTGGACAGCGGCTAAAAAATGACGATTCACACCGATGGAGTGTTTCCTCGCGAAAAATGAACGGCATAAAGTCCCCCGAGTATATTTGGAATCTTCTTGACTATAGATTGTATTGCTCACTGCCACATTTGGCATTTGCTTGATTTGCAAGAACTTATAAACTTTTGGGCCTGTGGCCCTCAAAAAGAAGTATATCTGATAAAAAATGGCTAAAGCCAACAAAAAGTGGACACTGCACCTAACCATGTGTATGCTTTTGAATGCACAAAAGTAATATATCATATACCATGCCATTTTCTGATTGACCTATCAAAAGATGTATATCAAGGGAAATGTACACAAATGCTAATAATATAGGCTATCAACACAGCAAACTGCATCACAAGAAACAATTTCACCAAACTTTTGCATGGCAGCGTGAGCTATTTGTATCTTTAATGTTTGCAGCACTTTGACACAGCTCACGCTGCCATGCAAAAGTTTGATGAAATTGTTTCTTGTGATGCAGTTTGCTGTGTTGATAGCCTATATTATTAGCATTTGTGTACATTCCCCTTGATATACATCTTTTGATAGGTCAATCAGAAAATGGCATGGTATATGATATATTACTTTTGTGCATTCAAAAGCATACACATGGTTAGGTGCAGTGTCCACTTTTTGTTGGCTTTAGCCATTTTTTATCAGATTGTATTGTGCTTGCATTGCGTAAAGTCGGCCAAATGTTCAACTTACTGCCTGGTGGACCCGCCATGGAAGCCACACGCCATGCAGCCGGCCACGCACGTGGTCACCACGATCGACAGCGAGATGAAACCAGTCATGGTCATGGCCATGGCGGCCACGAACAGCGCCCCTTCATTCGGGTGGCAGTTGTCCAGCCACATCTTCGAGTCGCACGGCGGCAGAGTTTTGTCGCTGTTTGACCACGCTGCGAATGTAAACTTTGATTGATGTGGAATTAGCTGCATGTGTGAGTATATCGACTGACATTTCCAATCCTGCCAGAATTGGTCCATCTGCGCCCTCTTCGTCAGATCGGCCAGCGAGCGGTCAGCCAGTGAACATGTGGAAGGGGCACAGCAGCCGTCGAAACACCAACTAGGGTCTTCCCCATGGGATGTTGCAAACCTAGGGTGAAATCAGTCAATCATTAGACCAGTGTGATTTGAGTGAAGGTTGCATTTTATCACCTATCATGCCAAATTCCTACAGCCCACAGCGGCTGCACAATGGCGCCTGCGATAATGATGAACGCGCAGCCAAGCGCCACGTGGACAAGTCGTGCCCAATACCGCTGCGAGATCAAATTTTAGAAAATTTAAATCGACCAGAAATTGACCAGAAAAAATAGACCAACATCCTTGGATCCCAAAATCGCCAATATTCCGATGGCAGCCGCAAGCAAACCAGCCATAAACCCGTGGTATTTATACCCAAAGTATCCATCGAGCAACCTGTAGGCTAACGCCGAGCATGCGACAATGATTCCACCGATCAACTGGAAAATGCCCAGGGCGAGTAGCATGGAAACGCAGCATGAGGAGCCCATCGTGTCGAATGCTTGGCTCTTTGCCAATTATGTTTACATTGTAAAAAAGAAATTTCTTAGATAAAAACTGGCAACATCCTCAAATGAAAGGAACAGCTTCGCTGGTTTGATCTGTTACCTATTTGGACCGATAGCATTTAAGCTGATTGCTATACCGGTCCGGTGTGCTTTGCGCTGGCGCTTGAGCCTTACCAAATGTAGTCAATAGCAACAGTTGCCTGGCAGTGCGGCCAGGTTATTTTGTCGGCTGGATGTATACCTAATATGTATCTCAATGCTTGACATTTGCTAATCCCATCTCACCTTTTGTATTTTAGTTGGAATATTGGGGTCTTGTGCTGGTGGAAGTGAAAGTACCATATTATCCCGAATAATTCCCCCGGGGAATTATTTTTTCGTCAGTCATTTTTGAGGGGGGAAATATTCAAGGGGTGGGGGGAATTATTCAAGTGGGGGAATTATTATTTCCTCAAAATTTTCAAGTATGTTTCCGTCACACAACATACACATGTACGTCCAATTTCTATTCGTAGTGCACATTCCTTTGCATCCTTACACACCGAATGTGCTGCATTAGTATTCGATGAATCAAACGAGGCACTGCTATTTTGCTTGGTTTGATTTCATCGATTGTCTTTTTAATAAATGTGCATTACTTATTCTCCATCATTGTGGGGTGGGGATTATTGAAGTGGGGGAATTATTGTTTCCTCACTCGTCTAGCAGGGGGGAATTATTCGAGGGGGGAATTATTCAAGTGGGGGAATTTTTGTTTCCTCACTCGTCTAGCAGGGGGGGGGGAATTATTCGAGGGGGGAATTATTCAAGTGGGGGGAATTATTCGAGTAAATACGGTATTTATTCTTCTCTACAACATCCATCTCTCTACGTTTATCTACTTCAATGCTTCTTGATAATAATTTCAATAGCCGAATACCTAGAAATTCTATCAGATTGTGACAGGTATTCATCCAATTACAATTTAAATGGTTTACTCGGCGCGGACTCTTCAAGTCAAATGCAAGTAAAAATAACAACATACAAGAAATTCTATCAGATTGTGACAGGTGCCGAACCCCCATTCATGTAGGTATACAGCTTGTAAATACACGGAAGGACTCATGCAAGGTTACTTAACGTCACTGCATTCACAGCAGTACTGGCTGCAAAATTGGATGCTATTGTTTTGCGTACATAGGTAGTAAATATTTAAATTCATGCCAAGTATTCGTTTATTCTTACCTCGTTGCATAAATTCAATTGCCCATATCAAACATTATAACAAGTTCGACTAAATTGGCCCTGCGCACACTACTTTTCACACAAAATTTGGAAAACTCATAAATTAGCTTTGAACGCATTTGAGTTTTCTAGAATGAGTAACTTATAATCTCCGACAACTGTAGTTGGCGGACACCTCATTCTAGGAAACTCAAATGAATTCAATATGATTGTTGAGTTTTCCATATTTCGGGTGAAAACTAGTGCGCGCAGGCACAATACAACAGAATCACCTTGTCATCAGTTCAAATAAACAATCTCCTTGTGAATCCAGTCGATGAAGTTTTTGTGGCCAGGCATTGTATAAACAGAGATTCCCTGCAAATGTGATTGTTGTCATTCGTGTACTTGTGCCGATGTGTGAAAAACAATAATAAAAAAAACAAGAAGAAATCTTCCCCGATTACCTTTTTCGCATTGCACAGTCCAGTGTAACTGCGAGAGATACAGAATATAGGTAATACAATATGATTTCTTTTATAAATGTGTAAATTAGGTTATTCAAATTTAGACCGATCATAGCTACAAGATAAATCCAGTGACAAATATAAATTTAACTAGCTACTCCACTAAAATGGGCGGACCGCAAAGCGTGCGTCCAAAATTACCTACGTCTTAGTTGATGACGCGCGAGTGTGATATTTACTTATGCATGCGATTTCACAAAAAAAATATTTAAAAAAAGAGAAAATCGGGGTCTCGAAAACAAACGACGAATGTTTTTTCCTGAAAAATTCTATAACCAAAAGTTCTAAAACTATCTTCGGATATTCGAAAACAACGTTATTTAGTTTACAAACGAAAACAAACAAAACAAAGTTTGGAGAAAGTTATTTTTGGAAAAAAACCCATTTAAATCAAACACTTTTTCCGGGGGTTACGCGAGACTGTAAGGTTTATCAAAAAGGGGGCAAAACTCACTCTCCCTTGACAAGCGTAGCTATTCCAGCCACATACCACTTGCCGTTGCGAAGGGCATTGGCAGGTCCGCCACTGTCACCCTGGAAATATAATCCTGATTGAACACTTTCTAAGTACCCAAATAATTTCTAGAGATTTTATGTGCGGAAAGCTCACAGTACATGAGCCATACTGGTCAGGCGCCAATGCAATCATGTTGCCATAATAACCATATTTCCCAGTGTTGATAGTCACCAACTGTTTCAGATACTTGCTGCCCAGCTGACCGTCTACATTTTGAAAGTGAAAATGTAACCTTTCAGTGCGAATGAAAGTAACTTTTAAAGCGAGTAAAAAACAATAAAGGAGTACGTTAACATTTTTTCACCTCCGATTTTTCCCCATCCTGTGAGAACCATTTTTTCGTTGGGGGTGGTGAATTGCATACTTGCATCAGGCAAACAGACTGGGCGCACTTCGTCCGTCCATCTGAAGAATTTTAGACATTTTGTTATTGTTACAGATTATTTTGTATCCATTCCAGGCCCAGCCATAATTGAAAAGTATTTATGAAGTATACCTGAATGAGCAGTCCACCTTCAACAGCGCCATATCCGCGCTCGGGTGAAAGGCGCTACCTGCGACGGCATACCCCGGCCAACCTTTGTAAATGGACACCTTTTTCACACCACAAATCTGCATAGGAATGGTTCGCATTTATTAAATGCATCATCACTCTTTTTATCCCAAAACTACTGAACCACTATCGCACAAAATAGAAAACCTAGAAAAAATTTGACCCGTGAGCCGACCTGCTGCACGGACGGATCGCCGGGCATGGGCTTGCCGGCGAGCGCCTTGTTCACGTCCACCTGGTGGATGCCAGCGTAGACTTTCAGATGGCGCGCGATGCGCCACAGGAAGTTTGCATCTTGCGGCTTGCCGGACCCGTCGCTGCGAGTGCGTCGCAGCCACAGTGAGCGCGGTCAAATATTTTTCACACAAACACCACCCAAAATATAGGTAAATACTTTGCACGTGCAATTGAACTTTCATTTGAAAACTTATTGTCGCTGGATACACACACTAGTTAAATGAAGTTTTAAAAATTTGGTGAACACATAGATCAGCCGGGAACACATTTGAGTTGACTGGAATGAATTATTTTTACTCCCTGATATTGTTGTTGATGAACACCTAACTCCAGTAAACTCACATGCCATTTAAAGTTGATTTATGGGTTTACTAAACATTATACCTAGGTAGTTTACTGGTAGTAAACTAGTGTTGCAACGCCATTGGGTGCGGCTGAAAATTCTTGTAACGAGCACTATATAAATAACTAAGTACTCGCAAACAAATGAATCCATTCAAAAATTATCCACTTCAGTTGGACTAACACCAACACCGCAAATTCCAACCCAACAAACTCGACACAATGCGCAGCGGTGAGTATCCACTTCTTGTTCAGAATGGAACCCCCGCAACTGGTGTAGCGGCCATCCTCAAGGCGGATGTGCAGGTAGATTTGCCACGGGTACGAGTGCGGCTGCGCGTTGGTGCCGCCCACTATGCGACCGGACGAGCCCTGTAAAAAAATATCAAGTTCGATGGAAGCAAGCGCGTTTAACTGGATCGCGGCTTAGGTAGTTGTTACTAGTGATGGAAAAGCGCCATGGCGCTGCTGCGAAAGCAAAAAGCGCCACGGCGCTTGGCGCAATTATGACCGTTTCATGACCAGAGCAGTCTTTTCAAAACAACTGTTTTATACGCATCGAAACAATGAATGATTCGGCATTTGACTTATTCGGGTGCAATCATTTGAAAATAAGTAAATACGTAGAAGCAGCAAAAAACAACTCAGTGTAAGCAGAGCACAGGCATAAGGAAACACAAGTAAAAACAAACCACAACTTTGCCACCCTGTATAGTCACAGAGCTGGGGTGCTTCGCGCTCACTGTGCCACATTGGGGTTCATTGAATGCCCAACCATCGCCATAGGCAGCCACGCTGGCTCCTTGCCAAGTGTGTTAAAATTGTATTAATTTTTTTCAATTAACAATTAGAATGACTTTTGTTGATTATTTAAAAATGTCTGACATATTTACCTGCAAGCGCCAACAAGATCACAGCGGTGCCAATGAGCATTGTAACAGGGATTTTTTGAGCACAACAACACTGCCTATTATTTCAAGTTAATTGTGAATGGCAAATGGCTAATTTGACAATTAAATATGCACACACATATTTGCTCAAGAAGGCGGTTTTTGTTTACCCAGCTGCATGTTCCCTGCTCATGAAGCGAAAGCTGTCATAATTTCTACTACCCCCAATAACTTGCTGAATTGCTTCCCTGTATCGTGAGCATGACATACAGAAGCAAACATGATTACCGTATTTCTTCTAACAGAATGGCATACCTCCTATGGAACGGCACTTCCAATAGAACGGCAGGTATTGGCCTGTTTTGGTACTCACGAAAACAATAGAACGGCACCGTAACCATCAGTATAACGGCAACTCCAATAGAGCGGCACGTAAAAAGTTGACGAAAAAATAGACATCATTAATCTAGTAAACACCTTCCCGGACAAGTTCACCACCCATTTTTTAATTTCACTTCGAATGCAATATATCCGTCCATGGGGGTGTTATAAGGCTGAAACTTTGTATATATTAAGTTGTAAGACCCCCTTACTCCCCAACAATGGGGGGAGGTGCGGCGACTCACTACAGGGTGGGTCACCCTATATGCAAAAAAAATTTGTGGCATTTTTGGTGTCCCAAGCAAGTTCACCACCCACTTGATTAGCTACACTTTGAAGGCTATATCTCCAGCTGTGAGGGCGGTAGAAAGCTGAAATTTGGGGGATGTCTTGCCAACAACCCCCCTCATAATACACCAGTGGGGTGGCTGCCGACGACCCACTAAAGCATGGGTCACTGCATATAAATTTGATAATTTTTTTAAGAACAACCCAAGTGTCCCAAACAAGTTTGCTACCCAACTGCATTATAAAAAAATGTTGTGAGAACATACCTGATATAAAATTGAATCAGATATGAACCCTAGTTCAGCTCATTAAATTCTTTTCAGTAGGGCACCCACCCTGTCCCATAAACAGCAGATTGAAAATTTCAAATTTTAAACCAATTTTTTGTATCACAGTTAAAAGGTTGGTTTACAAAGTTCACTAGGGAAGGGTCTAAGGTTCAAAGTTATGTAAACAACATAACCTCTAAAATGCTTCCATAAGGAAATTTATTTGGGGTGAATGAAAAAGTGAAAATTTTGTCAAATTTTCTTCCTGAAATGACATCATTTTGACATCATAGAATTCACCCCAAGTAAATTTCCTTATAGAAGCATTTTAGAGGTTATGTTGTTTACATAACTTTGAACCTTAGACCCTCCCCTAGTGAACTTTGTAAACCAACTTTTTAAGTGTGATACAAAAAATTGGTTTAAAGTGAAATTTTCAGTCGGCTGTTTATGGGACAGGGTGGGTGCCCTACTGAAAAAATTTTTTTTTGGCTGAAATAGTGTTCCAACCCGATTCATTTTTTTGTTAGGTATGTTGTTGCAACATTTTTTAATGCAGTTGGGTGATGAACTTGCTTTGGGACACTTGGGCTGTTTTTAGAAAATGGTTAACTTTATATGCAGTGACCCATGTTTTAGTGGGTCGTTAGCAGCCGCCCCACTAGTGGATCGTGAAGGGGGTTGTTGGCAAGACATCCCCCAAATTTCAGCTTTATACCGCCATCACAGCTGGAGATATGGCTCTCATAGTGTAGCCAATCAAGTGGGTGGTGAACTTGTTTGGGACACCAAAAACGCCAAAAAAATTGTTGCATATAGGGCGACCCACCCTGTAGTGAGTCGCTTCACCTCCCCCATTGTTGGGGAGTAGAGGGGTCTTACAACTTTATATATACAAAGTTTCAGCTTTATAACACCCCCATGGACGGAGATATTGCATTCGAAGTGAAATAAAAAAATGGGTGGTGAACTTGTCCGGGAAGGTGTTTATAAGTAATACGGTATGTAGTCGTGGATGAGAAGGACTTAGGTTATTAGGTTAGAACGTACCCAGTTCCGGAAAAGTGTTGGGATTTTCTATATTTGCAAACATTGAGCTCAATGTCAGACACCAGATTCCATATCAGGCACAGAGGAGCAAATTCCCTCCAAGTGACACGAATTGTGAAAAGCGTTAAGTAAAGTATTATATATTTTCGTTACGTTTTTTTTTGTTTGTTACTGTTGTTTGGTGTTGCTAGCCGCCCGTCTCTGCAGTTTTTCACATCGTAAAATAAGCTATAGAGCTGATCATGGCTGCTAATCAGAGTTGAGAAAGCGTATTTACGCTTACCCGAAATACCCGGGTAAATGGGTATCTATACTTACGCTTACGCTTACGCTTTCGTAAAATACCCGTACGCTTTATTACGCTTTCCCGGCGGAAATACCCGGGTACTAAAAGCGTAAATTTTTTTCACGCAACCCAGTTTTACGCTTTTGACAAAGGACGTAAGGAACAGAAAGTGATTGAGAAAGCGTACAAAAAAACGTGTGTGCACTAACAGAGTGAAAATAGCGGCACATGTGCAAATTGTGTCGTCTAGCAATATCGTGGCTTAGGATAAGGAATTTTGGGTCAGATAATGGATACCGTATTTCCTCGAAATACACCCACGGTTTTTCTCAAAGTGCAAAATATAAGCGTCTAGGTATACACTTACATAAGAAATTATGTACGTATTAACCTAGTTGATATAAGCCCTGTCCTAACATAACTCTGTATTCTTTTTAACGTGTGTTTCGCATTCCACAGATACCAAACTGCAGTTTTTGGACATTATTAGACACATTGTGGGTAGGGGTATTTTGAGGGGGTATTTTGAGTAGGTAAATACGGTAATGCGATAATCTGATGCTCAACAGCAAGAGCAGCTTGTAAAACTTTTTTACGCTTATGCTTTATTTTACGCTTTCCTAGGTATTTTCAAAATACCTTACGCTTTTAGTATCCATACCCATAATTTGAAAAGTGTATTTACGCTTACGCTTACGCTTTCCAAAAATACCGGTATTTTAACAACTCTGCTGCTAATTCAGAGGTTTTCCATTTTGCGTGGCGTCCTCATACCGTCTTGGTTAATGTGAATCAGGTTTGGGCCAATGGGCAGCATTGTAAATCCCTCCCCATATACCTAGTCTTCAATCTAAAAATTGAGAAAAAAGTGGTTGAATCAGCCAAGAGAATATACCGTATTTGCTTGAACATTCCCCCTGGGGGATTATTATTTCGTCAGACTTTTTTGAGGGGGGAACTATTCGAGGGGGGAATTATTCGAGGGGGGGGAATTATTATTTCGTCAAAACTTTCAAGCATGTTTCTATCAACACATTTAATGAAATATGCATTATTAACACAGGGACGTGCCATTTTTGTTAATATTGGGCACAAACAATTGATCAAATCTTTTAAGGGGGGAATTATTCGAGGGGGGGGGGAATTATTATTTCCTCAGTCGTCTTATAGGGGGGGGGGATTATTCGAGGGGGGGAATTATTCAAGGGGGGAACTATTCAAGCAAATACGGTATTTAGTTTTAGGTTTCTTTGACCAGGGGCCAGTTCCGCAAATTGAGAAGTAAAATGGCAAAAGCAAAGTGAATTGAGAAGTAAAATGGCAAAAGCGAAGAGAAATTTCTTTTAGAAATGTAGGGATCCATTTTGGTGCAGAAAATGACAACAAGAACAGTGTCACAAACAACATAGGTACATAAAATAAAATATGCACATCAATATATATTCTGTGATCAAGCCTCCAATATGAAAAAGAATGAGAATGGATGCAATACAGGTACATCACAACAACACAACTAGGTTTGGCCGGTGTTTTTTCAAAGGTTTTTTTTCAGAAAACGTTTTTTTAAACGCGATCAGTTTACATTTCTTTCTACAGTGTGAAACATCACTGTGAATGTAAATATTAGCCTTCTCTTATAACATTATTTTAAGCACTGTTCCCTGCCGGACTTCACTAGAAGTCACGAACATTCAACAAAAGTTAATATACGTAACAGTTAACATAAAAATGGATATTTTTGACAGAAAAAAACGTTATTTAAAAAAACAGGGTCGTTGAAAAACAACGTTTTTAAATCCCTAATCACAGCCATAATGGAAAGCATGTGTTATCACAGTAAACGAGCTAAAAAAATGCAGCTGCCAAGAAACAATAAAGCAGGTAATTGATAATTATGCAAAATCCCACACAGATGTCGATACAAAATAACAAACAAATACGAAAACTTTTTAATTTCAAACATTTTTAACACCAGATTTTTAATTTGACAATTTTTGATCTAAATATAAATACCGTATTTCTTCTAATAGAAGAGCGCCGTTCTATTTTTGTCGTCAACTTTTTTACCCGCCGTTCTATTAGAGGTGCCGTTCTATTGGAGGCTGCCGTTCTATATTTTTCACCAATATTTTTCAGACATTTTTCATTTGAACATAGTGTTTTTCATGGAAAATGAACAACATTTTACCATCAGAGCATCAATTCAAGCAAAACCAAAAGTGAAAAATAACCATAAATCATAGTTCTGAACACCTTGGATGTTCTCACCACCCATGTTTCTAATATTTGTGTGTTCTGGCACTCTTCCAACGTAATTTCTTCCTGCCGTTCTATTGGGGGTGCCATTCTATTGGAGGCTGCCGTTCTATTAATTTCGTGAGTGCAAAAAGTGCCAAAACCTGCCGTTCTGTTGGAGGTGCCGTTCTTTTGGAGGTATGCCGTTCTATTAGAAGAAATACGGTATATAGGTCCACATAATTTGTTCCCTTGAGAATGTTCAAACTTTTGGGGCTATTGCTTCTAAGTCCACCTGCAGAAGAAATCAGTCAAATTGGTAAATTCATCAATTATTTACGTTTGTAAAGGTGGGATGGTTATATTTATCAGTTATGCTACGATTACAGCTCGGGCGTAAAATTCCAGCGTAAAATTCCATCGCAAAATTGATTATATAAAAGAGGATGATGATACAGGTCTGCAATTTTTCATGGAGAATATGTTTATCTATACCTTCATTGTGTCCGAGAGTCATCATCCACAGTCACTGCCATTTGATTGTGGAAATTCAAAAATTTCTATTTTACGTTGGAATTTTACGCCAGCTGAAGAAAAATCAAAACTACGCTATGTCATTGCATGCAATCACCTGGCGTAGAATTGACTCTTCTTCAGCTGGCGTAAAATTTCAACGTAAAATCGAAATTTTTGAATTTTCACAATCAAATAGAAGTGACCGTGGATGATGACCCTTGGTCACAATGAAGGTATTGATAAACATATTGTCCATGAAAAATTGCAGACCTGTATCATCATCCACTTTCATGTAATCAATTTTGCGATGGAATTTTATGCTGGAATTTTACGCCCGAGCTGTAATCGCTCCATAAGAGACAGGTATGTACATGGTCGGGCTGAAAAGTCCCCGGGTAGTGCTCGCTATTCGCGCTAGGGGTAAGCTACGGTCATTAAATTTTAACACGTTAATATATCAGGTGTTTTGAGTTTTCACCCAAAATTTCACCTCTTTAGCTCCACCCACTGCGGAACTGTGGGGGTTAGAATTTCAGTCATTTTGTACTGATGTACAAATGGTGCTCTAGCTCAATGCTGCTTTAAGTTGTGATCATGAAACTTTGGTTACTGTAAGCCACCAGTGTTGGCAATGTGCCAGCACTAACCAAAATAAGCTATGATATCATAAGCCTAGTTCATATTGTCATTACTGTCACTACTCTCACTACCAAATTCATCATTCTGCCTCTTCTTCTCAAAAAATGGTTAATACAGGTTTGCATGCACACTGATGTTGAACACAGGTAATGTGTCCACTACAGATTAGTAATAAAACATAGGATACTCATAACACATAACTCACTTACTGCACATTTCAAAACAACATTAAAATCACTGCAATACAACATGATCCCAGATGATCACCAAAAACATCCATCACAGTTCCCACGTTTCTTGCACATTCTGTTCTGCATATTAATTTTGCCTTTATAGCAATGATGTTGATAAAAGTTTTGAATATTATCAGCACATTGCCAACACTGGTGGCTTGCAGTAACCAAAGTTTCATGATCACAACTTAAAGCAGCATTGAGCTCGAGCACCATTTGTACATCAGTACAAAATGACCGAAATTGAAACCCCCACAGTTCCGCAGTGGGTTGAGCTAGAGGGGTGAAATTTTGGGTGGTAATTCAAAACACCTTATATATTAACGTCTTAAAATTTTATGACCGTACCTTACCCCTAGCGCGAATGGCGAGCACTGCCCGGGGACTTTTCAGCCAGACCATGTATAAATATCATTTAAAATGGGCAGAGAAACTATGAATACGCAAAAAATACTTTCAAACAGCCGAAAAATGTCGACCGTTTTGCGTCATCGTAAATACCTACATAAAGCACATCATTTTGAAACGTATTGATTACCGACCTAGAAAACGAAATAAATCGCCACAGAAAATTTTCGATTCAGGGACATAAGAGACAACTTGAAAAACCCCCACTTAAAAAACATGCAAAAACCAACCTCCAACACGAGCAAAACTACTCCTTGTTTATTCTCGGTGTCAAGGCAATGTTCACTGGCTGTTTGGGTCTGGAGACGGGCAGGTGCTTGTAGGGCACGTCCACGGGCTTCTCGCTTGGCTCCACCAGCCGCAGCGAGTACTTGGTGCACAGGGAATGTAGGAGCGCCTGCACATCGACGAGGTACGGATTAGATGACCCGAAAAACTGGTCCCGTTTGAACCCTACACGCGGCAAATGCCATGGAATTGCGAATCGTTAAGAATAGTGGACAATTCGAGGAATTGACCGCAGTGATTGCGGACACATTGAGACACAGGTAAGCTTACTTTGATCAGTTTGAGCACAAATGATCGGCCGACGCAGACACGCTGCCCGCCCCCAAATGTGAACAGCTCGGTGCTGCTACCCTCTCGTCTGAATGCATTAATGCACATAAACATTAACTTTTGACATTTCATTTTCTGCACGGTTCGTTTCCTCAGTATCAAAAGCAAAAAACGTACGTCCATCTGTGCGGATCAAACTGAGCAGGTCTATCAAAGACGCCGGGGTCTCTGTGCGCCGCCGCGTTTATGTAGACCACCGGCCGGCCGGCGTTCACTCGCACACCACCCACACTGGTGTCCTAAATGCGCAAAGGTTGCCCTACACAATGGCTTTTCTTCAATGGCCCTACACACACTAGTTGACATCGACATAAAATATCAACTGGTTCCCAGCCCAATTCAAAGCTTGCCGACGAGTAACACTACGCATTATCGTATACACATAGGCATACTTAATGCATCCTTATACATGCAGATACCCTTTTGCATTTGATCATCGTTCGTCGGCTCTTGAGCACGCTTTGAATTGGAATTGGAACCAGTTGATATTTAATGTCGATCTCAACTAGTGTGTGTGTGTGGCGCCAATGCAGTTTTTAAGTGACACAATGGGGCAAACTTTGGTGACCACCCGCCGACCACCGAAGAACGGCGGCCGCACGCGACACAGCTCGCTCAGCAGCGCGTCGAGCTGCTCGTCGCTGAGAACGTTCACGTCCACGCAGTCCTTGCCATTGCCAGTGGAGAAACACTGCGCGCGAAGTGATTACAATGTCCTCGGCTGCTCAGACACATTCATAGGTATACTCGGCGGACATCACACTGAGTATGGAAAACTGCCATAACCTATCTGCATAATGAACCAAAAATTTACAGTTTTTCATAATAATATTAGTTTTTACTATAGAATAATTTATTACGAAATTTGTCGCAGGATTTTATTCATTAAATTATGGTAGGATTCTGCGCCTGCTTTGCGGTCCGCCGAGTATACATTCATAGTTTTCTGCAGCGTTTCCAACCTCATTCCACAGCGGCGCGTACAGAGCCAAGCTGGCGCATATACTAGCAGCCGCCTTGGGAATGAGAGCGCACAGCAGCAGCAGCAACTCGTCGGCGGCGTTGGGCACGTGGCGCAGGTCGATCGGCGGCGCCGGGGGTCGATTCGCGCACGCATCGCTTGCAAGCGCGTGCGAACAGATGCACTCTTGCAACGCCGCCTGTGTGTAGGCGAATAGATGTTTACAGTGTGACAAGTGATAAAATTCGGCCAAGGGCACCTTTGCTTTGAGGGCGCGGCCGTAGCCCGACGAGCCCGCGTTGAAGGGCAGACGCACCGTGACCGGCACCGAGGCTATGCCTGCACGCGGTGCGTTAAAAATAAGCAAACATTAAACGCGCACCACTCGAACACCGACCGTGCCAATGGGCAGTGCCCAACTGAACTATCGTATCGATCTCCGCCGTGCCGCACTGGTCCTGCCGCAGGCCGAGAAGCGCGTAGATCATGCACCGCGACACGAGCATCTTGAACAGCTCGTAGCTGCATGTCGGCGCGCTGAGCACCACAGTCCATTTTTGTGCTGATTACAAACTGGTGAGATAAAATTCAACATACATGGCAAAGTTCTGATCATAAAAGGCTTGTACGTTGTATCTTTTCTAAAAGCTGGAAAGAAAAATGCGCACCAACCCTACCCATAGCATAACACAAAAATGACAAAAACCAACCCAGAAGACACATTGACATGATCCTCAACATATTCATGGACGATGCAGGGCACATTTCTCAAGACAGCCGCCACAGTACCTGGATCATTTAGCGCCGCAGACACTGGACAGCGCTGGCACTCTGCCAAACTCCCTATAGCAGTAAACAGACAATATCGCGGGTGAAACAGGTTAAAGATGGAACACGGGCACTTACCTTCCTGAAAGAGGCTGGAATTGCCAAACAGTGCGCCAAAGTAGTCGATATAGCCCATTCGGAAGTCACTCGCTCGGTCTGTTTCCATTTTGCAGCATTTTAAAGGGTAATTACAAAGTAAGCTTGATAACCATGCCTATTGAAGCAAGCTGGCACCATACAGTGAAAATTCTGGTTACTCCTATTTCGATATTAACGCAAGTGACCCACCAACGACACATATTCTCATTTACTTAACGATGTGAAAGTAGAATTCTATAACAAAGCACTTCATCCAATACTGGCTACACATACGCCAGGTTTTCTGCAGCCTTTTGGTGTGGCAAGTGTTGTATTTATCACATAACATTGTCTGCCATTCGTAATGGTACTTCATTTGATTTTGCCTTCTTATCCACACATTCAAGACCAAAACAAAAAATACACAATTACATACATAAATACCAAGTAAGTATGTGTATTTACCAGTGTAAAAATTTTAAACAGCTTACAGCCTGTCTCAGCAAAAAAATATTAGAATCATTGTATTCAAGATTCTTCAGTATCATACGAGCATTTTATAAAGCAGCATGCCACTGGTAGTTCCATCACGACATACAATCAGTTGAGACCCATCATCATCCACATAATCTCTATGCTCCAAAGTTCTCAGCAAAGAAAAATTAAGTTTTTTCAAGAATAATTCCTGAGATGCCAGGGCAGTGGACGATGCAAGCATGCCCAAACAACCGTTTTTTTCTGCATGTAAAAGCATGATGAGTTGATAGTAAATACAGCAGACACAACAGGGATCTCAAAAGTGGGCGGGGGACCTCAAATCGGCCAGCTATCTATCTATCTATCTCGGAGGCCGTTCAGCTACCTATCTATACCGTGGCAAATGTTTGACTATCTATCTCCCACTTATGTTGAGGAAATTTTGAGCGATTTTCCACAATTTTCACCCAAATTAAAATGCTAGTGGCAGGTGGACCGCCTTTGGGTCCTTTGGAAAAATCGCCAATTTTTGTTCCATTTGCCATTTTCACCTTTAAAATCGCTATTTTTGAATATATACATGTTTTATACCTGTTTTTAGCTATTTTTAACCTGTTTTGGCTACTTTTAGCGTTTTCTTCCCCGTTTTGCATTCTATACCATGGAAAAATCCAAAATATTTCTCCACCGCGAGCCCCCTCCCCAAGCCCCCAATGAAATTTTTCAGCCATCTAACCCTCCAGAGGAGCGATTTGCTATCTATCCAGCCCCCGCGAGGGTCAAAATGTCGGAGACCCCTCAGGCACAACCTATACAGGCGTCAGAAACGCACCAATCGCTCAGTATGATCGATCAATGCAGTTGCAATGCCTTGATGACAGTGCTGCTGTGCCACATTCAGAATAATCATTTCCAAAATTTTTCCACACTTCACAGGTAGAAGTTTTTCAAAATCAGTCTTCAGAGCATCCAAGTAATTTGTTATTGCAATAACACCACGATCTGATAGGTCTAGATCACTCTCAGTTTTCACAACCTTCCCATCTTTTATCTGGACTAAATTCAAAGGAATTTGTGGTATTTTGAGCAGTTGGTTCTAATTATTAACTATAAAACATTATGCATTCTACCGTATTTCCTCGAAATACCCCCCCCCCCTTGAAATACCCCCCCCCCCTCGTTTGACCCCCCCCCTCTCGAGACCACTATGAAACAATCACCCCCCCCCTCGAAATACCCCCCCCCAAATTGAGTGTAAAGGGAACGTACATGACAATAACTGTAGTTTTTATTCAGTGTACTGCAGAACACACATTAAAACAATGTCGGTGTCACGTTAGAACAGTGTACATACCATCTACATACTAATATTAGTCTACAGAACCTTATAAATGGCGGTTTTTGTTGCATTTTTCGACGTCTGCGTACGTTTCAGACGACAATTTCGTACTTTGTTTTCAAAAATTTTCTTGTGAAATAATAACCCCCCCCCCTCGAAATACCCCCCCCCCTCGTTTGACCCCCCCCCTCTCGGGACCACTATGAAACAATCACCCCCCGGGGGGTATTTCGAGGAAATACGGTAATTGAAATTGGCTCACTTATTTTGCTCAAACGGACGCCAGCAATTGAACCTGTCTTCAGGCATTCACATACCAATGATACTTCATCAATCAAACACTCAGAAATCAAATGCTCGTAAAACATTTCAGCACCTTCTACACTCAATGCGACCTGAAAAAGGCAACTAATTAGCTAATTTGAATCAGAAGCTAATCAGAAATTTGAACAAAAACCACAACTGACAGCACTGTTTGTTGGTTCAGTGTGGTAAAAGTCGTTGAGCAGTAAAACCATGATTTTCTGTTTGTCTGCAGCGGTAGCCAAACGGATGTTGTATTGATCGGATAACATGATTTTATGTTTATTCGGTTTTTCAGTCGTTGGAAAATTATCCAAAATATTTATACAGAATGAAGATACCGTATTTCTTCGAATGGAAAGGGATACCTTCAAATCACCTTAAATAGAAGACCTCCTATTAAAAAAGTATTTATGCAGGAGCCAAGCGGAAGCAGCGCAAAACGCTAAGATTGTGAGTCTTAATTCAATCGTGAACAAAATGGAATTGGGTTTCCAATAAAATATCCGATAAAAATCCGATCAAAAATAAGATATATTAAAGGAAATTTGTTTCAGTTTCATTCAGTCTTCATTCAGTTTTCATGATAAATATTCACATGGGTGTTTTCAACAGTTTGTTGTGAATACAAATTAAAGCATTTCGGTTCTACCGCGGGTGAGAAATAGCCAACACAATGTGTACATGTAATTAAAGCTGTGATGCACATAAATTGTAAGCAGACTCTTATACATAAATATTTATTCCATTTAGAGGGGGGTTGGTAAAAATGAAGTTTGAACCTGCAGCCGGGTGCATGATTATCGCCCACTTACTCCTACAGTTGTGCAATCGCTGAGAATTCGACATTTTTCGATGCTCACTTTTGATATTATTCAAAGTCTAATTTAAGACTGTGTCCGATATGGAGAACGCTATCGAGAACTAGGTACGTGAAATGCAGCACCTTGTACCTTTGATTAAAAGCACACAAGCAGACACAAACCACTCAGATTTCACACGCGCGCGCGCACAGACACACGTAGATAAAAACAATTTATTGAGAACAAGCAGGATAAATAGCCGCGTGCACAGCGACAGAAAACATGCCTACGTACCCATTGGACCCACTGTCAATGGAAGGGTCCAAACGGTACCCTTTTCAGCCCCTCAAAATACAACACCACACCCAAACACCCACCCCAACCAACCAAACAGCAACTCCCTCACATCAGCGTGCGCAGTCAAGAACAACGTGTCCTTGCCTAGCAGCCGGGCGGCGAAGGGGCGCCTGCCGCCGGCGCCATTGCCAACTCGCTGGCGCCAAAAGGCGTCGGGGTCGCGCCAGAATGCCACGCTGTGGTCGGATAGGCGGCCGGCGGAGACCACGGCCATGGTGAGGGTTGGTGGTAGCTGAGTGAGCGGGCGCGTTAAAAATGTATGTACCATATTTTATCGAATTAATTCCCCAATCTCACCCCTCAAATTTTTATGTTTTATTGTTTTACCGTATTTCCTCGAAATACCCCCCCCCCCCAAATTGAGTGTGAACAAAACGTACATCACAAAAGCTGCTGTTTGTTATTCAGGCAATGCAGAACACACGTTAAAACAATGACTGTGACGTTAGAACAGTGTTTATACCATCGATATATTTACTTAGAAACACTTATTCTTGTCGATTATCGTTGCATTTTTCTACGTCTGCGTACCTTACAAACAACGAATTAGTACTGGGATTTCAAAAAATTTCTGGCGAAACAATTAACCCCCCACTCGAAATACCCCCTCAAATTTGTCACTCTGAAAAAATAAACCCCCTGGGGTATGTTGTTTTATCAACTCCATCCACTTTCGGGCTGTCGCTGCTTGAAAATTTAAAACAAAGTTTCGAATCGTGTATCACGGCGGCAATAACATAAACTAAAAAATAATGGCCACAGTAAGTAGGGCTTCCAAATAGGAACTTAACTGAATCGAGAAGTACCTAATCAACATTGTTTTGTGTGCGCTACATAAAACGTAACAAGCGCTAGTATTTACATATTTTTTTACGTAGTTTTTTTTAACGGCACTTAGTTTGTGAATTATCAACTTTGTTGTTATTTTTGTTTGTTTTTACTGCTAGACTACATGCAGAGTTCCGTCCCTGAACTACAGGTGCAGCGCAGTACAATTTCGGGACGACTATCCCACAACTAAGACAACAATTGCGAAAGTGTCAACTCCACTATCACTCGACAATTTCACGTAGAAAAAGCGTCAACAAGAGCATGCAGTGCGATTGTCGCACTTTTACCAAAAACTTATTCTGTGCAAAAATTGCATTCTTTCGATTCGAGAAAAATCTCTGGAAAACCGTGTAGCTGCCGGTGTGAGCAGTTGAACTTGAGCAACAGTTGTCAACGTGAACGAAAACACCAAATTAGGAAGTTATGTTCATTATTTTACAAGAAACAACCGGCCATTACACCGTACTGTAAATCCACGAGCTTGTAGGACAGAGAAACAGGTAATAAATACAAACAATCAAATAAGTTCTGCTGCCATGGGTTACAGTTATCTACAGTAAAATCATAAAATCACTTTAAAATGTTTTCTATAAAAAGGGAAATTATGTAAATCTTATAACACTGCTCTCCTTGTTGTATCATGTTTATTATATTCTTAAACTTGTGTAAATCGATATAAACAAATTACATTCAAAGCAACGTTGAGAGAGTACGTGACGATGTTCAATTTTTCATCCCTAACTTTTTCATGCCAAATAGCACGGTTTACAAGAACGGGACGAAAAGTGGAAATCGCAAAAGTATTTAAATATTTAGAACTACTGCATTCAGCATAGTGGATAAGAAATCATCACTCTCCAAACTGTAACAAAACAACAAACTTTGCCGCACCACATTGAGTGGTGTATAAAAGTTAGCATACTTACATGTGCATAAATAATACATGTACAGCTTTTCAAGGCCAAGAGATGAAGTGACTTGAAGGAAAACGTCACTGTTTTGCTGTTAAGAAGGACACAGATCGCCAAACAATGAATAATACCATACTTTGATGAATGAGGTGAGATGAAAAAGTGAACCAAATTCACCCGAAGCAGTGTGGTAAAAATGACGATAAAATTGTAATGTTGGCCAAAAGACAGAAAAGCGATCTTGTTCTTTTATTCAGATGGGATATGGTAGATTTCATTGTAAGGTGTCCGGTCAGTGGACTGCAGCGCAAAGCTGATGCACATGCGAAAATGCTTCCCGAGCGACCCACACAACTCAAAAGATCAATGGAATCACTAGAAGCTAAGCTAATGGTACAAAATACGCACAATGAATACAAAACGATGCTTTGTAAAGGAAACGATAACAAACGTAACATTCATGTATGCATTTAACATATAATTTTTCACTTTTCGACGCTCGCCCGCCAGTAGACCGATGAGATACCTGAGTGGATCAAACTGTGTTATGATTTCGTTAAAAGTGAAACAATAACAATATGCATGCTTCACAATAGAATCAACGAGGTAGCGACAAACCTTAGAATAATTAGGACACAATTTAATTGCATAAAATTTGGTAAAGCTGAAACCCGTAAATTTGTCATTAACTGTTCAGAAAGTAGCGCACTTCAGTCGCGACAAAATAAAAGCTGACCGAGTCATGGTCAAGACTAGTGATGTAAAAAGCGCCAACGCCAAGGCGCTTTTCTAATCCTTAGCACCAAACCCCAATAGCGCCAGAGCAAAAGGACGCCAAGCGTCATGGCGCCTTTTCCTTTGGCGCCAGAGCCAAGCGCTTCTGTTCCTGGCGACAGCGAAAAGTATGTTGTTGACCCATAACCATATTTGGGAGCTTTAAAAAAACCGTTTTATTATTTTTTAAACATGTTTTTTTAAACAGGGTCGTTAAAAACATTTTTTGCCCATTCCTAGGCGCCAAGCGTCATGACACTTTTTGCTTTCACGCCAGCGCTATGGCGCTTTTACATCACTAGTCAAGACACTATACTAAAGGTGATATTCAGCTGGGCGTAAACGACCAACTATAAAAATGAATAATCTAACTGTGAGCCAGACCAGCGTTACTTTCCAAACAGCCTCGACACTAGAGCGCAGATGTTGTTTCGGGCAGCCCAATTAATTGAGTATAGAATCATAATCTACCATGTTCAACGTGACCGAAAAACACTTGAAAAATCAGCCAAATTGGCCCTACACACACACTAATTTTCTGAAATTTCGAAAATTTCGAACTCATAAATCAGCTTTGAACGCATTTGAGTTGACCAGTATAAAGTGTCGTTATAACTACTGTTGATATAGGTAGATACAAAATACATAATCCATTCCAGTAAACTCAAATTCGTTCAAAGTTAATTTACGCGTTGCCCAAATTTTTCGCATTTTCGGTAGAAAACTATCGTGCGTAGGCAGGCACATTGGTTTCATCAACGTACTTGCAGATAAATATTTTTATCGACAATGAACCGAGCTGTACGAAAAAAGCATATTGCGGTAATAATTTTCTAAACATGACTAACTAGTGAAAACATTAACTACCAGTAATTATGAGTAAGTAATGAATTTACATATCTATACACATTTCAAAAGACCTCTACAGTTTGTACACATTTTTACACCTGTAATTATCTAGAAATTCCTATTAATAACACTCAAGAGTTAAAATCAAAATAAAATATCGAATTAAGTATCCTATAATGTTTCGATCGGACCTTGAAGTTTAGGTGGCTGAATAGTCAATATGGCAACTGCTCTACAACAATAATTATCTAAATACGTAGTTAATTGGTTTTTAAAACAATGCGCGCAGTTGTACGCTAGACAGCACGTTTGCAAGTAAATTGGATGCCATGAAAACGGGAACAATAAATTAAAAAAATTACGTTCTGAACTGCCCTAAGAATAGAACGGGCACTCAAAATAGTTCCTTTTGAGCCGGGTTTTAAGGCAAATATTTACAATGAGAAAAACCGCGTGAAGTTTGGCAATTGCCATTAATGTTTGAGCAGCATCTGCGATAAGGTAACAGGAATAACTGTAAATACTATTTAGCATGTGACGCGGGCAAAATTCAAAGAAGTGATTTGAATAAATAGAAATAGATTTAGACTTCAATCATGCATCTGTGAAAGTAATACAGTACTGTACAGGGACGTATCCAGGATTTTTGAGCGGGGGGGGCTGCTTGTTTACGGAGGCCGGCGAGGGGGGGGGGGCTCAGCCCCCCCCCCTAAAATTTTAGCTACCGTATTTCTTCGATTTTATTGACTGTTCATTTACATTGGCTTGCTCGTTTACTTTGACGGGTCTGTGGGGCATCCGAAAAATACATTGCCATGTTCAAATACATTGGCGTATGAAATATCGATGTTACATTATCAAACTGTTCCCTTTACGTTTGCTGCTCTAAGAGTCTCAAAACTATACGACTGCGAAAATTTACCTTATTTTTGATGAATGCAAAGTAGAGTTTTCATCAAACATATTTATATTTACTTTACAAATGGACATGAGAAAAGACTCTGAAATATATTTTGCCATGTTCATTCACTTTGCCGTGCTCGTTTACATTGCCCCCCAAAATAGCTTATGAAACAATACATTGACAGTCAATAAAATCGAAGAAATACGGTAAATAGTGGCGGAATGGCGCTATGGCGCTGGCGCCATTAGTAGGCGCCACGCCATGGCGCTATTGGCGTTGGCGTCAGCGCCATGGAACGCTGTATATGTATGTAAATATACATACAAAACAGCAAAAAGCACAAGATTGAGTGTATTTACAACGATTTGCGGCCACATGGAGCAAATCAGATGATAATACATTTATGTATGGTGAAGAATGCGCGCTTGCGCGCAAAATTTTTTACGCTGACGTTGAAAAAGTCGCATTTTCCGGTCACTTGCTGGTCTCGCCCCGGGAGGGGGGGGGGGCTGCAGCCCCCCCCGCCCCCCCCCTGGATACGGCCCTGGTACTGTACATATTTACTTGGTCTGATCGAAATTCCTGGGCTACTTCGTCTTCTGGCCTGGTGCCAATCGCATGCAGTCATTAAAAATATGAAGAAAAGTGTCAATTGTCATGCAAAGTGTCAAATGTCATGTCAGATGTAAAATAAAGTGCCAATTGTCATGCAAAGTGTCAAATGCCATGTCAAATGTAAAGTAAAGTGTCAATAATGTATCCACATATTTTTTTGTATCCAGATCTTTTGCTTTTGTATGCAATCTTGTTTGATAATAAGAATAGGATACAAAAAAACGTAAGTTCAGGATACAAAAAAGATGTGTAAAGTAATGTGTCAATTGTGCATCCATTTGACACCTTGCATGCCAATTAAAACTTAACTTTTGACACCTTTCATGACAATTGATACTTTACTTTACATTTGGCATGACATTTGACACTTTACAGGGTCTGGGACTGCCCCCTGGTCAACCTTTGCATTTTTAACAAACGTACTCAAAATTGTAAAAAATAAGTATTTATGAACCTTACACACGCATTTTTTTAAATTGGTCATAGCAGTGAATGCCTCGAACTACATACTGGAACTAGAACCAGGTCAGAATCTCGAGTCCCAAATATTGCTAATCAGACCAAGTACATAAAGAATGGGACATTTGTCACACGTGGGAAGGGGGCATATTGCGCAACTGGCCAACGTTAATTTTATATAGAAATTCAAAATAATACATTAAGTGTAAGTTGAAACGTGAACCAAAAAAATAACTGTACAGCAGCAGTAAGTTGAAAGCACCAACAAAAGTTCTCGTTACATCTCGTAACTGTCAAACCTTGATTACACCAATTCCTTTTCCCTATACTGGCAAGTGTATTTACTAGCCACAACAGCAATAAAATGATTTTCGCATTTCTCCCATTAACAATAAGCAGATGGAAATGTTTGTAGACAAACCGAAATTAAAGCTTTCAAATGCCCGTAATTAGGAATAATAGGGGGACAAAATGTGGATTTCTGAAAGCACACATTAGGCACAACTTATTCATTACATAAACTACACCATGGAACGACGGCGCCGATTCGTATAAACGCGGTATCTACTTTTCCGCTACGTTGGCACTTTGCCAGACTAAACGGGAATTGTGTAAATTAAACAGTGCAAAAGTAAACTGCAACATTCGTATATGCAAAACCAACTGAAGCGGAAATACGCTATGCCAGCAGAGGAAGGACAGTTCGGTTTTGCACATACAAACGGTACGGGAGATGCCGTGCGGGCATTTCACATAAAATTTGAATTTAAGAGCCACCCTAATGAACACATATGTACATAAATATAAGGTAATTGATTATAAAAAAATGATAATTTTTTGTCACACGCTGACACATAGGTAGACTCCGTTGCATCAAATACACACACACCCCATTGACAAATATGTGTTCAACCCGCTTTTGTAAACGATTACCCGCCGTGTTTTATTAAATGAGTTGTAGCTGAAAACATCTATCTGATCAATAAAAACAAAACAAAATATCGTATGGTTTGATCTGTCGAAACGAGACAATGTCGCTCCAAAAATAATCAGGAATTAGCCGAACAAAAAACGGAACTCTCATTTCCCGATATAGAAAATTTTGGGCGGTGGCGGAACGAGTGTGTCATTGGCGCCACACACGCTGGATGTCAACTGAATTCGTGTCAACTACATTTTAGTTAATTATGCGATTTCAACTTTCCTATCTGATAGAGTATAAATAGTTAATTTTAAACCAGGGCAATCAATTTTCATTGTTTCTGTCAAGTGTGAAGCTTTGAAAATTGTTTTTGTACTATTTAGTTGACATTGAGTTGACAGGAATTTGCCATGTCAACTAGCGTGCGTGGGCCCATTACCCCTAATTACCGAAGATTACCCCCTAATGTGGAAGTGAAGGGAACCAGGCTGGGCATAAAAACGCCAACGGCTTTCAGCGCATTATCGCTTTCAGTGCACCGTTCCACATGGCTGAAATGCACGGAGATTCATTGTTTGTTTTTTTAAAGTCGCGATTGAGGATTGCAGCAAAACAAAGGAATATGTTTAGGTATGCCGCGCTGCGATATTTCAAGTCTGATTTACTGCTCAAGCTCGCACGTTCGCTTATGGAAAAAACGTAAATGTACCAAGATTGTCATTGAAATAAAATGCTGGTGTTTTTCTTACATATCGAAATGAACGAGCTTGCGCGAGTACTTTATTTAAGTGCGTTGCACGTGCAAATACTTAAATGTGAAGGATAAACGGGAACTTTTCCCTGCAAATCAGCATTCAGAAACCTGACTGCTGTGTAAATTTTAGCTTGATATGAACAAAATCGCGTAAAAATGCCAAATTACCATTCAATTTCCCACAACCGCTCGAAAAAGCGTACTTATCTCCCCAAACAAACCTTCAAGCCCTCACTCGTTCATTTAGCTTCAAGGTTAATACCTCCTTCGTTCGCTATAGGACGCGTCGCTCCTGTCCCTGTGCGGACTGCGACTGCGGCTGCGGCTGGCGCGCCGGTGGCGCTTGCGACGGGACGACTGCCCGGCGTCTGGGGAACGACTGTGCTCGCGGCCGTGCGACCGGGATGATTTTGTGGAGCTGGTGCGGTAGCTGGCCTTCGCCTCGATGCCCGACAGAGTGTCCTGGGTTTTGGTTGGGGTGGTGCGTTAAATGCTATTAGAATCCAAAAACAGCTAGAAAGGGCATAACGGGATACCGTATTCGACGGAATATCCGATTTCCGGTAAAAATTCACCGAAAAAAGCCAAAATGGATCCATAGAACATAGAACACAGTTATGATGGCAAACGGTGTGGTACGGAAATCCTGCCACCCTAAACACCGTCGGCTTGCACAATACGCTCCCCAACGCAAACAAGCTAGCCAACCTCCAAGCTGGTGATGAGCACCTTGCAGCGGTCGTCGTGGGCCACGCGCGACTGCTTGATGAGGCTGATGGCCGTGACGAGCGTCTCCACCGCCGACGAGTAGTCCCTGGCTGCAGCGTCGCTCACCGCCCGAGATATCGCCGACGACGACACCTGAGCGGGCGGGGCTAGGGTGACAACTTTCCGTTTTCAGAAGGCAAATTTTTTCCCGTTTCTTTTTCCGGTACATCTTACATTTTCCGACAATTTTTCTGTTAATTTCCTGCTCATTTTCAGTTTTGCTGTTTGTTTTTCCACCTCATTTTCCATTTTCCAAGCCAGAACTACCCCTCATCAAAGCAACAAGCTAAACAGCTAACCGTCCTGTTCCTATTCATGACCTCTTCAAACTCTGCATCACTAAGCGGCTGCTCGGCCGGTCGTCCATACGCCGGTCGACCAAATCCAGCATGTTGCGGCTGTTGTTGTTGCTGCTGCTGTTGGTGATAGCCGGCGGGCGGATGGCCGTAGTGTTGCTGCTGCTGCTGTTGTTGTTGTTGCTGCTGCGGCTGCATGTGCCCCATGGCGGGCATGGCGCCCTGCGGCGGCGGCATCGACGGCGGCGCTTGGTTGTACTGCGGCGCGCCTTGCGCCGCCGCCACGTTCGGATACACGTTCGGGTTGACGTGCGCGCCCGGCGGCGGCATACCTGAGAAATTGGGTGAATTCGCATATTCGGTGGGGGGTGGGCCGTAGGGTGAAAGTTCCCAATCCCATTTGTTTTCATTGTTGGTTTCTCAACCTTTAACTTTCGAATTTGCATTTGTAAAAAAATCAACGAGACTGTAAAGACAACGAACCGGGCGGCGCGTGCGCGGTGTTCGGCGGCGGCGCTCCGGGCGGCCCCATGCGCATGGGCGGGCCGAGGTTGGTGCCGGGCGGCGGACCCATGCCCATGGGCCGCATGCCCTGGCTCATGACGCCCGGCGGCGGCGGCCCCAGCACGCGCACTGGCCCGGACATCGACATGCCGACCACCTGCGCACCAAACTGTCAATGCATTACTGTATGTCAAAAAAAGTAGAACCAATCTGCCAAAAACAACGATTTTTTACATCGGGATGTCCTTAAAAAGAATTTTTGGCCCTAGGTTTGGAAGGTAACAAACATTCAGCACTTGAATAAAACTTTTAAATGGAGCCAAAATGTTACAACGAAATCGTAACAAACAACAATGCAAATTCGATGTGACTTCAACACAAAACTCGATTTAAACACGAATAAGCAATAAACGCGTGCTAAATTTGAATATTCGAAAACTTTGAAAATTTCGTGATAATAACTGCTCTCCAACGGCGCAGCATCTTCAAACATCTTTCCCAGGGTGACTCACGAAAGGCTGTCCGATCACATGCGCTGGCGGCGCTCGCTGTCCCATGGGCGCCATGGGCAGTCGGATCATGGGGGGGCCCTGCTGCTGCGGCGGGTTCTGTTGCGGAGGGGCGGCCGGAGCGTTCGAGCCGATGCGCACCGTGCCTGGAAACGCTTGCAATGTGAGAACGGTCTAGCGCGAACGGGCACGCGCCGTACGCCAAGTTGTGAATAGACATCTGTCAACTGGCAACTGGCAACTCTCACACTCAGGATTAGCATGATATTTTTTTGACCGATTATCGGTAACTTATAAGAAAATATACCGCATTATTCATGGGCTAATCTTCAATATGTTCTAACACGTGATTTTTAAAAAAATCGAGGTGTTCACGAAAAGTCAAAAATTCCGAAAATTGTATCAAGCCCAGAAATACCATCTCGAGATTGTCCCGCCTATCTTTCACATTTTACATTAGGCAGCGTTTACACGGATTTTTGGGTGACGACAGACCACAAAAATCGTACTTTCTAAAGTTCCATAAGTCGAGTGAAAAGTTCCATATTTATGAGAAAAAGTGGTCAAGGATATATATTAGTTAGGTGCATATATTTGTCAAATTTAAGTCCAATCGGTTTGGTCTCCAAAGAGTTATAAAAGTTTGATTTATCTTGCTGTCGGCTATCGTTGTCGGAAGCCTACAACGATCACCGACAAATTGAATAAAATTTATTTTGACTGTGACGACCAGCAAATTCATGATCGTGATCGTCACGCTCATATCGCAGTGACACAGAAAAGTGGCTGATAGTTGTCACAAGCTGTGAACGTGTTTTTTCAGTGACGACAATGTGTCTTCAATCTAAAACATGCACAGCACTTCAGCAAAATATTTTGATAGGTGCAATCTTAGTTTAAACACTAGCTTATATACCGTTTTTACTCGAATTACCCCCCACCCCTCGAATTGACCCCCCGCTCGAAATAACCCCACCCGAAATCAGTGTAAAGATAATATACATAACAAAACTGTAGTTCGGTATCCATGTGGAGCAGCCAACGATGGAAAAAACACAGAAATTGAACACAGAAACTCATTGAGTTTTTGTGTTTTTGTTTTACACACAAACACAGAAACTCACAAATTTTCAAAAACTCAAAACTCAAATGAGTTTTTTTTGGAGGACACAGAAACACGGAAACGCGGAAAAGTTTTTTCAGCTAAGTGGTTGAATGCACATGAATTCAATAAAACATAACAATATACTGTAAATCCTCAAATAAGTCCCCCCTCGAATAACTCCCCCCCTCGAATAACTCCCCCCTCTTTTATGGGTGAAAAAGAAGTCAATGTATAAAAAACGTATTTATGTATACGTTCATTAAAATTATGCATTATTTTGCATTGATGCACACTAACATTGATTTCATTGCATGAATTACGGGATTTCTATACTGGCTTAGACGTTAATGCAACCTACTTAACCCCATTTAGATAATATATTGATCATGCTTTTTACTCAATATTCCAACGAAAAAATAACTCCCCCCTCGAATAACTCCCCCCTCGAAAAACTCCCCCTTCGAATAAGTCCCCCCTCAAAAAATTCTGAGGAAAAAATAACTCCCCCGGGGACTTATTCGAGGATTTACGGTAAGATATGCATGTATAGTATGTAAATATGTATGTACATAAGGTATCCATATTTTATGATGGAACAAAAAATAAATAAATTAAAGATGACATTCACATCTCCCGGTGGATTTGACAATTTAAGTTTCAACATGTTTAAGTATAGTTGTAGTTCAAATCAATTCCGTAGTCTTCCATACGGTGCACATCTATTGAAGAATTTTGGAGTACTGTGTAAACTGTTGTTTCTGGGCAATTTGTTGATGCTGATGTTGTGATGTGGATGTCCTCATTGTAGACATTTTTATGGACTTTTTCGACATTTGAATAAGACACAGATGTTATGTGGGGTTAAAACATGTGAAAAACCAATATTTTATGCATCAAAATGCTGTATATCATCATTTTTGCGGAAAAACTTGAGTTTTTATAGAGAAAAACTAAAAAAACTTGAGTTTTTACAAATAACACAGAAATGAGAACAGAGTTACTTAAGTTTTTTTGCGAAAAAAAAAACTCAAAACACAGGTATTGATTTAAAAAAAACTTAAAACACATTGTTTTTTGGAGAACTTACCCATCATTGGAAGCAGGACATATGTTAAAAACAATGAATGAGTTGCATTAGAACACGTATTAAAGCATCAATATAATTACTTATGTGTCTATAAACGCTGATATATCTTTGTTACTACTAGGGATGGAAAAAAATATTTTTTTCAAGACCTTGTTTGTTTGTTTTAAAAACATTTTTTTGAACATTTTTTTAAATAGAATTTTTTTTAAAGCTCCCAGATATGGTTAGGAGTCAGAATATATAGGTATATCAGACAGGTGACAGTATATTGTGATGTTATATACAGCCATATAATGGCTGTAGAGCCATGGGATAGCATTATAAGTGGTGATTTCTGTCAAAAATATCCATTTTATGTTGACTTGTTACCTACCGTATTTACTCGAAATACCCCCAGGGGGTATATTTTTTTCAGAGTGGAAATTTTAAGGTGGGGTCTTTCGAGGGGGGGGCTTATTCGAGGGGGGTTATTATTTTGTCAGAAAATTTCGTGAAATTCATAGTGTAGAATACGGCTTTACTTACCCAACAACGGTGGTAATAAACGTGTCCAAATAGGATATATAGGGACATATAAACGTACATCTAGACACAACATAGAGTAAAAAATGTGAACCAGCGATGCAAACTCACGTCGATAATTACATCATGTACACCGAATACATGATGTACATCATTCCAGACGGGGGTATTTCGAGGGGGTTTATTTTTTCCTCAGCTCAAAAACACCTGGGGGTATTTTGAAGGGAGGGGGGTATTTCGAGGAAATACAGTATATCGGTTTTGCTGAACATTCATGACTTCAAGTGAAGTTGGCCATACTGTTTTAATTAAGTTACAATAGATCCCATTGGGGTTACCCCTAGGGTTCAAACGGGATCCCGATCCCGATCCCGGATCCCGTGAAATTCCGGGATTTAGCAGTCCCGATCCCGATCCTGAAACCCCAATCCCGATCCCGATCCCGATCCCAAAATCCAAAAATACCAATCCCGATCCCGATCCCAAAAACTTTCGAATCCCGATCCCGATCCCGAGAATCTCCCAAGTCCGGGATCCCGATCCCGGAAAAAATGGTGGAAATTATAAAAAGTGAAAAAATGACATTTTTGCAGGCATAAATGTTAACGCAAACCCCCAGCGTCCATTTTATGTCACTTTTCTGGCATCCAACAGTGTTTTGAGACCTTTAAGAACAACTGTGAATGCCAGAACAGTGACGAAAATCGCTATCCCTAGATCCCAATCCCGATCCCGAAAAAATGCCAATCCCGATCCCGATCCCGTGACCCCAATCCCGGCCAATCCCGATCCCGATCCCGAAATCTCAAAATACCAATCCCGATCCCGATCCCGAAACCCCAATCCCGATCCCAATCCCGATCCCGAAATCTCAAAAAATGAATCCCGATCCCGATCCCGAAAAGTCAATCCTGTTTGAACCCTAGTTACCCCCATTGGAGACCCCTGCCCTACCTCCAACCCATGCCCCATTGGGAACCACTGACACCCTGCACTTCTGAAGCCCTGCTTGTCATGCAGTTATGTGCAAAATGCAGAGTTGGAAAAACGTATTTACGTTTACCCAAAATACCTGGTTATTCGAGTATTTATAGTTACGTTTACGTTTTCCAAAAATACCATTACATTTTGTTACGTTTTCCTGACCAAAATACCTGGGTACTAGGGAAAACATTTAAAAAACTTGTGATCGTTCACACGTGCACATGTTCAAATGGGCCGCACCACCTGCAGCCAACAATACTCTTACGTTTTTGCATAAACGTAACATGTATACCTACAGAAAAGCGGTGTATGAAAAAAGTGACTGCACGCTGGCACTTACACATGGAATACTGGGTACATAAATATTCATAAATGTGTTTGAATGCTGAACACAGAAATCTTTTTGTCTGTTTGTGGAGCCTTGTGTTTTAAATTTTTTTTGTGATGAATTCCGATTAGCATTGAAAAAATCTCTGGGAGATTTATATTTAAAAAATCTCAGAAAATCTCAGAAAATATAAGATTTTCTGAGATTTATATTTTTTCCACAATTTTCCAGAGAGATTTAATTTTATTTTTTTCTGATTGAGAAAATCTCCCGAGAAAATCTCTCTAAAAAGTAAGTATTTTTGAGAACTTTTGCCACAATTTTTCTCAAAATCACCAATTTCCTAACTTAAACACATTTACACCTTCAAATACACTACTTCATGTACTTTTTGCCTATTATCAGCTATTTTTAACTATTATGTACCTTTATGCCCATTTAGGCTATTTCCCTTTGGCTATTTTAATGGTTTTCTCTCCCCGTTTTCCCTTCTATGGCTTGAAAAAAAACAATATCAGGTTCTATTTGAAACACATTTTCTGTACTCAAGTACTTTGAAAATGTGTATGTAAGCATGAGTACTGGTAGGGTTCAAACAGGATGAGATTACCAGAAAAGAAGCATAAATTGGACATTAGAGGTTTATGTTGACATCTCATGGTGCAAAAACTACACACATGCAGTACTGGTACTTTTTCAGAGCAAATATATACATATATAGTCAGTACTCAAGTATACATATTTTTGGAGTTAAAGTAAAAGTTTTTAACCACTATGTAGGACTGCATGCTTTGCAGATAAAGTTACCAAAATTTGGTGACAAAAGTCATCTGATAAATTCTGTGGGGCACGTGAACATGGTGTATTCTATAAGAGTGCTGTCATGTCAGTAGAAGTTGTTAGCATTTGAAAATGTGAATGAAACGCTTCAACAACACATGTTGCATAATATCTACTCTGTTGCATGTTCAAGCACCTTGAAATATGATTATAACTTGGTTTAAGTTGAGAGATTTTCTGAGATTTTTTTGAACTGAAAGAGATTTTCTCAGAGATTTAATTATATTTTCAAAAATCACCTGAGAGATTTAATTATATTTTTTTCTTGAGAGATTTTCTGAGATAATATTTAATTATATTTTCTCAAAATCGGTCATTTTTTTCAATGCTAATTCCGATGACGCACTTGCAACAACTGTGAGTAGCACATGTTTTGAAACTGGCAGGGCGAATGCAAGCTATAGTGCCAATCCTAGGTTGAGTACGATGCCCTGTAAAATGTAAATTTCATGCAAATGTCAAAACTCATGTAAAATGCCCAGCAAAATAGCTAAGATTTGCTACCTTCCAGAGCATTTTGCATGACTTTAGACACTTTACATGCCATTTGACATTTTACAAGGCATTTTACAATGTCTGGGACTCCCCCAGAATCACCAGCATAGTTGTATTTGGCCACACTTATAACAGAAAGTGGTGCAGATTGAGCGATTGACCCATAAATATATAGGTGAAAATAATGGTATTTTCCAAAGCACAATGGCAAATACTGTGCGTAAAATTTTTATGTTTACGTTTTTTTTACATATTCCTTGGTATTTTAAAAATACCTTACGTTTTAGTATTTATACTTTTTATTTGGAAAAGGTATTTACATTTACATTTACGATTCCCAAAAATACCAGTATTTGCACAACTCTGGCAAAATGCAACTTTGAACTGCTAGAACTTTTGATCAGAGAAGGATGTTCAAAAAAACTCTTTGGCATATGAAGTCTTTTTGTTTCAACTATGTGGGGGCATGGCCGAAATGTTTTTTATGGTGTATGACAAAGTCGGGTCAAATTGGCATAACTAATTTAGACATCACTAATCCAACCACAAAAATGAAATCTACAGGTTGTTCCGATCATTTTGAATGTTTATATGTCGAAATCAGTTGTGAAATATCTGAGATAAAGACGATTGAAAATTTTGTCTGAATCATGTAAATCAGCCTTGGTAGCGAGGCTTTCCGACAACTTTCCGACAAATTGGTCAAATGCGTTTCCAAATCGTCGTCACAAGCTGTGAACGTGCTTTGCTTGTGACGACATTCTTCAGGTGCCATCACCTAAATGTCATTAATGCATCACACAATAAAACAAAAAATTGTGTGGACATGGCCCCATCAATGACATAGCCACATCAGAGTATGAAAAAAGCATCTGGTGTACATGATAACAAAAAAATTGCTTGTCGGCGTCAACGAGGCTGATTTGTGTCATGCCACGACAAGGCCGATTTGTTGTCACATGCGTGATATTTTCAATTTTCATCGCAAAAAGGTCCGTGACGACACCAATTTTTTGTCGTCACGAAAAATCCGTGTAAACGGGGCCTTACACACTTTCACATCTATCCAATGTCACTTCTCTCTCACGATTTTCCATCACCATCCGGCAACAGCAAAATGTCACCTCGCCAACCCCCTCCACTCTTACACAAAATCGCGCACTCACCAACGTGCATGGGCGTGCCGGCGGCGGACATGGCGGCGGCGGCGGCCTGGCTGGCGGCGATCGCCTTGGCCGAGGTGGGCTGCGCAGGCAGCGGTTGCGCGCGCGTCGGCACCACAGCGGCGGGCGTCGGGGCGGCCACGGGTTGGCCACCCGCTGAGTAGGTAAATACATATTTGGATTGAGTGTCATGGATTTTAAGAAATGGAAAGAATGAAACATTTCAGGAAAAATTAACTCCGCCCAGCGTCCAAACGGATCCCGATCCCAAAAATTTTCAGGATTTTGCGGTCCCGATGCCTAAAAATTTTATAATCCCGCGTCCGATCCCAAAAAATTGGTAACTTCATTAGATGCCACTTTTGCACTAATAAGCACTCCAAGTTTCCACTGTATGCCACTTTTCTGGCATACAGGTGCGTTTTTAGAACATTGTTTATGACAAATTAAAGAAAAAGACCTTTACAATCAGAACTTTTTTCCAAAATCCCGATACCGAAAAAAATGTCAATACCGGTCCAGATCCAGGTTTTATCAAGCACAGAAACAACAAAACACAACCATACCAGGTCTCTGATCAGTCAATCGTCTGTCGGTGGGCCTGGAAGACACGGTGGCGGCCTCGAATTGAGCCAGCGACGCCTTCGAGTAGGGCAGCACGGCGATCGACTGGCCGTGCAACTGCCGGCCCGACAACTTGTCCAGACAGCGGCGCTGGGAGCCCTCGCTGCCCATCACCACCTGCGACAAGAGAAAAGGGGTGGAAAGAACGACATATAACGAACTATAAAAAAAACAACTTTTTTCAACGACCTATTTTTTAACGGTTTTTTTTATTCATGAAATTTAACAACGGGTTCAATTAAGGCCTGAAATTGCCGTTTCGATCAAGCTTAACCGCATAGTTTGGCCCTAACGGCGATAATTCCCAGTTTCTCCCATACAAACTAACCAAGGCGAATCCTTTGGATTGTCCATTCGAATGGTTGTAATAAAATTTGATATCGATTATGTCCTCTACACCAATTTCGCGAACCTCCGCTGCTAGTTCCTACGTTGGGTGATGTGATGAATTGTTGTGAGGAAGGTGGAGGGAATTATACTCCAGTTACTTCACACCCTGCACGCGTGGTTCCCCTGGAAGCGTGCCAACAATTTTTTACGCATGAAATTTTCAAAAAAAAGTTGAAAAAGTCGTCGCTGCTATAACGCCACACGTTAACTTATTCACAACAATGATTCTTACCATCTTTTATACAAAAATCGCACGCTTTATCATCATTGGCACGCTTCCAATGAGAGACATAAGTGTGAAGGCAGAGTATCATGTCCGCCGAGTATACCACATTTATTTTACGCCGATTTCGCATAAGCATGTGAATTTTTAAACGAACTTTCGTTTGCCTGAAGCTACAAAAAAATCCAAGGCATAAATCCCACATAAATGTAAATTACGCGCAAACCCAAACCTTCCAACCAACCAAATCCGTAGTCCACCAAGTCATATTTCCCGCGTACACGCAGTACTTCCTGCCGGCGACGGTGGTCGCGCCGAAGCTGAGACTAGCCGCGCTGGACACGTTCTGGCTGTCCTTGTGCGACTGCGACCCGTGCGATGGGGAGGGGGATGCAGATGCGCTAGTGCTGGATGTCTGCTTCGCGTTGCTCCCTGGGGGGGGGGATTCGATGGTTAAATAATTGGATGAAAATTGTGAAGGATTGGGCCCACACAGTAGTTGACGTTTAAATTTGAGGCAACTAAATTTTGTGCTAATCAGGTGATTTCAACTTGTTGTGATAAGGCGTAGTTAATTTTATATCGTAACACTTAATTTTCATTGTTTCTGTTAAGTGTGTTACAGATTTTTTTGTGTTATTGAATTGACATACAGTTGACATTCATTAGCGATGTCAACTAGTGTTTGTGGGCCCACTGTACCTCCTACATCTTTGTGTTCCGTGTTGGTACTAAAAAATGGCACGAAAAGAAAACGAGCTACGACTAAGAGCATTATTCAGAACAAAGTGCGACCGACTCACTTTCTGTGAGCACAGCGTCAAACAGATCATTGTCGGTCTTGTTGACGCCAGCGCCGGGCGGCTCGTGGTCGTGACTGCGGTTCACGCGGCGCGGGTTGTCCTCGCCGCCATGGTCCAACCCCAGAAGGTCGTCGTCGTGGTCGACATCGCCGACACCGCCGCCGTTTAACTCGGCTGCGCGGCGTACTTTTGAGTTACTGGGAATTCAGTCAGGAGTAGTGATGTAAAAGCGCCTAGCGCTAGCGCCAAAGCAAAAAGCGCCATGCGCTATTTTGCTGTGGCGCCATTGGCGCCACGCTCATGAAAAGCGCCATGGCGTTTTGGCGCTCTTTTTTGTGGCGCCGGGAACAAAATACCTGGCGCTGGCGCCAAAGCAAAAAGCGCCATGGCGCTTGGCGCCATTTTGCTGACGCCATTGGCGCTTGGCGCTTGGGGTCGAAAAAGCTCCATGGCGTTTTTGGCGCTTTTCACATCACTAGTCAGGAGTATGTAGGAAAAAACGTAGTTCCACAGGCACAGGCACATCAATAGAACTAATAATAAAAATGCACATAAAGATGGCTTATTTCAAAGGTAAAACAAGTTTATACAGGTGCATTTTAAGTAGAAAAGTAGAAGTTTGGAAATGGACAACAGTAAACTACTCTTTTTGTGAAACCTTGTTTGTTAAGTGTCATGTCTGAAAAAAGAGAATAGACGCACGTTCATCCAAAATGTCACGTTCCTCTTGTTTGGTTGGCATCAGTGCCTCGTCAACATCATCGTCGCCACCGAGCATCTGCAACAAGGTTGCATATAAAAATGTTACAGAAAATTCACATACATATTTATAAATACACACAAAAATTCAAGAATTATTGAATAAAATAACCTCTGTCGCGTATACGGTAAAGAATAGGGTAATGACGAAAACAACCATGTATTTGAAAGCGATAAACGGATCACACTCATTTCACTTATTTTTCAGCACTAGGCGGTACACATAAAAAATAACATGTAGAATATAACAGGTAGAACAGAAAACCCCGCCAATAATCCAAATTGAAAAATACCTCGTGTTCATTTTCCATGGCGTTGCCAATCAGTCTCCGTTTGTGAAATTGCAATGCCAGCTCGTCAAAACTCGAGGCCTTAGAGCAGTCAGCCTTCGTAAACCCCTATAAAGTAGCAAAGCGACCCACTTTTCACTTTTCTTTTTTTAATTTTTTAAGAATTGTACCACTGAAAAAATATAAAGCTTGCAGCAAAGATCGACGCCTGCGAACAGAACTCGGTGATTTTGTCACAAATTTACCGTATTCTATGCAATATATAGTACCGCAAACTGAAAAATTATCCCTAACGACGGCTGCTCACGAAAATCTGTTCAAACGTTAAGGGTCAAATGAAATATGGACATCAACCAAGATACCGTAGTTTCAGTTGCCTCTTATGTTCACAAAGTAAGATTGATTTTTGTGAACTAGGTACTGTAGTGGCCACTGCATTCAAGTTGTACGCAATTTCAGATCTTTTTTGTATGAATAGCACTTGCTTGTAATGTATGGAGTTTTGTCGCAATATTTTGTCCTGTTTAGATATCGATATTTACGTTTCTGGGAGTTACAGCTAATTTGGAACGGTGCCAATTTTACAAAAGAAAAATTTCAGGTTGTGCTGCGGTCGTCGCAATGGCGTCTTATTTGACGGTACGCGTCCATCCGGTCGTCTTATTTTCAATGGTGGATGCCTACGAACGACGGTAAGTAATCACGAAACGTTTTGTTTCTAAATGGATCTGTCGTAATCACTACGATCGGGTCTACAAAAATATTTTGGACCAGTGCCAAAATGTCCGGAAATTGAACAGCTTATTCATTCCAGTTCCCTGCGACCCGGCGCAAATACGAAGGCAATTGGGGCGTTGTTGGGCAGTTTTGAGCGCAATGTAGTGCACATAGGAGCTTGTTACAGTGTGCCCTTCACAGAAGAAGGGGACACCCCCCAGCTTGACCCTGGGTACACGGACACCATGAAGGATATGTTTCTCAGGGCGGCCCCTTCTGAGCTGCCTGTCGGCTGGTTGGTTTGGTTTTTTGGGGTATAATGTTCTCGAAGTACGGTGATTTCGTTTCTCCGCTGGATGTTTTTCCATGGGAATGTGTTTTAATATGAGTGTTTCTGTGAACATGTTTTTTTCTTCGCTTTAGTTTGGTCTGGTCGACTGTCCGCTCAATGCACGACTTATGTTATGCTGTATCTCTTTCAACGATAACCCATCCTGCAGGTTCTCCACGGACGCAGAATTAGTCGAGACCGATCTGTCCTACCACGATTATTTCGTCCAGCTAGTAGCCAAATCGCACACCACCAAAGAGTCGCTTCCGTGCGTGGCCTTGCGCCTGGACACCACGCTGCGCACGGGACGCATGGGGCTGCGCGCCTACGTTAAGTCGGCCGCCGGCGTGCCGGGCATCGCGCAGCCCCACTGCGCCATGTTCACGCCCGTCGCGGTGGAGATCGACTTTTACAAGGGTGAAAGTGTCGCGCTGGGCTATGTGGCCAGGTTGGATGCTGACTTTGTGGCATAAAAAAAAAGTCGTAAGACATTAAAAGTGCCCTGTCGTTAAAGAGCGACGTTTGCCACACCATGTAATCGAGAATTCTTAATATGAGACCGGAGGTAGGGTTGGGAATTTCTAAATTTTCGGTTCCGGTTCGCGGTTCCAAAAGATTTCGGTTCGGGTATCGGTTCTCGGTTCCTGAAAATTTTCGGTTCCGGTTCTCGGTTCGGTTCTTAAACTCGGTTCCGGTTCGGTTCTTTCGGTTCTAAAATGATCAAAATTTCGGTTCCGGGTAATAAAATAATCGGGTATCGGGTAATAATCAACTGAACAACAGAAAAACAATATACCCAAGTTTACATGTGTACCGTATTTCCTCGAAATACCCCCGGGGGGGTATTTTTTCAGAGTGAGAATTTTGAGGGGGGTTAAACGAGGGGGGTTTATTATTTCAGCAGAAATTTTTTGAAAACCAAGTACTAAATTGTCGTCTGAAACGTACGCAGACGTCAAAAATGCAACAAAAATAGCCATTTATAAGACTCTAAAGACTTGTATAAGTGTGTAGACGTATATTCACTGTTCTCACATGACAGAGTCATTGTTTTTCACATGTGTTTTGCATTACCCAGATGACAAACCGCAGCCTTTGTCATTTACGTTCTCTATACACTAAATTTGGGGGGGGGTATTTCGAGGGGGGGTTATAAGTTCGGGGGGTATTTCGAGGGAGGGGATTATAAGTTCATAGTGTCCATTTTGAGGGGGGGGGGGTCTTTCGAGGAAATACGTTAAGTACATTGGTTGGATATTTCATACTACAGGAGCATATCACAGCTTATTATTTCATGGTAGAATGCAGAAATCAGAGTTGTTAAAATAATACTGGTATTTAAAAAAGTGTAAAAGCAAACATATACGTTTTCTGTACTCGCGTACTTTCAAAAAGTGCACGAGTAAATGAGTACTGGTATTTTTTAAGGAGGAGGAAACGGAACGTAAATGGAGGCGTACTTTTACTGGAGGAAACGTAAATGTATTTATGTAGTACGCGAGTGAGCACGTGTATTATTTTGAGTACAAACATAAATAACTTTTGCCAACTACGGTTAAAACTGCCACAAAACTAGGGTGTCAAAACAATTTTTTGACGGAAAACGGAAACGGAAACGGAAAAAATTTTTCAGAGGCCGGAAAACGGAACGGAAAACGGAAAAAAATTTGCACTTGGCGGAAAACGGAAACGGAAACGGAAAAAAAATTTCAGCGGCCGGAAAACGGAAAAAGAGGCCGGAAAAACGGAAACGGAAAAATCAAATTTGCACGGAAATAGAAAAACTTGCTGAAATTTTGCCAGAAATTGGATAAAATTTGCTGAAATTTTGCTGGAAGTGGGAAAAATTTGCAGTAATTTTGCTGGAAACGGGAAAAAATTTACATCATTGACAATCTGCATGAATTTTCACCAGTTTGGCTGATCAGAAAACAGAAAGTTGAGCCACAAAACGGTAAAATGAGGCGGAAAAATGGAAAATTGAGGCAGAAAATGGAAAAAAAGGCGGAAAAACTGGAAATTGAGGCGGAAAATGGAAAAAAAGCGGAAAAACTGGAAATTGAGGCGGAAAACAGAAAAAAGGCGGAAAAACTGAAAATTTAGCCGGAAAACGGAAAATGAGCCGGAAAAACGGAAACGGAAAAAAAAGTTGCCGGAAAACGGAACGGAAAACGGAAAAAAAATTTCAGCAGCCGGAAAACGGAACGGAAAACGGAAAAAATTTGCTCGCGGAAAACGGAAACGGAAAACGGAAAACGGAAATTTGACACCCTACACAAAACCAATGATAACTACTACCAGTGATAATGTGTATACTGCAGTGACATTACACTGTTACACATTACGTGTTCAGAATTGCAAAATTCATCTGTTTGCAAAATGATTGCGCGGGAGCGTGTAATTTCACATACACTCCAGCGACATTACACCTTACAATGAAATCTACCATATCCCATCTGAATAAACGAACATACATAAAAAATTTCATCATATTTATCAAAGCAATTTGATAAATATGATGAAATTTTTCATGTTTGTTCTTTTATTCAGGTGGGATATGGTAGATTTCATTGTAAGGTGTAATGTCGCTGGAGTATATGTGAAATTACACGCTCCCGCGCAATCATTTTGCAAACAGATGAATTTTGCAATTCTGAACACGCACCAAGATGTTCAGCTGCTCTTTTAAAGGCTTAGATGTAGGTGTTGAAAAAATGCTGTTTAAAAACTTTAAGATTCCTAGAAAATTTCGGTTCTTTCGGGTATTTACTTCGGTTCCGGGTATGAGTGCCGGTTCTCGGTTCCGGTTCGGTTCCCAAGCTCGGTTCCGGTTCTCGGTTCCAAAATAGTGCTCAGTTCTCGGTTCGGTTCGGGTCGGTTCCCCAACCCTAACCGGAGGTCTTCAAAACTGTTCCAATTTGTGTAAAAAAATTATCTTGGGAAAAATTGTCATTTTGCTGTCATGAAAAAAGTATACTTTTAACGAAACGAGAATTTATTTTCGGTGGGTCCAGACCCTGCGGTAAAATTTAGCATTTCCATCAACGCAGGGGTCTGCAAGATCGGCGGCGAGAGGTTACTTTGTCGTCCGGATTGAACGAATTGTCGACAGCCGTCAGTCGCATGCTTGAAGCGCTGCAACAGGTGACCTTTACAAGGGCTGAGAATGGATGCCTTATTGTTTTTATCTATGGTTGATATTTATCGGTGATCCTGTCCTGTGCCACTTCCTTACACTAAAAATGCATGCAAACTGTAAAACGTCTTTGTCATTTCTCATGCAAATGTGAAATTACTCACGCCTCGGTGCAAATTTTACCGTGTGCTTTACAATCATTTTACAAACATTGGCAATAATTTCGAAGTCCCCACATTCTGTCGAGATATGTGTCTTCACTCCAATCTTCTGGTTTTCAGGTGAGAAGCTACGTGGCCTCTGCGCGCGACAATCCAACTGAAGCGGATGCAAAAATCGGACGAAAATTGGCGGAAATTGTGGCCACGGCGCAGCAGGCGGTGGCGCAGACCAACGTCGACCAGCTGATCGCTTCCGGCATCAGAGTTGGTTTATAAGATATCCTTTTGAATTACCGGGGGCTGTCTTGACTAATGACTATTTAATGAGAATAACTTTTCAAATCGAATGTCTTCATCGACAACTCGTTGATCTCTAAATAGTAAATACCGCACATGTTCCGGTGCAGCTTCAGTCAGTATACCGTATTTGCTTGAATAGTTGATAATGAGTTGATAGAAACAGGCTTGAAAATTTTGACGAAATAATAATTCCCCCTCTTGAATAATTCCCCCCTCGAATAGCCCCCCCCCTCAAAAATGTCTGACGAAATAATAATCCCTCAGTGGGATTATTCAACCAAATACGGTATCTATCAACATATGACTTGCTTTAATCAGTTTGTACATCATAGTTTGTCCGTTAGGCCCCACACGCTGGATGACAACTAAATTTTAGTGAATTATAATATTTCAATTTCATATGTGATAGAGCATAGTTAATCTTACATTATGACACTTCATTTCCGCTGTTTCTGTTAAGTGTGATATGTACTTTTAACAGATGTAGTGTTATTTAGTAGACATTGAGTTGACACGATTTTGCGATGTCAACTTGCGTGTGTGGGCATTTCGTTCACATTCTATACTGAGAATGCATGGATTTTTCGTGGGGGGATTGAGGATTTCATTGGGCTGATTGAATAAATTTTTCGATTTCACAAATTCTTTCTCTGCGCAGGACCACCTTATGGTGATGTATTTGGCCCAGTTGGTACAAACTCAACTGACGCTGTACAAAAATATGGTATCCGTGTGATAAGTTAATGATATCCCGTTGCGTTTTTTGGGTGTTATCTCGTTAGTCGTTGCACAACGTTTTTCGTTGTTTTTTTACCAATTATTTCACGATTTTTGTGTGATAAAATAACAGATTACTGTGAAGAAGCGATATATTGAATTGGAGACATTGGAGACAATAACTTTACTTGTAATGAAGCGGTTTTTTTGAATGAACGTGGAGCGAAGATTGTTGTTATATTGCTTGTGATTTGGTGGGCAGCATTATGCTCCAGGCTCGCGGTCAACTACTTACCCTGTTTTACGTTGCTTTTTTATCCGTTTTGTGTTCTGTTCGCTTGCGCATGCACCCCCCCCAATACTGAACCCCTGGCCCTGCCATTGAAAAAGTTCCCCTGTTGCCGAGTGAGGAAAGAATGACTCCCCTTTGAATCCCCCTAGTATTGGATGAAATTCACATTGCATGTATTAGAATTAACATTTGTAATTGCTTTTTTTCTTTTGCATCTTTTCATTAATATTTTTGATTGTATGAATTCGTACTTGGAATAACACTGTATGAATTCGTACTTGGAATAACACAATCAATTACATACTCCATTCAGGGCCGTATCCAAGGGGGCAGGGGGGGGGGGGCTGCAGCTAGGGTTGGCCGATGTTTTTTTTAAAACGTTTTTTTAACGTTTTTTAATAAAAAAAACATGACGTCCGAAATGTTTTTTTTTTAAACATCGACCGAAATTTTTAGTACTAAGCACTAGGTATTTTGCAAAATTTTTGCGCGCAAGCGCGCAATTTCACGCACAAATTGACATTGGTGGTTGTGTTCATTGGTTTTGTGGCATTTTTAGATCAAAGTATCCATTTCTATGTGCTACCATGGGTTAATAAGCCGTCATATGCTGCTGTACTATATAATATTGAGGTAATATGCTTCCATGTACCTCCACAGTGTGTAGCTTCACTCCCAAAGTAACAAGCTCGTCTTATAACCTTGTTTGATCACTATTCTGTGCCAAACTTTACCTGAAGTCACGAACATTTGACTATAAGGCGATATACGAACGATATGTCGACGAAAAATGGATATTTTTGACACCAATCACCACTTATAATGCTATCCCATGGCTCCACAGCCATTATATGGTCATATATAACATCACAGAGTATTGCCACTGTCTGATATACCTATATATGTTGACACAAGGTCATATCTAGGAGCTTTTTAAAAAACGTTTTATAAAACATCCAGTTAAAAAAAAAAACGTTTTTTTTCCAACCCTAGCTGCAGCCCCCCCCCCCCCCCCCTCCCGGGGCGAGACCAGAAAGTGACCGGAAAATGCGACTTTTTCAACGTCAGGGTCAAAAATTTTGCGCGCAAGCGCGCATTCTTGACCAGACATAAGGTATTGTCATCAGATTTGCTCCATGTGGCCGCAAATCGCTATAAATACACTCAATGTTGAACTTTTCGCTGTTTTGTATGTAAATTTACATACATATACAGCATTCCATGGCGCTGGCGCCAACGCCAATGGCGCCATGGCGTGGCGCCTACTAATGGCGCCAGCGCCATTCAGCCACTATGTAGCTAAAATTTTCGGGGGGGGGGGCTGAGCACCCCCCCTCGCCGGCCTCCGTAAACAAGCAGCCCCCCCCCGCTCAAAAATCCTGGATACGTCCCTTCAAATAATAAGTTTTTGAAATTCTCCCTGAAATGAAACTGCTGAAAAGAAACAACTCCCTTTAAATATCTCTTTGGTAAAAAGACTGACAAAATCAAAACTCACCCTCGGGACTTGTGTGGATTTACAGCAAGTTCTGCAAATTTAGTCTGCTGGAACTCTGCCCTGTCAATTGACAAATTTCGGCTATTTCAAAAGCCACCCCCCCCCCCCCCCCGAAGGACGAATCAAGCTTCGGTTAACCTGTGCACATTCCCGAGAAACGGAGACATCACTGATATCTGTCAAGTGACCAGATTTCTTATTGGAAATCGCTAGTTTAGTTCCACAGCCGAAATATTACAACAGTGTTTACGCTTTTGAGAGTTAAATACCAGAGTTGTTAAAAGTACTGAACTTTTTTTAAAGTAAACGTAACGATTTTTTTCAATGCTATCGCCGCTGAGTACAGGAAACGTAAAGTATTTTTTTTATGCTGCGTAAGGTGAGTAACCGTAAATACCAGTATTTTTCTTCTGGGAAAACCTAAAAGCAAGAATCTGTTTTGATTTTAGATTTAGGAAAACATGAAAATTAGTAGAAGTAAAAATTAGAGTACCGTATTTCCTCAAAATACCGCCCGGGGGGTGGTTGTTTCATAGTGCTCCCGAGAGGGGGGGGGGGTATTTCGAGGGGGGGGTCATTATTTCGCCAGAATTGTTTTGAAATCCTAGTACAAAATCGTTGTTTGTGATGTGCGCTGGGGTAGAAAAATGCATCAATAACTAGGGTTGGCCGATGTTTTTTTAAAACGTTTTTTTTTTCGTTTTTTTTATTAAAAAAACATGACGTCCGAAATGTTTTTTTTTTAAACTACAGCCGAAATTTTTTGTACTAAGCACTAGGTATTTTGCAAAATTTTTGCGCGCAAGCGCGCAATTTCACACACAAATTGACATTGGTGGTTGTTTTCATTGGTTTTGTGGCAATTTTAGCATCAAAGTATCCATTTCTATGTGCTACCAGGGGTTAAAAAGCTGTGATATGTTGCTGTAGTATACAATATTGAGGTAATGTGCTTCCATGTACCTCCACAATGTGCAACTTCACTCCCAAAGTATCAACCTCCTTTTATAACCTTATTCCATCACTATTCCGTGCCAAACTTTACCTGAAGTCACGAACATTCGACTATAAGGCAATAAACAAACGATATGTCGACGAAAAATGGATATTTTTGACACAAATCACCACTTATAATGCTATCCCATGGCTCCACAGACATTATATGGTCATATATAACATCACAGAGTATTGGCACTGTCTGATATACCTATATATGTTGACACAAGGTCATATCTGGGAGCTTTTAAAAAAAACGTTGTTTTTTTTTTAAACATCAAGTTAAAAAAAACCGTTTTTTTTTCAACCCTATTAATAACTGACATGTATAGACTCAGGGACGTACGCAGGATTTTTGAGCGGGGGGCGGATTGTATACGGAGTCTGGCGAACGGGGGGGGCGGCGCCCCCCCCCCCCTAAAATTTGGCCTTATAGTAAAGGAATGAGCCATGGCGCTGGCGCCATGGCAGTATTGGCGTTGGCGTTTGCGCCAACGTCTACTATATAGGTATCTATTTATACCCATATATCTGGTTCTAGGACCACTTTTGGCACTGTTAGACACTTTAGTAATGGAATTTGACAGATGAAAATACATGCTAAAGTATGGGGCGGTGATTTGCAAAAAATTTTTGAAGTGCCCACAAATTCGCCTCAGAAGAGTGCCATTTCTGGCAAATTTTTCCCTACGGCTCGTGAACGGGGGGGGGGGGGCGGCCGCCTCCCCCGCCCCCCCCCCCCTGCGTACGTCCTTGTATAGACTCCTGTATACTAATATTAGTATGTAGATGGTATAAACACTGCTCTCACGTGATTCCGACATTGTTTTAACGTGTGTTCTGCACTACGCAGAACACAAACTGCAGCATTTGTCATGTACGTTCTCTTTACACTCAATCTGGGGGGGGGTATTTCGAGGGGGGGGGTGATTGTTTCATAGTGGTCTCGACAGGGACGTATCCAGGATTTTTGAGCGGGGGGGGGGCTGCTTGTTTACGAGGGCCGGCGAGCGGGGGGGGCTGAGCCTAGGGTGTCAACTTTCCGTTTTCCGCTTTCCGCTTTCCGCAGGCAAATTTTTTTCCGTTTCTGTTTCCGTTTTCCGGCTGCTAAATTTTTTTTCCGTTTCCGTTTTTCCGACCCATTTTCCGTTTTCCGGCTTAATTTTCAGTTTTTCCGTCTTTTTTCCGTTTTCCGGCTCAATTGTCTGTTTTTCCAACTTTTTTTCATTTTCCAGCTCAATTTTCTGTTGCCGAACTGGTAAACATGCATGAAGATTCATAATTATGTGAATTTTTTTTATTTCTAGCAAGATTCAGCAAATTTTTTTATTTACGGATAAATTTCTGCAAATTTTTTCCCATTTCCGGCAAAATTTCAGCAAGTTTTTTCTGTTTCCGGCATAAATGCAGCAAATTTTTCCGTTTCCGTTTCCGTTTTCCGGCCTTTCATTTTTCCGTTTTCCGTTTTCCGGCAAGTGCAAAAAATTTTCCGTTTCCGTTTTCCGGCAAGTTCAAAAAAATTTCCGTTTCCGCCAAAAAGTTTTTGTTGACACCCTAGCTGAGCCCCCCCCTAAATTTTTTCCCTGTATAGGGACGAAAAGGTGTTTTGGCGCTAGCGTCATACCAAGACGCCACGCCATGGCGCTATTGGCGTTGGCGCCAGCGCCAGGAACCGCTTTATATAGATGTAAATATGCACACATATGCAGCGAAAGTCGCAAACATGTGTTCATTTTCCAGGATATCTGTTTACGGGGACCGATCCGATAAAACTACAATGTATGAGGAACAAATTGCGCGCTTGCGCGCAAAATTTTTAAGAAACATTGGATAATGTATAGAAAAATTGCATTTTCCGGGACTTTTTAGGTCTCGCCCCGGGAGGGTGGGGGCTGCAGCCCCCCCCCCCGCCCCCCCCTGTATACGGCCCTGGGTCTCGAGAGGGGGGGTATTTCGATGAAATACGGTAGTCGCTTTCCTGACCCATCGCGACTTCTATCATTTCCGCTGGCATTTTTGCAGCGTTTTCAATTTGAGTGGTGTTTGCTTTTGATGCACTCCAAAAAATTTGCTCAATTACGTTTTCTACTTGCGTACTTTCAAAGAAGTACGCGTAAAGGTGAGTACTGGTATTTTTTTGTCAGAGGAAACGTAAATGTATTTAGTCCGTATTCGATACGTAAACGTATTTAGTCCGTACTATGTGTATGTAATTATCGAGTAAACGTAAATATGTTTTAACAGCCATGTTAAATACGTAAGTACATGTTCGTGTCTTCATTATCCGCTCTGGGTGGCTCAAATTTTGTTTCTGGCACATTTCATCGCACCGTGGACATTTTATTTACGGTGTATACTGTGTGGGCACGCTGTATAAATAGTCAACGGGCGTTTTCATGTTTGCGGGCGTTTTCATGTTTGCTTGTTGTTTTTTGAAAACGTTGGCCGCTGTCGGAATATTTATTTATGGACATTGCAGTGGTAATTTCCGAAGAAAAGACGCCCTTCCGCCGCAGCCGTCGGCATGATGTGTCCTTGATGCATGAGCACTTTGGTGTTTTCAGATGCGCTTTGTAGTGTGAATAGATAGGGAAAATTTGAATGGAATTGCGTGCGCGGTTTTTGGGGTGGGGCCAATGTTCGCTTGTTTCCTGTAATGTTAGCGCTGGCACCCCCGTGCATAGGTATTTTAGATTTCGACACCCTGGGGGTTGAATATATAAAAGCAAATCGCACCCGCGGGTTCAATATAAAGGGTTTTTCATTGAGTAGAAGGCAGAAAAGCGAGAAAAATCGCTAAAAATATGTATAATTACATGCAGATGGTACAAATATAGCTGAAGATATTACAAAGTACAGGTATAGCTGAAGATAGGCAAAAAGGAACATGAACTGGTAATATTTAATATAGCATGTATTTGTGCGACTAAATGTTTTGTTTTCAATTTTTCCCTGTTCTAGCTATTTTTGCTCTATTATCCTCATTTTGTGTGGAAAATAGGGTGTCAATTATTTGTTTCTTTTTTTATGAATGTGAATTTCAGATTTTTGGTTGCTGAATTTTTTGGCACATTTCTGTTCTTTTCTGCCAAATTTTCTGTTATTCTGCCTCATTTTACATTTTCTGACAAATTTTCTGTTTTAGCCAAGCTGGTTAACCTCTGTGCAGGTTTTTCAATTATGCAAAAAATGGTGTTTCCCGCAAAATTTCATAAATTTTTTCCCATTTCTGGCAAGAATTTCTGCTAAATTTCTCTGTTTCCAGCAAAAATTTTGCAAATTTTTATATTTCCATGAGAATTTTTCTTTCCATTTTCAGTGCTTTCCTATTTTCTGGCATTTCATTTTCCATTTTCTGGCAAGTGCTAAATTTTCTCTGGTTCCATTATCTGGCCGGTGCAAATTTTTTTTTGTTTTTACAAAATGTTGGCAACAGACTTTCAACTTCTACAATGGTGTCATCGCAATGTGTGATTTGCACATTCAAGGCGCTAAAATTTAAGCTTTTAGCAAGATGATGGTCAATTGGTCTATTACATGTTTTTCTCAGTAGTGACAACCATGTTTGTAACTGTTTGGATTCAACTTAGTGATGGTTTACTGGGTGTATGGGATGGACTGCCGACCGTAGGGGGGCGCGAGCGCTATCGATGTCTTTGTGATGCGCAGCTGGCGTGGGCTACCAGTCCAAGTGGTTTTTCAAATGCCGCTCCATTGCGCTTTCAAACAAATTTTTATTTTCTGAATTTTTCGGCTATGGGAAGTTGCAGTAGTTGTTCATAATTTATCGTTTGAGTAGGAATCCGCTGACTTAGCGATGAAAAACGCCCAGTTCACATCGCACATGTGTGATGAAATTTGAACATGTGTGATCATATTTTTTTTCGTCTTTAAGTTTTGTTCGTTTGGTAAATCGATTTTTTATTTCAAATCGCCTTGCGTTTTTTCTATTTATGTCTTGGTTTGAGTTATTTGTTTGTTCTCAAAAAAAGTTTATCTTAGCATTCCGAAAGACATGGTGACACAGTGATTCCCACTGGTGACCAACTTTCCACGCTACCTTGGCCATGTAGCTGTTTTGCTACAGCTTACATGCTGTGATAAATTTTGTCGTCATGCTGACAGCTTTTAAGAGTATTTACCTTTGGTTTACACAGCCATTTCTAGCCAAGTCAAAAATCGCTAATGTCAAACGCTTGAGAGTGTAACGCATGCGTACTTTTTGAGTAGTACAGCATGTCAGTAATACCAATAATCTAAATAGTTATGATGTTCATTTCGATATATCTTGACGAGGTTGACCGAGCATTTGTGTAAAGTCGTGTGTTGTGTTATCAAATGAATACAATTGAAATTTGCCGGCGTGTTTCAGTAAATTGAGTGTAAATATGCTCAATTTCGGTGGCAATTATCATGTAATCATCAGGACTTTGACTTGACTGCATTGATTGTGGCAAATGCAGCGCCAAAGTGTTCGTTTGAAAAAATATCTTACTTCTATCATTCTGAAGAGAGGTCAATGAGGTGTCAGTCTGCGAAAAACCTGTCGTCTTACTTCATGCATGGTGGTCCGTGTGATTATATATTTTTTTTATCAGCAATATTTCTGAGTTTTTGGCGACCACCGTGTGCAACCGGCTGTCATCCAATTTACTATCCGAAATTTTTTCACTTTTGATACGTCTGACCCCTTCACAAATTTATTTATTGCGTCGCATCTTTTTTTTATGAAACTCCACTTTTTGAGTTGATTCCCATTTTCACCATTATTCGTGAAAATTTGTTTGATTTTGATAAGCTCTGAAACACGATGCCCATCAAACTGCCTTAAACTGTTTGCCTTTCATTTTATTTCATGTTTGCACAAACCTGTCGCTGTTATTGCACATTGTTGGTCATCATCATTTCGTAAAAACGTACATGTATGGATATGCAAATACTAGTTGTTTTTACGCAGGGAGTATACTACCGTATATCCTCGAATAAGACCCCATGGTAGTTATTTTTTCACTTGACGTTTTGGAGGGGGGAGTTATTTTTCCCCAGAACTTTAACTTTATTCATTGTATGAATGCATTCCATGCAACCCCACACACACTAGTTGACATCGACGCAAAAAGTCAACTGGTTCCGTTCCCAATTCAAAGCTTGCGTTTGAACGTCGTTCGTCGGCTCGTCAGCACGCTTTGTGTCGGTATCGGCACCAGTTGACATTTGGTGTCGATGTCAACTAGCGTGTGTGGGTCCAAACTCGTGTAACTGTTCAACAACAACAGAAACAAGGTATTCATGCTGAAATTCATATTCATCGGCATCTGAATCATTCAAATACACATCGTGGATAAACATATCCAATACACGGAGGGAGGAGTTATTCAGGAGATGGATTTGTTCAAGGGGGTATTTTTTCCTCACCTAGCCAACGGTTGGGAGTTATTCAAGGGGAGGTCTTATTCAAGGATATACGGTATACAGAATCTTTTTTGCTGGCTTTTCATTGATTTTGTGCCATTTTAGTGCCACAGCTTGGCGCGTAATAATAAGCCGTAAGATGTTAGTATAGGTAGTATTTGAAATCCAATGTCCCTCTTCATGCTCCATGAATGAATCATATGAAGGGTGTGCTTCTAAAAGTACCGATCTACAAATTTTTCAAATTTGAGTTAGGACCATTTTTGGGGTCCCCATAAAAATGCGCTTCAAAAATATATATAATATGTGGGGGGTGCGAAATTCAATTTTGAGATATGGGGGGTCGAAAAAAGCAAAAAAATCGCAAATTACAGTTTTTGAAATTTTAAAAGTACCGATCTACAAGCTTTTTCAGCTTTTGTGTCTTTAAAAGTACCGATCTACACACTTTTTTCAAAACTGTTCTTTGAAATGTACCGATCTGCACATTATTTTTTGTGCTTCTAAAAGTACCGATGTCAGATCGGCGTCCGCTTGCGCAAAAACTCATTTTGTGCTTTTTTATTATGGGTAAAAGTACCGATCTACAGCTTTCTGATTTTGTGCTTTAAAAAATACCGATCTACACGCTATTACCAATTTGTTCCTTTCAAATGTACTGTACTGCAAAAATACAATTCCCTAAATTTTATATAGCTAGTGTTATGTGTATAATCAATGATTATACCCATGCATGTGGATACCCAACAATATGGCCGAAATACCCTTACCCAAAATTCCCATACCCAATACCCATGTATGGGTATTGCATGCTCCAAACTTTCAATCGCGATTATCTCAAAATCGATTTTTTGTAGATCGGTACTTTTAGAAGCACACCCTTCATATGTAACTTTCTAGCATTAGCCTTCTCTTGTAGGCTCATTTGAACATGTTTGCCTATCCAACTAGTGATCTAACAGCGCCATGTCGCTTTTGGCACTTGGCGCCATGTAGGGTTGGGACGATATATCGTATCGAATATCGGATATCGACTATTTTTTCATATCGAATATCGATATCGAAAATTTTGAAAAATTATCGAATATCGATATCGAATATCGACCATTTTTTTCTCGATATTTTCGATATTCTATACTCCCTAGGCCTGACTTCAAATAAGCCAGGAATGGTACTATTAGAGAGCGATTTCATAAGCAATTTTAACAAATTTTGCGCGCAAGCCCGCACTTTGTTCTCACATGACTGGTATTTTTGTTTCAGCACTTGCGGCAGCATCAAATCTTGTGCAAATGCTCTCTCAGATGTTCACAAAAGAGTATATGTATGTTTAAAAGCTACTTACACCATGGAAACATCAATGGCACCATGGCATGGCACCTACAAACGGGGCTGGCACCTTTTCCTTACCACATCTGTCACATTTTTAAATCATTTTCTCATTTTGATCATTGTGTGCCATTTAAATTTGTATCATCTACTTTTCAGTAGAGATGATCAGTTGGGTTTGTGATCAAATGGAAATGCAATATGCCAAATGAGATATGCCCTGCTATACCAAAAGCAAAATATCGAAAATATCGGAATATCAATATCGAATATCGAGCATTTTTTAATATCGAGTATCGAATATCGATATCGAGGGTAGGGTTCAAACGGGATCCCGATCCCGATCCCGGATCCCGTGAAATTCCGGGATTTAGCAATCCCGATCCCGAAAATTTTCAAATCCCGATCCCGAGAAACTCCCAAGTCCGGGATCCCGATCCCGGAAAAATTAGTGGAAATAATAAAAAGTGAAAAAATGACATTTTTGCATGCAAAAATGTGAACACAAACCCCCAGCGTCCATTTTATGCCAATTTTCTGGCATCCAACAGTGTTTTGAGACCTTTATGAACAACTGTGGATGCCAGATCATTGGCCAAAATCTCTATCCCAAGACCCCAATCCCGATCCCGAAAAAATGCCAATCCCGATCCCGATCCCGTAACCCCAATCCCGGCCAATCCCGATCCCGATCCCGAAATCTCAAAAAAGCAATCCCGATCCCGATCCCGAAAAGTCAATCCCGTTTGAACCCTAATCGGGGGTCCATATCGTATCGATATCGAATATCGAGTTTCAGAAAAAAATATCGAATATCGATATCTAAAGTCGTATCGTACCAACCCTAGCGCCATGCCCATGAGAGCGCTTTGATAAAACTGTTTTGGTTTAAAAAATCAATTAATTTTTTTAAATTTTTTGCAAGCTGCATGGTCACGGCAACTGGTGATGTTATTTGCATAATAGGTATACACTATACACCCCAGGGGTCTCCTAGGGGGGGGGCTGGGGGGGGGCTGCCCCCCCCCAAATCGGCCAGCTATCTATCTATCCCGGAGGCCGCTCAGCTATCTATCTATCCCGAGGCAAAATTTTCGGCTACTACCCCGAAAGACCCCCCCCCAAATCGCTCAGCTATCTATCTACCTGGAGTGGTTTTTGAGAAATTTTGCCCCGATTTTCACTCAAAATCCCCAATTTTCGCACTTTTTTATAGTTTTTCACCTTCAAAATCGTGCTTTCCGGCTATATACATGGTTATATACCTATTTTTAGCCATTTTATACCTACTTTTGGCTACTTTTAACTGATTATTAGCGATTTTTTCCCCTTTCTGCCTTCTTAACCTTGAAAAAGCCTATATATTGTGCCCCCGCCAGCCCCCCCCCAAGCCCCCCCCCAGCCCCCCCCCAGCCCCCCCCCAGAAAATTTTTTCAGCTATCTATCCCTCCGGAGGAGCGATTTGCTATCTATCCAGCCCCCGCGAGGGCCAAAATCCTGGAGACCCCTGATACACCCCCTCCACCTGTGTGCTGTGCACATGAATAGCGCTTACAGCTTTACAGCAGCTTCTATCTCTCCTTGTTTTGTTACTTTTTGGAAATGATTTGAATCATTGTAAATGGAACCGTTCGTATTAGGCTTCGACATTTTGTCGTCCATGGTCTGGTTTGAACCCTGTTTTGTATCACACCGTATCACTTCACGCCAAATCTACCGAGCGTTTCCACTAAAATCAACATGTCTTTTTCGCAGACACATTCCAATAATACGTTCTACAACAATTCAAAGCGATCGCTATTAACATTGGCAGCGCGCCAAGATACAATCGACTTGGAATAGTGCCAAGATGTACCATATGTCTGAGGCGAATGCGCAGGTGTGCCCGCGCTGTGATAAGCGGGTGTACTTTGCGGAGCAGGTGGTCGCCCTGGGGCGACACTGGCACAAGGCGTGCTTCCTGTGCGGTCGGTATTGGGGTTAGGGTTGGAAAAAAAACGTTTTTTTTTTAACTCGATGTTTTTTTTTAAAAGCTCCCAGATATGACCTAGTGTCAACATATATAGGTATATCAGACACTGGCAATACTCTGTGATGTTAAATATGACCATATAATGGCTGTGGAGCCATGGGATAGCATTATAAGTGGTGATTTGTGTCAAAAATATCCATTTTTTGTCGACATATCGTTCGTATATCGCCTTATAGTCGAATGTTCGTGACTTCAGGTAAAGTTTGGCACGGAATGGTGATCAAACAAGGTTATAAAAGGAGGTTGTTACTTTGGGAGTGAAGTTACACACTGTGGAGGTACATGGAAGCACATTACCTCAATATTATATATTACAGCAACATATGTCGGCTTATTCACCCATGGTAGCACATAGAAATGGATGTTTTGATACTAAAAATGCAACAAAACCAATGAAAACAACCACCAATGTCAATTTGTGTGTGAAATTGCGCGCTTGCGCGCAAAAATTTTGCAAAATACCTAGTGCTTAGTACTAAAAATTTCGGCCGATGTTTTTTTTAAAAAAAAAACATTTCGGACGTCATGTTTTTTTTTAAAAAAAAACGTTTAAAAAAACACATCGGCCAACCCTAATTGGGGTTGCTTTTGGTTGTGTCGTTTGACACTGTGTTGTTTTGTGGGGTTCGGCTGGTGATACTTTGTAATGTTTGTGTAATTGGCGCACCGCACACTGCAAAGTGTAACGATCGGGTCCGGACGTTTTAATTTCCGCCCGGGCAGAATTATAATCTCAGTTCGGACGATTTTATTTACGACACATCTAAAAAACTACTGAAAATTGGGTCGGTTCGGACGATTTTTAATTCCGCCTTTGAATTCCACCCATGTAAAAATCGTCCGAACTTCCCGTTACACTTTGCAGTGTGCGGTGCGCCAATATGTAAGTAATTTGAAAAATGAAAATTTGATGTAAGGCGGCGTTTACACGGATTTTCTGTGACGACAAAAAATGGAATTTTTCAACTGTTCTTGTGGAATCAACGTAAAATATATTACATGTGTGATACCTCAATTGATTGTGATTGTGCCAGCTTCACTGCCTGGGGCAAACATCAAATTCCATAATTTCCCTAATCACGCACACTAGATCACACTTTTTGCATATTGTCGTAGGTTTGTCGGAGGGTTTGTTCTACGCGACCTCGCTAGCGACCTAAATAAAAAGTTTATGTAAGTAAAAAGTCTGATAAAATATGGCACTATTCCATTGTCGATGTTCTATCGAGAAGTGCCCTATACTACACTCTGTATTCATCCTAAACACCTCCCTCAAAGCTTGCACCCACTCGCAGTATTGTGCAACAAGCGACTAGACTCGCGCACGGGGGCCGACCACCAGGGCCAGCCGTACTGCACGCACTGCCACCGGGCCAACTTCGGCCCCAACGGCTACGGGTTCGGCGGCGCCGCAAACTGCGCCACCACGCTGAGACAGATCAATGGAAATGCTGTGGCGGGAGAGAACCAAAGGTGGGTTGGGGAAAGTGGTTTGCTGGTTGTTTTTTTTGAAGTTCTTTCAATGTTTTTCTGGCAAATCCCTTTGCACGTGAGCGATTCGGGGTTGTAGTCTGTAGAAACCCAAATATATGGCCGGCTGCCAATGGATCGAGTGTGTAAATGTGTGACGCGTGTGGGTAGTTATCTGCCTAGGTAGTCAGTTACGTACCACTGTTTCCACTCTAACTTGCGTATTTTCACTTACGCGTCACTAAAAAAACTTTGTCATCAATAGGATCAACTTACCGCTCACAGTGTTACTTTTACATATCATGTGCCACTTCTCTTACACCGGTGCATGTGTTCGTCCTTGATGCCTTTCGCCCTTAAACTGCAAGGAGACCCCATTTTCTAGAGCGCGGCCCGCCTCCGAGGTGGTGGGCGTGACGACCGCGCAGCACCTGCGCGCAGACTCGTCCGACACGGGCTCCGGCAGCCGCGGTCAGTTCAGTTGCCACTGCCGGACCCTGTAAAATGTCAAATGTCACGCAAAATGTCAAAAGTCATTGAAAATATCAAACGGGTTGCCATTTTACAGGGAATGAATTGTCCATGACTTTTGACACTTTGCATGATATTTTACAGAGTCTGGAAGTGCTCCAGCTCCTTTCTAATTTCGTCTGCTCAGTGCTCGTAATTTTCATGACTGCGGGCTTCGTGTGTGTTCTGAATAGACAATCACGTCTGTTGTAGGCTCTTCACCGCTGCTGTCGCCGACGGCCGACTCGCACCGCTGGAGCAGCGTGAATCCGGCGCCGCGGCGGCCGGCCGTGGCCGGCGGCTTCGTGCCGCCCAAGCGCGACCTGTGCCGCCGCTGCGACAAGCCCGTTTACTTCGCCGAGAAGATTGTCGGCGCCGGACAAGTGTGGCACAAGTACGCTTTCATGCGATCTTTATCTTGGAATTGGCGTTTTGACCATTTTCGGTGGCGTTGTGGCTAGGGATTGTCGGAGATTTTAAACGGGGTCGTAAAAAAATTGTTCCATCCCTAATCGGGCTTAGCGGTTTGAACACAATGGCGGCCCACACACTAGTTGACGCATGTGTGTCGTCAACTGGTCTGTCAACTCAGATTTCCGCTTCACGTCTGGCTGTAATATTTATCTTTCAACATTGCTGTATGTGCACTTGGAGATTGCTCTGCGAGACATGAAGCCGAAATGTGAGTTGACACACATGTGTTAACTAGTGTGTGGGCTGCCAATAGTTCATCATGTGCATAGCGCAAAAGTGGCGCTGCACCGTTTCAGGGCCACCTGCTTCACGTGTCGCACATGCAAAAAGGGACTGCAGCCGGCCGCCCTCTGCGAGCGCGATTCGGAGATTTACTGCAAAAGTGGGTTGCTTTTATTTTGCATTATCTGGGCAGTCACAGAACCTGTAAATTGTCAAATGTCACGCAAAGTGTCAAAAGTCATGTAAAATGCCCTTACATGACTTTTGACATTTTTGCATGACATTTTATAGGGCATTTTACAGGGTCTGGGACTGGCACCTGTACACCCCTTCTATTCCTGACCTTACTCGCAGTGTGCTACGGGCGCGAATGGGGTCCCAAAGGTTACGGTTATGGTCTGGGAGCCGGTGTCCTGCAGTCTGAGGCGGCCCCCGAAAATGCCATTTTTGAGCCTCATATTGGCGACAGAGATACAGCCGCAGTCGATTATTGAGCCAGTTGGTGTATACGTGAGTGTATTAGTGTGTGTGTGTGTGTGTTTGTGAATTGCTGTGCAAATGTGTGTTTGTACAACATTCCTATCCTGGAGGTTATTTTTAGTTTACTCGCTGAACATGCTTAAATTCAATCTACCGAAAATGCCCAGTGGACTACAACGTGAAATTGGCAGTGCTGTTTTTTCACAAGCAGGTCTGACCCTGTGGACTAATGTTTCTAAAAACATCATTTGATCAATGGTGCTATGTAAATGGGTTGTACACTTCTATCGGTATCGACAGTCACGTACGGAAAGCGCCAAATAAACGCCCATATCACCATTCAAAAAAAAATTGTTGCAGATGGGCTACAGCAAGCTTTTTGGTACCATTTTAATGACATTGACGGCAGCCCGTTTTCTGCTGATATTTTTTTGCACGTTTTCTAAACTGCATCTGGCCCCTGGGTATTTCAGGTAGGAAAAGTAATGAATGTAAAGGAGTCGTTCTGAAACACTTCTGATGAGTTTTGGTATTGTAAGTATGTTTTCTCAACTGTGTATGAAATCCACGGATACCTAAGTGCATAAATACGTTTTCCCATGCTACGCACGATTCGCTCCATTGGTATTTTTGTAGGTATTTTAGTTTGTCTGTTTTGTATTCGATAATCGTTGTTTGTTTGTTTTTGAAGAACCGTTAACTGTCAAAATATGTGTCAAATGTCCCAGTGAAGGGATACGTCAGTTTTTCGTCCTATGGGCTATGCATATTGGAATTTTCTAGTGTCCATATGAGAGGAACTGATGATAATCCAAAGGTATTTTTGTCTTGTTGTATTCGCTTGAAATTGTTCCATATTGAGAGCAACCCAGGTATATTCAACTGACTGCAATCTTCGCACCGAATGCTACTATATATTTTGTTGAATCAAGTGACATGATAAATATTTATTGCGCTAAATCATTCCATAGCAAAGCAATGTCATTATGTGTTGATTTTTCAGATGAGATACGGTAGATAACGGTGCGAAGCTCGCAGTCGGTAAACGTTGAGAAGTTTCTGTGATGGACCGCAATTGTTGATCGTCAGTTACTATTCTACATTTTCCGATTATGATGTGTCGGCGTAATGTTGTTAAGCCAACTGAAAAGTCTATCTTACACACGTTGTAGTTTAGAAGGACGCAACAGTTTGTTTTATCTGCCAACGACATTTTCAGTTGACATGTGAGCGACCGCCTGTCACTGATTGTGTGACGCCAATGTTTTTATCATAAGTCGTTGCAGTTGTAAAAGTCATTGCTAGGTTTCCTTGTCTATTTATGTTGTCTTCATTGAAAATATTCGGTTGAGTGACATTATAAATTGAATGGTTTTTTATGTAAATTTAATGCTGGGACAATTTTTAATTTTCCTCAGAAGATATCTTAATCACCGAACTGATTGGTGACAGTTGTGCGAAACAACACGTTTGTATTGTTTTGTTTTGTTTTATCGCTATAGGATGTTCATTTTTGGTATCTTTTTATGTAGGCGTTTAGCGCTCCTGTGTTTTCCTATGCACATGTAAATTACAAATTTGATGTGAAATACATGTAAATAATTTTGTGTACCTGTTTCTACACTTTTGCTTACACGTATGGCATATGGATGTGTACAATAGATATTTACTAGTTCAATGAAGTCAACGTTACAAACACCGTCATGGAAAATCCGTACCTAAATTGGCTAAAATTCTTCACACGCACTTACTTCAAATACTCCGCATGACCGTCACCGCATAACAAGGTATTTATCTACCTACCTACTAGCAATTATGTTCGGAGGGTTGAGTATAGGGTGTCAAAAAAAAATTTTTACGGAAAACGGAAACGGAAAAAAAATTTTAGCGGCCGGAAAACGGAAAAAAAATTGCACTTGGCGGAAAACGGAAACGGAAAAAATATTTCAGTGGCCGGAAAAACGGAAGAGGAAAAATGAAATTTGCATGGAAATGGAAAAATTTGCTGAAATTTTACCAAAAAATGAATAAAATTTGCTGAAATTTTGCTCGAAGAGGGAAAAATTTTCAGAAATTTTGCTGGGAAAAGAAAAAATTTACATAGTTGACAATCTGCATGAATTTTTTTCCCAGTTTGGCTGGAACAGTAAACAGAAAATTGAGCCAAAAAAGGTAAAAACACGGTAAAAAGAGGTGGAAAAACAGAAAATTGAGGCGGAAAATGGAAAAAAGACAGAAAAACATGAAATTGAGCCGGAAAACGGAAAAAGGCGGAAAAACTTAAATTGTAGCTGGAAAATGGAAAATGAGCCGGAAAATGGAAACGGAAAAAATGTGGCCGGAAAACGGAACAGAAAACAGAAAAAAAATTCCGGAAAACGGAAAAAATTGCCTGCGGAAAATGGAAACGGAAAACGGAAATTTGACACCCTAGTTGAGTAGCCCCACGCATACTATAGGTAGTTTATGGATTAGCTTTGAATGCATTTTGAGTTCAATTTTCCATCAACTTGATGCAAACCGAGGTCGATAAATCATGCCGATGAAATTTAATGTAATGATAAAATTACTGCTGTGCGCGGTGTGTGTGTGTGTGTACCTGGGAAAAAATAGAAAGCTGGGCTGATGGGTGGGGTCAGATAAATGTAATACTTCTGAGCAGTACCTAATGCGGAAACAAAATATCGAACATAATAAATAAGTGAAAAAGAAAACAGCGACAGTGTATTGTGATTGGTGATGGAATGGCGCCATGGCGCTGGCGCCCTTTTCTGTGGCGCCATCTGGCGCCTGGCGCCATTATTTTAAATGGCGCGCTTGGCGCCATTTTCGCTGGCGCCAATTTGGCGCCCGGCGCCATTGTTTTGTATGGCGCCGGAAAAGGCGCCAAGATGCCGGGATGCGTGATTATATTTGGCCATATTAAAATGCTTTTTCTGCTGAATGATGTCATTTAGGTGGTATTTAACACTTACACCTTTGGAATTTTTCACCAGCATTGCAAGTTTGACTTCATGTTGATTCGTCAATATCACATAAACTGCAAATAGGTATTCAAATATTACAATTGCAAAAATGTCAATCTTAAATGATTCTTTTCACAGCCATTATTTTACATAATTGATCACCCATTAACAATGCACTGTAAACCTTTGTGGTATTTATTATTTCCACAGTCTTGTTTAGTCCTGGGTAGTGATGTAAAAGCGCCATGGCGCTGGCGCCTGGCGCTAGCGCCAAAGCAAAAAGCGCCATGGCGCTTTTGGCGCCTGGCGCTAAAATGCTGTGGCGCTATTGGCGCTTGGCGCCGCGCTTCTGAAAGGCGCCATGGCGCTTTTGGCGCTTGGCGCTATTTTTCGGTGGCGCCATTGGCGCTTGGCGCTAGCATTTTTAAAAGCGCCAGAGAATGCAAACTTTCACTGCGGTAACTGACAGCGAATTGCGTAAACCCGGTGACTTTTTCTCTATACAATTATCGTTCATATGAAACAGTCCAATGAAGTGTGCATTGCTATTTTGCACACACTATATTTAATTGATTTCGACCGATAACAGAAAAAATAAAGCAAATAAAGTTAAAAATATAATATGCATTATCGATGAGATTATTTATAATCTTAAGATCAATTCATCGATAGTTTTTCATAAATGAAATTATGGATTCTGTCCAACGATGGAAAAAACACAGAAATTGAACACAGAAACTCAATGAGTTTCTGTTTTACACAGAAACACGGAAACTCATAAATTTTGAAAAACTGAAAACTCAAACGACTTTTTTTTTGGAGAACACAGAAACACAGAAACACGGAAACACAGAAAAGTTTTTTGAGTTTTTGTGTTTTTTTCAGCGAAGCGGTTGAATGCACATTAATTCAGTTACACTAAACAAGATAAGATAAGCATGTATAGTATGTAAATATGTACATAATGTACTATAGGTTGTGTAGCTATCTACATGTTTATTTCAAATATATCCTGTTTGTACGCATTTATAACCTGTTTTGGTTAGGTAAATGTCTACTATTTTCAATGATCCTTACAAAACTTTCTGATGAAATAATAAACCCCCATGGGGGTATTTCTAGGTAAATGGTAGTTGTAGTTCAAATCAATTCCGTAGTCTTCCATACAGTGCACATCCATTGAAGAATTTTGGAGTACTGGGTAAATTGTTGTTTCTGGGCTTTTTGTTGCTGGTGTCTTGATGTGGCCATTGTGGACATTTTTATGGACTTTTTGACACTTGAATGAATACACAGATGTTATGTGGGGTTAAAACATGTGTAAAACCAATATTTTATAAGAAAACCACTGTTTCCAGATCGAAATGCTGTAAATCAAAATTTTTGGGGGAAAACTCGAATTTTTAGAAAAAAACTCAAAAAATCGAGTTTTTACAAAAAACACAGAAATAAAAACAGAGTTACTCAAGTTTTTTTCGAGAAAAAAACTCAAAACACAGGTATTCATTTTTGAAAAACTCAAAACACAGAAAGTGTTGTTTTTTTTAGAACTTACCTATCGTTGATTCTGTCACAAAATAAATGAAGGCAATCCGAGTATCAAATGGTAATAGGTACATATGTAAAAAACTGTGTGTGCAAAAAATTGCAAAACACCCAGTGGATTTTGAGATTTTATTTTTCAAATATCTGAGTTAACCATTAAAGAAAAATTCAGTTCAGTGATAAAGTCAGTGTATAAAATTCAGTGTAAAAGTTCAGTTGTGACGCCTCACCCCTGAGGAGCGTCAGGAGATATAACCACCCGACGCCGAACCCGGCGTCCACCATGCAATTGGCCGCGCACAAGGCCACAACTTTCACACATACTTTTCACATATTTTGTTCACACTGGGCATGCAGCCCCTACTGTCGCTGGCCGCGCACAAGGCCTCCATGTACCTGTATTCCCCACACATGTCATTCACGCTGGGCACGTTGTCCTTGCTACCGATGGCCGCGCACAAGGCCTCCATGTACCTGTATTCCCCACACATGTCATTCACGCTGGGCACGTTGTCCTTGCTACCGATGGCCGCGCACAAGTCCTCCATGTACCTGTATTCCCCACACATGTCATTCACGCTGGGCACGTTGTCCTTGCTACCGATGGCCGCGCACAAGGCCTCCACGTTGTACACCATGTCGCCCAAACACGCGCCACCACACTGTCTCCACAAACTTTGTGTCGCATCAAATTTTTGAAGTTGAAAAATTTGTCGAATTTTTCAGTCAATTTTAAACGCCGTACGTCCATGTCGCTCAACCTCGTTTTGATTTATTTATCTGGGAAAAATCGCTTGATCATTTTCACTCGGCCCCCTGAAAAATCCTACTGTCAGCGGTGAGGGACCCTCAAAAGGCAGCTCTCTTCTATCGCGCAGCCATTTGGAGTTTCCAATGACTGTCGCGTAGAGAGCCTCCACTGAGGCAACCTCGGTGGCTTGCATTGGGCCCAAAAATCGATCCTAAGGGCTGTACGCGCCCTGCCCGCTGCAACCACCCTAACCAAGCAAAATATACCATAGCATCATAAATACATAAAACTGCCATTGGATGCAAAAATGAAAATGGCTCAAAAATAATACAGGGAAATGGCGAGCACATGAAATGAAGTATTTACTAAACTCAAAAAGTACGTTCTCAATGTTTCATGTGCCAATCTGTTCATAGACGTTTCATAAATTTTATCGAGTAAAATTCCTAACTCAAAATCATGGCACTTATGTCTCAGGGGCCCGGAGAAACTCAAAGAAAGAACCGGCGCCCCGTTTTTTTTTCATCAACTTTCAACGGCGAAAAAATTTCCGAAAATTTATGTCTCAATTTTCTGAAATTTTCGAAATCTGCAGAGTGAAATGTAACTAAACACTGGCGAAGTGAATGCAACCTAATAAATGACCATGATAATAGTAATAGACACCACAATGCATCAATAATTGCAACAAGACCACTGCGAGAAAGCTAAGCGACACCACGAGCTCCGAAAAATGTCAAAACTGCGCTCAGGGTTTACTTTTGTACTTTTCTTCCATTAACTTGCAGGTGTACTCAAAACTCACAGTACACCTGGGCGGGGGAAACTGCACTCATCTCCACACAACTGAAATCTATCAAACTGCTACCTAGGATTTGAATTCACTAAGCTACCTAGGGTTTTCTCTGCTGACTAGGATTTGGGGTCACACAGCTACCTAGCTTTCACATACCTACCTAGGATTTAAATCACACAGCTACCTAGGATTTTTCTCTGCTACTCCACTAACTTTACCACCTGACTTAGACTTAACTCACACAGCTGACTAGTCCTGGACCCTGGTGCCAGGTTACACAACATAATGCACTACTGCAGCTCACACTGTGGGCACTTGGGACCTACTGCATAGCAATAAAACTTGCACAAAACATGTTAAAAATGAATGAGATGTTGAAACCTCTGAGTAGAAATGCAACTGAACAGTTTTTAAAGTTTTAGAATGTTTTTGGTAGTTCACTTGCAAAACACACTGAGAGTATAGAAAATCTGGGCAATGCAACCAAACTGCAAAAAAGAAACAAGCTGTCCCAAAATCCACCCACACACCTGGAGCCTCTGGTTTCTGCCAATATACTGTACTAGTCCTGGGGCTGGTTTCAAATGATAAAAATGAGAGCTGTGACGAAATTATATAAGCAAATCCAATGATGAGTCAACTGATCACTAAATCAACACCTAACACACTTCCACTTGTTACTTGCATTAGCTTTTCACTTGACCAAAACTCCATTTCACTGTTCTGTTCACCACAATTTCTGTTCAACTTCTCAAATGTCATTTCTAGTTTGTCAAAAGAATACATCATCTTGAACTTTCACACATCCTTGTCCCTACTCGTTTTTGGGTGTAAAGTGTCACTTAGGTTACTTTATTTTGTTAAACTTGCTTGCTGTGTAAAGTGTCAATTCCGTAAAGTGTCTTTTGCTCCTCAAACACAACCATTTCACAACCACTGAAGTTTTAGAGTCTTTATTTTGAGAGAAAGAGAGAAGCAAAAACATTCAATTTCACCATAATCATACAATCAATTTTTCACCTAAATATCCATCAAAAATGTCATGAATGCAATAAATAGAAAGAGCGCTGAAAAAATGGTGCAGGCTAACTGTTTTTGGCAATTTTATATTTGGCTGCACAAAAAAAATACTTTCACATACTTGTCAACTCTAGGGCATCAAAATCTTCACTATACAAACCAAAATGCACAATAAGCATAGGCAAAACGCGGTGAGAAACATTGCAAATGGCATCCTAGCAAAATTGCACAGCACAATTACCTAACTGTTCCACTCAGAAAAGTGTTCAAAATCATCAACTGTCCAACTTGTCAACGGTTCAACTGTAAAAAAAATCGGAACTGCAACTGATGGGCAAAATTTGACTCCGCCCACTGGAATATTGGCCAAAAAGGTGTCCTGCTGTGTGGACATCTTTGCAGAAAAATGCAGCTTTCCCAAGAGGATTTGAGTGGCTGAGTCTGTGCCTCAAAGGAAAGTTTCATTTGGTTTGCCCAGCAGGCATGCAAATAGTGGCTATTTGCATGTGAAATATCTAAAAAACTAAGCCATTACTCAAGTGGGTAAAATGCAGGTGCATGAGACATCATAAAATGTGCACTTTAACAATGCTGCAATTTGCACAGCAGGTGAGACAAAAACTGCAAGTGATGAGAAAATGTAAAGTGATCATGGCTGGAAAAGTGCAAGTATCATGGGTGGGTAATTGAAATACCTATGTAGAAGTGTTATTAGAAAGTGAATACTACTAGGGCTAATGAAATGGCTATACATAAAGTTGGTAAATTGGGACACATTCTTAAAAGGTATTTACTTTTACTAAAAGGTAAGTATACTCCAGTACTCAGTAAATATGTTGATGGAAAAATATCAGCACAATTTTTAGTGAAAACAACAAAGAAACGTGGAGTCAATATACATATTTTAACAATGTAAAATACTTTACAAATAGAAAAAATGTGAAATTATCACATGATGTGTCAAATGCAAAAATACTTTACAATTATAAACTGCAGAAATACTTTACAATTTATGTATACTCTGAGAAAAGTTTGATATGGTTTAACAACTCTGTAAATGCGAGAAAACAGTTCACGGGTGTCGATAGTATTTGCATCCTGGTCCTGGGGGGTTTGGTGGATGCTTTTGAAGATTTTCTGCCGCTGGGGGTAGTGGGTAGATGCGCCGCATGTCCACGTCAACTGGCGTCGGGCCGGCCATGTCGAATTGAGCGCCAGTGCACGTGTTGTCGCTGTTGCGCCGCGCCTGCGCGGTAGTCGGCGAGCCAGCGCGGTGCAGTTGCCCGCGTTCACTTGAGCCAGCGCTTTACTCGCAGCTTGAATTCGGGGGGGATTATTTGAGGGGCGCCAAAAACTGTAGCACAAGATGGGCCCCGGAAAAACGTTGGATTACGCGCCCATGTTGTGCTACAAATACGTGAATGCGTGTGCAAATTTTTCACTGGTTTTTATGCGTATTTGTATTATTGGCACTGTATTTGTAAAAATATGGTAGACACGTTTGTGTAAGACTATTCACAGTGAAATCTACGATATCCCATCTGAATAAAATTGGACATTTTGCGTGAAAATGCGCAGAGCATGCGCTCTGATCAGCGGACATGTGCCATAATTAGAAATCACTTAATTGACACATTAGGTGCATGTGCAAATTTCACTGAGTCATGAATTTTTCCATGACAGTCTCCGGGGTTTTAAACTTCGCGTCCTCGCGAAGCACGCAAAAGTCAGTGAAATTTGGGATGAAAACTTAGTCTTGGTGAAAGTTTCCAATGAAAAAAAAAAAAAAAAATCAAAAACTCGGTTGTGATTTAATGGTGCTGGGAGTTGGCGTTGGTCCTGGCTTTATTGTATGTGTGTCCTGGTCAGGGTGCCTGCTGCTGAACTGTTCCTTTGCTTTGCTGCTGTACTTTTCTGTTGTGCTGATGGCTACCTGCTTTCTCGGCATCAGTGCTTGTATGGTACACAACTGGTGTATGGCAGCTGGTGTGCTTGTCTGTTTTGGCAACTGGCTGTCTGGCTGGTCTGTGACTGGTCTGTAGCTGGTTGCTGTCTTTGTCTCCATCCTGTGTTGTCAGTGGTTGCTGGCTGGCTGAGCATGGGAAAATCTGTGAGGGCTTAAAGAAACCCAGGGTGTGCGAGTTGATTGAAAGTGAAACAAAACATAAATTGTCTCAAGCTAAGTGATTCTGTGAATTTGTGTGGCTAATGTTGCAAGTGGAAGGTGAAAAACTGTTAGAGAAGTGAGAAGTGAAGTAAAAACATGAAGTAAAATGATAAGTGAAGTTAGAAGTGAAATGTGACGTGAAGTGAGAGATAATCAGGATATAAATTAAGATCTGAGATGATAGTAATATGAGAAGGTTATTTGAGAGGTGAAATGAGAAGTGAAGTGTGAAGTGAAATGTGAAGTGAAATAATAAATAAGTAAAATGATAAGTGAAATGTGAAGTAGAATATGAAGTGAAATGTGAAAGGAGATGAGAAAAGTTTTGTGAAGTAATAAGAGTAAGTGAAAAGTGAAATGGAAGGTCATTTGAGAGGTAAAAATTGGAAGAAAAAAATGAGAAGTGAAAATGAAAAATGATGTGAGAAAAATGGGGGAGATATTAAATGAGAAAAATGAAAATGAAAAATAATGACAAGTAAAATGGGGAGTGAAATGAGAGATAACTTGAGAAGTCAAAAGTTCACCTATCCACTTGCAGAATTGGCAGCACACCTTATAATACAAAATTTTAACAAAAAGGAATTCAGTTGGTGAAAACGGGTCAATACAGGTGTGGGTGATATACCACCGACGCCCTGTTGCAGGCATTGGAAACACAGGTTGTGATGCCAATAGCCCACTGCTCACTAAAGTTGTTGTTGTTTTTCTGCCAGTCTCAAGTGAGCATGATCCTGGCTGGCACGTAAACCGCTGGTGTATGACAAATGGGGTGAGCACCACTGAGCAAGACAGATGCCATGTTGTCGGTGAGTGTGGTTCCAGTCGGGTTGGATGTATCTGAGTGCTGGGTGATTGGTGAGCTGGCCATGGGGCAAAATTTGATTGAGAAAATTTAGAAAATTTGTTTGAGTTCAGTTGATTGAAACGGGTCAAGACAGGTGTGGGTGATGTACCACTGACGCCCTGTTTGTGGCAAGACAGAAGTCAAGCCGCTACACAAAATAAAATTAGAAAATTGAGAGGCAGTTGGTTCACACAGGTCAATGCAGGTGTGGGTGTTATACCACCGGCACCCTGTTGCTGGCGCTGGCAACACAGATTGTGAAGCCAATAGCCCACTGCTCACTAAAGTTGTTGTTGTGGTTTTTGTTCTGCCAGTCTCAAGTGAGCATGATTTTGGCTGGCACCTGCCTCCGGGGTTTTATTTTTGGCAGTGGGTTTTTTTTGACAAATTAGAAAAAAAAATTTTTAGTTGTTTTTTTTTCATCTGTGGCAAAGTATAATAGTTAAATTTTCTGTTTCTGTTCTCTGAAAGCAAAAATTTTTCTTGGTTTTCTTCTTTTGTGTTTGGTCATTTTCCATTTCCTGTTTTCCGGCAAAGTGCAAAAATTTAAAATGTTGTTTCCATTTTCTGTAAAAAAATTATTTATTTATTATTATTATTATTTTTTTTTTTGACACCCTTATTGCAGGTCAGTTTTTCTATCTGCTCCGCATGCCTGCCACAGAAAACCAGAACACAAATATTCAGTTGGATACAGCAGTCAATGTGACATTCAAAAATACACAATTTGGAATTTAGTTGAAAAAAAAAACCAGGTCAATGCAGAGGCAGACGTGTTACCGCCATCCTCTGTTTGTGAGGTGTGCTCTACTGATGCCTGACTACCATCACAAATGAAGTCAAATGTCATGCACAGTCTTTTTGACTGCTTATGCCCACAATGGCCAACCACCAATGCTGGCCTTAGCATTTGGTACGCTTTGGGTCCCTGAATATGGCATCATGGCCTGTGCAGGTGGCCCAGTGACAGCCCCGCTCATTGGTGGTCCACTGACATACATTGTCCCTGCATTCATTTGTTGCAATGTGAGTGACAGTTTTGCAAGATATTCATCACCACCAGCAGGGGCGGGCAATGGAGAGGGCCACATGAGCTGGGGATGCACTTGGGACACCACATTGGTTGGTGCCATATTCAAAGCGTGTTGACCACACACTAATGGAGGGTTTTTTATCTGGCTGTATGCAGGTGCAAACACATCTGGCACCCTGAGACCAGCCGATGCTTTTCTGTTTGGCTGTGGGCATTCACGCGCAAAGTGTCCAGGTTGTCTACAATTGTAACAGGTCCTACCACGAGATGCACCATTTGGTTTTGAGTTTTGGTTGCGGTCTCCAACCCAATCCCGCCATTGGGTACCATGCCGGCGTTTTAAACACTTGATTTCCTGCTCACACTGTTCCGCCAGTGCACGCCATTCCTCAAGTGTTTTCGGCTTAGCTTTTTGCTGGTTCAAACTGTTTCCTTTCTCAGAAAGATCCTTCATTGATTGGACAACAGCTGACAGGGCATTTACCATTTCCCTCTGAAACATTTTCTGTTCAGAGAGAACTGTGTCAATGGCGTGCAGGGGTGCATAATGTCGTCTAGGGGGATGGTTACCTGGGATGAATGGTGCAGGGGCACCTGTGTCTTCTCCAATCATTTGCTCAGCAAACATGGCGGCCTCTTCCGCCACACAAAAGTTTTTAGGCCAGCCACGAATTTTCACATGGTACCGCAGGTGAGGGTTCAGTTTTTCAACAAAATGATCAACCAACAACCCCTCAAAAATTTCCTGGTGAGTGGGGTTGGCTATACTCGGGTACGCATGTGTAACCAAGTTACGCAGACGCAAAGCAAATTTATGTGCAGACTCATTTTCACGCTGAAAAGCTTGGCTCAGCAAAGCACAACTCTTCTGTGTGTAGTACGCATCCGACAAAGTGTTCTTCATGTGCGCACGTATACCCTCGTAGGTGATGTTGGGCTCTTCACTAATTTTAGCACGGAACGTGTCCAGCGCTTCGCCGCGCAAGAACGAGGGCAAAATCAACCGCCTTTGGGTGTGGTCAATAGCATTTGAATCGGCTGCCTCATCAAAAACACGGTGCCATTCACCGTAATTTTCCACGGTGTCATCCGTATATTTAGCGATGAGCCCAGACATCGCCGTGGTCACGGGCGCCATGCCGACAGCAGTTACAGGGTGTGAAACAACATCATTACCGCCACCACTAGCACCAGGGGCACCAGCTTGAGTGTTCAAAGACATAAGGATGGACAAAGTATTCAGTTGAGAGAAACGGGTCAAAGTGCCTGTGGGCGATATACCGCCGACAGTCACGGGTGTGGTAAAACCACAAAAAATGCAAACTTACAATCTGCACGTACCGTGTGGTCTGGGGGACCACAAAATTCACACAACAGTGAATGAGCGTCGGCGAAATAGTCAAATAGGTGACTCCTGCATGAAATCAAATGGTTGAGGGCAGGGGTTGTGCACAGCAGAAAAAATCAGCAAATTCAAAGTCCTAGTTACATGGAATTGCGCATGTGGTAATTTGCAAAGTGGCATCAGTGCATGGTACACTTTTTGTTACTGACTTTTTGGTGCTAAATCAGTGCTTTTCGGTTTCCGCTTTTTCCACACCAGATCAATCGAAAAATTCACATTCCGTTTAACTATACTCTTTCAAACTGTTTCCGGAAATTCAGTTGCTTTTTTAGTTTCGGGGATTGGCACACTGACAGTTTTCAAATTTGGGCTTGGAGCTAACAATGACGAACTCACGGCGAAAAAATTGACGAAAGTAAATAGAAGATAAAAACCGCTCCAGCCCGTATTTTTTGTGATTTTTGGTTTTCGTGAGAACACAGTGCACTGTGCATCAAAATGAAATGCGAATCAAATACTGCAGATACAATTTCAACAATGCGAAAGTTTCGAAATGCGAAGATACAAATTGCGAGAGCAGCAGCAGAGCCAAATCGGTGACCTTTGTTGTAGTTACCTAGCCAGCTGGTGCCAACTAGAGTAAAACAAACCACTCGCTGCTACCATAAAAGAGAAAAACGCTCAGGGGCAATGCATGATGTAAATTGAAATATGAAATACAATCAATCCAATACACCACTGTTGCCGGTCAATACGGGGGTCGCAAATAGTGAGGCTCTGCATAAAAATGGAGGGCGATGTGCAAAATGTCACAAACATTAAGTAAAAATCCCAAAAACTCACAGCGAAGGGGGAGCGTGAAATCCAGTGACTCGTAATGGATGAAACACTAAATGTACGACCAGAAGCCATGCAAAGCGATAGGAAAATGGTATACATGGGAGAATGGGGTACAAGAAGCGCATGCGTAAAAGCCTGGACTGGGGCCCATAACAGCTCAGTCATCCACAAGCACTGGACTGAATGTTGGGACTTCACACAAAATCACACACCGCGCCAATGAAACTTTTTAACTGTGAGATAATGACCGCCGTATCAACAATATAAAACTGCGCTCGCAAATTTGTAGAAACTGCAAAATAATAAATGCAAATAAAAACGGGAAACTGCTGGAGTGAAATAAAAATGCGCGTCGCCGCGCTGTACCAACACTGGTAACCCATAAGCGGCTGTAGTCTCATCCAGCGGGATGATGAAGCCACCTTTTTTTCGCCATGCTTCTCCTGTTCATGGAGAAGCTCAGTAAAGTGTCCAAGTTCGGTAATGCCCTATGCGCGCTTGGTAAAGTGTTCAGCTAGGTACCCTGAGGAGCGACATATCTCCTGACGCTCCACAGGGGTGAGGCGTCAAACCACCCGACGCCGAACCCGGCGTCCACCATGCAATTGGCCGCGCACAAGGCCACAACTTTCACACATACTTTTCACATATTTTGTTCACACTGGGCATGCAGCCCCTACTGTCGCTGGCCGCGCACAAGGCCTCCATGTACCTGTATTCCCCACACATGTCATTCACGCTGGGCACGTTGTCCTTGCTACCGATGGCCGCGCACAAGGCCTCCATGTACCTGTATTCCCCACACATGTCATTCACGCTGGGCACGTTGTCCTTGCTACCGATGGCCGCGCACAAGTCCTCCATGTACCTGTATTCCCCACACATGTCATTCACGCTGGGCACGTTGTCCTTGCTACCGATGGCCGCGCACAAGGCCTCCACGTTGTACACCATGTCGCCCAAACACGCGCCACCACACTGTCTCCACAAACTTTGTGTCGCATCAAATTTTTGAAGTTGAAAAATTTGTCGAATTTTTCAGTCAATTTTAAACGCCGTACGTCCATGTCGCTCAACCTCGTTTTGATTTATTTATCTGGGAAAAATCGCTTGATCATTTTCACTCGGCCCCCTGAAAAATCCTACTGTCAGCGGTGAGGGACCCTCAAAAGGCAGCTCTCTTCTATCGCGCAGCCATTTGGAGTTTCCAATGACTGTCGCGTAGAGAGCCTCCACTGAGGCAACCTCGGTGGCTTGCATTGGGCCCAAAAATCGATCCTAAGGGCTGTACGCGCCCTGCCCGCTGCAACCACCCTAACCAAGCAAAATATACCATAGCATCATAAATACATAAAACTGCCATTGGATGCAAAAATGAAAATGGCTCAAAAATAATACAGGGAAATGGCGAGCACATGAAATGAAGTATTTACTAAACTCAAAAAGTACGTTCTCAATGTTTCATGTGCCAATCTGTTCATAGACGTTTCATAAATTTTATCGAGTAAAATTCCTAACTCAAAATCATGGCACTTATGTCTCAGGGGCCCGGAGAAACTCAAAGAAAGAACCGGCGCCCCGTTTTTTTTTTCATCAACTTTCAACGGCGAAAAAATTTCCGAAAATTTATGTCTCAATTTTCTGAAATTTTCGAAATCTGCAGAGTGAAATGTAACTAAACACTGGCGAAGTGAATGCAACCTAATAAATGACCATGATAATAGTAATAGACACCACAATGCATCAATAATTGCAACAAGACCACTGCGAGAAAGCTAAGCGACACCACGAGCTCCGAAAAATGTCAAAACTGCGCTCAGGGTTTACTTTTGTACTTTTCTTCCATTAACTTGCAGGTGTACTCAAAACTCACAGTACACCTGGGCGGGGGAAACTGCACTCATCTCCACACAACTGAAATCTATCAAACTGCTACCTAGGATTTGAATTCACTAAAGGGTCGTTTACACGGTTTCATGTGCCGACAAAAAAGTTAAGCGAGAAAGTTCCATAATTCCGGAATAAAGTTCCGTATCTGCGGGAAAAGCCAGTGAAGTATACTCACTAGTTAAGTTTACACACATGCCAATTTGCATATAATTTGAGCCTGTCGTTCAAAACTTATTTGCATTTGAAGATGAATTTCAGTTGTCGGTTCGGTTTCAAAACGAAAACCGAACCGACAACTAAAATTCATTTTCAATTGCCTATAATTCGTGAACGACATGCTCAAATTATCTGCAAATTGGCATGTGTGTACACATAACTAGTGAGCACAATTCACCGTTTTTTCTTGCATATATGAAACTTAATTCCAGAACTATGGAACTTTTCCACCAAACTTTTTTGTCGGCACACGAAAGCGTGTAAACGCTGCTTTAGCTACCTAGGGTTTTCTCTGCTGACTAGGATTTGGGGTCACACAGCTACCTAGCTTTCACATACCTACCTAGGATTTAAATCACACAGCTACCTAGGATTTTTCTCTGCTACTCCACTAACTTTACCACCTGACTTAGACTTAACTCACACAGCTGACTAGTCCTGGACCCTGGTGCCAGGTTACACAACATAATGCACTACTGCAGCTCACACTATGGGGACTTGGGACCTACTGCATAGCAATAAAACTTGCACAAAACATGTTAAAAATGAATGAGATGTTGAAACCTCTGAGTAGAAATGCAACTGAACAGTTTTTAAAGTTTTAGAATGTTTTTGGTAGTTCACTTGCAAAACACACTGAGAGTATAGAAAATCTGGGCAATGCAACCAAACTGCAAAAAAGAAACAAGCTGTCCCAAAATCCACCCACACACCTGGAGCCTCTGGTTTCTGCCAATATACTGTACTAGTCCTGGGGCTGGTTTCAAATGATAAAAATGAGAGCTGTGACGAAATTATATAAGCAAATCCAATGATGAGTCAACTGATCACTAAATCAACACCTAACACACTTCCACTTGTTACTTGCATTAGCTTTTCACTTGACCGAAACTCCATTTCACTGTTATGTTCACCACAATTTCTGTTCAACTTCTCAAATGTCATTTCTAGTTTGTCAAAAGAATACATCATCTTGAACTTTCACACATCCTTGTCCCTACTCGTTTTTGGGTGTAAAGTGTCACTTAGGTTACTTTATTTTGTTAAACTTGCTTGCTGTGTAAAGTGTCAATTCCGTAAAGTGTCTTTTGCTCCTCAAACACAACCATTTCACAACCACTGAAGTTTTAGAGTCTTTATTTTGAGAGAAAGAGAGAAGCAAAAACATTCAATTTCACCATAATCATACAATCAATTTTTCACCTAAATATCCATCAAAAATGTCATGAATGCAATAAATAGAAAGAGCGCTGAAAAAATGGTGCAGGCTAACTGTTTTTGGCAATTTTATATTTGGCTGCACAAAAAAAATACTTTCACATACTTGTCAACTCTAGGGCATCAAAATCTTCACTATACAAACCAAAATGCACAATAAGCATAGGCAAAACGCGGTGAGAAACATTGCAAATGGCATCCTAGCAAAATTGCACAGCACAATTACCTAACTGTTCCACTCAGAAAAGTGTTCAAAATCATCAACTGTCCAACTTGTCAACGGTTCAACTGTAAAAAAAATCGGAACTGCAACTGATGGGCAAAATTTGACTCCGCCCACTGGAATAGTGGCCAAAAAGGTGTCCTGCTGTGTGGACATCTTTGCAGAAAAATGCAGCTTTCCCAAGAGGATTTGAGTGGCTGAGTCTGTGCCTCAAAGGAAAGTTTCATTTGGTTTGCCCAGCAGGCATGCAAATAGTGGCTATTTGCATGTGAAATATCTAAAAAACTAAGCCATTACTCAAGTGGGTAAAATGCAGGTGCATGAGACATCATAAAATGTGCACTTTAACAATGCTGCAATTTGCACAGCAGGTGAGACAAAAACTGCAAGTGATGAGAAAATGTAAAGTGATCATGGCTGGAAAAGTGCAAGTATCATGGGTGGGTAATTGAAATACCTATGTAGAAGTGTTATTAGAAAGTGAATACTACTAGGGCTAATGAAATGGCTATACATAAAGTTGGTAAATTGGGACACATTCTTAAAAGGTATTTACTTTTACTAAAAGGTAAGTATACTCCAGTACTCAGTAAATATGTTGATGGAAAAATATCAGCACAATTTTTAGTGAAAACAACAAAGAAACGTGGAGTCAATATACATATTTTAACAATGTAAAATACTTTACAAATAGAAAAAATGTGAAATTATCACATGATGTGTCAAATGCAAAAATACTTTACAATTATAAACTGCAGAAATACTTTACAATTTATGTATACTCTGAGAAAAGTTTGATATGGTTTAACAACTCTGTAAATGCGAGAAAACAGTTCACGGGTGTCGATAGTATTTGCATCCTGGTCCTGGGGGGTTTTGTGGATGCTTTTGAAGATTTTCTGCCGCTGGGGGTAGTGGGTAGATGCGCCGCATGTCCACGTCAACTGGCGTCGGGCCGGCCATGTCGAATTGAGCGCCAGTGCACGTGTTGTCGCTGTTGCGCCGCGCCTGCGCGGTAGTCGGCGAGCCAGCGCGGTGCAGTTGCCCGCGTTCACTTGAGCCAGCGCTTTACTCGCAGCTTGAATTCGGGGGGGATTATTTGAGGGGCGCCAAAAACTGTAGCACAAGATGGGCCCCGGAAAAACGTTGGATTACGCGCCCATGTTGTGCTACAAATACGTGAATGCGTGTGCAAATTTTTCACTGGTTTTTATGCGTATTTGTATTATTGGCACTGTATTTGTAAAAATATGGTAGACACGTTTGTGTAAGACTATTCACAGTGAAATCTACGATATCCCATCTGAATAAAATTGGACATTTTGCGTGAAAATGCGCAGAGCATGCGCTCTGATCAGCGGACATGTGCCATAATTAGAAATCACTTAATTGACACATTAGGTGCATGTGTAAATTTCACTGAGTCATGAATTTTTCCATGACAGTTGGAAAATGAGGAGCACTTGGAAAATTAAGTAAAATAAAAGTGGACAAGTAAAATGATCATGAGAGGCAAGTAAATTAATGTGGTACCTAAGCCCGGTGGTATGGAAACTCCTAAGTGACAGATACTTTCAGTAACAAACTTACTTAAGTTTTAGTTGTCAGTTGACCTACCACGTAGAACCATTACTACCACTTCTAAATTTTCTTGCAGCCGATAACTTATCTTGACACCTGTGACTTATTGTTTTGCTTGTCCACTTGCAGAATTGTCAGTAAATGCAACTCTCAGATCCTGAAAAGTGTAAACGTAATGTAAAATGCCCTGTAAAATGTCAAACGACCAGTAAAATTGTAGAAGAAATAAGACATTTTACAGACATTTCATATCATATTACCTAGATAAGACACTTTGCATGCCATTTGAAATATCACAGCATGCACGCACAGGATCTTTTGACATTTTACAGGAATTGTAAGATGACCTTTTTGCATTTTACAAGGAATTTGACACTTTACATGGTCTTTTACAGGGTCTGGGACTGCCCCAGGTGTCATTCCTAGTGTCAAGTAAGGAAGCTTGTTGGCTTTCATGTGGCTATTATTATGTTTTGGGAGATGGTAGAAGTCATACAAGGCCATAACAATGATAATTGAACTGCGCCTGCGTCATATAAGGAAAATCACTTTGGCGCTGGCGCCATTGGCGCTTGGCGCTATAGCCCCCTGGCGCCATTGGCGCTTGGCGCTCATGTCCAGAAAAGCGCCATGGCGCTTTTGGCGCTTGGCGCCATTTTCCTGTGGCGCCATTGGCGCTTGGCGCCACCAATGCAAAAGCGCCATAGCGCTTTTTACATCACTAGTCCTGGGGGTATTTTGAGACGGGTATTTCGAGGGGTGCTTATTCGAGGGGAGTTTCATTATTTCGTCAGAAATTTTCATGAAATTCATAGTAGGAGTACGCTTTTATATACCCAAAATCAGCAATCAATGTGTCCAAATACGGTATATATGGACGTTACAACGTACAATGCAAACTGCAAACTGCATGATGTACATTGCATACATGATGTACATTATTCCAGACGGGGAGTATTTCGAGGGGGGTTATTTTTCCCCAGCTCGAAAACACCTGCGGGTATTTCGAGGGGGTATTTTGAGGTAATTATTCACGATAAGGTAAGTTTTATGGCTTCAGTCACCATCAGAAAAATGGTGCAGCTCGTTGCTTTTTTCTAAATGCTTCTGTGATGATTTACAGGCTAAAATAGTGGATTTTATTGTTGGCGCCTGGCGCCATTGTTTCTGGCGCCCGGCGCCATTATTTCAGATGGCGCCATTTTCTCTGGCGCCCTTTGGCGCCCGGCGCCAATTTTTTAAATTTGTGAATTGCTGTGCAAATGAGTGTTTGTACAACATTCCTATCCTGGAGGTTATTTTTAGTTTACTCGCTGCTTATATTCAATCTACCGAAAATGCCCAGTGGACTACAGCGTGAAATTGACAGTGCTGTTTTTTCACAAGCCGGTCTGACCCTGTGGACTAGTGTTTTTAAAAACATCATTTGCTCAATGGTGCTATGTAAATGGGTTGTACACTTCTATCGGTATCGACAGTCACATACGGAAAGCGCCAAATAAACGCCCATATCACCATTCAAAAAAATTGTTGCAGATGGGCTACAGCAAGCTCTTTGGTACTATTTTAATGACATTGACAACAGCCCGTTTTCTGCCGATATTTTTTCACATTTTCTAAACTGCATCTGGCACCTGGGTATTTCAGGTAGGAAAAGTAATGAATGTAAAGGAGTCGTTCTGAAAAGCTACTGATGTGTTTTGGTATTGTAAGTATGTTTTCTCAACTGTGTATAATATCCACGGATACCTAAATGCATAAATACGTTTTCCCATTCTACGCACGATTCGCTCCATTGGTTTTTATGTAGGTATTTTAGTTTGTCTGTTTTGTATTCGATAATCGTTGTTTGTTTATTTTTGAAGAACCGTTAACTGTCAAAATATGTGTCAAATGTCCCAATGAAGGGATACGTCAGTTTTTCGTCCTATGGGCTATGCATATTGGAATTTTCTAGTGTCCATATGAGAGGAACTGATGATAATCCAAAGGTATTTTTGTCTTGTTGTATTCGCTTGAAATTGTTCCATATTGAGAGCAACCCAGGTATATTCAACTGACTGCAATCTTCGCACCTAATGTTACCATATTTTGTTGAATCAAGTGACATGATAAATATTTATTGCGCTAAATCATTCCATAGCAAAGCAATGTCATTATGTGTTGATTTTTCAGATGAGATACGGTAGATAACGGTGCGAAGCTCGCAGTCGGTAAACGTTGAGAAGTTTCTGTGATGGACCGCAATTGAGGCATCTTATTCCGAATGTCGGTATCTTTTAGGCATCTCCATCATTTTAGGTTTTTCCAAACTTGCATTTGAAAATTCAAAGTTGGCCCGAGCGTGCAACTTTAAAGTGACAAGTCTTGCCCACGACTTTTTGAAAAGCTTATGAAATTGTCTACATTTTCCATATTTTAAACCCTGCGGCAGGCGTATATAGCTAGAGTTATGATGATTCGATAGATAGCAGGTCAGCAGATTCAGTGGAGATACCCTGTTTCGAGTGATTTTTTTATGAAAAGGGTGGTACACTTAGTCCATGGGATCGATCAACTGGGTGGTGGTACTGCCATTCTGCTGGCCCCACTTAAGAGTTAATTTCTTACCCTGAGAGCAGTGAGATACCCTGTTTCGGACAAAGACTTTTTGGAGATACCCTGTTTCCGACAAAGATTTTTTTGGAGATACCCTGTTTCGGATGATTTTTTTCAAAAACTGGTTTGGAATTCTATACCGTAATTCGGATGATTTTTTCTGTTTTGTATGGTAATTTGGACTGTTTGCTTCAAATCTATACCGTAATTCGGATGATTTTTTCCGTTGGTGGAGATACCCTGTTTCGAGTGAAATTTTTGGTGGCTCTTTTTGGAGATACCTTGTTTCGAGTGAATTTTTTCCAAATTGAGGGTGGAGATACCCTGTTTCGGATGATTTTTTTTGTTTTTTTTTCTAAAAATCGGCATATATATATATATATCTCGGGAACGGTATAAGATATTGAAAAAATTCTTTTGCTATCATGAAGAAATAAGTGCACTTATCACAGATCCGCACTTAACTCATTTTTTACACTTTGGTCTTTACCGACATTCGGAACTAGATGCCTCAATTGTTGATCAACAGTTACTATTCTACATTATCCGATTATGAGGTTTCGGCGTAATGTTTCTAAGTCGACTGAAAAGTCTATCTCACGCATAGTGATGGAAAAGCGCCAGAAAAAATGGCGCCAGGCGCCAAGGGCGCCATGGCGCCATTCAGAAAGTGGGCGCCAAGCGCCAAGGGCGCCACAGAAAAAGGGCGCCAGGCGCCAAGGGCGCCTTGGCGCCATTCGTAAAGTGCGCGCCAGGCGCCAGGGGCGCCACGAATAGAGGGCGCCAAGCGCCAAGGGCGCCATGGCGCCATTTGGAAAATAGGGCGCCAGGCGCCAAGGGCGCCAGGAAAAATAAGTGTCTATAACACCCTGCTTGTGCTAAAAATGTTGCTACAGCACTGTGGTACACGCATTCACATCTTAATTCGCGTTCTTCAGGATGTAATGAACATCTGGTGTTGTGGTTACACCACATTGTGTATTTGAGTAGATTTTAGGTGATTGGTCTGAACCCCTAAACTTTATGTTTCAGCCAATCTTTGTATGTGACTACTTGGGTGTTTAGGTCAGTTGATGTTCATTGACTCATTTTCCCTCATTATTCATGTCCCCTTCGGGGGGTGACCATCTATGAATATGAGATGCTAAGACTTTGAGACCCGTGTCGCCGAGCGACGTTACACACAAAACGCAATGACACCACATCTCAAACGCAATTTCTCCATCCTTGGTTGTTGGCACTGTGGACTTGGCTTCGCCTATTGTTCAAGGTCCACTTGCCAGTTCATCAACTCAACTGTGAATCCCTGCCTGTGTGCCACGGACTCAGCACGCTGTGAGCCCTGTTTCCCGTGCACACAACATGGTGACCACACTGGCTTGAAACATCTCAAGCCATACAAACCCGCCACCGATTGTCCCCCGATGACATCAGCAGCACCCTCCCGGCCTTCTGGCCCCGTGGTAGCGCCGCTAGCAACAGTGGTCCCCACACCGTCTGGCCCCGTGGTAGCGCCGCTAGCAACAGCGGTCCCCACGCCTTCCAACCCTGTGGTAGCACCGCCAGCAACAGCGGTCCCCACGACTCCCAACCCCGTGGTAGTGCCGCTAGTGACAGCGGTCCCCACACCTTCTGCCGTCCAGAGCAAGCGACAAGCAGATGACGCCAATTGAGCGTTAGCAGGGGCACAATGATGCCCAACACAGCAAATGGTGACCCAGCAGCGGTCACACCGCCCGGCGACCCAGCAGCGGTCACGCAGCCGGGCAACACAGCAGTGGTCAGGCAGCTCAGCGACCAAGCAATGACACCGACAGCCCAAACACCCTGGCTGTCGAGCAGCGACACCAGGTACAGAGGCAAACAGGTCAGATGTCCAGCAGCGACACTGACAGCCTAAAAACCATGGCTGTCAAGCAGTGACACCAGGAACTGAGGCAAACAGGTCGGCCATCAAGCAGCGACACTGATAGCCTGACCATCCCAGCTGTCAAGCAGCGACACTGGGAGCCCAAACCAGCATGCCAGCTGTCAATCAGTGACACAGGCAACACCCACACACCCAACCATCAAACGGAGAACCCTGAAAATCAAGTAAAATCCTCCCAACATCTGCCCAACAACCCCAACCAGTTTTTCAAACCACCACATACCATGCAATCCGGATCATTTACACAACTCACTGGACACACCAGCCAACCAGCAATCCCCAGCTATAACATCCAAAGGATACAGGAACCACAAGAAGGAATGCAGGAAACACTCCAAGACTTTGTGATAGTGCAATTGTGATACTTCTGTGATATAGGTAATGTTTTGTGAAAAATTATCCTTTAGAACTGTTGTTTCTGATTTTGTAATACTTCAGTGATTTTGTGTCAGTTCCCCCTGGTAGGGTGAACTTGGGGGGAGCTGTTGTGGTTACACCACATTGTGTATTTGAGTAGATTTTAGGTGATTGGTCTGAACCCCTAAACTTTATGTTTCAGCCAATCTTTGTATGTGACTACTTGGGTGTTTAGGTCAGTTGATGTTCATTGACTCATTTTCCCTCATTATTCATGTCCCCTTCGGGGGGTGACCATCTATGAATATGAGATGCTAAGACTTTGAGACCCGTGTCGCCGAGCGACGTTACACACAAAACGCAACGACACCACATCTCAAACGCAATTTCTCCATCCTTGGTTGTTGGCACTGTGGACTTGGCTTCGCCTATTGTTCAAGGTCCACTTGCCAGTTCATCAACTCAACTGTGAATCCCTGCCTGTGTGCCACGGACTCAGCACGCTGTGAGCCCTGTTTCCCGTGCACACAACACTGGCAACAAAACATTTTTCAATAAAATCCACATGACGAATTCAAACACAATGAAAAATGTCATTTGATAACAATCCATTCATTTCAAATAGGCTTTTCCAATAAATATTTCCCTGTAATGGACAAAAACGGAATTGCAACGATTTGAATCCTTTTTTTATAATTTTGCAAGTTCGACGGTCCATCATTCTTGTCCTCTGATCCGTCAGACACATCTGATGAAACGTTGGACGAAAGATTTCCACCGACTCACACCACTTCGTCCATTTTTCTGACGAAATTTAGATCATCCACAGATGCATTTTTCATTTTTTTTTCATTTACACAGCACTCACCTTGAAACCCTGCTGGCGCCTTTTTGGCGCCCTTTTAAAGCAGGCGCCAGGCGCCAAGGGCGCCACGGAAAAAGGGCGCCATGGCGCCTTTCAGAATGTGGGCGCCAGGCGCCAAGGGCGCCACAGAAAAAGGGCGCCAAGCGCCAATGGCGCCATGGCGCGGCGCCCTTTGGCGCCCTCAAATGGCGCCAGCGCCATGGCGCCATTCCATCACTACTCACGCATATTTAGGTTGCAGTGTAAAGAGACTACCTGTTTTATCTGCCAACGACATTTTCAGTTGACCTGTGAGCAACCGTCCGTCACTGATTTTGTGACGAGACGACATTTTTTTATCATAGATCGTTGCATGGGTTTGCGTGTGGTAAAAGTCTTTGCAAAGTTTCCTTGTTTCATTTCTGTTGTCTTCACATAAAACAATTCAGTTGAGTGACATAAATAGAATTAATTTTTTTTATAAGTTGAATGCTGGGACATTTTTGAATGTTCTCGCAGAAGATATCTAAATCACGGAGCCGAATGGGTGACAGTTGTGCGAATCCACGCGTTTGTTTGGCGGTGCACTTGTACGCACAAATGCCTGGTACGCACAAACGCCCGGTACGCACAAAGTTGTGCCCGCCACGCACATCTGCCCGATACGAAATAACATTACATTACATTTTGACCGTGTTTTTCACTTCACACTTGTGAGTGAAGTGAAAAAAGTTGTGTAATGACATTAGTTAACTTTTTGTCACTTCACATATATTTGAACATCACTTGAAAAAGTGTCAAGTGAAAAAATGGTGGATAATGGCCACTCTTGACCGTTTTTTTCACTTGACACTTTTTCAAGTGATTTTCAGATATCAGTGAAGTGAAAAAAGCAGTGCAATAACATTAGTGACCATCTGTCCGGTACGCAAAGATCATCAGCCATGTAACGTAAGTACCGGGCAGATGTGCGTGGCGGGCACAATTTTGTGCGTGGCGGGCACCATTTTGTGCGTACCGGGCGTTTGTGCGTACCAGGCATTTGTGCGTAGGAGGCCTGGCCCGTTTGTATTGGCCCTACACACACTAGTTTTCACCGTGACACGTGTGAAAACTGAAATGGCGACATGGCGACATTCAGCCTACTCTTATCGTATGCTATATGTGTTTTAGTTTTCAAATTTTCAAACTTTAACTTTCATTAATTTAAATGCAAACTTTATTAAAATTGAATCATTCAACCGTGTTCATTTATTTGCACTTTTAAAAATTTCAGTTTTCACACGAAGTCACGGTGAAAACTAGTGTGTGTAGGCACATTGTCTCGCTATGTTTTATCGCTGTAGGATGTTTTTTTGGTATTTATGTATTTAGGCTTTAGCGCTCCTCTGTTTTCCCATGCATAAATAATTATGATGTAAGATACCTGTAAATAGTGTAGTGTACCAGTTTCTACACTGTTTTGCTTACACGTATGACATATTTAGATGTGTACAATCAAGGCCGTATCCAGGGGGGTGCGGGGGGGGGGGGGCTCCTTCCCGGGGTGAGACCTAAAAATGCCCGGAAATGCAAGTTTTCATATACATTTTTTATGATATGTGTAAAAAATTCGCGCGCAAGCGCGCATTCCTTACCACGCACACATAATTATCAGCGGATGGGTTCTCGCAGACACAAATCCCTGAAATTGCTCTCAATCGTGTGATGTCGCTGTATATGTATGTGTATTTACATCCATCTACATTGGTTTCTGGCGCTAGCGCCAGCGCCAATGGCGCCATGGCGTGGCGCCTACGAATGGCGCCGTTCGGTCACTCTGTAGGCAAAATTTTAAGGCCCCCCCTCCGTTCGCCTGGCTCCGTAAACAAGCAGCCCCCGCTCAAAAATCCTGGATACGTCCCTGTGTACAATAGATGATACTAGTTGAATGAAGTCAACGTTACAATCGCTGTCATGGGAAATCCGTACCTAAATTGGGTAAAATTCTTCAAACGCACTAAAATTCTTCAATTCTCCGCAACACCGTCTGCTATATAATTACAGTATTTCCTCGCAATACCCCCCTCACTAGTTTTACTCTGAAAAATAACCCCCTGGGGGTATTTCGGGGAAATACGGTAAGTGTTCGGAAGGTTGAATAGACCCGCGCACACAATAAATAGTTTTTTAACATTAGCACATTTTTAACAATATGGATTAGCATTGAATGCATTTGAGTTCAATTGTCCAAAAACTGCTGCAAACAGGGATCAAAAATCATGCCGATGAAAAAATGTGATAATAGTTGATACATTGTTGTTATAAATTACGGTTTTTCGCGGTATGTGTAGCTTATGGGTATTCTAAGTTTGGACCCCCGGGGGGTGGTGTAAACCGCAATAGGAGCAGAACCTGACGTGGAAACAAAAAGAACACAGTGAACACAATTGTTCCAAAAAGCCTATGAAACCCCCAAAAATATTTTAGGAACGAAACGTATGCTGTGTAGGGTGTCAAAAATTTTTTTACGGAAAACGGAAAGGTAAAACAAAATTCTGCCGGAAAACGGATGGAAAGATAAAAAAATTTCACTCAGCGGAAAACGGAAAGGTGAAAAAAAAATTGTCAGCTGGAAAACGGAAAACAAAATTTTCACGGAAACAGAAAAAATAAAGTGAAATTTGCACGGTAATAGACAAATTTGCAGAAGGAAAACCTGCATGCAGGTTTGCCTGTTTGGCTTTAATTGTGGTAGCTGTACATTCTGCAACTATGGATCATGCCAGTAACTTCACTTGTATTTCAAGCTTAACTGAACCAACAAAAAATCATCAAAAGGTAGCAAAAATACACTACAACAACAAAAAGAATTTAGCAAAAGTGAACTTTGATGTAACTGAACAGTAAAAAGTATACTCAGCGGACTGCAAAGTATGTGTCCAAAATTACTTTCTGTTTTTTACAGATTTGGATACAGATAAAAATTATGAATGACAGAAGAACCTGGTATACCCGGCGTACATGATACTCTGCCCTCGCACTGATTTATGTCTCGTGTTGGAAGCGTGCCAATGATATTCAAATCATGCGATTTACGTAAAAAGATGGTAAAATTCATCGATGTGAATATATTAATAAACAACATTATAACAACAATCAATTTTGTCATCTTTTTCTGAAACTCGCACGCGTTAACCATCATTGGCGCACTTCCAGTGGGAACCACGCGTGCAAGGTGTAAAGTAACCGGAGTATAGTTAAAAACAGCATAGTGGAAAAGATAAATACAGATTGGAAAAACAATGGAAAAATGCCAGAAAACTGAAAATCGAGCCAGAAAATGGAAAAATGACCTGGTAAAACAGAAACAGAAAGGTAAAAAATTTTCAGCCAGAAAACGGAAAAATGGGCCAGAAAAACGGAAACGGAAAGGTAAAAAAATTTCAGCTGACGGAAAACGGAAAATGGAAAGGTAAAAAATTTTCGGATGCCAGAAATCAGAAAGGTAAAAAATATTCGGCTCCCGGAAAATGGAAAGGTAAAAAATTTTCCTGCGGAAACGGAAATTTGGCACCCTAATGCTGTGTGTTCTCGACTCCGCCTTTTTCTTTTAAAAATAGTTTCTTGTGAACGTGCGTCATGAGTATCTTGTTCGCGCGTTATTGACAAAGACAGGAGTAATTTTGGCGCATACTTTTCGGTCCGCCGAGTATACCTAAATATACCGCCACCGCAAATTGTGCTTTCGACCATGATATGCAAATCGATCAATTAATTTCTGAGGTCAATGCGTAAATACACAATCAGCGCCGGTCGCACAGGTCACTTTGCAAGTCAAATTGTCGGCCAGTTAATAAATTTGCTGCCTTACATGCGTTACTTAGAAGCGTCCGTTGGGTTTTGTGCGAAGTGAAGACCCTAGTTTTCTATCGAAATTTCGAAAAAAAAGTTGGAAATACGATATTGTATGAAAATTGTCGGGTGGGGTGAACGTGAAAGATTTTGTTGGTTATCCCCTTGTGGTTTACGGAGAGCATCAAACGCTAAACAGGTGATAAAATCATGCTGAATAATTGTGGGGCAATACAACAGCAGCGGAGATACTATTCATGGCTGCCGATGGCCACATAATACACGCTAACAACGAATGCTACAACTCGGTCAGACCACGGATATCACTTTTGTGGTTGCCAATGCCAAGCGTTAACTGTCCGTTTCATAACGCTAAACATGTTTGCACCCTGTTCATCAACATCATTTAGCGATTGTCGTCAACCAAAGCAATCTAACAAATTTGCATTACAAATCAAAGGTTGCCCTGTTTGAATCACTGTGGATTTACGTGAGCACCTGCGATGGAGCACTTTTAAGCGCGCCTAACTTCTTGTCGTGGGCAGTACACACGCTGACGCTGTGCTTGCCCATATTTCGGTCAGTCTGTTGCAACGCGGGTTCGGCTCGTATGACTTTTCGATATCCGTAGTCGATATATTTTTTAAATTTTGGTAAAATATCAATCAATTATCTATATTGTATCTCCCAACATTCTAACACCGATGCTTTGTGTTCGTAACGGTATATCTATATACCGTATTTATTCGAATAATCCCCCACTTGAATAATTCCCCCTGTTAGACTGATGAGAGAAAAAGTTCTCACACTTGAGTAATCCGCCCAGTTAGACGAGCGAGTAAAAAATAGTCCCCTACTTGAATAGTTCCCCCTCAATGCTGAAAGAAAGATAATGCAAGCTGTGTCTGTTTTGATTCAAAGAATGCCAATGCAGGCAGCACGCTCTGTGTGTGTAAATATGCAATGGAATGTGCACTACCAAATGAGACAGGACTGTAATGTAGCGTGGTGTGATAGATACATGCTTGAAAATTTTGATGAAATAAAAATGCCCCAATATGAACAACCCCCTCCTCCTTGAATAGTTCCCCTCTCAAAAAAATGTAAGGAAAATAAATTCCCCAAGGAATTTTTCGAGTAAATACGGTCTAGTCGTAACCCGGCTTGTAGCCCACGATGGACACGAGGAGGTGCATGGCGCTGCTGGCGGTGGTGGCCGTCTGCAATGTTGATTGGTCGGCGGCGGAAAAGCGCACGCTCACATTCAGCGACTCGTGGAACAACCTGGAAAAGCGATTTTTCGTTAGTTGGCTCGACGTTACTTTTATTTGATGTTTGTCTGATGGTGCGATGGTGATTCGAGTGCTGTATCATTCAGGTGGTATGTTCAAGCGATGTTTCACTTTTTTAATGCATTTGGCACGATTCCAGCAGTTTTATATTGGAGACCGCCCCTTTTTTCGTTGAAAAAGTGTACCTTCGATCGGAGACGCCCTTCTATTGGAGACCCACCCTTCTATTAGAAGAAATACGGTATTAACTAGGTCATCTTAGTTTGCAAACCACAGCGAAGCGTAACGGTCATATTTACCTAGCCTGCCGAGCCAAAAGTGCCAAAAACTTAATTGCGATCTTAAGCCGTGGCGATTCGTCAGCGTAGCTAATGCATTTAGGAGCTATTGAATTTTGGGTTCGGTAAGTTGTCCCATTTTCTCAGGGATCTCAGCTGAGCAGACATGTGACCGTGTAAACTAAACTCTCAATGTAAAAAATTTCAGAAAGATTTATGTTGGTGTAAACTAGAGAAAGCATTGGCGCTACACACACTACGGTAGTTTTCTGTCGAAATTTGGGAAACAAAACGATCATCTTTGAACTGATTTGATTTCATCATAATGATGAGTCTGTCAACAACTGTTGATGGAGATTCAAAATGAATCATTCTGGTCAACTCAAACGCGTTCATGAGTCATTCTGGTCAACTCGAACGCGTTCAAAGCTGATGTATAAGTTTTCCAAATGTTTTGAGATTTCGATAGAAAACTTATGTGTGTGGGCACATCGAAAACACGAGAAAATGAACCCAAACGGCCTGAAAAATGAACCCAAAAGCCTGAAAACTCTCCCTCCACCAACACTCAAAAATAATCACTCAAATATTTCACCGCCGCTCAGATGTTCGACCATCGTGATTTCAACGGCGGCGGGTACAGGCACGCCGCCACTGGCGGATTAGGCAAAAGGCTCGTTCGCGACGAAGGGGTGAACGATGGCGTCGCAGTTGTCTTGCGGCACGATGTCCACCTCGCCCCATTGCTGCCGATCGGCCGCACCGGTTAGAAGCGACCGTTTTTGGGCACTCTTTTTTAGCTGCGTTTCGTTTTTAGACACGTCGATCAAATAGCGGGCGGCGACACTCCAGCAGAGTTGTTAAAAGTACCGAACTTTTTTCAAAGTATACATAAACGTAAAGTATTTATTTTTTACTCACACCTTGAGTACAGAAAACGTGAGTAAATTTTTTTACTTTTACTCTTGCGTAAACGTGAGTGAAAGTACTTTTCCCAGCAGAAAACGTGAACATGAGTACTTTTGCGAAATATTGCCAAAATTTTCGCTCAAAATTACTCATTTTCATAACTTTTTGCCTATTTTACGCAAATTTTGACTATATATTTGGTTCTATTCCCATTTCCGACTTGTTTACCATATTTTTTTGTTGCATATTTTCTGCCTTTTTCCCCTTCTATGCCTTAAAAATCTATATAAAAGACGATCTGAAATACGTTTTCTGTACTCGAGTACTTTCAAAAAGTATATGTAAAAGCGAGTACCGGAACTTTTTTCTGAGTATACGTATTTATCGAGTAAAAGTAAATACGTTTTAACAACTACACACTCCATAGTGGCTATTCTTCGCGTCATTGTTGAATCTCGATACTTTGCACATTTTTGCACATTCCGACAATATAAATCTTTACGACATCAAATGCCAAATCTCTGCCCATTTTACCAATAGTTGAGTTGTTTTTTAACTACCCCCTCGCTTGACCTGTCACACAGTACAGTAGTCATTGAAATAAAAATAAGTCTGTAAGTATTTAGGTAAAAAAGTATCACATACGAACATTTACAACACTTTGCGGACCGCATGCTATGCATTTTCCCAAAGGAAACACTTGATCATGACGTCATCGTTGAAATATTTAAATTGTCCCAAAAAAGTTGTAGGAAATGCATATTTAAGTATCGACTACGTAAGTTTCAAACTAATTTTGAACACATACTTTGCATTCCGACGAGTATACATACCTAATCTTACATAACACGGCAATTATCTACACTCCTGCAAATGAGAAAAATAGAAAAAGTAGCAAAATATGTTCATGAAACTTTTTCTATCATTTTGGAACCATTCTATGATTACGTCATGCGAGCGGTATTTATGTCATCCAGAAGAGTGTAAATCTAGCATGCGCTCTGCGGAGTTGACACGTGATTAGTGATGGAAAAGCGCCAGAAAAAAGGGCGCCAGGCGCCAAGGGCGCCATGGCGCCATTCGGAAACTGAGCGCCAGGCGCCAAGGGCGCCACGGAAAGAGGGCGCCAAGCGCCAACGGGCGCCATGGCGCCATTCGGAAAGTGGGCGCCAGGCGCCAAGGGCGCCACGGAAAGAGGGCGCCAAGCGCCAAGGGCGCCATGGCGCCATTTGAAATTTAGGGCGCCAGGCGCCAAGGGCGCCAAGATAAATAATCGCGTATGATACTGTGTGTGTGCTAAAAATGTTTCTCCAACACAGTATTGCACACATTTACTTCTCTATTCACATTCTCCAGGGTGTCATCAACAAAAATGACACTACCAACAAAATCTTTGCATAAAATCATACTCATACGTGACGAAAACTCAATACTCAAACACAATGAAAATTGACAAAACAATACATTCACATGAAATAGCTTTTTCCAGTGGATGTTCTCTTGAAGTGGACGAAAACAAAATTACCATGATTTTAATCCGTTCATTTACGAGTTTGCACGTTTGACGGTCTATCATTCTCAGCTTCTGATCCATCAGATGCCTCCAATGAACCGTTGGAGAAAATATTTCTATCCACTCGCACAACTTCGTCCATTTATCAAGCGACTTTCGCTCCTCCACCGTCGCGCTTGTTTTATTTTTTATTCATTTTTTTCAATTACGTACACCCACCTTGAAACCCTGCTGGCGCCATTTTGGCGCCCTTTTAGAGCAGGGCGCCACGGAAAAAGGGCGCCAAGCGCCAAGGGCGCCATGGCGCCTTTCAGAAAGTGGGCGCCAGGCGCCAAGGGCGCCACAGAAAAAGGGCGCCAAGCGCCAATGGCGCCATGGCGCGGTGCCCTTTGGCGCCCTCAAATGGCGCCAGCGCCATGGCGCCATTCCATCACTACACGTGATCCTTTAATCTTGAGTGAGAAATAGCTTCAGAAGTCAAACGGTCGAAAACCACGTGGCGACTTGCTTATACTCGGCGATCCACAAAGTATGCACCCAAAGTTATTTATGTCCTAGTTGATAACGCGTGAGCGGGATACTTATGTTAGCACTTTCACAAGAAAAGTTTTGAAAAGAGAAAGGCGTAAAAGCGAAGAAGGTTTTTTCCTAAAACGTTTTGCTTTTTTCTGGAACAGTTTTTATTTTATCAACGATGACGTCATGATGGAGTGTTTCCCTCAGAAAAATGCATAGCATGCGGACCGTAGATTTTGTTCCAATTACTCACTATTTTAATGAATTTCGCAGCTTTGGTGGGCTCGAATCGGCTGCAAGCGGGGCGGTTTCCAGCATCCAAAAGGGCCCTCACGTTTGCTCACGACGCTTGGACCAAACGCGGACTGACCTATTCCAACAATGGCTGGGGTAAAAGTTAGGTTGCCCTGTTCCTTCTCGATGTGTTTTGGTTGTTCTGGTGATAAAAATGATTATAATGCTTCATTAGTTTATCTTCACTGTTGCAAAAAATCTTTAGGCAGGTGTCTACAAAATAGACGCGATTTGTGCAAAAACGCGGGCCGTCCTTGAAAGTTCTTCACAGGCCGATACGCTGGCTGGCAGCAACTGAATTGAGCAGAACAACTTTGGGCTCCTAACTCGCGATGGCAAATTACCATATTTCATTCCAATTAGCTATTTTGTTTTGAGAAATTCATGACAGAAAAATCATGTGATCCCGTCTTTATGTCACTGTGTCATACGAAATTTGTATTCAAACAGTATTCTATGGTATTTTTTGCAACACATATGGTGATGAAATGGCGCCATTGAACGGCGTCAAAGGACGCCACAACATGGGCGCTGCAACATTGCTTGCAGCGGTGCTATTTCAGCGCCATTTATTTGTGACGCCCTTGGGACCGTTTTATGGCGCTTTTCCATCACATATTTGTCTCTAAAGAATTTGTGCCCGGCTATGAAAATGTATGCTGTGATGTGTAGAGTCAGAATAATTTGACACATGAGTCGATGACACCAATTGTTTCCTAATATAAAACTGCATGATAATGATCAAATATGGAAAATGTTTTCCTCAAATTGTGGCAAAATCTCGGCACCTAAAAATCCACGTGAATCAGTAAAAACTGTTAACAAGCCTAGTATTATACGCGGAAGTTATGTGCCCAGTTTTGGCTTCCAAGGTGACACACTTTTTCATTTTTTCCATGTGCAGGCATAATTTCCACACTATTCTATGTTCTTTACAAATATTTAGTTAAATATTTTGGTGATGATTTTGTGACGAGCGTCAGCCCCCACACTTTTTTCTGGAGTTTTTCCATTAGATTTTGGAAGTTGTGACGTTGGCAGCGCGTTACTCTATGCCAATAATTACTTAGATGTTGAATGGTAGAATTCCACGCAAACAGACGAATGAATGTGAATGTGAATGTGAAGGGCACAGTTGTCACTTTTTACGGTATTTTACGAGTTAGTAAGACGGGACTTTTTTGTTTCATTGTGTAAACCGTATTGATAATCACAGTAGTCCTACACAGCAAACGAATTCCATGAATAATATCTACACACAAAACAAAAGCAGTGCTCTCAATCACACTCAGTAACATTTGACCTCACCAAAACCCTCTCAAAACCTAACCCTCCCAAAATGCGATGCATAAGTTGTCTGCGGCCGCTTCTGTCTCACATTACCCCCAGAGCTATGCCTCAGTCTCGCGCGGGTCGCACCATAGGCGTTGGTCGGGTGCATGCCATTGACGTTCTGCACCAGGGGGCTGGGGGGCAGCCAGGGCACGTCGACGCGCCCGCCGCCCGCCTGGTGCACCGACGGCAAAGAATGGGCCGCTGATAAGCCGCGCGACCGTTTGTAGAGAGACTCGAAACGCTCGCGCTCCTGGGTGGGGATTGGTGTGGTTGTGAATTGATGAATGGGGTGGATAAATGCTTTCAATCACATGGAAAAGGGACCATGCCCCATGGTTATTGATAATCAAAGCAACAAACGTCCAGGCTCCAGGGGGCCGTTTTGCACCGTGCAAAGTGAATAGTAAAGTGTTAAATGTCATGTAAAGTGCCAATAAAAGATCTTATTACTAAACTTTGATATTTCGCATGAGATTTGACAAATTTGTATGACATTTTCCACTTTACACCGTGCGGGACTGTCATCTTGACAATCAGCCAAACCTTCATTTGTAGCCACGCTTCATAAGCCTTCTGCGCCTCTTTGCGCTTCTCATCAACATCATCAAAGGTGCGCAGGCCCGCAGTCTTTTTTCGTTCGTGTGTCAGCCGCAATTTGTCGCGCAAAGCCTCTAGCTGAGCGTCTTTTTGCCTCTTCCTGCACGTGTGTAAAGCGACTGAATTAATTTGGACGAGGATGTTTCACTATTTTTGAACCACATTTTTGGGCAAGTTGTCCCATGAAAACTTCCTATAAGAATGAACAATGGGGAAAGAGGTAAATACCTGGGTATTCATGTACCTACAGTACTTCCTCCAAATAACCCCAGGGGGTTTAGTATTTCGCCAGCAAATTTGGAAGAAGGGAGGTTAATCCGAGGGGGCTTATTCGATCAGAACACAGATAAGAAACTGCAGTATTTGCTATGTACATTCTCTTTACACTCAATTTGGGTGGTGGTATTTCGAGGAGGAGGTTATTACTTATTATTTCCCCAGCTCTCTCAGACCTGGGGGTATTTTGAGAGGGTTAATTCAAGGGGGGGGGGGGTTAATTTGGGGAAATACTGTATGTCGTTTTGAAAGATCAACAACATTTCAAACATTGTTGCAACGAAACTAGCCATTCTCGGAAGCATGACTCAGCCAAACTGCGTTTCTCCTCCTCTTTGCGCTGCTTCTCTTCCTCTTGTCGCTCCTTCTTAGTTTTCTGTCGTGTCAACTTCACTTTGCTGAGCTCTTTTTTCTGCTCACACCAACTTTTGAACACCTGCATTTTGAACACCTGAACACCCACAGATTTTTTTTAACATTTATTGAAAATGTCCTACACTTTGTCAGGTATACATGGCCAAAAATTGGCAGATGTTAACTCCCCATAGAGAAAAATAGGGCAGCACTATAACTAAAAAGGTGCTTTTTGGAATATTTTTGAGCACTCACTGTTTAATAGCTATTTACAAATGCAATGGAAGTATGAATAAATATATCCATGGTATTTTTATCTGTAGAGGTATTTTACCTTTTCAGCAGTTTCCTGTTTCTCTTTCTTTTTGTCTTCCTCCACAGTTTCTTGCAATTTTTGCTCTTCAGTTTTCTTTGACTTGTTCACTTTAAGTTGTTGCGCTTTTGAGCTGCGCCACGCATCGAATGTCTTAGCTGCCATTTCCATTCGTTCCGCTTTGGCCTTTGGGTTAAAACAATGGTTGGTGAATTGTGCAACTAAAATGGGCGCCATTTTAATTCGGGTTTCAGGGTTCAATTGAAAGTCAGTCTTTTTTATCGGGAAAAATGTTTATACTGTCCGAAAGATTTTTATGTGCAAGCCGTGATTAATTTTTTGATATTAAGCACAACCGGAGCAAATGTGGTAGCGATAGAAAGCTGCAAAGCTCAATTACCCAGCAGTCTATAGGACATCATATTTTGTCAGATACAATTGATCATTATATCTGTAGAAATATCACTCTAATAAAAGATCAATAGGTTAGGTTAAACAAGGATTAGGTAGGTTGTATTTATCTGTGCTTGCCATTAGTTTTACCTCTCATGCTAAAGACATGACTAATGATGCGAAGCGCCATGGCGCTACCGCCAGAGCAAAAAGCGCCATGGCGCTTTCGGCGCTTGGCGCTATTTAGCTGTGGTGCCATGCCCATGAAAAGTGCCATGGCGCTTTTTGCGCTTGGAACTATTTTTGACCAGCGCCAGGAACAAAATGCCTGGCGCTGGCGCTTGGCGCTAGCGCCAAAGCAAAAAGCGCAATGGCGCTTCTGGCACTTGGCGCCATTTTGCTCTGGCGCCATTGGCGTTGGCGCTGGGGATTGGAAAAGCGCTATGGCGCTTTTGGCCCTTGGCGCCAAAGTTCTGGCGCTTTTCACATCACTAGACATGACCCAGAAGGCAAATACGCTCACTTCACGGATACTGCTTAAAATTCATGTAGAAAAGAAAAGTACCTTCTCTTTTTCTTCTAGTTCTCGCTTCTCTTGTTCAATCTGCTGGATCTTTGCCCATTGCAATTCTCGTTTATGAGCCAACCATTTCTGCATAGGTGTATTTATATCAACTAAATAACCTAGATAGCCAGGTCGATCGAAATCGACATTTCAACCTTAAAGTTTGCCGCTTGCGGTGTGTCAGCGTGGTCCTGTGCACTCCAGTAGTGCTGGATAACCGAGTGAGCCGAAGGCCTCCCGGGTAGCAGAGATTGTCTGGAGAAGTGACAATTCAACCCCTGTAATAAGGCACTTGACCCCTGCATAACTTAAAACATACAGCACCTACCTGGACCCTTTTCTGAAAAGTTGTTTGTGCTGCGCCACTGGTTGACTTGGCTGTGACACTTCCTTATCATTGTCAGCAACATCATCAATGTCATCTATGCCACTCTGCTGCAACAGTTCGTCAATGGGTGATTGTGGCAGTTCAAAGAGCCCATCAGAAACGTGGTTTTCTTGTGGTGATGTAGGGGATTTGAATTCAGTCTCTCTATGAAACCCATTGTCAGGCTGTATGTGCACATTTCACATTGATGCACATTGAACAGCAGAGGCCGGTTCCGCAAGTGGCAAAGTAAGGAGCAAAGTAAAGAGTAAAGTACAGAGTAAAGAGTAAAATGAAAAATAATGTTAAGTGATGCACGGAAAGTTGAGAGTAAAGTAAAAAGTGAAGTTAAAGATTAAAGTAAAGCGTAAAGACCCTTTACTTTGTCACTTGCAGAACTGGAACAAGTTCAGTATTCCAAGTAATTTTACCTTTTCAGGCTGTCCCCTGTCCATGTCAAACCTAACATGCGCATGCAACTTGGGATCCCTGCCATTGAGTGTAACCGTGGCACCCGAACTCGTCTTGGAATCCACACTAGAGTTAGGTGTACTACGCTTCACCGGAACTGGTCCAATGTGCAGAGAGTCATTTCCATTCTCCTCCACATGGTGCTGTTGTGAGTCGGACAGGGAGTGCTCTGCGCTGCGGTCGCTGTGTGGTGATTCTGGCACGGGAACAATTTTGCGAGCGGGCTGACCGTGACCGAGGGCGGAAGCGAATGGGTCTGCAGGTTGGACATAATAAGGTATACTCGGCGGACGGGATACTCTGCCATCGTACTCATTTATGTCTTACGTTGGAGTGCCACGCGTACAGAGTGTCAAGTACCTGGAGTATACACGGGTGGGCATCTTCAGTTGACGCTGGAAAATCGCAATAGCTTGAGCTACAGTTGAGCTATCATAATGAAATTTTAACACGATAGAGTAGACTCCATAGGACACCTATTCTGAAGTTTGCAGCCTAAACGGCCACATTTTGGGTCAGTTGATGAACACACAGTGACTTGGTGTCACCCATTGCTTGTTGTTCATTGAGTGGAAGTGTTTCAAAAAAGTTGTTTTTAACTTCATATCACTCAACACAATCACTACAACTATCACACGATATATCCACCATCCTTCTCCAGTATCATATTCAAACAGTTCTCGAATGACAGGAGAGCTTTCACCCTGATCTCAGTGCTCAACTCTTCGAATGACTCCATTAATCACCTCAATCAAAATGCCAACTGTGTCGAATGTTGTATTCTTGCTGTAGACAAGCTGCTTGACATGTCCCCATAGCCAGTGGTCACAGATGCTCAGATCCGGTGACTGTGCCGGCTATGCTGGCCATGTTGCAATAAAAAGTCTGCATGCCATAACTCACCCAAAATGTGGCCATTTGGGCTGCAAACTTCAGAATAGGTGTCCTATGGAGTCCACTCTATTGTGTACAAATTCCATCGTGATAGCTCAACTATAGCTAAAGCTATTCCGATTTTCCAGCGTTAACTGAAGATACCCACCCCTGTATACTCGGCGGACATCACACTTAAGATGGAAACCTACCATAACCCATCTGAAGAATGAACTAAGGTTATAGTTTTTTCATCATAATCAGTTATACAGTTTTTTCATCATTCATTTTTTTCGTTTTTACTATGGAGTAATTTACTATGAAATTTATCACAAGATTTTCTTCATCATTCATTCATCATACTTTGCGGTCCGCCCAGCATAGATCTGAGCAAAATGCTGGGGATTCATGAAAGGACTGCATAGGTAGCTGTCAGTCCCGCACTCTGTCAAGTGACACCCATTACTTCATAATTACAAAGTTAGAAATTTCCGGTAAACTGGTAGAGCCCTCAGAAAAAAATTCCATATAAAACCCATCGCGCACTTCTGCACTTTGACGAATACACTGCTTGTCCATAATACAATTTTTTTCCTCCCATCAGAGAACAGTGCAGATCGAGCGAATTGTCAGAAAAATGCTTCACATCTTACCAGACATCCTACATTATATCCAACAACATATGGCACTTTACATGGTCGGGTGCGGCACTTTCTCAAAATAAGGGTCTTCAAAGTGAACCTCAACAAAATCAATCAAACTATTACCATCCACTAGCACCTCCCCATTTTTGCCATCAGCTGCGGGGGGCGTCACGCTACCATCTGTTCTGGTACCGTAACCGCCAACGTCGGCTGGAGGGGAGTGAGATTCAGGCGAATAGGGTGCCACTTTATCGCGACCGCCCCCACCACCTAATAGATCGTCTAGGGCATTTGATAAACTGGCCATATAGAAGTTCAAGATGGGAACTGCCTTTAAGTTGGGAACTGAGTTGGTGACCAGGTTTTTTTGTTGTAAATCGCGGTCAAGTTGTGAAAAAGTGTGGTTAAGTAAGCGTATCAAGGCACCGATGTTTTAAGCAGCGACTGGCGGATCCAGACAAGGATTGACTTTAAAAATAGATGACACAAACAAAGAAGATACACATCGCCCATTTTTTGTATCGGAGTATCTAAATCAAAGCATTCACTGGTTGTCATGACAACAATCCAGCTAACATCACTCCACCGCGCAGCGCGCTGCTCGGTATGCATGATAGCCAACAAAACAGACCGAAAACTATTTATTTCACGTTATGAGGTCAGTTCCAGCCAAGGGGGTGTAGCAGGGGTCTCCAATGGGGGGCCCAACTAGGCCAGCTATCTATATATCCAGAGGCAAAATGTTTGGCTATCGAGTGAGCTCCCTCCGCTAAAATTGCTCTGCTATCTAGGTATCAACGTGGAGCAAATTTTGATAATTTTTCACCAATTTTCATCGTCATAATCACTGTTTTCAGCTGTATCACATGGCTATATACATACACATTTTTAACGATTTTCTCACTTTTTGGCTTCTACACATTATCTATATATTCACCCCCCCCCCCAACCGCAAAACGTTATGCTGGAGAGCCGTGCCTGGGGTGCATTTATTTACGTAGGTATGAGGTTGTTGGATACAGATTTTCGGGCAACTGCCGATTTGCTTGTCGTAAAGGATTTATTCGTAAAGCGATTCAGACGATGGAAGTGAACCACACAAAGAAATACGCTCAGTCGCTAACAACACAACCACCCTAAAATAGAAAATGCCCGAAATTTCGTAAATAAATCGTATACACATAGAACTGGCACAGGGACAAAACTTAAAGATTATAAATACAAACGTTAGTCCTCATAGTATGGCTACGTAACTGGCTAAGCGCGAGGGTTATGAAAGCTAGGGTGTCAACTTTCCGTTTCTGCAGGCAAATTTTTGTTCCATTTCCGTTCTATTTTCCGGCAAGTGCAAAAAATTTCCGTTTCAGTTTTCCGGTGAGTGCAAAACATTTAATTTAATTTAATTTAAGGGTAGAGCGGATCAACGTACAAGCAATTAAAAAAAATTTACTCATACATAAGGGACAGCCAAGATAAGGTCTGGTCCTTCCGCACAGGATACAGTATATAGGAAATATAAAGTCAATGTCAACACAAGAATGAACAAAATTCCAATGTCAACAAAAACATGAAGAACATCACCTAACATCAAGCAACTTGCCAATGGCACACCACCCAAATCCAAAGTGATTATTGACCCGGAAAATGACGTTCATCCCATTATCTGAAAAAAATGTGCTGCACCCGATATTATTTATCGAGGTCTTACACATGATCTTATGGAAAACACCGTTGGAATTAATCAAAGATTTGTTCAAAATATTTAGTTTGGGTAGAATAGCGTTGTCAGGAATTTGATCAATCTGCCCCCAAAAAGTGTGTATTTCCACATCTAATGCAATTTTAGCATATGACAGTGTAAAAATTGTGTTTTGATTCTGTAAATCATCACATCAATACCACCTCAATTGACCATTAAAAATTGACCACATCAATCACCACAAAATTTTCCATGCAAACATAAGTTTCCGTTTTCCGGCAGGTGCAAAAATTTTCCGTTTCCGTTTTCCGTAAATTTTTTTTGTTGACACCCTAAATTAGCCGGTCGTTTGAGGGGAGCCGCTCAACATTTTCATCCCATCTATTTATCCCACTAGCTGTTCTGCTATCTATTTCAGAAGGAAATCCGTATGTTGACAAAATGGTTAAATGGGCCTAATGCTAGTTGACACAGCCGTTGTCTTCCTGCCCTTCGACACCATTTTTCATCGTTGTCTAACATGTTTGGTCAATGTTTTCACGATTCTTATTGTTTCTGGCACGCTGTTAGCTGTGCCTTAAGTGGCGGGATGCCGATTATTTCGTCACGTTCAAAAAGCCAATATTGCATACCTAAATATTTATGTTATTAGAGGGTATGCCTACAATTGGAAGTAATACGGTATTAAAGATAATGTTTTATAAGCAATATTTTATTTCATATTTTGTTTAGTTTAAATTGATGCTGTAGAATACAAAAATGTTGCTCTAGTTTCATTGTAGATTAAATGAAAAATGTGTGAGTTTTTTTCGAAAATTGGCGCTATTTTATTGATGTCCTACAGCTACAACAGTTCACACTCACGCGACTTTATTATCTGTCAATTCAATCGACTAATAACAACGACCTATTGAATGCTGAAGACACAATTATACAACTAGCACTCCGTTCGCTCACAACAATGAATCCTCAGCAATAAAATATGCGGGAGATGATGAGGCCTCCTAAGGCAAAACCGGACCGCGAAGGCGAAAAATGCACCAAAATAACCAGGGGGCGACAAAATATTATACACAATAAATAGGTATACTCGGCGGACCGCAAATTATGCGCCCAAAATTATTTATGTCTTGGTCGATAACGCCCGAGCCGGATACTTATGTATGCACTATCACAAAAAGAAAAATATTTTAAAAAAGAAAAAGGCGGGGTCGCATACAAACGAGGAAAGTTTTTCCCCGAAATGTTTTTTTCTTTTTTGCTGGAATTATTTAAATTTTATTAATGATGACATCGTGATGGAGTGTTTTCTTCAGAAAAATGCATAGCATGCGGTCCGCAGAGTATAATTCAAAATCGTAGCGCCACAAGCTCACAAATCAGTCCGCCCCTTTCGCTGTAGATATAGAGTTCGATTGGTTTCCAGCATCAGCTGTTTCCTGTGCTCTAAAATCGACCGCCAGCTGCTCGGGTCGGACGCGTTCGCCACGGGCATCTTGCTGCGCAAGTCGTCCGACGTTGCAGTCTTGGCTGGTTCAGTGTTAGCCTGTGAAGGTAGTGGCGCACATTTTGGGGCACCCCAGAACCTGTAAACTGACCTGTAAAATACCAAACGAGTTACCGGGCATTTTACATGACTTTTGATGACATTTGGTATTTTACGGAACAGTTTACAGGGCCTAGGAATAGCACTTGTGGTTAGCCGGTTGGCGCACAATGAACTGCGTAAAGCACATGTGAAAAATCAAAATGGATTCATTTCAAAACCATACCTGTGCGTAAGGAGCGGCGGGGCGCGCACTGGGCTCAACTTCGGGCGTGTACTGAACACGACCTTCCAAAAAATTCGATAGCGTCTCCTCCACGGAACGAGTAGATTCTTTAAAATGAGAACTCGGTGCAAAAACGATTCAAAGCGATCCGAAAAACGTCTATTAAATACAAACGAACGGATATCGGCTCTTATAACGGCGAGGGGCACTTGAGGAAGCAACTCTTTCACCTGTCTGCACATGGCCTCAGCTTGAGCATCTGTAACGAAGGAGAAAACATGAACCGAACCTGCCAAATTTGTGAGGCTGCCCCCCCCAATCCGCCAGCTATCTATCTATCCCGGAGGCCGCTCAGCTATCTATCTACACCGGAGGCCAATTTTTTGGCTATCTATCCCCCAAACCGGCCAGCTACTGGAGCGATTTTTGAGAAATTTCGCCAGAATTTTAGCTCAAACCTTTTTAGCCTATTTATACTTTAAGAATTTTTAGCCTTTTTATACTTTTTCACCTTCAAAATCGCGGCTTTCGCCTTGTTTATATACACATGTTTATATACCTATTTTTAGCCATTTTTGCTTGTTTTAGCTACTTTTAACCTGTTTTTAGCATTTTTTTGCCGTTTCTACCTTCTATGCATTGAAAAAGCCTATATATTTTGCCCCCGCGAGCCCCCCCCCAGAAAAGTTTTCAGCTATCTATCCCACCGGAGGAGCGATTTGCTATTTATCCAGCCCCCGCGAGGGCCAAAATCTTGGAGACCCCCATACCATTTTAATTTTTCACCTTCAAAATCGCGGCTTTCGCCTATACACATGTTTAGCTACCCATTTTTCGCCATTTTTAGCTACTTTTCACCTGTTTTTAGCTACTTTTTCCACGTTCTGCCTTCTGTGCACTGAAAAAGCCTATATATTTTGCCAACGTTTGCCCCCCAAGCTCCCATAAAAAATTTTCAGCTATGTATCCCTCCGGAGGAGCGATTTTATACCTATCCAGCCCCCGCGAGGGCAAAAATCTTAGAGACCTTTGCATTGAGACTAGCCTGCAGCGTGCTGGCCCGCTTCAGTGGCACGATTCGATTGAAGTTGGCTCTGCTCCAGTAGCATTCGTTTCGCATACTCCACCTAAAATGCATTGAAGGTGCTTTAGTTGACCGCATCGTGCCCACACATACTTATTGAAACAACATCATTTAGTAATTGTACTGTAAACTGTATTTTTGAAATGACTTGACAATTGCCGTCAATTGACGCCGCGTCAATTTGTGCCTAGCTTGTCAAATTGTGGGACTGTCTGCGCCAAAAAAACAGCACTTAAGCGCGTGCCGATAAAAATGAAGAAAAAGAAATCCAACCGCATCGTGACTGGTGTGCGGGGTGGGCACCAAGCCTCCAGCGGCGGCTATTTGCGCACGCACCCGGCTCGCATATTCGCTAGGCGTTTCTTCCTTCGACACACTGCCAGCCTCACCAGTGCCAGTCGCTTGCTGAGGTAATTTCTTGAGCAGTCGGGTGCCACTTTGCAGCCATCTGAAGAGCGGAAGACAAAAATGGTAGAACCGAAAGCCCTCAAAAATACTAACGGGTACCCCTAAATGAAATCCGGGACGAAAATTCGGATACAAAGCACTAACTTCACTTCGAAGACAGTAAACGGTAGAAACAGGAGCCAAAAAAGTTCCGTCCACCAACGGCTGCCCAGGCGCGACTGCGAGCAGTAATTTTCGTGAGTGAGGACGATTTTACGTGGAATGTTTTGCTACGTGTGCCTGTTGACTTGTTTGGAATAATCTTCCCAGTTTTTTTATAAATCGTACACGTAAAAACACCATGTGAAACATCAGTAGAGTATACAAACATAAGTCAACATAAGTGCATTCATATGCTACTGAAATTTCAGCCTTCACTGGAAATATATTCACGTTTTTTCTGCGATTCTTCCGAACCAATTGAGGCGCATTACCCCAACCGAAGTCAAAAATGCTCAATGAAATTTGATATACCAAAAAATCGCCATCGAAAAAATCTAAGTTACATTCTTCGAAGCTATATCAACTTTTCCACCGCTACACGTCACACTTACTCAGATCAAGTATATCAAAACGGCACGAAAAAAACACCACAATACATAATTATACACTGTATTAAGTAAAAACCAACAATGTGCACATTTATAAACGGGGTGGGGTAGATGCGCAATAGCAGCGGCTGCACCACGGTGGCGCGGTCCAACGCGAACGGCCACTGCGAGAACTGCAGCAAGCCAGTCTCCCCGCTGGTGGCTCCGCCCTCGGGGAAAGCCAACACTGGCAGGTGGTCTTCTGCGAGCGTAAGTGGAAGGTGAATGAAAGAGATTGAAATTGGGGGGTCTACTTTTGAAAGTCGAAGTTTAGACAATGAATGTTGCAAAATCACGTTTTAAACTTTAACTTGAATTCCCCTTGTTATAGACTTTGAAGAGTCTTCAAGTCAGTGTCCGTTAATTGGACATCCCAACTGTGACAATGAACGGTTGAACTCGTGCATTAGCATAATTTTTATATTTACAAAATCAGCTGTCTGATATGAAACAAAGCTAATTTTTTTACAAATTAGTTCCACGCTAAAAATGTGTTGTTTGACAGCATCAAACACACATACACGTAGGTGGCTCGGAGATTTTCAGCAACAAAAAACGCACTAGACTGCAGGTAGAGGTGCAAGTTTTGCATAAACTGCTGCCGTCCAGTGTGCACCTTGAAATCGTACAGCCCCAGCGCCCAGCGCAGTCCAGCCGGCAGATTCCATACACACGCCTGTGAAGAATGAACGGCACGGCGTCACACAGCGATAACCTATCAGAAATAACTATCAAACTTGTATCCAACCACAACACAAGGCGCGACGATCTGCAGCGCGAGGTGGTCGAGCGTGCTCACGTGGTTGGCGACCAGCACGCCCGCCGCCGGGTCCCTGGTGCCCTCCTGCCGCACCACGATGCCCAGCAGCGAGCACAGACACCGCAGCACCAGGCTGACACGCGAATGTTAATATTGCACGGAGATCGATGGGAAGGATGAGGTTCAATAGGTATTTAGGTGTCGATCGGTAGGTAAATACAAGGCGCAGACGGCACATATAGAAACAGCCATCAAGTTACCAGATTTTAGAGCTTTCTATAACACCTACCGTATTTCCTCGAAATACCCCCTCCCCCTTGAATTACCCCCATCGAAATACCCCCAGGTGTTTTCGGGCTGAGGAAAAAATAACCCTTCCTCGAAATACCCCGTCTGGAATGATGTACATCATGTATGCACCGTACATAATGTATTTATTGATGCCAATTTGCATCGCAGATACACATATACGTTAATATGTGTACAGATGTACGTCTACAAACCCGATATATCCTATTTTCTCACGTTTATTACCGGTTTTGGGTATGAAAAAGCGTACTCTTTACTATGAACGTCATGAAAATTTTTGACGAAATAATAAAACCCCCTCGAATAAGCCCCCCTCAAAATTTCCACTCTGAAAAAATAAAATATTTCGAGGAAATACGTTAGATACAGATCTTTTAGATATCTTTCTCACTTCTTAGACCTTCGCCGATAAGTTAGCAATTTGTAGGATGCACGCAGCGACACATGACTTATTCTCACCTATGCGCTTCACATCAAAATCCAAGCCGCAAAATTCAAAGCTGATGAAACGCGAGGGCACTTCGAAATGACCCCCCCCCCCTCCCCGCTAAATCACCAACTACAAACACAACGTACCATCGAACGGCGCTGGTCTTGGGCAGGACGCAGCTGACCACGAACGCGTGCACGCCCAAAAAAATGCGCAGTAGAAAAATGAGCACCCCCAGCGGGGCGTAAGCGGCCAAAATCAGGCGACTCGACAAATTGTCCGGTATTCTGCAAACGAGTTGACGGAAAAGTGAAGCTGGGAAACGAATGGAGTGCGAACGTTAGCGGGTGATACTACCAGACCCTATAAAATGCCCTGTAAAAAATAAAATGTGATGCAGTGTCAAAAGTCATGTAAAATGTCCTGTAAAATTGCACACTTGTTTGCCATTTTACATCACTTTTGACACTTCACGACATCCGACATTTTACAGGGTCTAGAATGGTCCCCCAAGCGACCTGTCAGCACGGAAAAGACTGCCAATAGGGATGGTCCGACTGGGAGTGTCGCCGCCGCTCGAGCAACTCGCACCGTCCATGGTGCTGACGGATTTATGAATAGTAACTTTGGCTCAGTGCCAACAGTAAAGCTGTTCGTTGATTGCTTGAGCACGAGCCAATTATGACGTCATTTCAATTCACTGGAAGCAGTTGCTCGTGAATGGGTGTGAAAAATTTGGGATACGTTTATACATTATTCTTCTGAGTGAGCGAAGGGCTAAATTGCTACAGAAAATCAGTATAAACACTAAAGACGGATCCTGCGCTCTTTATGGGAGGAGTCAATTTCAAGCAATATTAGGATACATTCCTGCAGACTGTATTCTACGACATGACTTTTCAACAGTTTCTTTTCAGCCAGCTTTAACACAAATCGAAGTGTGTGTATAGGTATTTCCATAGGCAGAAAAGTCGCAAATACAGTGCTGCAGCGACGATGATAAAAGGTGGCAGCAGTCGTAGAAGTTTCCGCGCTCAGTCCGGGCACATTGACTTGCATGGCATGTGACATCGTGATTCGCGGCAACGCTGGCAGTGCCGCAGCTAGTGAATGGCCGCGCCAGAAAAAAGGGCTAGCGCCAGAAAAAAAGGGCTAGCGCCAGAAAAAAGGCACCTAGCGCCATTCAGAAGCGGCGCCAGGGGTCACAGAGAAAGGGCACCATGGCGCCATCCAAGAAATATAGCTCCGGGTGTCAAAGGCACCAGAGAAGACATGTAAATATATTCCATTTGAAATGATATGACATTATTTGCCCATGAATAGCAGTAAAATACCTACCCCTTGAATAATCCCCCCTGTAAGGTGAGTGAGGAAATAATAATTCCCCCCTTGAATAAGCCCCCCCCCCTTTAAAGATTTGATTAATTTGTTGTACCTAATTTTAACAAAGATGGCACGTTATTGTGTTTATAGAGCATATTTCGTGAAATGTGTTGATAGAAACATGCTTGAAAATTTTGACGAAATAATAATCCCCCCTTGAATAATTCCCCCCTCAAAATGTCTGACGAAATACCCCCTCCCCCGAAAAACCCCCAGGTGTTTCCGGGCTGAGGAAAAAAATACCCCCCCTCGAAATACCCCGTCTGGAATGATGTACATCATGTATGCACTGTACATGATGTATTGATTGACGCCAATTTTCATCGCAGATGCACACACACGCTATTATGTAAAAATACAGATGTATGTACGTCTATTTACCTGATATGTCCGAATGTAACCTGTATCCTCGCGTTTATTACCGGTTTTGGGTATGAAAACGCGTACTCTTTACTATGATATTCATGAAAATTTCTGACGAAATAATAACCCCCCCCCTCGAAATACCCCCCCCCCCCAAATTTCCACTCTGAAAAAATACCCCCTGGGGGTATTTCGAGGAAATACGGTATACAGTGAGAGCAACGTAATATTATAAATAGGCGAAAAATAGTTTCTTCTAATAAATTAGTATTTGGATAGTCCCTGCAAATATCTATCAGATGCATGTGATAACTTGTTGTCACAATTTTTTTTCCAGTTCAGCTATTTTCGGTCAAAAATTATTTTTTGATGCACTTATTTTAAAAATCGTATCGATTTGACAAAACTCACCTGAGACCATTTTGGCGCCCTTTCATGCACTTAGGAAACAGGGCGCTAGGTGGCACAGAAAAAAGGGTGCCAATGGCTTCATGGCGCGGTGCCCTAAAATTCCATCACGAGCTGCAGCGAGAAAGCTTGGCCGGAAACTTCAAAGAATTCAAGCATATGTACATTTTTTATTAAGATACACAGGGGGTGAAAGAAACACCTATAAATGGTATTGCAGTTGATGCCTAAAAGACTGAGTAAAGTAAATAATACAAAAGCAATGTAAGAATTAAGTAAAAAAAATCAAATTCCATGGAAAGTTAGAGTAAGCATGGGACTAGAAACCACATTTTACAACCAAATATTTGGCACGTAGGACAATTAAGCAACAGCGTTACTTCCAAAAACAGAGACAATAAAAAATACTGCCACAGCATTCACCCATGTCACAAGAAACCAAGCTGGGGGACCCTGCATGGACACAGCCCCATTGCAGTAGGCATCTTCACATTTGCAGGTGAACTTTTTGACACTAGTGACTCCATCACCCACAGGCTTGGTGCAGTTTGACTGAAAGCCTGCAAATTGTGGTTTGTTTTTACTACAGAGGGCAGGTAATTTAGTAAAATATTTGTGTGCATCCTATTTTTATGCATAATAAATCTATATTTCCTAGTGTTTTTACAATAAAAAATTCTAATGCAATATATCCAAGTACAAGGAATAATTTTTATTTGATTTTGTCCATTTTTACAGTGCCCAAGTATAACACATACCGCAAATCCTCGAATACGACCCCCCTCGAATAACTCCCCCCTGCTGGCTGGGTGAGGAAAAAATAACCCCCCCTTGAATAACTCCCCCCTCTTAAATAACTCCTACTTCTGATGAAAAGGATACAATACAAAACAATAAAAGAATAGTAGAGACAGCAGATACATAAAGTGTATGCAGTGTATACACATTGTTTTGTTGTTGTTGGACAGTTAAATACCTGAATTACACAAGTTTACATACTGCATCCATACAATGAAAAAAATCCAGGTTTCCTGCAGAAATAATAACTCCCTCCTCCAAAACGTCTGACGAAAAAATAACTCCCCTGGGGTCTTATTCAGGATTTAGGGTAATTAGAGTTCCTATGATTTTGGTGGTTTGCATTTCTTAAATATAAGATTAAAAATCTTGATTAATTTATTTTCTCCAGGTTTTCCTGGTGAAATTTTGTGATTTTTAACGAGAAGACAAAAAATATCCAATTTGTACTTATTTTGTCCAAATGTCTAATTTGTACTTATTTTGTCCAAGAGATTTAAGTTTATTTTCTTTTTGAGAGACAATCATTTGTGAAAATTACACATTTTTCAATGCTATATGTAATCTATACAGAGAAGTGACTCACCAATGCCCTTCTGCTGGGAGCAGTAGTACCTGGCCGAGGTGGTGCCTTCGATCTCCTCAATCATTTTCATGCACACAGGTGCTTCACACTCACCTGTGCGGCATGCCTCCCCAAAGCACTCAAAGCACTTCAGCCCAGAACTTTGGCTCACTGCGTGGTAGCACTATGTTTTATTTGACACTTAGTATTCCAAAAATATTGAGACTTATATTTTTAAAATATCTCAGAGTACAAAAAATCTTATATTTATTTATACTTTACCCTGTGTTTTTTAAGAGAGATTAATTCATACTTATGTTATGAGAAGAAAGTACAAAAAATCTCTCATTTATATTTTCTTTATTTGTATTTAGTTATATTTTTGGACAGATTTTCTGAGATTATACTGAATAATAATTTCTTAAAAACCCTTTTTGGAATACTACTTACCAGGGGTATCTTGAATTTTGACCCTCCGAGTGGTTAGATAGATAGCTGAGCTGCCTTCAGGATAGATAGCTGGAAAAAAATTTTGAGCGGGGGGGTGGGGGGTTTGGGGGGGGGGGTGTGGTGGTTCAATATATAGGCTATTTCAGGGTGTAGAAGGAAGAAAAGGGAGAGAAATCGCTCAAATTACGTGTAAAATAGCTCAAAATGGGTATACAAGAGCATATAGGTAGTACTGAAAATAGGTAAATAGGAACAAAAACTAGTATTTTGGAGGTGAAAAACTATAAAAAGGTATGAAAAATAGCGATTTTGAGCGAAAATTTGGGTATAGTTTATCAAAAATCGCTCCAGATAGGTAGATAGCTGAGCGATTTGGGGGGGGGGTTTAGGGGGCAGTTGCCCAAAATTTTGCCTCCGGGATAGATGGATAGCTGAGCGGCCTCAGGGATAGATAAATAGCTGGGCGGTTTGGGGGGGGGGGGGGTAACCCCCCCCCAACCCCCCATTCGAGACCCCTGCTACTTACACTGCACACAGCATGGAATTCTCAATAAAATTTTTTTTACATAACTGCAATCCTGCAGCAACATTTTAGATACAAACTTGTGAGTGAGTAGGCAGTTGCCAGAGTGTATTTACATTTACTTGAAAAATACTTGAGTACTGAGTAACTATATACATATACTTTCAAATGTACCACCTGTACTCACCTGTATGCATACATTTAAAAATGTTCACAAATGTTCAAAATTTCTGGTTGATTTGCACTAGGTAATTTGCAATTTTTTGTGCGCAAGCGCGCAATTTCTCATACAAATTACAATTGGTGATGTTGTCATGGGTTTTGGGTAGGGTGTCAACTTTCCGTTTTCCGTTTCCGCTTTCCGCAGGCAAATTTTTTTCCGTTTCCGTTTTTCCGGTTCATTTTCCGTTTTCCGGCAAATTTTACCAAACTGGTAAAAATGCATGCATGTTCTCAATGAAATGAATTTTTCCTATTTCTAGTGAGATTTCTGCAAATTTTTTGTATTCAGGATAAATTCCTGCAAATTTTTTTCCGTTTCCGACAAATTTTCAGCAAGGTTTTTCCGTTTCCGGCATAATTTCAGCAAATTTTTCCGTTTCCGTTTTCTGGCATGTGCAAAAATTTTTCCGGCATGTGCAAAAATTTTTCCGTTTGTTTCCGTTTTCCCCCCAAAAGTTTTTGTTGACACCCTAGTTTTGGGGCATTTCTGGTTTAAAAGTATCCAATTTATTAATGCTGTGTAAAAATAAACCGTGATGTGCTAGTGCAGTGTATAATATCCAGCCAATGTGCTCCCACCTACTTCTACAGTGTGTAGCATCACTGTCAATGTATGAGCCTTCTCTTATTATTCTTTCAACCTTATTTAAGCACTATTCCATGCTAACTTCACTTGAAGTCACGAATGTTCGACAAAGTGATATACGTAACAAGTCAACATGAAAATGGATATTTTTGAAAGGAATCACTGCTTACAAATCTATCCATGACTTCACAGTCATATATGACTACATAACAATACATTATCTGACACTTAATATACACATATTTTTAATATACACATATTTTTTCTTTATACCCCAATTTTGGTCCAATAAAAATTTGATTTAAATTTTTAAAAATCAGTAAAGAAAAATTGATTGTTTTTTTAATCAAGGCATCTAAATTTTTTTATTTTTTCCAACCCTCATTGGAGGTGCCGTTCTATTGGAGGTATGCCGTTCTATTAGAAGAAATATGGTATATGGTTATTTCAGATTTCATCCAGTCATTTAGATTGATAAATCAGGGCAGTGAATATCTATCAGTAAATAGTGGCACACATTGAAGCTGATGCATTAATGTGGATTTTTGACAGGGCCAGCTGTTCATTTTTGACGGGCCAGCTTCATTTCTACAACTACAATTCTAAGCAGTGATATATGTACCAACCGAGAATACAGAAGAATGTGACAACTGCAATGCGGCGATGGGCATCTGGCACAAATGTCATCAGCAGCATCATGTCAAAGTGTTGTTCTTAATTCCAGAATTAACAAAAACACAGCTCTCAAATCAGCGCAAATTGTAGTGAAAAAGCTAGTGGCCGTCAAACTTTTTATAGTATTATCATCACAGAGCTTATTCTTTTGTGATTACTTTTGTATATCCAGATGGAAGCAACACTGATACTGCCTGTGGTCAGGTATCACTGTGCAGGGCACCGGCTCAAGCAATGATATCATGCAGCCATGGCAGTGCAATGCATACTGTGGTTTATGCATTTGGTCTATGCCCCCATATCATTGGTTGTTTAGCAACTGGCCTACTTACTTTTCCAATGGTAATGCTTCTGATGATGACAGCCAGTGATGTGCTTGTGAAATACATATCTATGTATTTACCAGCGTGCATTGTACAGTGATACACACAATCATATGCGATTCTTAAATATTTCTCCGTATCTGATTTTCTGATTAAATAGTTCCTACTCCTAATAATTCAATTTGATTTCAAATTCATGAGTAATGATGGCAGATGAAATTGAATTCAATTTTTCCACAAAAATTACAGGTATTTTTGATAAAAAAGCATATAAACTGCAAACGCATGCTAAATAAAAATTGTCAATTTTTCTTGTGTATTAGTGGTGGAAAAGCAAAAATGGGTCTGTAAAACAGCATCGAAGGAAAACAAGGCACCACAGAAAAGGACACTTAGTGAACCATGACACCATTAAAAAGCAGGTTGCCAAACACCACGGAAAAGTAAGTACGCAAAAAATATGGCACCAAGTGCCACATAACACAATAATTGACCTTGAATGTTTTTACTGACAGTGTATTCTGAAACCAAACGTTCAGCGACCACCACACGATGAACATGGGTGCACAAATCGCACTCCGAAAACCGAAACCTGGCAGTCAAAAAACGCCAGCAGCACGTGACCGGACGGCGCACCAACGGCAGGAACCCAATGGCTGAAAACGTACAACGGCACAAATGGGGGGATGGACATTATGTAAACTTGGCATTATTCCAAAACGATTTTTCTATACACCCGTTTGTATACTGACTTTGACGATGGCGAACCGGCACGGCATGCTAGTGTGTGGGCCGCCGTTAGCGACCAATTCCGGTCGCTTAATAGCATCCCGCAGACATTGTCGGCGACGCACGCTGAAATTCTGCGTCTTTTACTCGTTTTTTTACAATATGTAATCGTATCTAATTGAAATTATGCCAAGTTCACATAATGTCTGCGATCCCACAAATGGGATGAAATACCGTTTCTTCTAATAGGATGGCATAGCTCATTTGAGGGGGATCTCCAATAGCACGGCACGTTTTGGGGGATAACCCGCAATTCCCCCATTGAAAACCCCTGCTTATTATTACATGGTAGCATGCCGAAATGGAAGCTTTGACACTAAAAATACCACAAAACCAATCAAAAAGAACCAAACTCAATTTGTATGTGAAATTGCACCCTTGCGTATTTACAAAGAGTGCAAAATACCTCTCGTGAAGAAGTACTAAAAATTCCAGTAGCTGTTTTTGAAACGGTTTCAATTTCACCCTTGCGTATTTACAAAGAGTGCAAAATACCTTTCGTGAATAAGTACTAAAAATTGAAAATTTCTTGAAAATTTTCAAGCTGTTTAATCATACAAAATTCAACCTGAAGAAAAAAACAGGTGAGAAATTTTGCCCAAGGCGGATTTTTCTGTCCTTTTCGCGCTTGAGTGCAAAAAGGAAAGGCAAATTTAAACTGCACAACAATAAATAGATATGAACACATCACAAGATAAAATTATCATAAGTTTGATTTGTTTGGTCTACCCCACCTTCAACTACCAACTAGGTATACGAAAACGGTAATGCGAAAAACGAAATAAAACAGAGACAGAATTTGCCAGACATGGGCGGGGACCACCTTGGGGCCTTCGCGATCCCGCCGCCACATGCCAAGCCAATCAATCAAACTGGGGATCAAATAAAAATGCAATGATATTCATCAAAAAATGGTCACAATCCTCGGAAAACCGTCGATCACTCTACTAACAGAGAAACAAATCTACAAAAAATGTGTCCCGCAGATAGTAAATGCGGGGACACAGGGAGAAGAAAGATGAAACGGATACATCACCCTGACACAAAAAGGATACACCAACCTAAAGTACAAAAATAACATCGGGATCCAAAATCACATGGTCGGCGCAAGGCAGTAGCTCTCACACGATGGCACGCAAACCGTCAGCGCTTTACAATAGCCAGGGACGTAGCCATGATTTCTGAGCGGCGGCCCCCCCCCCCCTAAAATTTTGCCCCTATACTGACACAATGGAGACATGGCGCTGGCGCCATTTGTAGGCGCCGCACCATGCCGGAGTTCGTCAACTACATTAAGTTACTGGCACCGCGTGCACTATTTACATTTGCAGCAGCGTTTTGAGTCCGGAAATTCGCAAAATGAATAAAACATGTTGTGGGGCGGGGAAATGCGCGCTTGAGCGCAATTTTTTGAAATTTTCCTACAAAATCGCCATACAAAAGTGCCATTCCGGGAATTTTTTACGTCTGGCAGGGGAGAGGAGGGGGGGGGGCAGCCGCCCCCTGGCTACGTCCTTGACGCCGACCCTGGCCATGATTTTACAGCAAAATGGCGACAACAGCCACAGGCTTCTAGGTGGGTGTGATGAAAACACTATTTTACGTCTGAACCAACCCTACACAATCACGCTATTCCTGAAACGAACAGCCTATAAAACAACAGAACAAACCAACAGGGAGGTTGCAATAACAGAAGGAGGCAATCACGCGGCAGTCGCAGAAACTTGGAGAGGTGCCAAGACAGCACACCTAACACAGCCCCGACTGCAAGCTGAAAAAAGGCAGACAGGTGACAAACAGACTTCTCACAAACGAAATCAAGACTGCTAAATATCTCTGCTCAAATAAGTATGACCATATATTCAGCCCCGATCCCACCAGGGGCCACTCACAGACAACATAAAGGCAGCCAGCACACTTGTTGACACATATATGTCAGCTAGTCTGTGTCAACGCTTCACGTGTCGCAGAGCAATCTCCAAATGCACATGACGCAATGTTGAAAAAGGAATATTACATTGGAAGATAGGAATTAAGTGCATCGGAAGATCGCTCCGCGAAACGTGTAGTTGAAATCTGAGTTAGCAGACCAGTTGACACAGGTGTGTCAACTACTGTGGGCTGCCAAAATGTCAAATGTCATACAAGTGTCAAAAGTCATGTAAAATGTAATGAGTAATGTGAATGTATGAGTAAAAAATAAAGGTAAATTTGCCATTTACAGAGTTAGCACAGACCAGTTGACACAGGTGTGTCAACTACTGTGGGCTGCCAAAATGTCAAATGTCATACAAGTGTCAAAAGTCATGTAAAATGTAATGAGTAATGTGAAAGTATGAGTAAAAAATAAAGGTAAATTTGCAATTTACAGAGCATTTTTTACATGACTTTTGACACTTGGGTCTGCGATTGGCAACCGATCGAAACACTACAAGCTAATCCTAGTCGGACTTCCACATCCCAACTTTCATTACTATCACAGAGTACCGTCTACGGAACCACGAAATCAAAGGAATGAAGCATACCGCGAAATCAGACCAGAAGTACTGTCGTAACATCGTTGGGTGACAATAACATCTACAAAGTTTCAAACGAACCTTTGCAACCGGGGGACACGGATCAGACGCACTGGTGGAGCAGGTACATTTGCGAACGAGCCCACCGATTGGACAGGCGCCAAGACACGGCACCAGTCGCTGCTCCGCCGGCCGCCGGCTGCGACAGACGCAAATTTAAACCGGTACCGGCGAATGCGCAAAAGGTTGGCCCGGGATTCAGGGTCTCCTGGGGGGGGGGGTGTGCCCACCTCCCAAATCCGCAGCTATCTACCTATCCCGGAGGCCGCTCAGCTATCTATCTATCCCGAGGCATAAATTTTGGCTACTACCCCCTCAGCTACCTACCACCTATCTGGAGCGATTTTTGAGAAATTTTGCCCCAACTTTCGCAAAATCATTAATTTTCGCACCATTTTTTAGTTTGTAAAACCTTCAAAATCCCGGCTTTCCGATGTAGAGCCTATACACATGTTTATATTAGGGATGGCTGAAAAAAGTTTTTTTTCAACGACAGGGTTTTATTAAAAATAGAACCGTTTTTTCCAAGAGCTCCCAGATATTTTTCCCAGAGATTTAGATACAGGGGTTTTGTAGATTTGGACCCCCGCGGGGGTTCATATAGATAGCAAATCGCTCCTCCGGAGGGATAGATTGCAGAAAATTTTTCTGGGGGGGGGGAGGTTGGGGGGGGGGGGTTGTGGTGGTTCGATATATAGGCTTTTTCAGGGCATAGAAGGAAAAAAGGGAGAAAAAATAGGCAAATAGTAACCATAACTATGATTTTGGAGTGAAAATCTATAAAAAATATGAAAAATAGCGATTTTGAGCGAAAATTGGGGTATTGTTTCTCAAAAATCGCTCCAGATAGGTAGATAACTGGGCGATTTGGGGGGGATTTAGGGGGTAGTAGCCCAAAATTTTGCCTCCAGGATAGATAGCTGAGCGGCCTCCGGGATAGATAGATAGCTGGCGGATTTGGGGGGGGGGTACCCCCTACTAAACCCCTGTTTAGCAGGGGTATCTTGAATCTCGACCTTCTGAGTGGTTGGATAGATAGCAAATCGCTCCTCCGGAGGGATAGATAGCAAAAATTTTCTGGGGAGGGGGTTGAGGAGTAGGTTGGGGGGGGGGGTTGTGGTGGTTCAATATATAGGCTTTTTCAGGGCATAGAAGGAAGAAAAGGGAGAAAAATTGCTAAAAGTAGGTGTAAAATAGCTCAAGAATGGTATACAAGAGCATTTAGTACTAAAAATAGCTGAAAATAGGTAAATAGTAACCAGAACTATGATTTTGGAAGTGAAAATCTATAAAAAGGTATGAAAAATAGCGATTTGAGTGAAAATGGGGTAAAGTTTCTCAAAAATCGCTGCAGATAGGTAGGCGATTTGGGGGGGACTTAGGGGGTAGTAGCCCAAAATTTTGCCTCTGGGATAGATGGATAGCTGAGCGGCGTCCAGGATAGATAGATAGCTGGACGGTTTGGGGGGGGGGTAACCCCCCCATTCGAGACCCCTGCTGTTTAGATATATTATTTAGATTTTTTCGAACCCTACTTGTAACAACACCTAAAATAGATTTTTTTGGCAGAAATCACCACTTATAATACACCAACATGGCTCCACAGCCATTATATTTCTATATACCGTATTTCCTCGAAATACCCCCCGGGGGGTGATTGTTTCATAGTGGTCCCGAGAGGGGGGGGGGGTCAAACGAGGGGCGGGGGTATTTCGAGGGGGGGGGGTATTTCGAGGAAATACGGTATATGACACCATAAGATACTGCTTTTTGTCTGACATAATTATTTACGTGTATATGTTGACCACATTGTAACTATATTTGGGACAGGGGTCTCCTAGGGGGGGGGGCTGGGGGAACTGCCCCCCCCCCAAATCCGCCAGCTATTTATCTATCCCGGAAGCCGCTCAGCTATTTATCTATCTATCCCGGAGACAAATTTTTTGGCTATCTATCTCCACATCGGCCACCTATCTACCTATCTGGAGCGATTTTTGAGAAATTGTGTCCCAATTTTCGCTCAAAATCGCACCTTTTTATACTTTTTCACCTTAAAAATCGCGGCTTTCGCCTAGACACACAAAAAGATCAAAATGTGGACAAACCTTTAGTGCATCGAGCACCCGTTCGAATGCTGCAGATAGCCGGCTGAGTAGTGCGCTATCTTTTGGTGGACGATCGGCGAAGCAGCACCGCAAAAGCCTGAATGAAAAAATTGCTCAGCATACCGAAATTGGTAGAGTTGGCCGAGTGCCAAAGACAAAAGCACTACAACAAAAAGCACACAATAAATTCTATAACAAGTCACCAGTGTTCCCGGGATTCACACTAGCCAAAACAGTTGAATAAATCCAGCGCTGGTGTCAACTTCGTGCAGACAGGCGAAAGTGAAACGCATCACTGAACAACCCACAACCTCGCTCCGAACGGAGGAGTTTTGTCTTTTCAGAAACGCGTTAAAAAACTGGATCGGGCCGCTGCTCAGAAGTTGGCCGCGGTCCAATTACCGCCTGCGTATAATACGAACGCCAAAATTGCCGCTCAAAGTGCTAAAAATCGCAAAATTTTGCACATTGTCACCTTTATGATCGCTATTTTCGTTTATATACATGGTTATAAATATACCTATTCTCAGCCTTCTTTATCTATAGCGATTTCGAAATATATTTTGGCCGGCTGCCAACTTATCATACGGAAACGGAGATGGCCTCACGGCAATTTCACAGCTGAAAAAACTGTTAGATTCTACTGTAATTTAAACAAGTTAAAAATATAACCAAAAATAGAAATTATGAAAAAGTCAAATATGCTCCATTCCGCCAGTTTTCAGATTCTGAGCAAAAAAGTTGTGGAAAAATCGCTTGGACTTGAAGTCCAACTTGTGCAGGTGGGATATGATCAACAGACTTTACAGCACCGGGACAAAAGACAACGTGACTGGATCAGACCACGCATTGGCTCACGTCCAAGATATCGGTTGTATTGTACGATCGAGAATGAAAGCACTCAGGGTAACAGATTTCGAAACAATTTTTGGCCAGCTGCAACTTTTCACACGGGGTACCCTCGACGTCAATCTTTGGTGGAATAACTCACACTGCGACAATCGTGAAACGCACAAAACGGTCAAAAGCCAACCGCCCACCAACAGCCCCACGCAACAAAACAAGCAAAACAAATGCCAAAAAAACAAACCCGGCAACATCAGCACCATGTAGCCAAGCAGCGCAGCAACGGCAGGAACCCAACGGCTGAAAAACTCGCACACGACACAAATGGAATGAAATACCGTATTTCTCCTAATAGGATGGCATAGCTCAACTGAAGGGCATCTTTAATAGAATGGCAGATATCGCCTTGCCATTCATAAAAAATAAATAGAGCTCTTCAATTAGAAGAAATATGGTAACTAGATGCTACGTGGCTGATCACTAAATGCACGGCAGCCCCAAACACATTTGATTGAAATTAGAGCATCAGATTTTTTAAAATGAGGGTCAAATTTATACTGTTGCTTTGCTTGAAAAATCCCCCCACATATCTCAGCAATTGTGGGACAGTAGTCAAAAAGCTCAGGGAATAGTAGCCAAAAAATTTGCTTCAGGATAGATAGATAGCTGAGCGGCAGTTTCGGAAATGGATATGGAAATGCTTTGGAAATGGAAGCTTTGGAAGCAGCGGAAACGGAAGCTTTGGCATGTCACTAAAATTCCACAAAATCAATGAAAACATTCACCAAATTATTTTGAAAAACTGGTGAGTAATTTGGCCCAGTGACGCATCCAGGATTTTTGAGCGGAGGGGGCTGCTGCTTTACGGGGGCCGGCGAACGGGGGGGCTCCTAAAATTTTTCCCTATATAGGGACGGAAAGGCGTTTTGGCGCTAGCTCCATAGAAAGGCGCCACGCCATGGCGCTATTGGCGCTGGCGCCAGCGCCAGGAACCGCTTTGTGTGTATGTAAATATGCATACATACACAGCGAAATTTGCAAAAATCTGTTCATTTCCAATGAAATTGGCTTACAGCGGCCGATCCGCTGTAAATACAATGCATGGGAAAGAAATTGCGCGCTTGCGCGCAAAATTTGCTAAGAAACATCGAAAAATATTCAGGAGAAGTGGCATTTTCCGGGACTTCTTAGGTCTCACCCCAGGAAGGGGAGGCTGCACCCCCCCGCCCTGGATTTGGCCCAAGGTGGATTTTGCTGTCCTCCCTGCGCTTGAGTGCAAAAAGAACCGGCAAATTGCACAACATTGAATATATATATCACAGCATCACAAAATAAAATAAAATAAAATAAAATTTGTTTAAAACCCATCATCAATATAGCGAAATTGAACGCTCAGCATTCGACTTCGAACGATTTTGGCACGCGGAACTACAAAAGCTGAAATTTGTAACCTAAAGAACACAACGCTTTGAAGGGTGAACCATTCAGAGCGCATGCAAATTGCGATTGGATTACAATATTTATACGTCTATTAAAAAAATGTAATTCAGCACCCGCTGCACAGAAACAGTTCGAATGCTGAAACAAAATTTCAGTGTACCACGTGACATACACTACAAAAATACATACCAAAAGGCATATTAAACAGCACAATACAAAAACAAAAGAAAACAGCGTAGAGTGAAGCGAGGCATGAGCGAGGACCACCTTGGGGCTTCGTGACTCCGCCGCCACATGCCAGGCAAATCCAGCCAATGGGAACTTGATCAAACAACAAAAACTTAAATTATATACTGAGACACAAATATGCGAATTGTGTTCTGCAGGTGATAAATGCAGAATGACGATGAAATGTAGATAAAAAAGCACCGTGACATCATCAGTACGAAAATAACAACACGATCGCAAATCACGTGATTGATTGGAACTAGACAGTGGCCCTCCAGGTCATGTGAAAAGGGTCACCGCATTTTATCTTGGAGCGACCTGGCCCGTTCCAACATAAAAAGTGACAGGGGCCATGTAGGTTTTGGGACGATATATCGTATCGAATATCGGCTGTTACTTCGTATCAAATATCGATATCAAAAATTTTCAAAATAAAGAATATCGAGCTCAAAAGTCATATCATCCCAATCCTGGAGCCACGACCTTCTTACCGCGTATGACCAGAAAACAGCACCATATTTACATCTCAACCGATCGTAAGCAAACCCGCTAACCCTGAAAAGAACACAAACTGTCTACAAACCACAGAAGCAACCAACAGGCAAGTTGCAATAACAGCAGGAGGCAATCGCGCGGCGATAAGCAGTCGCAGAAACTGAGAGAGGCGGCAAGACAACACACCAATCCCAGCCGCGACTGCAAGCTGGAAAAAAACAACTGATTTTTCACACGCTGCCTCTATCGTAAAGCCAGGATTACAGCTCAGCGGCTTTTGACGTGAAATGATGACATAGAATTATGTCATAAAACTGGGGCCACTTCCGCAAATTGAGAAGTGAGGAGTGAAATGGCAAATGCGAAGTGAAGTGAGAAGTGAATTGACAAGAAAATTCGCAAAAGCGAAGGGAAATCGCTTTTTATTTCTTTATTTTTACTTCGCTTTTGCCAATTTTCTTCTCAATTCACTTCGCATTTGCCACTTCGCTTCTTTGGGGGGCCAGATTACATCTGAATAGACAGAGGTACAGAATTGTAGTTTCAGAATTAGATAGTTCTGGTAATTGTGTGTTATGTCCCAAAAAATAATTAATTTAATCTGTATTAATTTTACATATGTTACATCAACATTTTACATCAAACATTTGATGTCAACAATAAAATTTTGACATAATATGAATAACTACTTCGAAAATGAGTATTTTATAAATTTTTTTGGGGCATAACACACAATTACTACAACTATCTAATTCTGAAATTTCACTGCTGTACCTTTGATTACATCAAAATAGACAGTTTTACAACAAAACTTTACCTCATCATTTCACGTCAAATGCCGCTGAGCTGTAATCCCGGCTTTACAACATTTCAAACTAGGCTTGGGACGATATATTGTATCAAATATTGAACATCGGCTATAGATTACTTTTTTCATGTTGAATATCGATATAAAAACTTTGAAAAAATATCGAAGATCGATATCAAATATTGACCATTTTTTATATTTTAAGATATTCAGAAGAATGTGGATAGCAAAGTACAACATGTAACAGTTCATGTAACAGTGAGCAGTTCATTTCATTAACAAAATCTCTTTCCACTAGGCAATGTGGTATCTTGGTGCACCAGCCTCAAGTAGGGTTGGAACGATATGGCTTTTTGATATCGATATTCAATACTTTTCCAAAACTCGATATTCGATATCGATACGATATGGACCCTCGATATATGATAGCAATATTCGATATGAAAATAGGTATGTTCAATATTCGATATCGACATTTCGATATTTTACTCTTGGTATATAGCAGGGCATATTTCAAATGGCATATTGTGCCTGCGGACATGGGTTTTTCACACGAAATTTCTAAACCTCACAAATCAGCTATGAACACATTAGTTTTCTACACTGAGGTGGCCGTCAACTACAGTTGACGGTGATAAAAATGAATCATTGTGGAAAACTCAAACACGTTTAAAGCTCATTTATGAGTTTTAGAAATTTCGTGTGAAAACTAGTGTGCGCTGGGCCTTTACATTTCCATTCGGTTTCAAAAATAACGAAAATATAGAAATATCGATATTGAATATCGAGCATATTTTGATTTTGAATATCAAATATCGAGGGTCCATAACGTTCCAGATAATAAATTTCAAATATAAATATCGAGAAGTCATACCGCCCCAGCGCTCTATCGCAATATGTCCAGGCTGTATCACAGCAGAGGCCACTCTAAAGTCCCATAAAATTATGTAGTAATGACCCAAGACGAACCTTTGCAATCGGGGGACACGGATCAGACGCACCGGTGCGCAGGTACAGATGCAAGCCCGCCCACCGATTGGACAGGTGCCAAGACACGGCACCAGTCACTGCCTGCCGCCCGCCAGCTGCGACAGACACAAAAGAATAAAAACCGGTACCGGTTAATAATGTGTCAAAGATGATTAGCCCTGTTTTGTCAACCAGAATTGTAATGTGTATCTCACTTCAATATAAATAGTTTTGAAATTATACTATTATTGGATGTTAACAGTAAAAAACGTACCAAGAGTTCAATGCAATTTTTGAGAATTTTTACCTCTATTTTTGCTCAAAATGGCCAATTTTCATACATTTTCATACATTTTCAGCTTCAAAATCGCTAGTTCATGCTATTTATTGCCTATTTTCAGCTATGTTTGTACGATATGTGCTTATATACCTATTTTTTAAACAATTTGTCACCTTGTTAGCGATTTCCACAGCATTTTCTTTCTACACCCCGGAAAAGCGTACCGTATTACCTCGAATTATCCCCCCCTCGAAATACCCCCCTAAATTTCGGCTGAGGAAATAATAACCCCCCCCCCTAAATTTCGGCTGAGGAAATAATAAACCCCCCCTCGAAATACCCCCCCTAAAATTGAGTGTAACGTGAACGTACATGACAAATACCGCAGTGTGTGATCTGTACTATGCAGAACACACGTTAACACTGATGATTAAGTGACGTTAGGGAAGGGTTTTTGTGTAGGTATATACAGTAATATATGCCTATAAACACATATAAATCTATGTGATTGTTCGATTTTTCTACGTCTGCATATGGGGAATTTCTGAAAATTTCTGGCGAAATAATAGACCCCCCTCGAATTATCCCCCCCTCGAATTTTGCTGGCGAAATAATAAACCCCCTGGGGGTAATACGGTATATATCGAACCCCAGCAACCCCCCCCGCAATATTCTTTTACGGCCATTTATCCCTCCGGGTGAGAAATTTGCTATCCAACTTGCTATTTGGAAATATCCAACCGCCGGAGGATCAAAATAAAAAATTCCTCTGCAAGGAAGTGTAGTGGAAAAACGCACCTCTGCAAGCGGGACGCAGATACATCCAATATCAGCAAAATACGAGTGATGAACGGGAGAAAAGCCGCAGGTACATATTTGCAGCCAGCTGAAACACAATCAGGATTGAAAAAGGAGACAATGGATCAGTGCACAAGCGATATTTCAATGTACGTAAACACTCAGGCATTTCAAATTGATAGAATACTCCATTGGTTTTTGCTGGAGTATTCTATGGAGTATTCTATCAATCTGACGAGCAGCCCTTCTCCTTAAGTGTCAAAAAACCTTATGGAAGGGTGAATTTAGATTGACAACTACAATTTTCCGTGGGCCAAACCCTCGCCAAAGTTACTGGAAAGCTTCATCCACAGAAAAAGCTGATTGGCGCTCCACACGCAGCGATTTTGAAATTAAGTTCCAACATTTGTTGGCAAAGTATGAATTCCGTATTTCTCCTATTAGAAGAGCGCTGTTCTCAGGGGTCTCCTAGGGGAGGGGGCTGGGGGGGGGGGCTGCCCCCCTCAAATCCGCCAGCTATCTATCTATCCCGGAGGCCGCTCAGCTATCTATCTACCCCGAGGCAAAATTTTTGGCTACTACCCCCAAAGACCTCCCCCCAAATCGCTCAGCTATCTATCTATCTGGAGTGGTTTTTGAGAAATTTTGCCCCAATTTTCGCTCAAAATCACTAATTTTCGCACCTTTTTATAGTTTTGCACCTTCCAAATCATGCTCTCCGGCTATATGCATGGTTATATGCCTGTTTTATACCTACTTTTGGCTACCTTTAACTGAATATTGGCGATTTTTTCCCCTTTCGGCCTTCTATTCACTGAAAAAGCCTACGTTGACGAAAAAAATAAGAACGGCGCTCTTCTTTTTGAAGAATTACGGTATTCATGCATAAACAAAAACATTCAAACTTCTTTTCAAAATCGCTGTGCGTGGAGCGGCATTCAGCGCATGAAGATAACGGTAACTGCCAACGCCAGCAACAAACCACAATCAGCCCATCCAGGGTTCAGGCAAGGCTAGGGTTGGAAAAAAATCAATTTTTCAAACGCTTTGATTTAAAAAAAAATACATTTAAAAAACAATTGATTTTAAAAAAAAATCAGATTTTTTAAAATCGCCCAAAATGGGGGTATAGAGAAAAACATATGCGTGTGGTAAGTGTCAGACAATGTATTCTTATGCCTATTGTGGTTGTATTATGACTGTGGAGTCATGGAATAGCATTATAAGCACTGATTTCTTTCGAAAATAACCATTTTTATGTCAACTTATTACATAAATATATCACCTTTTGTTGAACATTCGTGATCACAAGTAAAGTTCAGCATGGAATAGTGCTTGAATATGGTGTAAGAGAAGGCTAATACATTGACAGTGATGCTAAACACTGTAGAAGTATATGGGAGCACATTGGCTGGATATTATATACTACACTATCATATCACAGTCTATTATTACACGGTAGCATGAATAAAAGGAAGCTTTTACTCTCAAAATATCCCAAAACCCATGAAAACACTACGAATGGTGATATGCATGAGAATTTTCGCGCTTGTGCGCCAAAAAATTGCAAAATACCTAGTGCAAATTTACCAGAAATATTGCCTTTGGATTTTTGAAAATTAAAATCAGTTTCCACCCTGATTTAAAAAAAAATCAAGTGCCAACCCTAGGCGACGTTGTGGAGTTATTATTCTGGCTTCGCTTGGCCTCTGTTGAGTACCGTATGTGCGGCCTATAGCAATCGTGTCGTGCGGCCTATAGCATTATGACTGTTTTACGTATTCACATGTGAGGGGTCGGGGCGGTGTTCATCAAAGGCGTGCAATTCCGCCACTAAATAGCCACATGCGTAATGGACTTGCGTGTGATGCCGTGTGCCGGACGAACTTCAATGTGAACTTAGTTGGTGCATCTGTTTACATCAGATTTACACTCTACATAGAGATTGATCTTAATAAATAGCATTGAAATTCGTTAATAAAAATTGAAGGACAAATAACTTGAAAAAGACGTCGAAATTTGATTGTGCAGAAAACATTAACTAGTCAAGGGTGTCAGTAATAATTTTAGGGCGATTTTTTGCCGCTCAGAATTCCTATAAAAATGGGAGTTTGATTCCTAACGTGTGCATTTTAAAACGTGTTTTGGAATATACTCTACGAGACTAATTTATTTTTACGGCTGGATCATCACCCCTAATCCCCCGCCCACACCGTGGTCGGCGACCTCAAAGCCATTAAATCACTATGTAAAAAAAACTATTGCTGAAAAGAAACAGCCACACGCAAGTCCATCGCGCATGCTCCAGTTTATTGGCGCGTGCAGGGGTTGGTTTTTTCGATGATTGCAAACGTAAATGCATCAAGCGGACGCGCGTCTGCCAAACAGACGCGCGTCATTGCCAGATTACTGTAGAATAATAAGTACACTGAACCCCCTAGGCAAGGCCCACTAAAAATCAATAAGTGGACAAACCTTTAGTGCGTCGAGCACCCGTTCGAATGCTGCAGATTGCCGGCTGAGTAGTGCGCTATATTTTGGTTGAACGATCGGCGAAACAGCGCCGCAAACGCCTGAATGACAAAAATTGCCCAACATACCGAAATTCGTGGAGTTGGCTGAGTGTCAAAGACAAAAGCACTACAACGGAAAGCACACCATAAAATCAAAAACAAGTCACCTGTGTTCCCAGGATTCAAACGAGCCAAAACGGTATAATAAATCCAGCATTTGTGTCAACTTGGCGCAGACAGGCGACAGTGAAACGCACCACTGCAACAACTCCCCACTCGAAGGGCGGAGTCTTTTCTTTTCGGTAAAAACGTTGGAAAAGATGGATCGGGCAATTTCTGTTGGCCCCCATCCAAATTACCATTTGCGTATTATCCGACGAAAGTTAAAACGCTCAGTACTAAAATTAGCTCCATTTTCACCATCACACGGAATTCACACAAACAGAAGCTGGTCAGTACCGGGACAAAACTTAACATCACTGGACCAGGCCACGTATTGGCTCACATCCAAGCCCTCGAGTAGACAAAAATACGCGGTTATATGCCAATAAAATGTATCAGGTTAGAGTTCTTGGCCAGCTGCCAATTTGCCATGGGGGATAGCCCCTCCAGCGATCAATCTCACGCGGAAAAACCACAAAAAATCGAAAAATGTAAGACATCACACTAACCAAAATGTTAACCAACCGCCCGGCGACAGCCGCACGTTGAAGAAGCAAAACAACTATCAAAAAAAACTAACCCAGCAACGTGAAACAACAGCATGTAATCCAAGCAGCGCAGCAACGGCAGGAATCCAATAGCTGAAAAACTCGCACACAACACAAATGGAATGAAATACCGTATTTCTCCTAATAGGATGGCATACCTCAATTGAAGGGCATCTTTAATAGAATGGCAGATATCGCCTCGCCATTCACTAAAAATAGAATCGAGCTCTTCAATTAGAAGAAATACGGTAACTAGATGCTAAATATGTGGCTGATAACTAAACGGACAGCACCCCAAACACATTTGACTGAAATAAGAGCACCAGATTTTTTATGAGGGACAAATTAAGATACATATCTGAGCGATCGGGGGATGGTAGTCAAAAAGCTCAGGGGTCTGTAGCCAAAAAATTTGCTTCAGGATAATTAGATATGTAAGTGAGCAGCCACTGGGGTGGGTAGATAGCTGACTGATCTGATGGAGTAACCCCCATTGGATACCCCTGCTTATTATTAAATAACGACATGCTAGCATGCGAAAATGGAAGGTTGGCATGTCACCAAAATGCCACAAAGTCAAAGAAAACAAGAACCAAAGGTCAGAAATTTTGCCCAAGGTGGATTTTGCTGTCCTCCTCGCGCGTGAGTGCAAAAAGAACAGGCAAACTGCACAACATTGAGTATATATCACAGCATCACAAAATAAAATCAACAACATCACCCGTCATCAACACACCTATCGAACATAGCGCAATTTTAAGTTCACCCCGTTTGAACGTTTTTGCACGCGGAACCAAACGCTGAAATTTGTAAGAACACAGTGCTTTTGAAAGGTAAAAATTCAGAGCGCATGCAAATTTTGAAAGGTAAAAATTCAGAGCGCATGCAAATTGTTCGAAGGATTACAAAATTCTTCGATAACTTATCTGCGTACTCCAAAAATAAAAATGCAATTCAGCGCTCGCTAAACCAAATCTGTTCAAATGCTGAAACAAAAATTCCTGTGTACAGCGTAGCACATACCTAGTACAAATACATACCAAAGGCACATTAAACAAGTATAGGTAATACAAAAACAAAACAAACAAACAGCGTAGAGCGGGGCGAGTCATGAGCGGGGACCACCTCGGGGCTTCGTGACTCCCCCACATGCCAAGCGAATCCAGCCGACGGGAATGAAATCAAATAACAAAACATTACCAAGCAGATTCACGCGCAAACAACCATTGAGTAGGAACATTCTTTCGTCTGCCGACCGCATCCTTCCAGTGAAGTCTACCGCACTCATCCGAGAACCAATAACAGTTTTTTCACATGGCATCAACTTCATCAGTGATATTCAACAAAATATGGTAGAATTCCCTGTCAAGTGCGCCGCCAGACCAAGGTTTTTCACCCTTTATAGGTTTATATACACAAAACGCACAAATACGCAAAATTGTGTCCTGCAGATGATATAAATGCGGGCACACAGTCAGAACAACGATGAAATGTAGATAGCACAGCGACGTACTTAACAACGCGATCGCAAATCACGTGATTGGAACTAGACTGTAGGGCCATGTAGGTTTGGGACGATATATCATATCGAACATCAGATATAAACTGTTTTTTATATCGAATATCAATACCAAAATTTTTCCAAATTTACATACAATATCAACTTCAAAAGTCATATCGTCCCAACTGTAGAATATCGACTTCAAAGGTCATATCGTCCCAACTCTAGAGCCATGGCCTTCTTACCGGGTTGGACCAGAAAACAGCACCAAATTTACATCTTAACCGATCCTACATAAAAAACGGCGAACCCTGAAAGTACAGCCAACAGACAGCAGAACCAACCAACAGGCAGGTTGCAATGAATGGAATAAAAAGTTTTTTACCGTTTTTGTCAACTTTGGATGGTATTAAAATAAAAGTACAACTAATTGTAAAAAGTACAAAAGTCAACTTTAAAGAAAAACAGGTTGCAATAGCAGCAGGAGGCAATCGCGCAGTGGTGAACGGTCGCAGGAACTTGGAGAGGCGCCAAGACAAGACACCAATCGCAGCCCCGACTGCAAGCTGGAAAACAATGCAAACTTTTGGCAAATTTCTCACAAGCAATCTCACCTATGTAGGCGCTCCAAGTAAAGCCACACTCACACAGACAAATGCCATTTGAAATGCCATAAAAAGCATTGAAACTCTCGCAAAAGGTCACAAGTTGGAAAACATTCAGTAAGGGGTAATCTAAATTTTGGTCTTCCGGGTTGTTGGATAAATAGCCGAGCGCCAGCGGCCTTGCGGGGGGGGGGGGTTGGGGGGGTGCCAGGTTCAGTATATAGGCTTTTTCAGGGTGTGGAAGGAACCCCTCACCCCCCTTTCCTACCCCTGAGCACTCGACTGGAAAACAAGACAGACCCGGTGCCAGTTCCGCAAAATGAGAAGTGAGAAGTGAAATGGTAAAGCCGAAGTAAAAGCGCAAAGGCCAAGTGAAATGGCAAGTGAATTGGCAAGTGAAATTGCAAAAGCGAAGAGAAATTTTTTTATTTGCTTTTGCCAATTCACTTGCCGTTTCACTTCGCCTTTGCCCTTGACTTCTCACTCCTCATTTTGCGGAACTGGACCCAGAATTTATGACAGACCAGACATGGTCTCAAATCACAGGATCGGCACCCGACTTATTGGCGCACTGAAATTTTGCGTTCAGTGTTAGAACGTTTTTGCACGCTGAACAGGGACGTAGCCAGGATTTTTGAGCGGGGGGGGGCGGATTGTATACAGAGCTCGGCGAACGGGGGGGGGGCAAAATTTTACCTCTGTAGTAAGGGAATGGCGCTGGCACCATTCGTAGGCGCCACGCCATGGCGCTGGCGCCATTCGTTGGCGCCATGCCATGGCGCAACTGGCGACAAAACAGCTGTAATTTACAGGATAAACAGCGACATGGACAAGAATGCTTTGAGACTTTGACTTCGGCTTTGAGACTGCGGAGACTGGTCAGCCGAAAATATACGTTGCATGATGGGAAAATGTGCGCTTGCGCGCAAAATTTTTTCAACTGTCGACAAAATCGTCTTCTGGAAGTGCCATTTCTGGCACATTTTTTTGGTTCGACTAGGGAAGGGGGGGCGGCCGCCCCCCCCGCCCCCCCTGGCTACGTCCTTGACGCTGAACTACAAACACTGAAATCAAAATTTTAAGAACACAGCCTTTTTGAAGCGTAAAAAATGAAATCAAAATTTAAAGAACGCAGCCTTTTTGAAGCGTAAAAATTGGCAAAAATTTGAAGCGCATGCACATTGTGCGAAATATTGCTAATTCTGTTGTTTTTTTACACTTCAAAAAAGTTGTGTTCATTATTTAGATGTCAGCGTTTGTAGTTCAGCCTGCAAAAACGTTCGAATGCTAAACGCAAAATTTCAGTGTGCGGTGCGGCATCACAACAGCCGTACCCAGATTTACAGATCTCAAATCACATTACCAGAGTACTGATACCGAGAAAAACAAGTGGAAGTAATATGAAGCATATTACGAAATCCCAGCCCAGCTTGGTGGCATTCCCAGACTCTGTAAAATACCCTGTAAAGTGTCAAAGACCCTGTAAAATGTCATGTGTCACGCAAAAAATAAAAATCGCATAACAAAAATAACAGAAGAATACGTTCTACGTTTTATTTAAAAAAAACCCGACCATCGAAACCGTTTAAAAAAAACCTTGGCTGAAATTTTTACTACTAAACACTAGGTATTTTGCGTGAATTGCGGAATTTTTGCGGAATTTTTTGGCGCGCAAGAACGTAATTTCACATATACTCCGGTTACTTTACACCCTGCACGCGTGGTTCCCGCTGGAAGTGTGCCAACGATGGTTAACGCGTCCGAGTTTCATAAAAAGATGACAAAATTGATCGTTGTTATAATGTTATTCATAAACATATTAACATCGATGAATTTTTTTCATATTTTTACGGAAATCGCATGATTTAATAATCATTGGCACGCTTCCAACGCGAGACATAAATCATTGCGAGGGCAGAGTATCACGTACGCCGAGTATACCCATATCCTTTGGTGGTTGTTTTCATTGGTTGTGAATCATTATTAGTGTGAAAGCTTCCATTTGTTCATGCTATTGTGTCATAATAAGCCGTGATATGTTGGTGTAGTGTATTATACCCAGTCAAAGTGCCTCCATATACCTGTACAGTGTGAAAAATCACTGCTAATAGATTAGCCTTCTATTGTAACTTAATTTAAACACTATTCAACAGCCTACTTCACTTGAAGTCATGAATGTTCGACAAAAACCAATATACGTGATAAGTCATCATAAAATAGATATTTTTGACAGAAATCACTACTTATAATGATATCCCATGGCCCCACAGCCATTCTATGGCTATATATAACATCACAAAGTATTGTCACCTGTCTGATTTATCTGTATATGTTGACTCATGACCATATCTGGGAGCTTTTGAAGAAAAAAACGGTTTTATTTTAAAATAAAACCCTGTTTTTGAAAAAAAACGGGTTTTATTTTTTTTTAACCTTGCATTGAAAAAAAACTTTTTCGGCCATCCCTACTTTATACATGAAATTTTACACTTTACAGGGTCTTTTACACTTTGCATGACATTTAACACTTTACAGGGTCTTTTACAGGGCCTGGGCACTGGGGGTTTTGTAGATTTGGACCCCCGCGGGGGTTCATATAGAAAGCAAATCGCTCCTCTGGAGGGATAGATAGCCGGAAAAAAAATTTGGGGGAGGGATTGGGGGGAGGGGTTGGGGGGGGCGGTTACGCGGGGGTTCAATATATAGGCTTTTCCAAGGTATAGAAGGAAGAAATAGGGGAAAAAACGTTAAAAGTAGGTGAAAAACACCTAAAAATACGTATACAAGTACATATAGTACAAAAAATAGCTGAAAATAAGCAATAACGAACATGAATTAGAATTTTGAAGGTGAAAAACTATAAAATAGTATGAAAATTAGTGATTTTGGGCTAAAATTGGGGCAAAATTTTGACGATTTGGGGATAGATATCTCACAGCGATTCACCAACGTGCTGACATGTAGAAATAAATTGGGGACAACGTGGAAACAAGGCCTTGCTTCGACGTTGTTTCTGCGTTGTTGAGTTGTTTCGGCGCTGGGGTACGCGGCCAGTCATGCGGCAAATGGCTTGTCACCACGTTGGCCCCAGGGTAAGTGGGTGTGCAGCAGCAGACGTGAATTTAGAAAAATCGGATGTAAATACATATAATTTTTGCATACAAATTTTCGCAAATGTGCAGAATGTGGAATGCGTGTAAAAGTGAAATATTCGTTTTCATGGTATGCTCAGCGGAACGCAAGCTGTGTGCAGTTTCTTACCATAATTTAATGAATAAAATCTTGTGATAAATTTTGAAATTAATCATTCCATAGTTGAACGAAATACTTGATGAAAAACTATAATTTTGTGTTCATTATTCAGATGCTTTCCATACTAAGTGTGATGACAACCAAATATATACAAATAGTGCATTTTTTAACATCACTGTGTGCAGTAAAATCTGCTGCACAGCTAGGCATCATGTTGTCGTTCAAATTCATGTAAATCATGTAAATTCAAATGTGCTGGCACGTTGTCGTCCCCACGCTGACAATTTTGTCAACACGTTGTTTCTACAAATGGTGTCTAAGTTGTCCCCATTTTGTTTCTACATGTCAGCATGTTGGTGAATCGCTGGGTCTGCAAATTTTTCCTCCGGGATAGATAGATAGCTGAGCGGGCCTCTGGGATAGATAGATAGCTGGCGGATTTGGGGGGGACCCCCCCCCCAACCCCTGCTGGGCCCCTTAGTATCTCCAAACCAACCTTTGCAATCGAGGGACACGGATCAGACGCACCGGTGTGCAGGTACAGATGCAAGCCCGCCCACCGATTGGACAGGTGCCAAGACACGGCGCCAGTCGCTGCCCTGCCGCCCGCCAGCTGCGACAGACGCATGAGAGAATTTTTTTTGTTCTTGCCAGAAAACAGAAATGCTTCAAAGCGGAAAGCAAAAATTGAATGGAAATGGAAAATTGGGGGATTGTCATATGTCGGAGCCACTATCCGGAGCCTGAAGCCACATGCATTAAGCAAAACACACAATGAGGGAGTGTGGTGGAAAAACGCACCTCTGCAAGCGGGACGCAGACACATCCAATATCAGCAAAATACGAGTGATGAATGGGAGAAAAGCCGCAGGTACATCTTTGCAGCCAGCTGAAACACAATCAGGATTGAAAAAGGAGACAATGGATCAGTGCACAAGCGATATTTCAATGTACGTAAACACTCAGGCATCTCAAATTGATAGAATACTCCATTGGTTTTTGCTGGCGGTAATATGACGAGCAGCCCTCCTCCTTAAGTGTCAAAAAAAACCTTATGGAAGGGTGAATTTAGAGTGACAACTACAATTTTCCATGGGCCAAACCCTTGCCAAAGTTACTGGAAAGCTTCATCCACAGAAAAGGCTGATTGGCGCTCCACACACAGCGATTTTGAAATTATGTTCCAACATTTGTTGGCAAAGTATGAATTCCGTATTTCTTCTTATAGAAGAGCGCTGTTCTCAGGGGTCTCCTAGGGGAGGGGGCTGGGGGGGGGCTGCCCCCCTCAAATCCGCCAGCTATCTATCTATCCCGGAGGACGCTCAGCTATCTATCTATCCCGAGGCAAAATTTTTGGCTACTACCTCCAAAGACCCCCCTCCAAATCGCTCAGCTATCTATCTATCTGGATTGGTTTTTGAGAAATTTTGCCCCAATTTTCGCTCAAAATCACTAATTTTCGCACCTTTTTATAGTTTTTCACCTTCCAAATCATGCTCTCCGGCTATATGCATGGTTATGTGCCTGTTTAATACCTACTTTTGGCTACTCTTAACTGATTATTGGCGATTTTTTCCCCTGCGGCCTTCTATACACTGAAAAAGCCTATATATTTTGCTCCCGCGAGCCCCCCCCCAGAAATTTTTTTTCAGCTATCTATCACTCAGGAGGAGCGATTTGCTATCTATCCAGCCCCCACGAGGCCTATATATTTACACCTTATTAGCGATTTCCCCAGCATTTTCTTTCTACACCCCGAAAAAGCGTATATATCGAACCCCAGCAACCCCCCCCCGCAATATTCTTTTACGGCCATTTATCCCTCCGGGGGAGAAATTTGCTATCCAACTTGCTATTTGGAAATATCCAACCGCCGGAGGATCAAAATATAAAATTCCTCTGCAAGGAAGTGTAGTGGAAAAACGCACCTCTGCAAGCGGGACGCAGATACATCCAATATCAGCAAAATACGAGTGATGAACGGGAGAAAAGCCGCAGGTACATCTTTGCAGCCAGCTGAAACACAATCAGGATTGAAAAAGGAGACAATGGATCAGTGCACAAGCGATATTTCAATGTAAATAAGTAAATACTCAGGTATCTCAAATTGATAGACTACTCGATTGGTTTTCGCTGGCGGTAATCTGACGAGCAGCTCCCACTTTAATATCAAAAAACCTTATGGGAGGGCGAATTTAGGGTGACAAGTATGTACAATTTTCCGTTGGCAAAAGCCTCGCCAAAGTTACTGGAAAGCTTCATCCACAGAAAAAAACGATACCACGGATGAGGATAACAAACAGTAACTGTTACCGCAAGCAACAAATCACCATATTCACAATCAGCCCATTCAGGGGTCTGGCGGGGGTATTTCATTCCTCTAGTCTCTGGATTTAGCTCAGTTGGGCAATTTGCCAAAACCTCAAAAGTGGGCTCTTTATAGGCTCTTTATAAAGTACGTTAGTATTTCGAAATATTTTATCGTTTTGACAGTCGTTTGCGGTCTTTGGTACGAATGTGTTACGAATGTTATGATAGCCAAATGCGGGAAAAATAGCTAATCTGGTGAAGTTTTTTGCGAGGATCGTCAAATTTTTTGGAAATTCGGTTGCTTCGTGGAAATTTTGCGTTTCTTCGTCGATTCTTTTGGTTCCTTCAGCGATAAATATCAAGGTGAATCTTAATTGGAATCGTTTTTGCTCGTTTTTAGCTCATTTAGCTCAATTATCTGAATTGCAATCGTTTTTGCTCCTGATTTAGCTGAATTGCGAATTTTTTCACGCAGATGTCGCAAAAACCGAAGCCTAGGTCTCCGAAAACGCCGCCGGTTGTCGAGAAAGCGCGCCCGTGGCAGCAACGGCCTTGGCAGCGACGTACAGCCGCGTACCGTGCGGAGCAATGTCGTCAGGGCGCGTCGCTTGCCTTGCTTGAGGCTTCGTGGGCGACGTCGGAACTCTACCGTGACGCGGCGACTGCGAGAGCGGCGCACTTGGCGGCGCGTGCGTCCGAGTTGATGCCGCTGCGGGTGATGGTGGAGCTGCTGCCGCAGAAGGATGTCGACGCCCTAGTTGAAGCTGGTCGCGTTGTGGTCGATGAAAACAAAATTTTCAAGGTTGGTCGTTTCATTCTTTTTTTTACCCCAATCGTTTCTTTAAGAATGTTTAGGACTTTTCTAGGGGCGCCCTCAAACTTTTCTAGCGGCGCCCGCAAACTTTTCTAGCGGCGCCCGCATACTTTTCTAGCGGCGCCCGCAAACTTTTCTAGCGGCGCCCGCAAACTTTTCTAGCGGCGGCCGCAAACTTTTCTAGCGGTGCCGTCAAACTGTTCTAGCGGTGCCGTCAAACTGTTCTAGCGGTGCCGTCAAAGTTTTCTAGCGGCGCCCTCAAACTTTTCTAGCGGCGCCGCAAAGTTTTCTAGCGGCGGCGTCAACCTTTTCTAGCGGCGCCGTCAAACTTTTCTAGCGGCGCCGCAAAGTTTTCTAGCGGCGGCGTCAACCTTTTCTAGCGGCGCCGTCAAACTTTTCTAGCGGCGCCGTCAAACTTTTCTAGTGGCGCCCAAAACTTTTCTAGTGGCGGCGTAATATTTAATGCGTGTTTAACTTTTCTACCTATATTAATCATGCAGGAACCCCAGGGGAACGCCCAGGCTGATGACAGCAGCGACAGCAGCGACAGCAGCGACGGCGTTGAGGGCAGCGACAGCAGCGACGGCGTTGAGGGCAGCGACAGCGGCGACGGCGTGGACGGCGGCGACGTGATGAAGAGGGCGAACAGCGGCGGGGACGCGGTGAAGAAGGCCAACACCGGCGGCCATGTCGTGAAGCGCGCCAACACCGGCGACGACGACGACAGCAGTGCCGACGGGGAACCAAAGCGAAAATTGTCTAAACTGAGTGCCCGTCGTCGGGTCATTGAAAGTTCTGTTGATAGCACCAAGAGCGACAACAGCGATAATGAAAAGGACACTTCTAGGTAACTGTTTTAAGGGATTTTATCATGTCATTTTTTAAGCGATTTTTTTCAAACGTTTTTTAAACTAGTTTTTTTAAATGGCTCTTTTTAAAGAAGTATTTTTGAATGCGAATTTTTAAATAAGTATTTTTGAATGCGAATTTTTAAAGAAGTATTTTTGAATGCAAATTTTTAAGAAGTATTTTCAAGTGGGACTTTTTTAAACAAGTATTTTGAAATGGGATTTTTTAAAGAAGTATTTTTAAAAGGATTTTTTTTCTAGGATATTTTTTTAATGGTTCTTTTTTCAATCTCTCTTTTTTCAATGGGTGTTTTTTCAATGATGTCATTATTCAATCTATTGCAGGACTTCGGACACGTCGCATGTTTCTGACACGACGCGTGAA
>OZ038454.1:16997460-17299309 GCA_964036195.1 Sphaerolaimus hirsutus | reverse complement strand
GCACCCCCCCCCCCTCATCCAGGATGTTCAGTATTTGCACCCCGGCGTCCTGATCTTTAATATTTCCATCCCCCTCGGATGTTAATTATTTTCACCCCCCTCCCCCCAGTGCTGGTTGTTCAATGCCCCCCCCCCTCTGGAGTAGGCGAATCTGTAGCCGGGCACGACGGTGATGGCGATGGGGATCGCGCTGGATTTGTAACACCGGAGCCTCGTGAGCCGGAGCCTCGTGAGCCGACGCCGATACCTGAAACACCCGAAAGTTCTGCGATTGGCGGTGATTCGCCTGATAATGGAATACCAGAACCGTTTCACGTTCGCCGTTTTGCACATGGAGACGGACGTTTCGGTCGCCCTGTGAGGCAGATGGCATTCTTCTATGTGGTGTGTTTGTTTGGTTTAGGTTGAAATTTTTTCAACATTGAAAAGTGATTGAAAAAATATTTATGGAACAGTTGGGATTGTTTTTATAAAAAAAATTTATACTTTAATATAAGAAGATTGTTTTAAGCGTGGAAATTGGTAGAAATTAAAATGGAAATTAGATGGTTACAACCATTTATTTATATTCAATTTTTGCAGGGCGAAACGAATATTCAAATGAGCGTGGATTACCGCACGAATTTGGATCCGGTGGAGGGACCGATGCAACACCCTATCGGCGGCCCCGTCGAGGTGGCGTGCATGGTGGCCTGCTCTATCCCTGTGCAAAGGCTCACTAGGCGGCGGGAGCGGCTGGTTACTGTGCGTCTTATGCACAGTGTGTAAGTTATTTGTTTTTTTGGGTCATTTTTGTCAATGGGTGTGGTTCAATTAGTTCGTAAATGGAAGATTAGTGCTATCATTAGGGGTTTTTGAGGCCCCCACCCCGCAACCCCCCACCCCTGCAACCCCCACCCCCGCAACCCCCCACCCTTGCAACCCCCCACCCCCTGCAACCCCCCAGCTCGCAACCCCCCCACCCCGCAACCCCACACCCCTGCAACCCCCCACCTGCAACCCCCCACCCCTGCAACCCCCCAGCTCGCAACCCCCCACCCCGCAACCGGGCCACCCGCCGGAACCCGCCCATCATTAAAATTACATTATCTCATTATAGCGGCGTGCTACTGGGTTATGTTGCGGGCGAACCGATCCGTGTGGCACTCGACGTCCGTCGTGCTGGCCGTGACGGCTACGCACCGCTTAATTTTAATTTGTGGATGGTGGAGTTTGGCAATTCCACCGTCATAATGATGGTTACTGTTGTGTAGATTTTGAAAAAGAAAAATTTTCGGAAAAATTTTCGGATTTACAATTGTTAAATCGTAAGTGTACTGGGGACAACTGAGAGAGGGGAATTCTGAATGGTTGGACTCATTAGCTAAAGTAATTTTTTCTGAAAATTATTGCTACGTTTTTGTAATTTTTTCCGAAAATTATTGCTACGGTTTTGTAATTTTTTCCGAAAATTATTGCTACGTGTTCGTAATTTTTTGCTCACTTTTACCAGAGTTGTTGTTGAAGGGCGGTTCACACGCTAGTTGACATTGACAGCAAATGTCAACTGTTTCCGATCCCAATTCAATGCTTGCATCTGCACGTGGTTCGTCAGCAAGGTTTGAATTGGGATCTGCACCAGTTGACATTTGCTGTCGATGTCAACTAGCGTGTGTGGGCCCAACTGTACAATTTTTGTTGTCCTTATTCGGTTGCCAGTTGTTGCCTCAATTCCGTTTTTTCATTTTTCTACGTTTTCTCTGAAAGTTATTTTCTAATTGTGTGTTTGTGACTAGGGATGGCAAGCCTGTTTTTTGAAGCCTTTTTTTCAAGCGCTTTTTAGTCGACATAAAATTGGAATTTTGTAAGGTCTTGACAATTTTTGAAAAAAAGCGAAAAAGACGGGGTTTTTTTAAAAAGCGCTTTTTTTTAAAAAAGCGGGGGCCGTTAAAAAAGGGCTTTTTTCCATCCCTATTTGTCACATTGGCTTATGAATTTTTGGCATAGTCTTTTTGTCACTTTTTCGTACTTAGCCGTGTAGTAGTGGTCATTGAGATATGTGTAGTGGCTTATCACTTTTTCCCATACTATTTTGTCAAAGTTATTTTCTAATTGTGTGTTTGTCACTAGGGATGGCAAGCCTGTTTTTTGAAGCCGTTTTTTCAAGCGCTTTTTAGTCGACATAAAATTGGAATTTTTGTAATGTCTTGACAATTTTTGAAAAAAAGCAAAAAAAGATTGTTTTTTTTTAAACAGCGCTTTTTTAAAAAAAAGCGGGGGCCGTTAAAAAAGGGATTTTTTCCATCCCTATTTGTCACTTTTTCGTACTTAGCCGTGTAGTAGTGGTCATTGAGATACGTGTGGTGGCTTATCACTTTTTCCGATAGTATTTTGTCACTTTTTTGGTAGTATGCCATGTACTTGTCTTAATTGGGATACGTGTGGTGGCTTATCACTTTTTCCGATAGTATTTTGTCACTTTTTTGGTAGTATGCCATGTACTTGTCTTAATTGGGATACGTGTACTGTCTTTTGCGTATTTTGTCGTTTTTTTGCTAGTTAGCGATGAAGTAGTGGTGATTCAATTTAGATTTAAGATTTTTAGCTTAGGTATTTTAGATTTAAGATTTTTTACCGTGGCTTTGGACGCAGTTACCACCATATGTAGTTTTTTTTGGTAAATAAAGAGCTTTTTGAAAAAGTTGCCACATTAAGATCTTTTAGAAAGAGTTGCTACATTATTGGACTTTTATATGGCTCTTAGGCCCACACAGGTAGTTGACACCAACACCGAATGTCATCTGGTTCCGTTGGCAATCCCGTGTGGTGGTTTGAGTGCTGAGGCTTTGAATGGGTATGGCCAGCAGTTGACATTCGGTGTCGATGTCAACTAGGGTGTCTCGCTGTCTGGATGCGTCATTTTTTAATTGCGTGAATCTCGAATTGGTTTTGATTGAGTCTCGATCAGCTTTTGATTCATTGATCACATTGAATCTCGTTTATATTGTGGCATAAAAATGAAAGTAAAAATGAAAATGAAAATGTAATTTATTCTCTTGAATATTGACATAATTCATTAGTAAATGTAGCGTTTCCTAGAGCTTATTAGTTGCTTCTTTTCTTTACTAAATACTAATTAGTTCCATTTTTATCATCTCTGATTTACTGGTCTGCGTCGTTTTGATCTGCGACTTGGTCATCTTGTGTTCGTTGGTGGCGCCGTTTTGTGTTTTTGACTCAGGTTTGTTTTCGGTCACTTTCCGAGGGGGGGGGGGCATTTTATCGAGTTTTTGCCTGCGGAGTTCCAACTTGAAATGGGGTCTCATTCGCTCTTATCATTTTAGTGCGACTTGGTGTATGCAAATGTTTTGTCACGGTCTGATTGCGGGCGTGTATGGTACTTCTTTTCATGTGATGAAGCCTTTTTTCTGTTCTTTTAGATTATTTTTCATCTCAGGAAAATGTTTCGTGGTGAAATGCCCGACACGGACGCAGTTGTTTTGGGTCAGGCTACTTATAGGGAGGTGTTGAAATTGTATAAAGAGGACGACAAACGGATTATGATCGACCTACTATATCGCACTTCTTACCGGTCGTCGGATTGGCGGGAGTTTGTTCGAGTGGATCCTGAGAACCGGGTGGAATGCCACGATGAGATCTCGCGCACCTTCATGGTGAGGGAAGGAACTCGCATCGCAAGGAATACTGTGCTGACTACCACTCTGTACCCTGGCGAGCCAAAGTTATATATTTTTTGTTTATTTAGTTGAGTCGACGGGGGGTTGGGTAGATAGTTCAGTCAATGGGGGGTTGGATAGATAGTTCAGTCAATGGGGGGTTGGATAGATAGTTGAGTCGACAGGGGGTTGGATAGATAGTTGAGTCGACGGGGGGTTGGAAAGATAGTTGAGTCAACGGGGGGTTGGGTAGATAGTTGAGTCAATGGGGGGTTGGATAGATAGTTGAGTCGACAGGGGGTTGGATAGATAGTTGAGTCGATGGGGGGTTGGATAGATAGTTGAGTCGATGGGGGGTTGGGTACATAGTTGAGTCCATGGGGGTTGGGTAGATACTTGAGTCTATGGGGGGTTGGATAGATAGTGAGTTGATGGGGGGTTGGATAGATAGTGAGTCGATGGGGGGTTGGATAGATAGTTGAGTTGATGGGGGGTTGGATGGCTAGGCCCTCTTCAGATCTGTAGTCGCTATAGTTGACATTCACGCAGATATTTTACTATCCTCACCGTGAATATGGTCGACTTGCGGGCCAAAGTGGAGCTGTATGATGACAGTTCTCCCGAGGCACCCCCGGTCTCGGATGAAAATGAGGACCCCAAAGATTATGAAGACATGTGTGCGGCTCAATCTAGTGCGCAACAGGTTGTTTGTTGTTTTGTTACTGTGTGCAGGGTGGGGTGCTGCGTAAGTAATTTTTTTTATAACATTAGTCTTTTTTTCAAAATTAAAGTTTGAGTAAATTTCGTGTCAAGAGAAGTCTGTAGAAGGACTGTAAAATGTCAATTATCCTGCAAAGTGTCTAAAGTTATGTAAACGCTTCACAAAATTTGAATTTTGTACTGTGAATGTCAATATGCTTGTATAATTTGGAGCATTTTACATCAAAATTGAAAAAAAAAATTCTTTAACATTTTTTTAAAATATGAAAAAAAACTTTTTATTGAAGTATAATTTAAAAATGAAGGTTCCCTTGGCGTCGTCGAGTAGTGCTGGGCAAAATGCAGATGGTGCTAGCGGGGAGGCAGACGTACTGCCCATCGGAAATGATTGTATTGTATTCACGATTACCGCATTTCAACCCGAGCATCGGAACAAGATTTATGTGCAGATGTATTGAATTTTTTTGTTTTAATTGTGTTGTTGCATGACATTTGTTGTTTTTTCTTTCATTTTGATCAATTCGATTTTGATGACGGTGCACTTAAATGAATGGCTTGGTTGGAATTTTGTTATGTTTTTATGATTTCTGCAAAGAAGTACAGAAACGTGCGCAAATGTCAAGTATTTGTGTATTTATTTTACTCATTTATTTTTATGTCACGTTTTGACACTTTCAAGCAATTTCAGTTCTCCCGACTGTCTTGACTTTTTGTTCAGCTTTTTTCTGCGGTGGATTTTTCGAAAATGGATCCGTTCGTCCATGATTTTAGGGTTAGTTTTGTTCTTGGGTGGGTGGGTGGGGGGGCGTAGCTATGTTCTTCATTTTTTTCTTTGACTTTGGTGAATTTTTGGAAAAGCGTAATATAGCTTTAGTGGGTACTTTTGGTGTATACTGTCACTTTTAAATTAAGAAGAACTATTATACGCAGATGTTTCAGCCGTACCGGAGGTCGGTGCAAATTTTTAAGGATGGAAATCGGATTGATGTCGAGTGTTGCTACCTCGCCGAAGTCACCAATGACCCGGTGTCAGTGACAAAATGTGTAACTATAAACATTCAAAATCAAATGTGATTTTTTTCTGGTGATAAGTGTCAGTTTAACTGAAATGTTTCACATTTGACATTTTGCATTTCATGTTATACATTTTGTGATTGCCAGAAAATTATCAAAAAAATCGAATTTTTGCCCGCCAATGGTTTGGATAAGCAGGTGAGATTCACCGTGAATCTCCACAATATTCCGGTGAATGCTCTTCCATGCAAGGCAGTGGCCAGTGAATGTGTTTTAATGTGGCCGGGAGATGTTAAGTTGGTTTATTTAAACATTATTTTTATTTATTTCGGTAAAAAAATCTAAAAACTTTGTCATTTTTTTACAGAGTTTTGGAAGTGGCCTCCATTCAGCACCAGTCTTCTGAGTATAAGGTTTTTCTAAGGTTTTACGTCGAGCCGAAAGAAGACAAAGATTGTAAGGCGAGGAGGGCATTTGGTTTGGTGCAAGCGGGTCAGTGGTCGCAGCCGTGGATGCACTCTTTTTTTGGGGAGGTTTGTTAGAATTGGTCATTTTTATGTTGAAGTAGTGGTAGTAGGAATTAGGGTTCAAACGGGATCCCGATCCCGATCCCGGATCCCGTGAAATTCCGGGATTTACCAGTCCCGATCCCGATCCCGAAACCCCAATCCCGATCCCGATCCCGAAATCTCAAAAATACCAATCCCGATCCCGATCCCGAAAGTTTTCAAATCCCAATCCCGATCCCGAGAAACTCCCAAGTCCGGGATCCCGATCCCGGAAAAATTAGTGGAAATTATAAAAACTGAAATAATGATGTTTTTGCATGCAAAAAAGTGGGTGCAAACCCCCAGCGTCAATTTTATGCCACTTTTCTGGCATCCAACAGTGTTTTGAGACCTTTATGAACAACTGTGAATGCCAGAAAAATGGCCAAAATCTCTATCCCTAGAACCCAATCCCGATCGCGGAAAAATGCCTATCCCAATCCCCATCCCGATCCCGTGACCCCAATCCCGGCCAATCCCGATCCCGATCCCGATCCCGATCCCGAAATCTCAAAAAACCAATCCCGATCCCGATCCCGATCCCGATCCCGAAATCACAAAAAACCAATCCCGATCCCGATCCCGATCCCGAAATCTCAAAAAACCAATCCCGATCCCGATCCCGATCCCGTGACCCCAATCCCGGCCAATCCCGATCCCGATCCCGATCCCGAAATCTCAAAAAACTAATCCTGATCCCGATCCCGATCCCGAAACCACAATCCCGATCCCGATCCCGATCCCGATCCTGAAAAGTCAATCCCGTTTGAACCCTAGTGGGAATGTGAAACTGCGAAAACAGTCGAACCCGCAAACTTCATGTTTCGCTGACTTTTGCAACGGCTCAAAAATTCAAGCCACCAGATTTGTACATATGACATTTGTACAGTATTTATTATACCCCAGAAGGGAAGAGAGCACCCGCCACGGCTCTGAAGGCCACCCTTCGGTAGTCGGGCATATCTTTTAGAGGGGGTTTTCTAATTGGAAACCCCTGCTTTGAATATTGACCGGGGGTTGGATAGCTAGTTGAGTGGGCCGGGGGTTGGATAGTTCAACTAAAGTTGACATTTTAACACAGGCTCACACGGAGGACAACATGGATTCTTCCAGTATGGCTGACACCGACGACAAGCTGCGTTCTTCCAGTACCGCTGCCATCAACCAAAATGAGGCGATGGATCAGGTTCATATATGCTATTTCAACAGGTTTTTTTAACAACTCTAAGAAATGTTCAACAACTCTATTATTTCTTTCAGGATAGTGATGTGGAGATCATTGGCGTCGGTCCGCAGCCTATTCCTGCCAGGGGTACCGATCGCGCTGTGGATGATGTCTGTATTTAACATTTCAATTTTTCACAATTGAAATAGGGTGCACTTTGTTAAAATGCTTTCCTATAACAGGAGCCCACTTTGGCCATTGGACGCTTGTCCATTACCCCAAAGAAGAGTAAGGGTACTGTGAAGAAAAGGCCGAGTGCGGAGAAGGTTTTCACGGGCTGTCAAGATTTCACCCGATTTCATAGTCCACTGGTATTTTTCTCACTTTTTAGATAGATAGATAAGTATTTACCATGCCCACACCCTTTAGACATATTTAGAATTATTTACCTACTCAAATTTTGGTTGATTCAATCTATGAGCATTCCACTCATTGCAATATATAAAATCGACTTATCAAAATTCAGTAGATTTTTACACGATGATAAACTTCAACTTTACATAAATATTTAGCAGCGGTTTTTACCCAACTGTTACAAGGTAAGTACCTTGAAAAGGTGTTTACCTTGTAACATTTGGGTAAAAACTGGTAAACTTTACATAAATATTTAGCAGCGGTTTTTACCCAACTGTTACAAGGTAAGTACCTTGAAAAGGTGTTTACCTTGTAACATTTGGGTAAAAACCGGTAAACTTTACATAATTGAAATACAAATTTACAAAATTGAATTTCCTCCCCCCCATCTGGGATGTTGAATTTCCCCCCCCCCATCTGGGATGTTGAATTTCCCCCCCCCCCATCTGGGATGTTGAATTTCCCCCCCCCCCCCATCTGGGATGTTGAATTCCCCCCCCCATCTGGGATGTTGAATTCCCCCCCCCACCTGGGATGTTGAATTTCCCCCCCCCCATCTGGGATGTTGAATTTCCCCCCCCCATCTGGGATGTTGAATTTCCCCCCCCCATCTGGGATGTTGAATATTGCCCCCCCCATCTGGGATGTTGAATCTTTTTCGATGTTAAATGACCTCGCCCCAAAAATGTGTAGTGTATTGATTCACTTTTTCTTATAGGATCCGGACGACGAGTACAACCTAAGGTTTCGTGATTATGAAGGCGACGAATATTGTGATTTCTTGGTGGATGACCCGAACGTCCCTGTTGGTTGTGTGGCGGCTGCCACGGATGCTCTCGCGACTGCCAGGGATGCTCTCGCGGCTGCCAGGGCTGCTCTGGCGGCTGCCAGGGGTGCTGGTGCGGCTCGTGCCAAGGCGTCTCGTGGGGCTGCCAGGGGCTCTCGCACGGCTGGCAGGGGCTCTCGCGCGGCTGCCAGGGGCGCTGGTGCGGCTGCCAGGGGCGCTGGTGCGGCTGCCAGGGGCGCTGGTGCGGCTGCCAGGGGCGCTGGTGCGGCTGCCAGGGGCACTGGTGCGGCTGCCAGGGGCGCTGGTGCTGCTGCCAGGGGCGCTGGTGCGGCTGCCAGGGGCGCTGGTGCGGCTGCCAGGGGCGCTGGTGCGGTTGCCAGGGGCTCTCGTGCGGCTCGCAGGGCCGGCGCTGGTCGCGGCGCTGGTCGCGGCGCTGGTCGCGGCGGTGGAACAACGGGCACCCTGTCATCTTCGAGGCCGTCTAAGAGTATGAAATTTATTAAAGAAAATGCACACAGGTAGGTGTTCAGGTAAAATTAGTTATTATTTTCGGTTTCCACCAAATGTCCCAAAAACCAGTGAACTACCTGTAATTACCAAAATTGATGTTTTTCTTGTATTTTGTCGCTAAAACTACGGAAAAAAAGTGAACATTGTACCACGTACCGTTACCATGTATCATGTACCACATAGCACGTCCCATGTACCACGTAATAAGTACTAAAATCGCAGGCACATCAAATCGCCGGACGTGGATGGTGATCCGAAAATGATGAATGTGATACAGGCCGTGGTTTGTTTGTTTGTGTGTTTTTTTAACAAAGTGGTACCCGTCGATAATTTTTTGAAATAAATTGCAGGAGTACCTTTTGAACAATTCTGACAATCCGTGTGCGGACGAATTGGAGGCCATGAAGAGCGCGTCGGCTGAATTGGAGACACGCAAGCACGACCCTAACATTTGTTAGTTTTACTTTCTTCGAGTGGGCATTTTCAGTGGTGCAGGCGTATTACGCACAAATGCCCATTATGCACATTTTCCTATTTTTTCACTTCACACTTTTTGAAGTGATTTTCAGGTGTGAGTGAAGTGAAAAAGTTGACTAATGTCATTGTGGATATTTTCTAATGTCAACTTTTTCACTTTACTCATATGTGAAAATCACTTGAAAAAGTGTCAAGTGAAAAAATGGGAAAATGTGCGTAATGGGCGTTTGTGCGTACTAGTTCACAGCCGTTTTGAGCGGGGTTAAATCAGTGGGGTAGTTGGATGAAATAGGGTAGATAAATTATAACAGCAACGTTTTGTAGATTACCGCTGGCTGGATGAAAAGGAAGCCATGGCGGAGGGCAACCAGAACGGTGCTAGGAAACGCTCAAAAAGTGCGGATGAAGAAAGTGAGGGGAAAGCGCTGAAGGCTCCCACTGGAACAGGTGAATAAAAAAGACGGTGTACTATTGCAAAAAAAAGTCTTTGTAAAAAATATCAAATTTCAAATTTCTCACTTTTCGAACTTGTTAAGTGACAAAACAAATTCGTTTTTAGTCAGTTTTCCGAGAAGACAAGTGGATTTTGGATTTTTTGGAGAATTTTTCCATTTTTAGATTTTTACAATTTCTGAAAAGTGGAATTTCTTCATTTTAGCTTCCGCCCGGCCGAAACGAAAGTGCGCGACCAAACGCCGCCATCCAGGTGTGACTTCCACTGTGTTGGAATCGTTGCGTTGTCCAAAATTTCTGGGAAAAAAATTCAAAAAAATTCAAAAAATTTTTTGGACATGTACAACTTTTTCAACACTTTTGGAGGCACAATAGATGACGCGATCGATGATTCGTATGAGGAGGAGGAGGCCGTTCGCTCTGCAATTAAGCAGTCGAAATTAGAGTACAAGAAACTCCAAAAGAAAAAGAAAACCACGGCCTCTAGCGGTAAACATGGTTTATTTCTAGGGCGTTGGGTAGGTAGTTCAGTCGATGGGGGGTTGGATAGCTAGTTGAGTGGACAGGGGGTTGGATAGCTAGTTCAATGGACAGGGGGTTAAATAGCTAGTTGAATCGACAGGGGGTTGGATAGCTAGTAGAGTGGACGCATAGCTAGTTGAGTGGACGGATAGCTAGTTGAGTCGATGGGTAGGTAGTTGAGTTGATGGGTCGTTCAATATCTAGTTCCTTCAACGGGGGCTTTAATACATTTGCACAAAAATTTGACTCATTTGATACATTTGCACAAAAAATGAAAATGCAGGTTCTACGCCTGTGGCCGACTACAACGGGGTTTTGGACGAAGATCAAGCGATGATCTACGCGATCCGCCAATCAGAGATTGAATTCAAATTATCTGAAAAGAAAAATGAAAAGCGCCCTGCCAGTTCCGCCACTAAAAAGGGTTAGGTTGTGCGCTTTTTTTAAATGGTTCTAGTTAGTGCCAATAGTGGTGGGCTCTTTTACAACTTCAACTTTTTGCAGTCATTGACGATTACGGCTGGTTGAGCAGTGTCGATTGGGGTGCTGGTGAGGATGCGAAGCCAGAAAAGAGGCAAGCTTCCGTGAAAGTTGAGAGGAAAGTTCCTGTTGTAATTAGTGTAAATACGAAACTGAGCCCATTTAAGAATTACGTTTATGTGACTGTGCTGTGAAGTTTTTGTTACTGATATTTTTTATTTTGTAGAACGATTTCTCAGGATTGTTATTGTTGTTTTTGATGATTATTTCATTGATGAATAAATTTTTTCCGGTGAAATGTTCTTTTTTATCATAGCTATGACAGTTCAGCCTTCTGTTGGATGAGATCCAATACTGTTCACATTACTTTTCACTGTGTCTTTTATTTTACTGTGAAATGTTTACAACGGTAGGGTAGGGGGGCGGGGGTTGCGGGGTACGGCGCTGGATAAAAAGCACTTTTTTTAACGACTCGGATTTCTTTTTAAAAAGCGTTCTTTTTTAAAAAAACGTGCTTTTTCACTTTTTTCAAAAAAAGTCAAGACATTTCCTAGAACGCTAGAAAGCTTATCAAAGAAGGCTAATTTTTGCTTTCTGTCATTTACTGACGTAAGTTTCGTTGAAGTTATCAATAATTTTTGCTTTTCAGATGGAAGTGATGCACGCGCCTCCGCCCGTTCTGGATGTTCTGGATTTGGCGGCCACGTTCAGAGATAATATCAACCTGTTCAAACAGGATGGCCGCCAAAACGTAATGGTCGATCTACTTTGGCGCGTTACGATGCCCACTCGCGGCCCGGGTGGCAATCCCAAGCCCTGTAAAGTGTCAAATGTAAACTAAAATGCAAAGTAATGTGTCAAAACAAGGCTAACAATAACATTTGGATACAAAAACAATTACTGGACTTGGGACTGCCCCCTGGCTGGCGCGAATTCCCCCGTGTTGATCTCGCTGACCGGCGTGAGGTCAGGGGGGAGCTATCGACTTCATTTGAGGAGTTTTTTTCCAAAACTCAATATCTCCATTTCGTCAGTTTTTGAAACATTGACAGTGACCCGAGAATGCAATCCTTTTTTGAAAGTGGGCAAGGATTGTCAGTCAAAGGCTGCCTTTTCAGGCCATTTTGAACAGTTCGAATGTGATTTCCAAAAAAAATTAAAAATGGAGATGTCGAGTTTCGGAAGAAAACTCTTCATTTACGGTCGCTAATATTGATGATGTAACTGTAAATTGCCGGGAAAGTCAGACTGTTCATCTGGCACCTGGAGATTTGCCCAAGTTAGTCATAAATTTCTAAGCCCACAACTCTACAACCCATGCCCATTTCATGATTTTTCAAATTCTCGCAGGTATTGCACCATGTTTAAGGTGAACGACGTGGAGTTCCGGGCAAAAATTCATTTATTTGATGACTGCTCCGAGGGCGTGAACGTGAGGTTGAGATCCATGGACTTCAGCGATATCGTGATGATTGATATTGAAATTATTTGAAATTAATTTAATTGTTTTGCGATTGTTATTGCGATTGTTATTGCGATTGTGATTTAATCACATGAGTATTTTGACGGGAAATAAATTTTTTTCTGGTGTAATGTTCTTTTTTATTGTAGCTATGACAGTTGAGCCTACTGTTGGATGAGATCCAATACTCTTCAGATTAGATTTTGCTCTGTCTTTTATTTTGCTGTGAAATGTATGCAAAAATATTTCAGGCAAATGTAGTTTTTTCTCTTTACAAAATTTCTATTTTATTTTGGGATGCCGCGTAGAAGGTGTGTAACGAGATGGCACGGCAGAAAAAATGATCAAAGAGGGTCGTGCAGCCGCTTCAGACAATATTGCGCTTTTCGGCGGCGCACAATTGTGCATGGCTTCGCGGACTGTCCGCATGAAGTTAGTGAATTAGGCAGGGTATTGGTGTCTTTTATTTGGTGTGGTTGTTACTAGTTGAGTGGCGCGGGGGTTGGGTAGATAGTTGAGTGAAGGGGGGGCTGGATAGGTAGTTGAGTCGACGGGGAATTGGGTAGATAGTTGAGTGAAGGGGGGGCTGGATAGGTAGTTGAGTCGACGGGGGGTTGGGTAGATAGTTGAGTCAACAGGGGGTTGGATAGATAGTTGAGTTGACAGGGGGTTAGATACATAGTTGAGTCGACAGGGCTTTGGATAGATAGTTGAGTCAACAGGGGGTTGGATAGATAGTTGAGTCAACAGGGGGTTGGATAGATAGTTGAGTCAACAGGGGGTTGGATAGATAGTTGAGCTGACAGGGGGATAGATAGATAGTTGAGTCGACAGGGCTTTGGATAGATAGTTGAGTCGACGGCGGGTTGGATAGATAGTTGAGTCGAGAGGGGGTTGGATCAATAGAAAAATCACTGATAACCTTGTATGTAGGTGCCCGAACCGCCTGACCATAAACCTTTCATTGCGCACGAAAGATTAGAGAAGGACAATCCGCCGTTTTGGAATTTGGATTTTTTGAAAGGTGAATTGGAGGCAATTCGTTTTGCTCAATCAGAGGGTCTTTTACCCAGTCCTATCAGTCAAATTAAAGGCCGTGATAAGTGTGTTCACATTTTGTATTGTATGAAATCACCTACAACTTCACATGCAACTTTTCCCATTGCAGCTACGGCAACTGTTTTAGGTCGCAGTGCACTGGCTGGATTTCTTGGGATCCGCAAACTGCACCGCAATTGACAACTCGGTGCACAGTTTGCCACTTGGCCCGCAGCCTTGCGCACAACAGCGTATTTTGTTGGGAAAGGCGCGATGGTAGGGCTCACCGGATGCTGACAATTCGTCAGGTAGCTCATTTTAACCACTTTTAAGTGAGTTTCGAAAATCAGGTCTTTTCAAACAATAGAGGGCATTTAGAATGCCCTTTTACCTTGAATTTTTCATGACATTTGACACCGTACTTAAGAGATTTCATTTCATTTTCAATTTTACACCAATTTACTGGTTTTTGTATGAATTTTATGAATTTTTTCCAGATGTTGTACCTGATGTACACTTGGTCGGTTGGGATGTCCCGCAACTTTGTTTATGACCATTTTAGTGATGTTGACTCTAGTCGGTCAAAAAAGGGCCAGCCTAGTCATTCAACGATAACTGACTGGCAACATTTAAGTAGAGAGGTCTGATTTACTTCATTTTTTATTTGCCTTGCTGTTGATTTTAACGAAATAACTTACGTTGGATTCTCACAGGTTTTATACTATGATCGAGAAGTGCGAGCTGAACTAAGGCCAATGGGTGTCACAAAAGGTTCTGTGGTCGAAGTGGGTTCTTTTTCTTTGATAGATTTTGACTTTGACAAATTTTGACTTTGTGATGGATAGATAGCTGAGCGGCCTTGATAGATAGATAGCTGACAGATTTGACCCCCCCGGACCCGCCCCCCCCCATTCGACACCCGTAATATATTTTTATAATGTGTCCTTACTTCCAGATTGATGAAACTTTGATGCGGGGCAGAAAGAAAAAGTCAGCGAACAAAAAGGGCCGTCCGATGTTGGGCGACAGTTTTGCAGCCAAGAATAAGAATTATGGGCGGGCTATTGACGGTCCTTGGGTGTTCGGATTGGTGGAAATCGTCGGCGGAAAAGTTACAGAGGTTTGTTCAATTTCAGATGGGGTTATATTCAATTTTAATTTTTCTTTGTTCAGTAGCAATTTTGACTTTTCATTTTCATTGCCATTTCAGGCGCGCTATCGCTATGTGAAAAAACGCGACAAAAACACGTTATTGACAATTATCCAAGAAAATGTTGCTTTAGGTAAGTATCTTTTTTTGACCTATGTGAGAAATTTTTCCCCAATTTTTTTGACTGAAATCTGTTCAGCACTTTATAAAGTGAAATTAAAATTTGTGTAGAAAAAATGACATTTTCCTCTTTTTTCTCAGTTTGTTCAGCGAAGTGACTCAAACTAAATACTATCCAACAATTTTTCAGGCGCCAAAATTATAAGCGACTCCTGGTGCCAATCCCAGACCGTGTAAAAAGGTGTCTAAAATGTCAAATGTTATGACTTTTACATTAGATTTGACATTTTACTGCTAATTTTATGCCCTCTGGGACTGCCCTCTGGTCTGCTTACAAATGCTTGGCTCAGCATGGATTTCAGCACAAGATGGTCAATCATAACATTGAGTTTAAAAGAAAAGACGGGATAAATAGTAATGCTATTGAAGGAGTGTGGCGCCCTCTCAAATTACACTTGGTCAAAAATGGCAAAATGAAAAGAGAAAAAAGTGAAAAAAACCCGGATAAAAATGAGTATCCAGTTATGCGCGCTCTTTTGTCTGAAGAAGAGTGGAGATATTCCGTGCACAGGCGGAGTACTTTTCACTCTTTCCTGGAGATTTTGCGCAGGACTTATTTCAAGCCGTGGTGTCAATACGAGGTATGGATTGGCTAATTTATTAACTGATACATAGGCTAATTAAAATCACGACAAATACCGGATTTTGTCGTGTTCAAATAGTAGAGTACGTTAATTAACGTAAACGTATATACGTTTTTACCAAACCAATTCAGGGATGGTACCAGGTACCAACCCTGAAAAGGTCCAGTAACCCCGTCCATCAGCACCTGAATATGGAATACTTGAATACTACCCTGAAACATAACTGTGACGGTTTTTGCAACTTCGTTTTTGCAGCTAACTAGCTAAGCTAGCTACTCATTTCAAACCAAAATTTACGGTCCAAAATTTGTAACATTCGGTTGTGGTCGGGGGGGGGGGGCGCGGAGGTTGTGCTGGAAAATTTGTGGTTAATTGTTTTGAATGTAAAATCTTGATTGGAAAATTTTGATTCAAAATTTTGTTTCTTAAATGCAACTAATTTTGATACAGGAAGACTGTAATGACAACGTGATGCTCGCAACCGTGTGGTCTTTTTTCAATGACTACTTGGGCATCCATTTGGAGTGCGACAACATTGAAAGTTTTGGGAACCTAATGAAGGATGGAATTTTGTTGGCGAAGTTGGTTGAGGCTGGGTGGGGCTGCAATGTTTTTTCCTTGAACGGGGGTACAATTTTTTTGGGTGAAACAGGGGTCCAATGTTTTTTGCTGAAACGGGGGTCCAAAGTGCTCAAACTCATGGAAAAAGTCATGGAAAAGTCATGGAAAAAGTCATGGAAAAAGCGCCACCACTTTGGCGCCAAGCGCCAAAAGGGTGATGGCGCTTTTTATAAACCTGGCGCCAAAAGCGCCACAGCGGTTTTGCATCACTAGTAACACTTAAAATTACTACTTACAGGCTATGCAAAGCCTTCTGGCCAGAGCGCATGGACATCAATGAAGACACCTCCTGTGAGTACACTGTGAAAAGGCGAATTTATGAATTCAAAGAGTTTCACCACGAGGAGGCCATCGCTGGCAAAAAGTGCACTGTTTTGGAAATAATGTGCAATAAGGTTGTTTGGGGCCAGGGGTTGAATGATGGGGCAGAGGTTAAACCCCCCAAAACTGCACAGCTATCTATCTTTGCCGGATGCCACTCAGTTATCTATCTATCTATGCATCTATTTACAACCCGTCAAATATATGTTTCACATTCATGTAGTTGTAGCAACGATCAAAAATCTATCAGGTCGCAACGAGTGTCCTATTCCCTACGATCTCCCTTTATGGTTGATCTAGTCTGGGGATAGGCCTTAAACTAATTTTTGGATTGCACACTATAAGCTTAGTGTGCAATTTTTGATCAACTTCTTCAGTTTACCGGTTTTTACCCAAATGTTACAAGGTAAACACCTTTTCAAGGTATTTACCTTGTAACAGTTGGGTAAAAACGGCTGCTAAATATTTATGTAAAGTTTACCGGTTTTTACCCAAATGTTACAAGGTAAACACCTTTTCAAGGTACTTACCTTGTAACAGTTGGGTAAAAAGGGCTGGTAACAGTTGAGTTTGCAATTGAGTCAAAATGCGACAAATTGACGTGACAACGTGACCCGTGAAAACAGTGTTTTAACATTTATCCATAAAAATGTGATTAGACTTTGTGCACGTTTTCGCTTTTTCACCCGTTTCAAGTGTAAACGGTGGTATATTTTCTGACCGGTCACCAAAAATGGTGACCTAAAAGTTGAAAAGAAGTGACCTTTAAGGGTGATTTAAGCCCGAATACAAGGTGGTATAGGTTAAATACCACCCAATCAAATATTGTTGTTCCTCGCTAGGAGGACATTTGGATTACTACACAATAGAGTGCACTGAATCAAACAATACAGAAATAGATGAAGTACATTTGTAACTGGATAATTGCGGGTTTCCTAATGTCGCCAAAAATGCCATGGCACTTTTTCCATCACTAGCAACAATTACGAATGTGCACAAAGTCAAAGGACATTTTTAGGCATAAAAATTGAATTTCTAAAATTTTAGATCCCAGTACATGGTGTCTCAACTCGTTGCGACCTATCGACGACACCATGGTCGCTGAGTTTGTAAATTAAACGAAAATTTTACAAACTCAGCGACCATGGTGTCGTCGATAGGTCGCAACGAGTTGATTTTCGAATGTAGTAGATGGCGTCTCAACTCGTTGCGACCTATCGACGACGCCATGGTCGCTGAGTTTCTAAAATTTTAGAATCAATTCAATGTGAATGCTTTAAATATGCAGAATGCGCAAGTCTTATTGGGTATGGTTTTTCGGTTTATCAAAAAAATGGAGAAATCGGGAAAGAAAGTGAACCCACCGGACACATGGGTCGAAAATGGAGTGGTAGCTGCATGTGTGCAGCATCTACAAAACGATGAAAATGGCCTGCCGGAGACATCGCACAAGTTAGATATTTTTAAAAATCAAGCTTCTTCTGATCTGTCGAACCCTGTGATCTGTGAATCCTGATCCCGATCCCGAAACCCCAATCCCGATCCCGAAATCCAAAAATACCAATCCCGATCCCCGGAAAATGCCAATCCCAATCCCGATCCCGATCCCGTGACCCCAATCCCGGCCAATCCCAATCCCGATCCCAATCCCCATCCCGATCCCGAAATCTCAAAAAACCAATCCCCATCCCGATCCCGAAAACCCAATCCCGATCCCGATCCCGAAATCTGAAAAAGTGAATCCCGATCCCGATCCCGAAAAGTCAATCCCGTTTGAACCCTATCGAACCCGTTAAATAACTGTTTCAAGCGGATTTTGGCAATTTTTTGCTTATAGCAGCTTTTGAAAAACTATGACATAAACTGACTATTTTTGTTATCAGTTGACATTCTTAATGTCAACTGCCATATAGAGTAACTAGATAACTAGTCAACTACACAAAAACATTTCTCAGAATTCCCGCTGAATTTGGTGACAATTCGCAGACCGCAGTGTCGTGGATACCACCAAGGTTTATTTTCATTCATTTTTTTTGTTTTTCACAGTACATTGACTGACACCGTCACAATTGAAACTATTCCAGATGTGCTGGGAAGGTGATGTTAGCCTACGAATCGGCTACATCAGAGGGCATTGAAATTCCACTCAGCAAGACTGTGCAGTTAAGCATGGCATCAATTCTGACAACGCGCCACGACCCTAAAAAAGTGTCAGGTGTGAATTTTTTACTAATTTTTGCCTTCTGTTCACACCTGTTCCTAGTACTTTCGTTATAGACAACTTTTTTTAGACACTGGGAAACACTCTTCTGTCCTGGACCGGCAGGAAAAAAGTCCGACCAAGAACCTGCACTCGATTTTCGGAAATCGCCAGACCGTCAAAAAAGTTTTCGGTGAAAAATTTTTTCTGCTTTTTTTTCAATTTTGCTCAGAAAAGAGTCTTTTCAATATATTTTTTCTAATTTTACAGAAGATGAAGATGTGGATGTTGATGTTGATGTGGATGTCGATGTGGATGTCGATGTGGATGTCGATGTTGATGAATCGACCCAATGCAAAAATGTGAAATTATGTTTCCATTTATTTATTTCGTTTAGTAATTTTCGATGAAAAACACATTTTACATTGCAGACAAATCCGTTTGATGTATCCAACGGGCAGGCAAAACGCATCGCTGATCACATCGTCACGCTTGGAGATTGTGGCGCACACACACCCCAATGTGCAAAGAAAGTGAATAAAGTACTAATGTTTGTTGTAAAAATTGCGAAAATCCAAAAAAAATGTCAAATAAACGTTTCAAAATTGTAAAATTTGCTAGTTCAGTGGACGGGGGTTTAGATAGCTAGATCAGTTCAGTAGATTGATTGGACTTGAGATTGAGTCATTTGATACGTTTGTACAAAGAGTTGCATGTAACTAGTTGATACATTTGCACAAAAAAATGAAAATGTAGGCTTGTCTGATAAAAGAGAATTTTGTAATTTAAATCCAAAAAATAAAAAAGCCTTTTAATAACACAGAAACAGACGCCACCGCGAGTGAAAATGAACCGTTTGGCGGATCACTATATGTGGATTCCGGATGTGGATGATATTGAAAATCACCAGCCTGTTGGAAATTCTACGTTTTGTAAATCTTACTACATTACCCCGCGCACCGGCTAATTTTTTGTGTCCATATTTTTGTTGCGTCATTGAAATTTTACCAAAATCCTTTACCCAAAATTTGAAGAATCAAAAATTTGACTTTGAAAAAATTAAGTTCACTTCTCGAAAAAATGTCAATAAAGTCAATTTTCAATTTTTTTGGTCACTTGAGAAGTTCAAAAGTCACAACAAAACTTTAAAATTGACTTTTTTGGCAGTTTTCACAGAAGTCAACTGATAAGGCACTTTTGTGAAAGTGAAAATATATAAAAAAATTCAACAGGCTTATCAGTTTACCTCCGGGCAAACTGTCAAAAAAGTCAGCTTTGTGTCTTTCATTATTGTATGCTTTCTGATATCAAGTTTTTCGACAGATAGTTTTTACTCAAGATGTTACGTTAAAATGGCTTTCATAGACACTTTTACCACAGTTATATTTGATTGCTTTGATTTTTTTTGACTACAGTTACGTGTCATATCTCATATTGTTTACGACATTTTTTAGACTCACTTGTTCATTCAATATGAAATTTTAAAACTAAGCAAAAATGTGAAAAAAGAGGGACATTTCCAATTGTCGACATGCAAGACAAAGCTTACTTGTCAGAAAGTGCTATTTCATTACAACTTATAATATAAAAAAATTCAAACTAATTTTCAAGCAATTGTCAGCTCTATCATAAAATCACTGTTGCTGCCACTCTGAACAATTACCAGTCGGCCAGTCCGATTCTGAAGCTCCTCAACGGACAAGCGAATGTGTTTTTCCGTGATGACATTGAGCAGTGGCAGATCTTTGTCATTCTGCGTGAGTTTGAATGTTGTTTTGGTTTTATAGTTTCACTTGGTTTATTTAGTTGACTCGACGGGGGGTTGGGTAGATAGTTGAGTCAATGGGGGGTTGGATAGATAGTTGAGTCGACAGGGGGTTGGATAGATAGTTGAGTCGACGGGGGGTTGGATAGATAGTTGAGTCGACGGGGGGTTGGGTAGATAGTTGACTCCATGGGGGTTGGGTAGATACTTGAGTCTATGGGGGGTTGGATACATAGTGAGTCGATGGGGGGTTGGATAGATAGTTGAGTCGATGGGGGGTTGGATAGGTAGTTGAGTCGATGGGGGGTTGGATAGATAGTTGAGTCGACAGGGGGTTGGATAGATTGAGTCGAGAGTCATATTCATAGTCATAGTCAATTCACCTTTTTTATCGATGTCAGTGAAAGCCTGTTGAAGTGATCACACAACGCATCAATCTGCACCAAAAATGTTTCTTCTATAATGGAAAAAGCATCAAATAAAAAATAGTTTTTCAATACCTCATTTAAGTCTGGAAGGTCCACATGTAAACACTGTAAGCACTTACAGTGCGTTGAAACTTTTATCCATGCCCGCAAATCAACCGTGGATTTTTTGTATTGAAGTAGCATGAAATCTCTGCGTTTTTGATCACTTTGAAAAAAGAGTGACAGCTAGTTGACAAATTTCGACACAACGACAGAAAAAAATTGACACCTTGAAGTCAATGGAAAGATCCATTCTTTACGTCCGCTTTCCCAATGGTTTTCACCTTCGTTCAGGTCTCGGGTGTATACCTGAACAGCAAGATCGCTGGCACGGCCATTCTGGCGTTCAATTGGCTGACACTTGAATGATGGGCAGTTGCTGTACAGCTGCAAAATTACACAAGCTTTTTGTTGCTCACACATCTTGTTTGTAAAGGTACGTTCTTTGCCTCTTTTGATTTTTGAAAAATGGTCGAACATTTTACCCAGCCATTTTATCCTACTAAGGAACCACACACTCTGGATGTCAACCGTTTCTGTGTCAACTCCGATTTTATGACACTGACTGTAGGTCTCATGAAAGGTAAAAACTACCTTAATTCAACCAAAATCGAGTTGACACCAAAACAGTTGACAGGCAGTGTGTGTTACCCGAAAATGCGTCAAACCGCCAAACATTAAGTACCGATAGAAACCAATGGTGCGTGCATCATCACTGGTTATTACAGCTCTTTTCACACGCCTTTTTCAAAAACATCTTTCTATCCATGTCGAAACAATCTGAAACACTAAAAACTCACCGTTTAGGCACAAAAAGGACACAAGTCGGCTACCAACGACTCGACAGCGACCGCCAACGCTATAGAAAAATCATTGAAGCGTCACAAAATGTTCGTTTCATGCGTTTGCGATTGCGTTTTTACGTGTCATTAATTTCCCCCACCATTTGTCGATTTTCCCCCACCATTTGTGTATTTCCCCCCACTATCATAATAGTAAACTGCTGTAAAAACATTATATTTACCTGTAAAAGTAAAGCTAATTGAAAAAAAGTTTCCATTGTTTTCGAATGTTTCCATTCAATAAAAAAAACTGTGTAAAATGGATCATTTTCACACTATTTACAATCTGATTTTACACTTTTTACATTTTACACATTTTACGCGTGAAAAAGGGTACAATTTTACACTATTTACGATCCAATTGACATTCGCAAAAATTTGCGCGAAAAACCTCTCTAAAAAGCAGTTTTACCGCAACGCTCAGAATTTTGGGGGCACAAAAATATATAAGAGAGAAAAAATTTGCGGTAATATTAACCAGGTTTGCCGCACGGCGACCTGGTTTAGTGGGCATGACGAGCCCACTAGCTCAAGCGAGCTGGTGGCGGGTGAATTTTCCCCGACACTCGTCATTGCCATTGCGACTGTTTCGCAGTCGTGTGACCAATTTTTGGTCGCATGATTGCGAAATACGTTGCGCTTTTTGTCTTTTTTTAAGACAAAATGCGTAACCTGGTCGCTTTGGCAAAATGCCCAGTAGTATTTGAAAAGAGACGTACGACAATGCCAAACCCGTCTGGCGGGACCCACAAAAACATCAAAACGTGGACAAACCTTTAGTGCATCGAGCACCCGTTCAAATGCTGCAGGTAGCCGGCTGAGTAGTGCGCTATCTTTTGGTTGAACGATCGGCGAAACAGCGCCGCAAATGCCTGAAAAAAAATATTGCTCAACATACAGGAATTTGTGGAGTTGGCCAGGTGCCAAAGACAAAAGCACTACCACAAAAAGCACACATAAATTCGATAACAAGTCACCAGTGTTCCCGGGATTCAAACGAAGCAAAATAGTTGAATAAATCCCCAGCGCTGTTATCAACTTGGCGCGGACAGGCAACAGTGAAACGGCTAGCCCAGTGAAACGCATCACTGCAACAACTCCCAACTCGAAGGGCGGAGTCTTTTCTTTTCGGTAAAAACGTTGAAAAAGATCGAATCCCGACATTATGTGAACTTGGCACCCGTCCAAAAGCCCATTTGGATATCCCGTTTGTGTACTGCCGTTGACAGTGGGGAACCGGGCTGTATGCCAGTGCGTCGGCGGCATACAGGAAATCGGGGGTAGCATTTAAGGGGGGGGGGGGTCCGCCAAAGTTTGCATGGCTATAACTCCGCAACCGCTCTGCGAAATTTGTCAAAAATTGAATATATTGTAGTTTCATGTCGGGGCTAACAAGAAAACTGAACGCATCCGTATAGCATGCATGATATGCATGCATGATATGCAAATGGACAAAAACTGTGCGAATTCATCCGGATTCGTGTGAATTTCATCCGAATGTCCTAAAAATGCCACATTTTTCCCAAATAAAAATGTTCGAACCGCCCTTGGAGTTCTGCCTTGGCGGAACTCAAAAACGTTTGAACCGCCCTTGTAAATTTTGAGTGTGCGGTGCGCCATACTACTACAAAAATGGTATCTCTGCAGGTGTTCTCGATAATTTTAAATGTTAAACGATCAAAATCTGTCAAGAAATGGCAGAGTTATTGAGATTCAAAATTTGCATGTTCCAGGCAACAGGCAAAAAATTCGAAAAATTTACTTTTTTTCAGACCCACCCTATCTGGGATCAGGGAGGTATATGGATGCGTTCAGTTTTCATGTTAGCCCTGACATGAAACTATATTATATCCAATTTTCATCAAATTTCGCCGGTTGCCGAGTTATAACCATGCAAACTTTGGCGGACCCCCCCCCCCCCTAAAATTCTACCCCCGATTTCCTCTATGGTCGGCGGCCATGAGCGACCATATCCCGTGGCTTTATCACATTCCGCCGACACTATCAGTGACTCGGGCGGTAATCTTGTGTTTTTTACTCTCGTCGTACAATATGTAACCGTATCCAAATACAAAATTAGACTTATAGGAAAAATGCCAAGTTCACATAATGACGGCGATCCAAAAAGATGGATGGATCGGGTCATTTATAAGTTGGTCACAGTCCAAGTTATCGCTTGCGTATTATACGACGAGAGTAAAAACGCTCAAAATGCAGAAATCCATTTTCACCATCATAATCGCTATTTTCGTTATTTACTTTATTTATAGCGATTTCGAAATAATTTTTGGCCGGCTGCCAACTTATCATACGGACACGGAGACTTATCTGGGACTGTATGGCCCACCGCACACTGCAAAATGGCACGGGCGGTTTTTTGCATGGTCGGAATTCAAAGGGGGAATTAAAAAGAGGGGTGGAATTCAAAATCGTCCGAACTGACCCAAATTTCAGTTTTTTGGTCTTGTCGTAAATTGGGATGGCCAGCGCTTTTTTTCACGCGCTTTTTTTAAAAAAAGCGCAAGGGTCCCAGCGATGGCAAAAAAAAATTGTACCCACCCACTAGGTATTTTGTATTTTTTTGTGCGCAAGCGCGCAATTTCACATGCGAATTACCACCGGTGGTTGTTTTCATTGGTTTTGTGTATTTTTATCTCATTGCTTCTATTCCTGCGTGTTATCATATAATAATAAGCTGTGATATGTTAGTGTAGTATATAATATCCAGCCAATGTGCTCCCACATACTTCTACAGTGGGAAACATCAGTCTCAATGTATTAGCGTTCTCTTACAATTACAACATTATTTATGCACTATTTCATGTCTAACTTCACTTGAACTCACGACCATTTGACAAATAGCAATTTACATAACGAGTCAACATAAAAAAAGATTTTTTACATAAAACCACATTTATAATGCTATTCCATGGCTCCACAGCCATTCCATGGCTATATATCATCACATATACTGCCACTATATATTGACTCAGAACCATATTTGGGAGCTTTCTAGTAAATGTCTTGACATTGTTTTAAAAAAAGCGAAAAAAGCGCGTTTTTTTAAAAAGAGCGCTTTAAAAAAAAATGCGGGGCCGTTAAAAAATACGCTTTTTATCCATCCCTAGTCGTAAATAAAATCGTCCGAACCGACTTTACAATTCCGCCCGGGCTGAAATTAAAAACGTCCGAACCGCCCGTGCCACTTTGCAGTGTGCGGTGGGCCTATCTGGGAGGTTTTGAAAAAAAAACGGTTATAAACAATTCCTCACACATTATAATCCGAATGCCGTAACACCTCTTGAAAATCGGCTTCTCTCCCTGGAAAATCGGCAGATCGGCTGCAGCGGCAATAAATCGGCTGGAAGTTGCGCTGCGCGTACTCGAAGTTGTCGGGCTGGTTGGCGCCCGTAGTTGGCTGTGGCGCGAAATCAATTGATCAGAACTGACAATTCAGTCTTCAATGCTATTTGGTTTGGTTTTGATACACCTGGGACCAGTTCCGCAAAATACGAAGTGAGAAGTGAAATGGCAAAGGCGAAATAAGAGCGCAAAGGCCAAGTGAAACAGCAGGTGAATTGGCATAAGAGAAGTAAAAAATAAAAATAAATTTCTTATCCCTTTTGCCATTTCACTTGCAAATTCACTTGCGCTTTTACTTCGCCTTTGCCAGTTCACTTCTCACTTCTCATTTTGCGGAACTGGCACCAGTTGACAACCGAATAGGGATGGCTAGCGCTTTTTTCAAGCGCTTTTAAAAAACACACATTTTTTGGCCCAGCGCTTAAAAAAAAAGCAAATTTCTGGCAAGATGGCAAATTTTTTTGATATTTATGCACTAGGTATTTGCACTTTTCTGTGCAATTTCACATGCACATTTAGGGTTGGAAAAAAACGTTTTTTTTAACTCGATGTTTTTTAAATAAAAAAAACGTTTTTTTAAATAAAAAACGTTCTTTTTAATAAAAAAAACGTTTTTTTTAAAAGCTCCCAGATATGACCTTGTGTCAACATATATAGGTATATCAGACAGCAGTGGCAATACTCTGTGATGTTATATATGACCACATAATGTCTGTTGAGCCATGGGATAGCATTATAAGTGATGATTTGTGTCAAAAATATCCATTTTTTTGTTGATACGTTCGTATATCGCCTTATAGTCAAATGTTCGTGACTTCAGGTAAAGTTTGGCACGGAATAGTGATGAAACAAGGTTCTAAAAGGAGGTTGTTACTTTGGGAGTGAAGTTACACACTGTGGAGGTACATGGAAGCACATTACCTCAATATTATATACTACACCAACATATGACAGCTTATTAACAAATGGTAGCATATATAAATGGATACTTTGATACTAAAAATGCCACAAAACCAAAAATTTTGCAAAATACCTAGTGCTTAGTACTAAAAATTTTGGTCGATGTTTTTAAAAAAAAATTTCGGACGTCATGTTTTTTTAAAAAAAACAACGTTTTTTTTAATAAAAAACGTTTTAAAAAAACATCGGCCAACCCTATGCACATTACATTGTTTTCATTGGTTTTGTGGCATTTTCAATGCCATTGGCAACGATGGGTAAGTTCTCCAAAAACACTTTCTGTGTTTTGAGTTTTTCAAAAATGAATACCTGTGTTTTGAGTTTTTTTTTGAAAAAAACTTCAGTAACTATGTTTTTATTTCTGTGTTTTTTTGTAAAAACTCAAAGTTTTTTTGAGTTTTTTCTACAAAAACTTGAGTTCTTTCCAAAAAATTCAAGTTTTCCCCTCAAATATTTTGATTTACAGCATTTCGAACTGGAAACAGTGGTTTTCTTATAAAATATTGGTTTTGCACATGTTTCCACCCCACATAACATTTGTGTATTCATTCAAGTGTCAAAAAAGTCCATAAAAATGTCCACAATGAGGACATCAACATCACAACACCAGCAACAAAATGCCCAGAAACGACAATTTACGCAATACTCCAAAATTCTTCAATGGATGTGCACTGTATGGAAGACTACGGAATTGATTTGAACTACAACTATCATATTACCTCGAAATACCCCCATGGGCATTATTATTTCGTCAGAAAGTTTTGTAAGGATCATAGAAAATAGTAAGCATTTACGTACCCAAAACAGGTTATAAATGCGTACAAACAGGATATATTTGAAATAAACATGTAGATAGCTACACAACCTAGTACAGTCTGTGTGTAGCTGCGATGCAAATGAGCAGTAATAATATATCATGTACATTGGATACATGATGTACATCATCCCGGAGGGGGGTACTTCGAGGGGGGTGGGGCTTATTATTTCACCAGTCCATTTTGAGGGGAGTTTATTCAAGGGGGGGGGGGTAATTCAAGGTAGTAAGGTATACTTAAATGTCAAAACTTAAATTGTCAAATCCATCATGAGATGTGCATGCCATCTTGAATTTCTTTTTTGTACCATTATAAAATATGAATACATTATGTACATATTTACATACTATAGATGCTTATCTTATCTTGTTTAGTTTAACTGAATAAATGTGCATTCAACTGCTTCGCTGAAAAAAAACAAAAACTCAAAAAACTTTTATGTGTTTCCGTGTTTCTGTGTTTCTGTGTTCTCCAAAAAAAACTCATTTGAGTTTTGAGTTTTTCAAAATTTATGAGTTTCCGTGTTTCTGTGTAAAACAAAAACACAGAAACTCAATGAGTTTCTGTGTTCAATTTCTGTTTTTTTTCTTCCATCGTTGGCCATTGGTTCTATTCCTGCATGCTAAACACCTGCTTGAACACGTCCGGCCCCCTATGATTGTTTTCACTTTCATTGTTTTTTTATTGCACGCCCTATCTCCAAATGGCCCCACACACGCTAGTTGACATCGACACCAAATGTCAACTCGTTCCGTTCCCAAATCAAAGCTTGCGTTTAAACGTCGATCGTCGGCTGGTCAGCAAGCTTTGAATTGGGATCGGCACCAGTTGACGTTTGGTGTCGATGTCAACTAGCGTGCGGGGGCCCATTGTGGGAGGGGTGGACAAAGAGCCTGTGCCTCTGTGCATGTTTACCCGCTGTCAGGGTTATTCTAGATTTTGACCCTCCAGTGAGTTGGATAGATTATAGCTAATCGAACCTACGGAGTGATAGATAGCTGAAAAAATTGGGAGGGGGGTTGGGGGTAGGGATGGCCAGCGCTTTTTTCAAGCGCCTTTTTATATAAAAAACGCCGCTTTTTTTAAAAAAGCGCAAGAGTCCCAGCGCTTTCGTAAAAAAAAGCGCTGGCAAAATCTTTGGTACTTATGCACTAGGTATTTAGCAATTTTTTGCACGCAAGTATGCAATTTCACATGAACATGAAAATGGAGGGGTAATGTTGGTTGTGATAGCGTATCACAAAGCTCTAATTTCATCATTGTTTAAGGGCGAACTAGATAAAAAAAGTATCCAAAAGGATCCAAATCTCAAACTACAGGGGTGGGCATTTTCAGTTACCGCTGGAAAAACGCGATAGCTTGAGCTACGGTTGAGCTATCACAGTGAGATTTTAACACAATAGAGTAGACTCCATAGGACACCTATTCTGAAGTTTGCAACTCAAACGGCCACATTTTGGGTGAGTTGTGGAACACACAGTTTTTAGTGTATTTTTGTGACTTGGGTTATCTTGGGTCTGGGGGACTATTCAGGGAAAAAAAGGAATTTGGTTGTAGCCCCGACTAGGGTTCAAACGGGATTGACTTTTCGGGATCGGGATTCACTTTTTGAGATTTCGGGATCGGGATCGGGATTGGGGTTTCGGGATCAGGATCGGGATTGTTTTTTTGTGATTTCGGGATCGGGATCGGGATTGGCCGGGATTGGGGTCACGGGATCGGGATCGGGATTGGGATTGGCATTTTTCCGGGATCGGGATTGGGTTCTAGGGATAGAGATTTTGGCCATTTTTCTGGCATTCACAGTTGTTCATAAAGGTCTCAAAAGTGCCTGTGCCTCTGTGCATGTTTACCCGCTGTGCATGTCAGGAGTATTCAAGACTTTGACCCTCCAGGGGGTTGGATACATGGCTAATCGCTCCTCTGGACGGATAGATAGGTAGAAAAATTTTTTGGGGGGTTTGGGGGTTCGTGGGGGTTCATTGTATAGGCTTTTTCATAATGAGGAAAAAAGGTAGAAAAATCGCTAAAGTAGGTGAAAAAATACTAAAAATGGGTATATAAGCACATATATTACAAGAAATAGCTTAAAATAGACAATAAAACACATGAACTAGTGATTTTGAAGGTGAAAATGTATAAAATGGTATGAAAATGAGCGATTTTGTGTGAAAATTAGGGTCTACATGCACAGCGGGTAAACATGCACAGAGAGCCTCAGCCGTCTCAAAACACTGTTGGATGCCAGAAAAGTGGCATAGAATTGACGCTGGGGGTTTGCATGCACATTTTTGCATGCAAAAACGTCATTATTTCACTTTTTATACTTTTAACTAATTTTTCCGGGATCGGGATCCCGGACTTGGGAGTTTCTCGGGATCGGGATTTGAAAATTTTTGGGATCGGGATCGGGATTGGTATTTTTGGATTTCGGGATCGGGATCGGGATTGGGGTTTCGGGATCGGGATCGGGATCGGGACTGGTAAATCCCGGAATTTCACGGGATCCGGGATCGGGATCGGGATCCCGTTTGAACCCTAGCCCCGACCCCAAACCCCAACGTACTCAAAGGGCAACAAAATCGGCCAATGTACGACAGAATAGGACGACACCAAATACCGGTGACCCCCCCCCCTCAAACGCCACCCTTGATTTATCCTATGGGTGACGCCTAGCTCACAAAATTACACTAAAAACTGTGTGTTCCACAACTCACAGGCACCGGGTAACATGCACACCGGGTTTACATGCGCACCGGGATGTAGTGCTAGATGGGCACCGGGCGGATTGCCATTGGGAATCGTTTCATCGCTACCAGGGTGGCAAACACAAAATGACATAAAACACTGTACCATTATTTGCCTTTGTGTTTGCCGCCTCGTGCACAGGGTTGGCAAAATTTCACGAAAAAAAATTAAAATAAAATGGAAAATTGAAGAATAAAATAAAATGAAACATGAATAAAATTAAAATAAAATACAATTTTTATACAATTTTAGTAAAAATAATTTTACAAAAACCAATCCTGGTCACGAACTGAAATAAAAATAAATTTTATAAAAAAATGGAAAACTGAAGAATAAAATAAAAATAAAATGGAAAATTGAAAAATAAAATAAAAATAAAATACAACTTTACTACAATTTTAGTAAAAAGAATTTTACTAAAAGTAAAACCAACACTGCTCGTCAGGGGATGTAAAAAGCGCCAGAGTTTTGGCGCCAAGTAGTAAAAGCGCCATGGCCAGGGGACTATGGCGCCAAGCGCCAATAGCGCGAGTGCAAAAAATTTTGTAACATTTTTCTGTGTGTTTGGTGCGCATGTAGACCCCATGCATATAAACCCAGTGCCCATGTAGACCGGTGCGCATGTACGGTTGAACAGCATGCACACCGGGTCTACATGGGCACCGAGTAGAATTACATGGGCACCGAGCCTACATGCGCACCGAGTTTAGATGCGCAGAGTAGGGTGTCAAAAAATTTTTTTTACAGAAAACGGAAAACGGAAAGGTAAAATTTTTTCACTTTACGGAAAACGGAAAGGTAAAAAAAAAATTTCTGCCGGAAACCGGAAAACGGAAAGGTAAAAAAATTTCACTCAGCGGAAAACGGAAAACGGAAAGGTAAAAAAAAAATTGTTGGCCGGAAAACGGAAAACGGAAAAATGAAATGCCGGAAAACGGAAAGCAAAATTTTCACGGAAACGGAAAAAAATAAAGTGAAATTAGCACGGTAATAGATAAATTTGCAGAAGGAAAACCTGCATGCAGGTTTGCCTGTTTGGCTTTGATTGTGGTAGCTGTACATTCTGCAACTATGGATCATGCCTGTAACTTCACTTGTAGTTCAAGCTTAACTGAACCAACAAAAAATCATAAAAAAGTAGCCATAGTGGCCATAGGAATCGAAACACTATGACAATTTCACAGTCTAGAAGCAGTGGGAATCACTGATGACCCCTATGCAATTGATGACAACATTGCAGAGGAGATGATAATAAATAGCATAAAATCCAATGACAACAAACGATACTATATTGACTGGCTGTATAAAGAGAGTATCAGTGACCTGCCCACGGGAAAAGCAGAAACCTTGGTGCAGTTTAAATCACTGATAAGAAGATTCAACAAAGATCCAAACTTATTCGAACAATACCGGAAAGTTTTGGACGACCAACTAGAAAAGGGAATAATTGAGATCTGTGATGACAAAACAGACAACAAGGGGATTCATTACCTGCCACACCAGCCAGTAATCACGCCGGGCAAATCGACATCATGCAGAATCGTGTACGATGGGTTGGCAGGTAAGCCCAGTTTCAACGAGTGCTTTTTTAGAGGACCAATTACAACACCATTAGCACTGGGCCTACTTCTGAGGTTCAGGGCAGGCAATCTAGCATTAATTGCCGATATTGAAAAGGCATTTTTGCAAATAGGATTGCATGACCAAGCTAGAGACTACACACGATTTTTCTGGCTGAAAGATGCCTCAAAACCAGTAACTGAAAATAACTTAATAGTACTTTGTTTAAAACGCGTACTGTTTTGACTTGTCTGCAGCCCAGCAATTTTGGGAGCAGTCATAAAATACCATTTAAATGTGACAATAAACAACATGAATGAATATGAAGAAAATGAAGGGGAATAAAACCAGTTGGCGATGATAATAAACAACATTTACATCAATAACTTCATCATGAGTGTCACGAATGAAGTTGAAGCTGTAGAACTATATTACAAAGTCAAAGCTTTATTTAACCAATGTTCTATGAACATGAGGGAATGGCTGTCAAACTCCAGATCAGTCATGAATGAAATAGCAGAAAACAACAGGAGTCCAAAGGTGAATAAAATTGTCGCAGTAATGGGCATGAAATAAAATCACCAAACAGACATGCTGGCAATATCAACACCAAAATTGCAAATTGACAGCATCACAACACCAACCAGATGAAACTTGAATAAATTATTGGTGTCAGCACGTGACCCAATTGGGTTCACGGCACCTGTTTCACTGACTCTGAAATCCCAGTTGTCAATGCTGCTCCAAGAGACAAAAACAACACAATGGGATGAGCCAATTGAAAATAAATACAGATTGGAAAAACAATGGAAAAATGCCAGAAAACTGAAAATCAAGCCAGAAAATGGAAAAATGGCCTGGTATAACGGAAACGGAAAGGTAAAAATTTTTCAGCCGGAAAACGGAAAAATGGGCCGGAAAAACGGAAACGGAAAGGTAAAAATTTTTCAGCTGCCGGAAAACGGAAAACGGAAAGGTAAAAATTGTTCGGCTGCCGGAAAACGGAAAACGGAAAGGTAAAAATTTTACGGAAAGGTAAAAAATTTTCCTGCGGAAAAACAGAAACGGAAAACGGAAACGGAAATTTGACACCCTAGCGCAGAGGCACAGACCCGTCTTTACAGGGTCTGGGAGTGGTATCTGTAAAGTGTCAAATGTCATGTAAAATGTCAATTGAAAAAGAGAGAAAGACAATTTTAATTGAACTTTGCATGACAATTGACACTTTACATTTATCATGACAATTGACACTTTGCATGCATGACATTTGACACTTTACTTTACACCTTTCAGGGTGTGGGATTGGTACCTGGTGAGTATTTGCCTACACCTATAACAAAAGCATGCAAAACTACAATAACAATACAATAGGCAACACGACGCACAGCATGCGCCTTTACAGAGAAGTGTGCGCTGCACTACGGCGGAGGGTGGTGTCATTTATGAAATAGTACCAAAGTACTAATTATTTACGTAAAGGCGCACAACCCAGAAATATAAAAAAATCATACAAATTGAAAATCATTGAAAAATCGGAACGCAAACAAAATTGTACAATTTCTATGAGTTCCGCTTTTAAGTTCCGATTTTTCATAGTCCCGACTTTTGAGCTACTAAACGTATCTTTGATACTTTAGCCCCCCCCCCGTAACAAACAGCTCCCCGCTTAAAAATCCTGGATACATCTCTGATTGCATTTATTCCGATCAGTGTACTTGTATTAGGTGGGGGGTGGATTGTATATGGTGCCGTGAACGGGGCCACCCAGGGGTCTCCAGGATTTTGGCCCTCGCGGGGGCTGGATAGATAGCAAATCGCTCCTCCGGAGGGATAGATAGCTGGAAAAATTTTCTGGGGGGGGCTTGGGGGGGGGGCTGGCGGGGGCACAACATATAGGCTTTTTGAAGGTTAAGAAGGCAGAAAGGAGAAAAAATCGCTAATAATCAGTTAAAAGTAGCCAAAAGTAGGCATAAAATGGCTCAAAATAGGTATATAACCATGTATATAACTGGAAAGCACGATTTTGAAGGTGAAAAACTATAAAAAAAGTGCGAAAATTTGTGATTTTGAGCGAAAATTGGGGCAAAATTTCTCAAAAACCACTCCAGATAGATAGATAGCTGAGCGATTTGGGGGGGGGGGTCTTTGGGGGTAGTAGCCAAAACTTTTGCCTCGGGATAGATAGATAGCTGAGCGGCCTCCGGGATAGATAGATAGCTGGCCGATTTGGGGGGGGGCAACCCCCCCTCCCCCCAGCCCCCCCCCCCCCTAGGAGACCCCTGGGGCCACCCCCCTAAAATTTGACCCCTGTGGTAAAATAATGGCGCTATGGCTTCTGCGCCAATGGGGGGGGGCGGGCTCCCCACCCCCGGCTACGTACTAGGCGAGAATTACAGCATAACGACAAATAAAAGGTGCACAACTTTTAAAAAAATCATTTGTGATAGGGTATTTTCAAATATGAATGATCGAAAATGGTCCGATTTGACGCTGGGTCCACAAAATCAACGAAACGTTGCATGCGATGACCGGGCGACAAATTAATTTTTTGGCCTCAACGTGAAATTGATTTGTCATTGGACCATTTTTGATCGTACGTCTTCCACAACATTTAAAACTAAAACCTCGCACATGATAAACTTTTGTGAAAAATTGAGTTTCGAACATGCATTTTCAATAACATAAACTTCGAAAAAATAAAAAGCAAATTTCGGTAACTTTTAATTGGTTGTTTCACCTTTTTTGTCATTATGCTGTAAGTCGCGTCTAATGACTACAACAATAACTGCCATTGCCACCCCCCCCCCCCTAATGCACAATTCCCATTTGCCGATTGCCGAACAACTCTTGAAAATCAGCTTCTCCCCTGGAAAATCGGTAAATCGGCTGCATGCAAACCTAAATCAGCTGGGCTGAAGGTTGCCTGCGCGTACTCGAAGTTGTTGGGCTGGTTGATGACCCTGGAGGCAGTCCCAAGCCCTGTAAAGTGTAAAGTAAAGTGTCAAATGTAAAGTAAAGTGTCAAGTCAAATGTCAAATGTAAAGTAAAGTGTCAAATGTAAAGTCAAATGCAAAGTCAAATGTCAAAAGTAAAGTCAAATGCCAAATAAAGTGTCAAATGTGAAGTCAAATGCAAAGTAAAGTGTCAAATGTAAAGTAAAGTGTAAAGTAAAGTGTCAATTGTCATGACAAACGATAAATACCGTATTACCTCGAATTATCCCCCCCCCTTGAATTAACCCCCCCTCGAATTAACCCCCCCTCAAAATGGGCTGGGGAAATAATAAACCCCCCCCTCGAAATACCCCCCCCCCTTCGGAATGATGTACGTCATGTACATAATAAATACGTCATGTACGCAATGTACATGATGTATATTACTGTTAATTTGCATTGCAGCTACACATAGAGCAGTTTGTGTAGCTATCTACGTTTTTATGTCCAAATATATCCTGTTTGGACACATTTATTACATGTTTTGGGTACGCAGATGCCTACTATTTACTACGATCTTTACGAAAATTTCTGACGAAATAATAAACCCCCCCCCCTCGAATAAACCCCCCCCTCGAATTAACCCCCCCTCAAATTTTGCTGGCGAAATAATAAACCCCCATGGGGGTATTTCGAGGTAATACGGTATACACGAAAAAAGAAAAATAATAAAAAGAAAGTCACGAAATCCGTGTGAAATGGATTCCGACAGGGATAGTATCGTGTCGGATGGTGATCGCGAACCAAGAATTTCAACTTATCGGCCGCAGCAGAATTATGGGGCAGAAAACGTAGAATCTTTCAAACAACGCGATTTACGATTTTTTGTAACAGCGCAATGCGTTGATCCTCGTTCATTTAGGTCTGAAGCAACATTTCGAAACAGCACGATTTTTAATATTTAAACTGTTGATTTGGATCGCAGACCTTATATAAACTTGGCACACTTCCAATTCACCATTGTATACGGTGGAGTAATGTACAAACGAGAATTAAAGGCACAGCATTTGCGTTCGCATCACCGATAATGACCGCAGAATGTGATAAAGCGAGCAAAAATGGTCGCTAATGGCGGCAGACACACTAGTTGACACACATATGTGAACTGATTTCTGAACGGTATACAAATAGGCCTATACAAAAAGCTTTTTGGGAAGCTGCCAAGTTTATATACGGGTTATCCTGGAAAATTATCTGCATGGGAACTTGGCAGCTCGCCAAAGCAGCCGTTTGGATACACTGCTCTGTACACATACATGTGTCAACTAGTGTGTCGGCCGGCATGAACAACCATCCCCGGTCACTTAATCGTATTCCGCAGCCATTATCAGTGACGCGGACGGAAATCCCGAGTCTTTTACTCTCGTTTGTACAATATCCAATTGTATCCACCAATATCCAATAGAAACTTTGAGTTGGGTTACGTTCCCATACGTCACCCGATCTGTTATCCCCCGTTGATTTTGGATACATGCCACATTTATGATCTGGAACATGCCACGATACGATATTGTGGATTCACGATACCGCTGACATACACTATCCATGTCGGAATACATTTCACACGGATCTCATGAATTTCCTTTTAATATTTTTCTTTTTTCTTCAATATTTTATGTTTTTCATCACAATTGACATTTGACTTTACATTTGACTTTACATTTGACACTTTACTTTACATTTGACATTTGACTTGACACTTGACTTTACATTTGACATTTGACTTGACACTTTACTTTACATTTGACACTTTACTTTACACTTTACAGGGCTTGGGATTGGCACCTGGCCGCATAGTCGGCTGTAGCGTGAAATCAATTGTGCTCGATCAGTTGACAACCGAATCTTCGGTTGACAACCAACATTAAGTAGTTTTGAACACATTTGAGTTTACCAGAATGCAGACTTGCCAACTGCTGTTGACTGCTGTTGATATGAAAAATGATTCATTTCGGTGAGCTCAAATGTGTTCGAAACAGATTGATCAAACCTATGAAATTTAAGAGAAAAAGGGGCCTATTCCGCAATGGCAAAATACTTTACTCTTTACTCTTCAATGTAACTCTGTAAACCAAATTGACTGCAAATGCAGTGCTCAAATATAGCCCTGCAAATCTGGCGGCTAAGATGAACCAAGCCAAAATTTAGCAAAATCCCAGGCAGTCGAATAAAGAACACACTTCAGAGCAACTAACCAGATTCATGAAAACTTTTGGGCCGTTTCTCTGGAAGTATGGATATGCGTAATCATCCCTCAGTATGTGCGAATTGAGTTCAATTGAAAGTTGGCAGCATGCCAAACAACTTGTTGTAGACATTACGGACAACAGTGATCACATAATGTGTCTCGAATCTGTGAGGTAAAGAATTGTATTGATGTAGTATTGAAGTATCGATGTCAGATCAGCGGTGAAGAATATTTGTAACTCGATTCATCACTACGATAGACTACGAAACATCACTTGTGCATATTTATGCTCACATGAGATACAATATTATTCGCACCACACACAGCATTTTTAACAAATAGTATGAATGCTGTTTGTAAAAGTCAGAACTCAAACAAAATTAGAACAATTTATATGAGTTCAGGTTTTAAACAGCTCCAACTCTTGCGCTACTAAAAAGTATCTTTGGTACTCACAAGGGTACTCAAGTGGAACTTAAAATTGGAACTCAAAAGTTTAACTCATACAAATTGTTTGAGTTTCGACTTTGAAAAAACAGCACTTGTACGATTTTTTAAAATGTCTGTGTGTGGTATGCCAAAATGTCTTTCAATTTAAATTTACGGAAGTGACTCAATTCAATCTGCAAGACAGCCACGTAAAACAAAGGAACGCCGTCGATTATCGACTTCACAGATTACAATTGACAGCTGCATGCATCCACACGCTGAAAAATAGCGTGGGTTATCTTGGTTGTGATAGTGGATCAGAAAATACTTTATTGTTAAAAGTAGCTCGCTTGGACCCTTAATGTGAGACTAGCATAGCACGATTTGGGTCTCATCCAACACACAATCAAGTAAAACCTATCTAGCCAAAGCGTTTCCGTCAATTATCGAAAAACCCTATCCATCACAACTCCACAAAAAGTAGAAACCTCGAAAGAAATGCAAACCAATACCTGTTGATTAGCGCGTTTGCGTGCGCCGCCCGGTACGCCCGGCGGACATTCCACGATGCTGGGCCCCGCCGCCACGCCGTCCACCAACACCACGCCTGACGCCACGGAATCCACAGCGACCGCCGCCGTTCCAGTTGCCGCCACAGCCTCTGGGTGGTATTCAATCCTAGGAATTCTAAATGGAACCATGGTGCTGTGGAAAAGACTACATAGAATAACGAACTTTGGAGTATCATACTCATGGCGATCCATACTCTCTTTCGATGAATGTCCCCTCGCCTCTGATAAACGTTGCTTTAAGTCATAACAGCGAAGCGCTAGTCGACTCGTGTCACAAAACTGTGTTGCGTATGAATGTGCGCAAGTGCGTCGCTTATAAATACCGCCCTTGAACTTTCCACTATGTGATAAAAGCCAATTAACATGATTTACCATGTAATCAGTTCAGTAAAATTTTATCATTTAATATTAGTAAATTCTTTCAGAACTAGATGCGATAAAAAAAGTTTGATCCAAGTTTCTAATTAAAACTTGCCCCCCCCCAAACCGCCCAGCTATCTATCTATCTATCCCGGAGGCCAAATTTTGGGCTACTACCCCCCCCCCCCCCAATCGTTCAGCTATCTACTGATCTGGAGCGATTTTTGAGAAACTTTACCCCAAATCACTAGTTCGTGTTCCTATTTATCTACTTTCAGCTATTTTTAGTACCGTATGTACTTGTATTTATACCTATTTTGAACAATTTTACACCTACCTAGCGCATTTTCTCCCTTTTCTTTCTTCTACACCCTGAAAAAGCCTATATTTCGAACCCCCACCCCCGTTCTTTCGAGCTACCTATCTATTCCGGAGGCCGCTCAGCTATCTATCCACCCCCCAGGAGAATCAAAATCTACTCCTGCCCCTGCCCCAATCGCAAAGTACTGAAATTAGCAGGGACGCTGAAAAGTTAAAATGCGTAGATCGTAGATGGCATCATTAGAAGTCAAATGAAATCAAGTAAAAAAGAATTTTAGAATTTACGCTTGTGGACACAAGTGTCTCGCTGGTGAGTATTTGCCTACACCTATCACATAAATAATGGAAACTACAATAACAATACAATAGGTGTCACTACATACAGAATGCGTCTTAGGCGAGACTTTCAGCATTACAACAAATAAAAGGTGAAACAACATGGTCGTCAAGCAATGAGTTGTTTCACCACATTTAAGTTGATGAGGATAAGTGAAAAGGTGATGTGTCGTCGGACCATTTCCGCTCATACATTTTTCATATTTGAAAATAACGGCGCTGAGCCGGTGCGCAAGTAAAACCGGTGCCCAAGTATGCTCGGTGCCCAAGTATAATTTCCGGTGCCCAAGTACGCCCGGTGCCCAAGTAAAGTGTCTGTACTTCGGCACCGGGCAGCTCTTTACTTGGGCACCGGGCGGATGTTTACTTGGGCACCGGGCAAGTGCAAGCGCCCCGCCCGGTGCACAAGTATGGGAGCGATAGGGGGGCGATAGCGTATGGAAGCAATAGGGGGGCGATAGCGTATGGAAGCAATAGGGGGGCGATAGCGTATGGGAGCGGTGCAGATCAGGGTTGGTTTTATAAAAATCATTTGTATACAAATTGTATAAAAATGTATTTTCTTTTTATTTTATTCTTGTTTCATTTTATTTTATTTTATTCCAAAATAAAAAATAAAAAATAAAATGAGACCATTTTACAAAAAATTTACAGAAATTTTTTTTACAAAAAATATGACTTTTTATACAAATTTTACAAAAATATGAATTTGTATACAATTTTACAAAAAAATTACAAAAATTCGAATTGTTATACAATTTTTATTTTTATTTTGAAATTTTCCATTTCATTTTATTTTATTTTTCAGTTTTGCATTTTATTTTAATTTTATTTTTATTATTTTCTGAGATTTTGCCAACCCTGGTGCCGATCACATACCCGCCCAGCATTGCTATTCTTATACAACATACCCCGAAACACGCAGATGCAGGCGTCATCAGTTTCAGGGACAACGCGTGTGTCGGGTAATGCACAAGTGTTGCCCAAGTGTTGCACAAGTAAACAGCCGCCCGGTGCACAAGTAAAGTGCACAAGTACGGGCACTTTACTTGGGCACCGGGCGTACTTGGGCACCGGTCTTTTTACTTGGGCACCGGGCGTACTTGGGCACCAGTTTTACTTGGGCAACGACCGAAAATAACATCTCTCACATGATAAATGTTTGTGAAAAATTGAGATTTGAACACAAATTTTTAGTAAAAAGCTTTGAAAATGCAAATAATAAGCATTTCGGTGCATTTAAAATTTGCCATTTCACCGTTTATTTGTCGTTACGCTGTAAATAAGTCGCGCCTAATAACTACAACGGCTATTGCCCCCCCCCCACCCCTCACAATGAACGATTCCTATTTGCCGATTGGCGTAACACCTCTTGAAAATTGCCTTTCTCCCACGCGGCGCAATAAATCGGCTGGAGGTTGCCCTGCGTGTACTTGAAGTTGTCGGGCTGGTCGACACACTCGGCCGCGCAGTCGGCTGTGGCGCAAAATCAATTGCGTGCCCGATCAGAATCATGTACTGACAATTCAGTCTTCAATGTTATTTGCTTTTGGACCAGATACACTAGTTGACAACCAAATTTTACTATTTTTTTAAGAAAATTATCAGTTTTGAACACATTTGAATTTACCAGAATGAGAACTCTGACAAATACTGTTCACCGCTGTTGACATCAAAAATGATAAAATTTGGTGAATGTGTTCAAAACAAATTTATGAAACTTATGAAATTAAAAAAAAATTTTTGTGAAGTTTCGGTTGACTTTGCTAAAAAATTCACTCCGAAGCAGTCGTTTAAAATATTGGTGTAAGATTACAGTAGTCGGTAGGAGCGGATCAGTGGAATTGCGGACTTACCCACTCATATCGAGACACTTGCCGCCATGTCACCATTGAACTAAATATTGCTATAAAGTGAGTTGAATCTTGAATCGCAGCGCTGGCCAAATTGAACAGGATGATGTCGGCGAACCCCGAGCTGGACGTCTGGCGCCAATCTGGGTCCATCATGGAATACCCTGGACCCTGAGATGTGACAGTATTGATTTGGGATTATTTGAGACGATTTCAAAAATTTGTGAATTATGGTGTGATTGGAATTCAACACCAACATAATTGAGAATTTGCCCGCCTGAACCCTGCCAATTCGCAAGTGGCAAAAGCCAAATCGCGTAAAAATCCCATCGATCAGTTTTGGGCCAATTTTTTAGTAGTTTTGCCTGAATTTTCATACAAAATCGCTGATTTTCATAGGTTTTTGTTTAACTTTTAGAGTGATTTACTATCTGAACCCCCGCAGAGGTCTCACAAATCTACAATGGGGCTGCGCACACTGAAACCGAATATTTCGGCATACGCACGATTACATGTGCCGAATCCGAATTAAAAAATTGCTGTTCGGACGGTTTTAGACCAGCATTTAGGGGTCCAGACATTCAGCGTCTGTACGAATTCGGACAAATTCGGATGGATTTAGATTGTTTTCCAGTATTTTTGGTCATATGCTGAATTCAAGAATTCAGCATCTTGTGAAAAAATTGTATCTGGTCACTTTCATTTCAGCAAACCAGTTCAGCATTTGGCAGAAAATCTACTGCTGTAAAATGATCCAGATCTCATCCAGTTTTTCATACATCTTCATGAAACATTTTTTATGAACATGTATGAAAATGATCTTCAAAAATGAAGAACGGAATTTTTTTTAAAAACTGCTCATTCTTGAGATATCAATGTTCAGCATTTGGGAATTTGGGAACAGAAACAGTGTGTGTAAACAGAAAAACGTTCAAACCATTTGGGAATTTGGGTTACAATATTAGGGATGGGTGTACGCCAATAGTTTGGTTACCGCAAATCCTCGAATAAGACCCCCCCCTCGAATAACACCCCCCTTGAATAAGTCCCCCCTGCTGGCGGGGTGAGGAAAAAATAACTCCCCCCTTGAATAACTCCCCCCTCTTAAATAACTCCTACTTCTGATGAAAAGGATACAATACAAAACTGTAAACAAATAGTAGCGACACCAGATACATAATGTGTATGCAGTGTATACACACTGTTTTGTTGTTGTTGGACAGTGAAATACCTGAATTACACGAGTTAATATACTGCATCCATACAATGAATTAAGTCCAAGTTTCCTGGGGAAATAATAACTCCCCCCTTGAATAACTCCCCCCTCCAAATCGTCTGACGAAAAAATAACTCCCCTGGGGTCTTATTTGAGGATTTAGGGTAGTTTCTTAGTGGCTGTTATTTCAGAACAGCATATTTCCACAAATTCTCAACTGATTTTGATGGTTCAGCACTTAAAATGATCAGAATTTTGTGGCAATCACTATAATGAAGCGATTTAAATGATAACAAATGATAGCTCAGATATTTCATATGCCCCAATACTAGGGTTGGGATGATATATTGTATCGAATATGGGATATCAACTAATTTTTCATATTGAACACTGATATCAAAAATTTTGAAAAAATATAGAATATCGACCTTGTTTTCGACATTATGGAAGCACATTGGCAGGAAATTATATATTTACTGCACTATAATTTCCTGCCAAACACATTTCATCTCATTATTACATAGCGTAGCCATCATAACTGGAAGCTTTGACAATTAAAATGCCATAAAACCAATGTAAATTTGTAAATATGTAATAGGGTTGGGAACCCGACCCAGGGACGTAGCCAGGATTTTTGAGCGGGGGGGGGGGATTGTATACGGAGCCCGGTGAACGGGTGGGGCGGCGCCCCTCCCCTCCCTAAAATTTGGCCCCTGTAGTGGGGGGATGGCGCCATGGCGCTGGCGCCATTTGTAGGCGCCACGCCATGGCGACACTGGCGTTGGCATTGGCGCCATATACCGATGTACAGGTATGTATTTCACATACATATACAGCGAAAATGAACATTTGAGTGCATTTTCAGCTAGCTCGAGGCCGTTTCAACTTGTAAAGTGAAAATTCCTGTTGCGCGATGCAAAAATGCGCGCTTGCGCGCAAAATTTTTGAAAAATGGCTTCAAAATCGTTGCACCAGAAGACGTTTCTCAACATTTCTCATGTCTCACCCGGGAAGGGGGGGGCGGCCGCCCCCCCCTGGCTACGTCCTTGACCCGACCCAACCCGAACCCGATACCCACACAGTTTTTGGGACGGAAACCCGATACGCGAACCTGACTCTACTACGCAAACCCGAACCCGATACCTGACTTCAATACCCAAACCCACACTCAATACCCTAAAATACCTGCAAAAATTTCCCACAGTTCAATCTTTTTCACTATTTTTGGGGGCCTCAGCCACCATGTTGTAATGGTATCCCCCTACAAATGGAGCTATGTTTTATGTCACAAACCATGGTAATGCTTTTTTCTTGAGCAAGATGATCTTTTTTGGATAACTGCTGCATTTACACATGTGTCATTGCACCAAGTTATGCACATTGTGATAGATACACTACACCATGCTGTATTTTTGCTGTTCAATCCAATACCAGATGATTTTATTACCTGATACCCAACAATTCTATTACCCGATACCCGACATTTTGACCTGAAAACCCAACCCGATACGTGACCTCAATACCTGAACCTGAACATGATATCCGCAAATTTTTGGAACCGAGACCCAATACCCGACCCGAAATTTTTTTGGACCCGATACCCAAAGTACGGATGGAAAAAAAACGTTTTTTTCAATGACCCTGTTTTTTTAAATAAAACGTGTTTTTTTCCAAAAAGTCCCAGATATGGTTATGGGTCCCCATATACAGGTACATTAGACAACTGGCAGTACTTTGTGTTGTTTTATGTAGCTATAGAACAACTGTGGAGCCATGGGATAGCATTATAAGTGGTTATTTATGTCAAAAAATATCAATTTTGTGTCGACTTCTTACATATATCACCTTTTGTCGAACATTTGTGATTTCAAGTGAAGTTTGGCATGGAATAGTGCTTAAATAAGATTATAAGAGCAGGCAAATACATTGGCACTTTTTTAAAATAAATGTCAGCCTAAAATTTTAGTACTAAGCACTAGGTATTTTGCATTTTTTTTGCGTGCAAGTAGGGTTCAAACCAGGGGTCTCCAGGATTTTGGCCCTCGCGGGGGCTAGATACATAGCAAATCGCTCCTCCGGAGGGATAGATAGCTGAAAAATTTTTCTGGGGGGGGCTTGGGGGGGGGCTCGCGGGGGCAAAATATAGAGGTTTTTTTCAGTGCATAGAAGGCAAAAAGGGTGTAAAATCGGTAAAAACGGGCTAAAAATGGCTAAAAATAGGTATAAACATATGGTATAAAATCGGTACATAGGTAAAGCCGCGATTTTGAAGGTGAAAAACTATAAAATGGTATGAAAATTAGGGATTTTGAGCGAAAATTGGGACAAAATTTCTCAAAAATCGCTCCAGATAGGTAGGTAGCTGAGCGATTTGGGGGGGGGGGGGCTAAGGGGGTAGTAGCCAAAAACTTTGCCTCGGGATAGATAGATAGCTGAGCGGCCTCCGGGATAGATAGATACCTGACGGATTTGGGGGGGGGCGACCCCCCCCCAGCCCCCCCCCCCCCTAGGAGACACCTGGTTCAAACAGGATCCCGATCCCGGATCCTGTGAAATTCCGGGATTTAGCAATCCCGATCCCGATCCCGAAAATTTTCAAATCCCGATCCCGAGAAACTCCAAGTCCGGGATCCCGATCCCGGAAAAATTAGTGGAAATAGTAAAAAAGTGAAAAAAATGGCATTTTTGCATGCAAAAATGTGAACATAAACCCCCAGCGTCCATTTTATGCCAATTTTCTGGCATCCAACAGTGTTTTGAGACCTTTATGAACAACTGTGGATGCCAGAACATCGGCCAAAATCTCTATCCCAAGACCCCAATCCCGATCCCGAAAAAAATGCCAATCCCGATCCTGATCCCGTGACCCCAATCCCGGCCAATCCCGATCCCGATCCTGAAATCTCAAAAAACCAATCCCGATCCCGAAAAGTCAATCCCGTTTGAACCCTACGCGCAAGCACGCAATTTCACATACATATTACCATTGCTGGTGGTTTCCATTGCTTTTGAGGCATTTTTAGTGTAAAAGCTTCCACATGTTCATTTCCATACGTTTCTCATCCATATGTATGTTTATTTACATACATACACAGCAGTTCTCGGCGCCAGCGCCAACACCAATGGTGCCATAGCGTGGCGCCTACGAATGGCGCCAGTGCCATGACGCCATTCAATCACCATTAAGGAAAAATTTTAGGGAGGCAAGGGGCTCAGCCCCCCCCTCGCCGGGTTCTGTAAACAAGCAGCCCCCCCACCCCGCTCAAAAATCCTGGATATGTCCCATGCTCAACTTCACTTATTATGTGTATTGGAGCATATGAAATATTTGAGCTATCATGTGTAATCATTCTAATCACTTCGTTAAAGTGATCGCTACATCATTCTGATCATTTCAAGTGCTAAACCATCAAAATCGGCCGAGAATTTGTGGAAATATGTGGTTCAGAAGGTTTTGTTCAGCGGTTGTTAAACTTCGCATTCAGCATTTGAGATTTTATTTGATGCCGAATGTTTCAGCATTAAAAAAGTGTACGGACGTTGTTGCACGCTGAATTGACAAACAGCCCAATTTTCAGGAGTCCGGACGATTTCGATTCAGCAAGCTTTTTTTCTATTCGGCATTTAATTCGGCATTTGTCAAAAACGTGCGTATGCCGAAATATTCGGTTTCAGTGTGCGCAGCCCCAATATTCCTTAAAAACCCTGATTGTAAACTCTCACTGCAGCGCTAAAATATTTATATCATTGAAAACCTGGCTGCCAAATCAATCGAGCCAATAAAAATTTGCTTGTAACTTAACAATTTCCGGTAGTGTAACAAAGAACAAAATTTACAGCAACTCACAAAATTGATGAACACTTTTGAGTTCTTTCTCCGGAAGAATGGATAAGCGTACCCTTCTCCACAGTCTGTGCGAATAGTGTTCAACTGAGTCTTGGCAGCATGCATTTGTAGATGTAACGAACAACAGCGACGCGTAATGTGCCTCGAATCTGAGCGGTAAAGGAAAATTGTATAAAAGTATTTATGAATCATATGTGAAGAATATCTCGATTCATCACTACAATAGGACAACAATCGTGAATATTACTCCTCACACGAGATAAAAGATAAATTTCGTTTAATTAATTAAATTTATCGTATTACCTCGAAATACCCCCATGTGGGTTTATTATTTCGCCAGCAAAATTTGAGGGGGGGTTAATTCGAGGGGGGGGGGTTATTCGAGGGTTTTTTTTTATTATTTCGTCAGAAATTTTCGTAAGGATCGTAGTAAATAGTAGGCATTTGCATACCCAAAACATGTAAAAAATGTGTCCAAACAGGATATATTTGGACATAAAAACGTAGATAGCCACACAAACTAGTCTATGTGTAGCTGCAATGCAAATTAACAGTAATATACATAATGTACATTGCATACATGACGTATTTATTATGTACATGACATACATCATTTCGAAGGGGGGGTATTTCGAGGGGGGGTTTATTATTTCCCCAGCCCATTTTGAGGGGGGGGGTTAATTCGAGGGGGGGTTAATTCAAGGGGGGGGGATAATTCGAGGTAATACGGTAACCAATTTTTTTTTTAATTTCTGGAAGTTACTCACTTCAACCTGCAAGACAGCCGTGTAGAAGAAAGGAATGGCGTTGATGATGGATTTCACGATTTCGTTTGCCATTGTACCGGGCATTTTACATGACTTTTGACACTTTGCATGACATTTGACATTTTACAGGGTCTGATACTGGCACATGACTGCCTGTAAATAACCCTGTAAAATATCATGTGACATGTAAAAGATACTGTAAAATATCAGGTGTCATGTAAAAGACCCTGTAGTGTCAAATGTAATGCAAAAGACCATGTAAAGTGTCATGTGACAAAGGCAGAGAGTGCATTACTTTCATCAGACATGTGGGCTCGATCACATGTGACACGGATTGCCTGCCGAATGCAGACAATGTCACGGCACCAGAGTGTGGTTCGATGCACCCACACGCTGAAAAATGGAGGGAGTAATGTTGGATGTGATAGTGAGGGATGGCCAATGTTTTTTAACGTTTTTTCGTTGTTGTTTTTAAACATGGGTATCGAAACTGTTTTTTTAAACACCAGCCAAAATTTTTAGTACACTAGGTATTAACTTTTATTTTTTTTAAACTTTGAAAAAACCCTGGCCAACCTAACCTGTTGATTAGCGTGTTTGCGTGCGCCGTCCTGTACGCACGGCGAATCATTCGGACGTTTCGGGGCACGTTTCTGCCCGCCGCGCTGCGACCAAGCACCACCACGATGCTGGGCCGCGCCGCCACGCTTACCAGCGACACCACGCCCGGCACCAACGAATACACCGTGACCGCCGCCGTTCCAGTTGCCGCCACGGACTCTGGGTGGTATTAAAATCTTGACATTCTAAATGGAGTCACGGTGTTGTGGAAAAGACTACATAGAATAACGAACTTTGGAATATCTTCATGGCAATCCATACCCTCTTTCGACGAATGTCCGCTCGCCTCTGATAAACGTTACTTCAATTCGTAACAGCGAAGGGCTAACCGACTCGTGTCACAAAACTGCGTTGCGTATGAATGTGTGCAAGTGCGTCAGTTATAAATACCTCCCTTGAACTTCCCATTATCTGATAAAACGCTTATTGTAAACTCTCACTGCAGCGCTAAAATATTTATATCCCGGAATACAGGGACGTACGCAGGATTTTTGAGCGGGGGGCGGATTGTATACGGAGCCCGGCGAACGTGGGGGGGGGCGGTGCCCCCCCCCCCTAAAATCTGGCCCTGAGGTACGCAATGCGGTCATGGCGCTGGCGCCATTTACAGGCGCCAGCGCCAAGAAGTATTGGCATTGGCGCCAACGTAGACTCTATACGTACCTATTTATACACAAAAATGGCGTACTAGGCACCGTATTGGGTAAATATTTAATCGTGAAACACACATATAAATGAGAGAATGGGGAATTGCGCGCTTGCGCGCAAAATGTTTTCAATGTGGCGACGAAATCGCCTTAGAAAACTGCCATTTCCGGGTACATTTAATGTCTGGCCCGGCGAATGGGGGTGACCCCGCCCCCCCCCCTGCGTACGTCCTTGCCGGAAAACCTGACTGCCCAATCAATCGAGCCAAAAAAATTTGGCTTGTAAATACTTAACAATCCCCGGCAGTGTAACAAAGAACAAAATTTACAGCAACTATATTTCGTTTGCCATTTGACCGGGCATTTCACATGACTTTTGACACTTTGCATGACATTTGACATTTTACAGGGTCTGGGATTGGCACCTGGACGAAGGCAAACCGGGTCGATTTCCGCGAGAGTCGCGCGGCTGCCAACCGCGTCCGCCGCCTGCAGCGGCTTGTAGATGTTACCTAGAAAAGCCCCAGTATGAAGATGACATTTTACAGGGTCTGAGACAGGATAGATGTAATAGCGAAATGGTATCATGGCGCTGGGACCAGTTGTAGGCGCCGCGCCACGACGGGGTTGGCGTTTGCTTTGGCCCCATCGTCTACTATATACAGACCAAAAATAGGTATCGGGCAGCGTGTTAACAAAAAAAAAAAAAAAAAATCGTTTGGTGGGAAATTCACGCTTGAGCGCACAAATTTTGCACGCTGCCTACATATCTCTATTCGAAAAATCCATTTCTTGTCACTCCTGGCTAGGGTGTCAAATTTCCGTTTCCGTTTTCCGTTTCCGCCTTTCTGCAGGAAAATTTTTTACCTTTCCGTTTTCCGTTTTCCGGCAGCCGAAAAATTTTTACCTTTCCGTTTTCCGGCAGCCAAAAAATTTTTACCTTTCCGTTTCCGTTTTTCCGGCCCATTTTTCCGTTTTCCGGCTGAAAAATTTTTACCTTTCCGTTTCCGTTTTACCAGCCCATTTTTCCATTTTCTGGCTCAATTTTCAGTTTTCTGGCATTTTTCCATTGTTTTTCCAATCTGTATTCATCTTCAATTGGCTCATCCCATTGTGATGTTTTTGTCTCTTGGAGCAGCATTGACAACTGGGATTTCAGGGTCAGTGAAACAGGTGCTGTGAACCCAATTGGGTCATATGCTGACACCAATAATATATTCAAGTTTCGTCTGGTTGGTGTTGTGATGCTGTCAATTTGCAATTTTGGTGTTGATATTGCCAGCATGTCCGTTCGGTGCTTTTATTTCATGCCCATTACTGCGACAATTTTATTCACCTTTGGACTCCTGTTGTTTTCTGCTATTTCATTCATGACTGATCTGGAGTTTGACAGCCATTCCCTCATGTTCATAGAACATTGGTTAAATAAAGCTTTGACTTTGTAATATAGTTCTAAAGCTTCAACTTCATTCGTGACACTCATGATGAAGTTATCAACATAAATGTTGTTTATTATCATCGCCAACTGGTTTCATTCCCCTTCATTTTCTTCATATTCATTCATGTTGTTTATTGTCACATTTAAATGGTATTTTATGACTGCTCCCAAAATTGCTGGGCTGCAGACAAGTCCAAACAGTACACATTTAAAACAAAGTACTATTATATTATTTTCAGTTACTGGTTTTGAGGCATCTTTCAGCCAGAAAAATCGTGTGTAGTCTCTAGCTTGGTCATGCAATCCTATTTGCAAAAATGCCTTTTCAATATCGGCAATTAATGCTAGATTGCCTGCCCTGAACCTCAGGAGTAGGCCCAGTGCTAATGGCATTGTAATTGGTCCTCTAAAAAGGCACTCGTTGAAACTGGGCTTACCTGCCGACCCATTGTACACGATTCTGCATGATGTTGATTTGCCCGGTGTGATTACTGGCTGGTGTGGCAGGTAATGAATCCCCTTGTTGTCTGTTTTGTCATCACAGATCTCAATTATTCCCTTTTCTAGTTGGTCATCCAAAACTTTCTGGTATTGTTTGTATAAGTTTGGATCTTTGTTGAATCTTCTTATCAGTGATTTAAACTGCACCAAGGATTCTGCTTTTCCCGTGGGCAGGTCACTGATACTCTCTTTATACGGCCAGTCAATATAGTATTGTTTGTTGTTGTCTTTGAATTTTATGCTATTTATTATTATCTCCTCTGCAATGTTGTCATCAATTGCATAGGAGTCATCAGTGATTCCCACTGCTTCTAGACTTTGAAATTGTCGTAGTGTTTCCTTTCCTATGGCCACTATGGCTACTTTTTGATGATTTTTTGTTGGTTCAGTTAAGCTTGAACTACGAGTGAAGTTACAGGCATGATCCATAGTTGCAGAATGTACAGCTACCACAATCAAAGCCAAACAGGCAAACCTGCATGCAGGTTTTCCTTCTGCAAATTTGTCTATTCCCATGCTAATTTCACTTTATTTTTTCCGTTTCCGTGAAAATTTTGCTTTCTGTTTTCCGTTTTCCGGCATTTCATTTTTCCGTTTTCCGTTTTCCGGCCGACAATTTTTTTTTACCTTTCCGTTTTCCGTTTTCCGCTGAGTGGAATTTTTTTACCTTTCGGTTTTCCGTTTTCCGGCAGAAATTTTTTTTTTACCTTTCCGTTTTCCGTTTTCCGTAAAGTGAAAAAATTTTACCTTTCCGTTTTCCGTAAAAAAATTTTTTTGACACCCTACTCCTGGCGCGGGAAGGGGGGGCGGCCCCCCGCACATAGCATAAATCGAGGGTGGCATTGTAGGGGGGGGAGGGGGTTCACCAAAATTTGATGTGATCCCATTCTGTCATACATTGGCCGATTTTGATGCCCTTCGAATATGTTGGGGTTTTGGGTCGGGGCAACAACCAAATTTTTTTGTTTTCTCGAATAATCGCCCAGTCCCAAGATAAGGGGGTCTATATAAAGATGGCCATTTTACATGGCCGATGCGGTCGATCGAATTTTAAGGTTAATATCTCGGCCACATTTCTGAGCCGATTTTGACTAACCAACACTTAAAATTATCGGCACGACCTAGAGATTCCATTTTTGAGGTCGGATTAGTGATGTCTAAAGTTCTTATGCCGATTTGACCCGGTTTTTAAACACGAAAACAAAAAATTCTAAACATGCTATCATATACTTTAGACAGCGAGGATTCATATAAAACAAAAATGAGTTCAATATCTCTTTCCAATCAAAAGTTATGGCGCTTCAAACATTTCCCTCCTATCCACATAAATAACCGCATGAAGAACGATGCATGTAAATTCAAAACTCCATATCTCGACCATTTTTAGCCGATTTTCACCAATGAATACTTAAAATGATCAGAATAACATAGAGATATCGTTTTTATTCACAGTTTATTTGTGTGGGCTTTCATTATGATAATTTCATGCACGAGTTCGCATTATTTTAATGTATGGGAAATCTGATATAATATATGGATAATATGGAAATAAAAATGAAATCTCCATGTCATCCTGATCATTTTAACCGTTCATTGGCGAAAATCGGCTGAGAAATGGTCGAGATATGGGGTTTTGAAGTTGCATGTATGGGTAATTTATAAGTTTGAGGGAAAAGTTTGAAGCGGCATAACTGTTGATTGGAACGAGATATTGAACTCATTTTATTTTTATATGAATCCTCGTTGTCTAAAGTATACGATAGCATGTTCAGAAAAATTTTGTTTTCGTGTTTAAAAACCGGGTCAAATCGGCAAAGAACTTTACACATCACTAATCCGACCTCAAAAATGGAATCTACAAGTCGTGCCGATCATTTTAAGTGTTGAACGGTCAAAATCGGGCCAGAAATGGCCTAGTTTTAAATTTTCAAATTCGATCGGCCGGATCGGCCATGTAAAATGACCATCTTTTTATAGACCCCCCCCTTATCACGGGACTGGGATTAGTCGAGAAAACAAAAAAAATTGGTCGTTGCCCCGACCCCAAACCCCAACATACTCGACGGGCATTCAAATCGGCCAATGTACGACAGAATGGGACGGCATCAAAATTTTGGTGACCCCCACCTAAAACGCCACACTCGATTGATGCTATTCCCCCCGTGCGTCCTTGGCGCGACTTACAGCATAATGTCAAATCAAAGGTGAAACAACTAATTAAAAGTATTTATTATTTTAAATATTTTATATTTTAATGTTTTCAGGCTTCTTATTCCAAATTCAAAACGCTATTATTCGAGAGAAAAAAATTATCATGTGGGATATGTCATTTTCAAAATTGAATGAAAACCGTATGATCGAAAATGACGCTGAGACCATAAAATCCATTTGCATGCAATGACACGGCGAAAAATTTATTTCATGGCCTCAGCGCCAAATTGATTTGTCGTCAGACCATTTTAAATCATACGTTTTGAATTGTTATTTGAAAATAACACCTCGCAAATGACAAACTTTTGCGAAAATTGAGTTTCGAACATGAATTTTAGACAAAAAGTTTGGAAACATAAATACAGTAATAATGATTTCGGTGACTTACAATTTGCCGTTTCACGTTTTTTATTTGTTATTATGCTGTAAATAAGTCGCAGATAATAACTACAACACTGACTGCCATCGTCACCACCACACCCCCCACCCCATAACGCACAATTCCTACCCGCCATTGTAAAATCCGACTGCCGTAACACCTCTTGAAAATGGGCTTCTCTCCCTGGAAAATCGGCTGCAGCAGCAAAAAATGGCCGGAGGTTTTTTTACTCGGCCGGACGTAGTCGAAGTTGTTACGCCGGTTGACGCCGCGCAGTCGGCTGAGGTGCGAAATCAATTAGAGGTCTTCAGGATTTTGACCCTCTTGGGGGTTGGATAGATAGCAAATCGCTCATCCGGAGGGATATAGGCCCACCGCACACTGCAAAGTGGCACGGGCGGTTCGGACGTTTTTTTGCATGGTCGGAATTCAAAGGCGGAATTAAAAAGAGGGGTGGAATTAAAAATCGTCCGAACCGATCCAAATTTCAGTAGTTTTTCTGTCTTGTCGTAAATAAAATCATCCGAACCGACTTTACAATTCCACCCGGGCGGAAATTAAGAATGTCCGAACCGTCCGTGCCACTTTTTTTTTGGGGGGGGGGTTGGCAGAGGGTTCGCGGGGGTTCAATATATAGACCCCATTGCGGACCCCGAAATGAATTGTGTGCCTGATCACAATTATGAACTAACAATTCAGTCCTCAATGTTATTTGCTTTTGGCCAGATACACTAGTTGACAACTGAATTTCCAAAATTGATATAAAAACAGTTTTGAACACACATTTGAGTTTACCAGAATGAGCACTCTTACAAATACTGTTGACTGTTGTTGATATCAAAAATGATTCGATTTGGTGAATGTGTTCAAAACAGATTTATGGAACTTATGACATTTTAGAAAAAAGATTTTAGAAGTTGAAGTTGTCAGAAAAATTCCCTTTGAAGCCGTCGTTTAAAATATTGGTGTAAAAAATAACGATAGTCGGTAGCAGCAGACCAGTGGAATTGCGGGTCAGCGACTTACCTACTCATATCCAGACCCTTGCCGCCATGTCCCCATTGGCGCACCACACACTGAAATTTTGCGTTCAGCGTTCGAACGTTTTCGCACGCTGAACTACAAACGCTGAAATCAAAATCTAAAGAACACAGCGTTTTTGAAGCGTAAAAATTTCGGCTCGAATGTAAATTACGCGAAGAATTACAAATTCCGAATTTTTACGCTTCAAAAACCTTGTGTCTTTTGGATTTTGATTTCAGCGTTTGTAGTTCAGCGTGCAAAAACGTTCGAACGCTGAACTCAAAATTTCAGTGTGCGGTGCGCCATTGAACCAAATATTGCTATAAGCGAGTTGAATCTTAGATCGCAGCGCTGGTCAAAATGAACAGGATGATGTTGGCGAACCCCGAGCTGGACGTCCGGCGCCAATTTGTGTCTATCCCGGACCCCGGACCCTGAGATGTAACAGGATTGATTTGAAATTATTTGTGACGACGTCAAACATTTGCGAATTGTGGTGTGATTGGAATTCAACACCACGATAATTGACAAATTGCCGGCAAATTTTGGCCAAATCGCGTACAAATGCCATCAATCAGTGTTGGGGCAATTTTTGAGTAGTTTCGGGGCAATTTTCGCACATTTCGCTGATTTTCATATGTTTTTGCCCACTTTCATCTTTGGAACGATTTACTATCTATCTGAACCCCCACAGAGGTCTAAAAATCTACAAGATTCCTGTAAACACCCTGATTGTAAACTCTCACTGCAGCGTTTAAATTCTTATATCCCTGAAAACCTGGCTGCCCGAATCAATCGAGCCAATAAAATGTACCTTATATTTACATATCCGGCAGTCGAGCAACGAACACAATTTACGGCAACTCACCAAATTCAGGAAAAATTTTGGGATGTTTCTCCGGGAGTATGGATAGGCATAATCTTCCCTTATGGTGTATGAATCGAGTGCAATTAAGATTTGGCAGCATGCCAAAAATTGTTGTAGACGTTACGGATAACAGCGAGCGCGTAATGCACACCGAATCTGTGCGGTAAAGGAAAACTGTTTATGATAATTGATGTCAGAAATCGGGGAAGAAAATTTGTATCTCAGATCATCACTAGATAGAAAAACAATCGTGCATATTTCTGCACGCAAGAATAATAAAAGTCTTTTCTTTTTTTTAATAAAATTTTGTAGGTGTGACTAACTTCAAACTGCAAGACACTCATGTATGACAAAGGCAGAGAGTGCATTGTCACGTTCACCAGACATGTGGGCTCGATCACATGTGACACGGATTGCCTGCCGAATGCAGACACAGTGCCAAGGGCACCAGAGTGTGGCTCGATGCACCCACTCGCTGAAAAATGGAGGGGGTAATGATAGTGCATCACAAAGTTATAACATTTTTAAAGCTGAACTAGATGCAATAAAAGACTTGGATCCAAGTCCATAACCAGGGGTGTCCTAGGGGGGGCTCCCAAATCCGCCAGCTATCTATCTATCCCGGAGGCCGCTCAGCTATCTATCTATCCCGGAGGCAAAATTTTTCGCTATCTATCCCCAAAATCCGCCAGCTATCTACCTATCTGGAGCGATTTTTGAAAAAATTTGCTCAAATTTTCGCTCAAAATCGCTAATTTTCCCACCATTTTATAGTTTGTCACCTTCAAAATTGCGACTTTCACCTATACACATGTTTAAATACCTATTTTTAGCCTATTTTGGGTACTTTTAACCTGTTTTTAGCGATTTTTCCTCCTTTCTGCCTTCTATGCACTGAAAAGCCTATATATTTTGCCCCCGCGAGCCCTCCCCCCAGTAAAATTTTCCAGCTATCTATCCCTCCGGAGGAGCGATTTGCTATCTATCCAGCCCCCGCGAAGGCCAAAATCTTGGAGACCCCTGTCCCCAACTATGACTGCACTAACCGCGAGTCTGTGATAAGCATCGCTCTCCTTGTCGCACCACATTGGTAGCCATATTCAATATCAGCAGTATTAACAGTCGCATAAAAGCATTGATGCACGGTGCGCATCCGCCATAGAAATCTAAATACTGTTCGGGCTAGAATAGGAAAGAGGATTTAAATGAAATGTGATCATTGACCTATTGCTAAGTAGTGAAAGTGTTTCAAATGCGTATCCAAACCTTATGTTTTTGTACATAATCTTACTTTTGGACATAACATTTGGATACTGCTCAGTAAGACTTGGATATCATGACACTTTACAGAGGTTTTCATGACATTTGACACTTTACAGGGTTTGTTACATGACAGCTGACGTTTTGCAGGGTCTTTTACATGACACGTGATATTTACCAGGTGAGTATTTGCCAACCAGGAGTTTGTAGGTGGTGCGGGTTGGTACTTTTCTGAAAATTGAGTTTTGAACATGAATTTTTAACAAAAAGCTTGGAAACATGCAAATAATGAAGGTTTCGTTAACTCCTAATTTGCCGTTTCACCTCTTATTTTTTGTGATTAGGGATGGCCGAAAAAGTTTTTTTTCAACGCAAGCTTTTTTTAAAAATAAAATCCTTTTTTTTTCAAAAACAGGGTTGTATTTTAATAAAACCGTTTTTTTTCAAAAGCTCCCGGATATGGTCATGAGTCAACATATACAGGTAAATCAGACAGGTGACAGTACTTTGTGATGTTATATTTAGCCATAGAATGGCTGTGGAGCCATGGGATATCATTATAAGTAGTGATTTCTGTCAAAAATATCCGTTTTATGTCGACTTATCACGTATGGCTTTTGTCGAACATTCATGACTTCAAGTGAAGTAGGCTATTGAATAGTGTTTAAATTAAGTTACAATAGAAGGGTAATCTATTAGCAGTGATTTTGCACACTGTACAAGTATATGGAGGCACCTTGACTAAGTATTTTACACTACACTAACATTTCATGGCTTATTAGGACACAATAGCATGAACAAATGGAAGCTTTCACACTAATAATGATTCAAAACCAATGAAAACAACCACCAAAGGTTATGGGTATGGGAAATTGCGCGCTTGCGCACCAAAAAATTGCTAAATACCTAGTGCTTATTACTAAAAATTTCGGCCAAGGTTTTTTTAAAAAACGCGGTTTCGATGGTCGGGTTTTTAAAAAATATAAAACGTTTTTTATTTAAAACAAACCTTTGAAAACAACCTTGGCCATCCCTAGTTGTGATGGTGTAAATAAGTCGCGTCTAATAACTACAACACTGACAGCCGTCGCCACCCCCCCCCACGCACAATTCCTATTCGCCATTGTAAATCCCGATTGCCGTAACACCTTTTGAAAATGTACTTCTCTCCCGGGAAAATCGTCAAATCGGAAAATCGGCCGCAGCGACAATAAATCGGTTGGAGGTTGCCCTGCGCATACTCGAAGTTGTGGGGCTGGTTGACGCTCGTCACCGCGCAGTCGGCTGTGGTGCGAAATTAATTGTGTGCCGATCAGAAACATGAACTGACAACTCAGTCTTCATGCTTTTTGCTTTTGGCCAGATACACAAACTGACAACCGAATTTCCCAAAATAGATATAAAAATATCAGTTTTGAACACATTGGAGTTTACCATAATTAGGACTCTTACAAACACTGTTGACTGTCGTTGATATCAAAAATGATTCAATTTGGTGAATGTGCTCAAAACAAATTTACTAAACCTTTTAGAAAAAAGATTTTTAGAAGTTTAGGTTGTCAGAAAAATTCACTTTGAAGCAGTCGCTTAAAATATTGGTGTAAAAATTGCGGTTCCACACACAGCAATTTTACAAAAATAAGTTCGAACGCTTTTTTTCAAAGTCAGAACCCTAATAAAATTAGAAAATGCCACTCCACACAAAGCCATTTTCAAAAAAAAGTTCGAACGTTTTTTGGCAAAGTATGCATACCGTATTTCTTCTAATAGAAGAATATCGTTCTATTTTTTCATCAACCTCCAATAGAACGGCAGGTAAACAAGTTGACGAAAAAAATTGAACGGTGCTCTTCTATTAGAAGAAATACGGAATTCATACCAGTGGTCTGGTAGGGGGGGTTGGAGGGGGGTTACCCCCCCCCCATACGCTCCAGCTATCTATCTATCCCAGAGGCCGCTCAGCTATCTATCTATCCAGAGGCGCAATTTTTGACTACGTCCCCTGAACCCCCCCCCCCCCCCAAATCGCCAGCTATCTATCAATCCTGGTGCGATTTTTGAGAAATTTACCCTAATTTTCACTCAAAATCGCTACTTTTCATACCTATTTATATATTTTCACCGTCAAAATCATCAATGTGTATGTCTTATCGCAAATTTTCAGCTATTTTTGGCTATTTATGTGCTTATGTAGCTATTTGTACCAACTCTTAACCTATTTTTAGCTATGTTTCACCTATTTTTAGTGATTTTTTCCCCTTTTTAGCTACTAAACTTCACAATAGCCTATATATTGAAGCCCCGCACCCCCCCCCCCCAAAAAAAATTTTTTCAGCTGTCTATCCCACCGAAGGAGCGATTTACTATCTATCTGAACCCCCGCGGGGGTCCAAATCTACAAGACCCCTGATTCATACTTTGCCAAAAAACGTTCGAACTAATTTTTAAAAATGCTGTGTGTGGAGCGCCAATTTGTATCGGTTCCCCTTACGAAAAATTTTGAGTTCATGTTTTCAGTTCGTACTTAACACAGTTCATGCTTAGCACTTACTCAGATGACGATTTGAGTAGGTGCTGAGCATGAACTGTGTAAAGTACGAACTCAAACCATGAACTCAAAATTTATCAAAATGGGAAGCCATACAAACTTTCAAGTTTTATTGTTGCACGGCACACTCAAATTTTCAGTTGCAGTTCGAACACTTTTTCAAGGGTGGAATTCAAAAGGGCGGAATTCAAAACGGGGGCGGAATCCAAAAACGTTCGAACTGCCCTCGATTTCAATTCCGCATATGAAACGTTCGAACACTTTGCACGATGGCGGAATTGCCCTGGATTGTGCATGGGCGGAATTATTTCAGACAGGTAGGGAAGTGCAAAATGTCTGAACCGCCCTTGGAATTCCACCTTGGCGGAACTCAAAAACGTCCGAACCGCCCTTGACAATTTTGAGTGTGCAGTGCGCCATCAGGGTTCCTACCTTGAAAACGAAGTGTTCGAACAGTTTTTTGAAATTTCTGTGTGCGGAGCGCCATTACAATAGTCAGGAGGAGCAGACCAGTGGAATTGCGGGTCAGCGACTTACCTACTCATATCCAGACCCTTGCCGCCAGGGACGTATCCAGGATTTTTGAGCGGGGGGGGCTGCTTGTTTACGGAGGCCGGCGAGGGGGGGGGGGCTCAGCCCCCCCCCCCTAAAATTTTAGCTAAACAGTGGCGGAATGGCGCTATGGCGCTGGCGCCATTAGTAGGCGCCACGCCATGGCGCTATTGGCGTTGGCGTCAGCGCCATGGAACGCTGTATATGTATGTAAATATACATACAAATCAGCAAAAAGCACAACATTGAGTGTATTTACAACGATTTGCGGCCACATGGAGCAAATCTGATGATAATACCTTAATGTCTGGTGAAGAATGCGCGCTTGCGCGCAAAAATTTTTACGCTGACGTTGAAAAAGTCGCATTTTCCGGTCACTTTCTGGTCTCGCCCCGGGAGGGGGGGGGGGCTGCAGCCCCCCCCCGCCCCCCCCCCCTGGATACGGCCCTGCTTGCTGCCATGTCCCCATTGAACCAAATATGGCCAAATTGAACAGGGCGATGTCGGCGAACCACGAGCTGGACGCCCGGCGCCGATTTGTGTCTATCATGAAATACTCCTGACCTGAGATGTAAAAGTGTCGATTTGGCATTATTTGCGACGATATCAAACATTTGCGAATTGTGGTGTGATTAGAATTCAACACCACGATAATTGACAGTTAGCCCCCCTGTACCCTGCCAAGTGACAAATTTTGGCCAAATCGCGTACAAATTCCATTGATCAGATATGGGGCAATTTTTATGTAGTTTTGCCTCAATTTTCGCACAAAATCGCTGATTTTCATCAGTTTTTGCCAAATTTTACCTTTGGAGCAATTTACTATCTATCTAAACACCCGCAGAGGTCTTACAAATCTACAAGATTCCTGTAAACACCCAAATCGTAAACTCTCACTGGAGTTTTTTATATTTATATCCCTTAAAACCTAGCTGCCCGAATCAATCGAACCAATAAAATGTATCTCATATTTACAATCTCCGGCAGTCGAACAACGAACACAATTTACAGCAACTCACCAAATTCATCAAAACTTTTGGGTCGTTTCTCCGGGGATAAGTGTAATCTTCCCTCAGTGTGAACAAATTGAGTGCAATAAAGATCTGGCTGCATGCCAAAAATTGTTGTAGACGTTACGGACAACAGCGATCGCGTAATGCACGTCGAATCTGTGTGGAAAAGGAATAGTGTTTATGATAATTGATGTCAGAAAAAGGGAAGAAAATTTGTATTTCGGATCATCCGGAAGAATTCCGCCCGCGTGCGAAAAATTGCGCCCGCGCGAAAAAGTCCGGACTTTGTGATGGTGGAATTGAAATGGGGGTCGGTTCGGACGATGTTGAATTCCCCCCTCCTTTTATTTCCGCCTTTGAATTCGGACCATGCAAAAATCGTCCGAACTTCCCGTTACACTTTGCAGTGTGCAGTGGGCCAAAAAGTATTTTGTATATTTTTATTAAATTTTATCGGTGTGACTAACTTCAAACTGCAAGAAGCCAAGTACGACAAAGGAACAGCGTGGATTGTCGCTTTCACCAGAAATGTGGGCTGGATCACATGTGGCAAGTTTTGCCGAGTGTAGACACTCTCACGGCACCAGAGTGTAGCTGATGCACCCACACGCTGAAAAATGGAGGGGGTAATGATAGCGCATCACAAGGCTCTCACATTTTTAAGGTTGAACTAGATGCAAAAAAAACTTAAATAGTCAAAGATGCAATAAATAGTCTCAAACTATGACTGCACTCACCGCGAGTCTCTGAACTGTGATAAGCATCGCTCTCCTTGTCGCACCACATTGGTAGCGCTCTCTCAGTGTCAACGAATTGAGTGCAATCAAGACTTGGCAGCATGCCAAAAATTATTGTAGACGTTACGGACAACAGCGATCGCGTAATGCACGTCAAATCTGCGCGGTAAAGGAAATCTGTTTATGATAATTGATGTCAGTAAGCGGGTAAGAACATTTGTATCTTGGATCATAACTACGATAGAAAAACAATCGTGCATACTAGGGATGGCACGTGTGTTTTTTGAACCATCTTTAAAAAAACAGTCATCGAAACCGTTTTTTTAAAAAAACATCAGCCAAAAGTTTTTGTACTGATGCACTAGGTACTTTGTAATTTTTGCGCGCAAGCGCGCAATTTCATATACACATTACGTTGGGGGTTGTTTTCATTGGTTTTGAGGCATTTTTAGTGTGAAAGCTTCCATTTGTTCATGCTATTTTGCAATAATAAGCCGTGATATGTTAGTGTAGCATAAAATATCCAGCCAATGTGCTCCCACTTACTTCTACAGTGTGAAACATCACTATCAATGTATTAGCCTTTTCTTATAACCTTATTGAGGCACTATTCCATGCAAAACTTGACTGCAAAAAGGTGATATACATAACAAGTTGACAAATAATGAATATTTTTGGCAGAAATCACAGCTGAAACTCTCAGTGCACGCAAACTCCCAGTGCATGTAGACTCCCAGTAGACATAAGTCTACTCCCAGTGTACATTGACTTCCAGTGCACGTAAACCCCCAGTGCACGTAAACCCCCAGTGCACATAAACTCCCAGTGCATGTATGCACCCTGTTCACTGTGCAATGCAGCCGCACCTTCCCCCCACCCGTGGGCTGCATGCATTTATAAATATTTTTTTATTTCTGTAAAATGAAAATTTTGAACATTGAAAACCAAAAATTTCCATTTGCATAAAAATACAAAAAAATATTCAAACAATGTGAACACTAGTTGGTAATCCCGAACCAGTGTTGGAAAAATGTCAAAATGTGGACCAAAATTTCAAATACCAAATTTCACACAACTGCAGGGGGGCAAATTTGCAGTCATGCGGCACTGCAAACAGGGTGCATACATGCACTGGGAGTTTATGTGTACTGTGAGTTTACATGCACTGGGAGTTTACCTACATGCACTGGGAGCCCACATGCACTGGGAGTTTACGGGCACTGAGGCACAGGCTTGAAATTGTCACTTTTTTATTTGTAATAAAACAATTTTTGTGCCATCCCTAGTGCATACATATTTCTGCACACAAGCATTGAAATTTAAAAAAAGCGTTTTGTATATATTTAAATTTAATTTCTGGGTGTGACTAACTTCAAACAGCAAGACACTCATGTATGACAAAGGCAGAGAGTTCAGTGTCACTTTCACCAGACATGTGTGCTGGATCACATGTGACAAGTTTTGCCAACTGTAGACACTGTCACAGCACCAGAGTATGGCTCTATGCACCCACATGCTGAAAAATGGAGGGGGTAATATTGGATGTGATTTTTAGGGATAGTTAGGGATTACCAAGGTTTTTAATGGTTTTATTTTATTTTATTTTTAAACAAGGGTATTGAATAGGGATGGCCAGTCCTTTTTTCAAGTGCTTTTTTTATAAAAACGCTGGGGGGGTTTAAAAAAAGCGCTAGGGTCCCACTGCTTTTTTTCAAAAAAGCACTGACAAAATTTTTTGTAATTATGCACTAGGCATTTTGCTTTTTTTTGTGCGCAATTGTGCTTTGTGCAATTTTTGTGCTTTGTGCAAATTACCACTGGTGGCTGTTTTGTGGCATTTTTAGTGTCTTTGCTTTATTCCTGCATGCTATCATGTAATTTTAAGCTGTGATATGTTAGTGTAGTATAAAATATCCAGCCAATGTGTCCCCATATACATATACAGTATGAAACAATACTGTTAATGTATTTGCCTTCTCTTATAACATTATGTAAGCCCTATTCCATGAAAAACTTGGCTTGAAGCAACGAACATTTGCCTAAAAGCAATGTACATAACAAGTCAACAAAAATGGATATTTTTGACAGGAATCACCACTTATAATGCTATCCCATGGCTCCACAGCCATTCTTTAGCTATATTTTACAACAATACTTGCAATAGTCTGACATACCTGACTCTAGGGATGGATAAAAAGTGCTTTTTTTCAACGGCACTGCTATTTTTAAAAAAGCGCTCTTTTTTAAAAAAACGCGCTTTTTTTCAAAAAATGTCGAGACATTTCCTAGAAAGCTCCCAAATATAGTTCTGAGTCAATATATATAGGTATATCACACAGGTGGTAGTGCTTCTGGGGATATATGATCCTAGAATGGCTGTGGAGCCCTGGCATAGCATTATAAGTGGGGTTTTATGCCAAAAAAATCCACTTTTTATGTTGACTTGTTATGTAAATTGCTATTTATCAAATTGTCGTGAGTTCAAGTGTAGTTAGGCCTGAAATAGTGCTTAAATAAGGTTATAAAAGAAGGCTAATACATTGAGATTGATGTTTCCCCCTGCATAAGTATGTGGAAGCCAGGGACGTATCCAGGATTTTTGAGCGGGGGGGGCTGTTTGTTTACGGAGGCCGGCGAGGGGGGGGGGGCTGCAGCCCCCCCCCGCCCCCCCCCTGGATACGGCCCTGGTGGAAGCGCATTCGCTGGATATTATATAAACACCTTCCCGGTCACGTCCGGCAGCCATTTTTTGATGTTACTTCTTATATCCTATCCCCAGTTCTAGAGCGCCCCAGAGGCTGAAACTTGGGGGAGATATTGGCGCAACCCCCCTCTACTTCGCATGAATTGGGGGGGTCTCGGCGACCCCTCTCAGGGTGGATCGCCCTAAGTGCAAAATTTTTTGTGGCTTTTTTGGTGTCCCACAGCAGGTCCGGCACCCGCTGATTTCTGAGCTGTGGGAGGGGTATAAATCTAAAATTTTGGGGATGTGTTACCAACACCACTCCCCTACTATACACTATTCAATTATGTGAGATCAATGTGAAAAATTTCTCAAAAATTTGCTTATTCTCTAAAAAAACACCACTCCCCAATAGATGGATGACAAAAAATTCACTTTTTGGAACTTTTTTATTAGACACTTGAAGAGCTGGTTTACTATACTTTAAAGGGAAGGGTTTGATGTTTAAAGTTATGTAAAGAACCATACCTCTAAAATGCCTGCATTGCAAAAAATTTTTGCTGGGACCCTTGCGCTTTTTTTTTAAAAAAGCGGCGTTTAAAAAAAAACGCTTGAAAAAAAGCGCTTGCCATCCCTACCTGACTCATAACCATATTTGGGATTTTTTTAAACTTTTTTTTATATTTTTGTTTTTTAAACAGGGTTGTTAAAAAAAACATTTTTCCATCCATAGTGATGGTCATCACAAAGTTCTAACATTTTTTATCGATGAACTAGATGCGATAAAAAAGATTGATCCAAGTCTCAAACTACGACTGCACTAACCGAGTGTCTCTGATAAGCATCGCTCTCCTTGTCGCATAAGCCACATTCAAATCAGCAGTAACGATCGCATAAAAGCATTGATGCACTCAGTGTGCATCCGCCATAGAAATCTGAATACTGTTCGTTCTAGAATAGAGAAGGTTAATTAAATGCAAAGTGATCGTTGGCCCTTTGCCAAGTAGTGAAATTAGCAGGGACGCTGAAAATGTTTCAAATGTGTAGATGGCATCATCAGCCATCAACTGAAATCAGTAAAAATAGAAGGGAGATTTGCGCGTGTAGAGTGTCTACACGGTGTGTACACCTATCATAGAAAAACTGGGGACCATAATAACAATACAACTAAGCGAGACACCTAATACCAGTGGCGTAGCCAGGGGGGGGGCGGGGGGGGCGGCCGCCCCCCCCCCCTTCCGGGGTGAGACATGGAAATGTAAGGAAATGTGTTCTCCTGCAACGATTTCGGGGTCAATTTTCAAAAATTTTGCGCGCAAGCGCGCATTTTTGCTTCACATTACAGGCATTTTTACTTCACAGGTTGCGATTGCCTCAAGCTGGGTTAAAATGCACTCAATTGTGTCCATGTCGCTGTATATGTATGTAAATTACATACATTTACAGCGGTATGTGACGCCAATGGCGCCATATGGCGGCGCCTACGAATGGCGCCAACACCATGGCGTGGCGCCTACGAATGGCGCCAATTCCCTACTATAGGGGTCAAATTTTAGGGGGGGGGGGGGGGGCGCCGCCCCCCCCGTTCGCCGGGCTCCGTAAACAATCCGCCCCCCCCGCTCAAAAATCCTGGCTACGCCACTGCCTAATACTTTGTCTTAGACAGACGTGTGCGCGGCACGAGGGTGCAGATATGAAGGCACTACATGAGATCATCTCAACGTGCATGTAAAAAAACACGGATGGCATAGGAAACTATGAGAGCTATAATACTAGAGTGCGCGCCGCTGCGGCTACGCTCAAATAAATGTCGTGTCTCGTGTGCACTGTGCCGCAATTTACACATTCACTATTACAACACTTCCAAACACTGCCGATAAACTGTGCTACTGCAAGCAACGCTGACAAACTGTACAACACTAGTGCAACTCCATGCGAGGCCAACTAGCTAAGCAGCACGTGTACACAGCTCACTACAAGCACATCAGCACAGTGGGGTTCAACCCATGTCAATGAGTGTTGCATTGTCCATGTGCCTACCACAACACACAGGAATGTAACGCCCATTATGTCAAGTGAACCACTGCACATGCAGTTGCTTGGAATGAGATGAAAATATGCTATTGTAAAATTACACACTTTTGCACTAATACATAAATATTTAGTCATCGCTTAAGTAAAACAGAATGCGCATTTACTACACCATTTGCACAACCACAGGTGGAGCTTGAAGCTGGTCAAAGAAACCCACAACTGAGCGCAAGTTCAGCCAACTAGGTAAAATAGATGAAATGCAGACAGAGCAATCTACCCTGAAGCACAGCAGCGCAGTGGGGCCCCACCCATGTGGACAGGTGTCACAGACTGCACGCCTACCACGACATACAGCTGATGTGGCACCTGTCTCATAAAGTGGGCCGCTGAGATGGTGTGCATAGGTGAGTTTGATGCTATACTCGGCGGATCGCAAAGTATTAGCACAATCCTACCGTAATTCAATGAATATGAAACTAAAACTAAAACTCTAAAACTCTAGTCTAAAACTATGAACAACTTACATAGAGCGTTGCACATAGGGGCGAAATTGCAGCGACAAAATAATTTAAGTGGAAGTAATTTGGTGCAGTGAACTTTGCCAGCTGAATCAACTAAACATGTACATCAGAAATATGCCAGCATTCCACTGGTGACACGAAAAAAAATTGCTGTCATTCTCAGTCAGCAGCAGTGGGAAACCAATATGAAAAGTACCTATCGAAATATGACTGCATTCTACTGGTTCTTATTAGCCTGCAGGTATGAAACATTCCATTAAACAGGCCACAGAGGGTGACCCATTTCACAAAAATAAAATAGTAAACCATTTTACTAAACTAATGGAATGGATAAAGGGGTGGAGCTTAAATTTTGCAGCTTTTCCAGATTCTATTGAATTTTCCAAGTAAATGGGGAATAGATGAGAAATCTGCTTGCATTTTGCTATGGTTGGGCTGCTTTGCTTGCTAAATGCGAGCAAAAAGTTGATGAACATTTTTTGTATTTTAAGTTGAAAACACTAATAGGGTAAATGGAAGTCCAATGACCAATAAAAATTCCTGTAATTAGGCATGAAATGCATTCAATCAAAAAATGCAAATAGAAATCTGGGCTAGAAATCTGCTGAAGCGAACACATTTTACATGCTGAAAAATAACTTGAGGGTATTGTGAAACTCTTTCGTTTCATAAATAGTACCATTTCAGACTTCAGTTGAATTCTAAAAGACAGTTTACATGAGACTGCAACACAAAAAACGGACATTTTTTACCAATTTACATAGGTAATACTGTCCCTGGGTGTTGCGAGAAGCATGCCTTCACGAAGTATGAGTATCATTTATTTCAAAAAAATGATCGCTACGCAACATTTTTCCCACATTTGTTCAAAACTTCGTATGAATTTTGCAAATGCAAAATTCATGAATTCAACTCTGCGAAGAGTTGAATTCGCAAGTGACAAGAATGTGCCACAATCGCGCTAGCGCGCACTCGCCCACACCTGGCCCGAGGAATTTTGCTCGCAAAAAAGTCTAAAAATGTCCATAAAAAATCACCGAAAACACAACTCATTCCGCAAATATAAAAGCGAGCAAAATGCCTCAGTCAAATTCAAGTGTGGCAAAACAAACTAAACGCGCAGGGCGCGCACGTACGCGTCCGCCTGCCGCCACACGTCCTCCTTGCTCAACTGCTGCCAGGCTTGGTCGGGGTGCTGGCGCATCGTGAGCCTCGTGAGCGGCCGGCCGGGCGCCAGTCCGGGCGCGGGCGCGGCGGGCAGCGGCGGCGGCGCCAACTGGATCTGCCCCAGGTGGTTGGCGATGGCGACCGCCAACGGCCCGGCCACCGGCGCGAAGACTTCGTCGGGCCCCGGCGACCCGTCCAAGCCCGACGGGTCGCCCGACGCCGCCGAGTCGTTGGGCGGCTGCGGCGGCGTGGCCGGGGGCGACGGGCCCATGTCGACGAAGGGGCCGGCGGGCGGGGCGGGCCCGGCCAGCGGGTTGTCGGGCACCGGTGCGGGCGGGTGCCAATCCGCCTGCAGCGCGGCGACGTTCCGGTTGACCCAGCGGCCGAGCACGGGGCGCGAAGCGGCCGCCACGCCGAACTGGTCGTAGACTGCGCGCCGCAGCACCGCCATCCTGGACTGAACGATCTACGAGGTGGGGGGGGGTGAGTGAATGAAAAAATCGACTCACACACTTTTCGCGCTATCGTTGCGTTTCGTATTTATCTTCAATTTCGCGTCAACGGTCAACAATTTTATCAATAATTTATCACAGGTCATTAATTAAAATGGCGTGAATCAAAGTTGCATTGGGTATAATACATACTCCATACTTCAAGCCGTTGCAACAAGCTGTGCTTCGCGCAACAAGTTGTTTGGCGTTTCTGGCGCATTCCGATCAAACATGGATCGATCAAACATGGTGCCAATTCCGCAAGTGGAAATAAAAAAAACATGTGAGAAGTGATAAGTAAAAGAAAATTTGAAATAATATATGAAAAGTTCAAAGTTAAGTAAAATTTTGACTTTTCTATAAACTTTCTCACATCTAAAATTACTATAAATACGTCGCTTTTTACCTTTTACTACTACTTCACTTAACACTTTACTTGACTTCGCGCTCTTCACTTCTTATCTGGCTTCACTTTTCACGTCTCATTTGACTTCTTTTCACTTCACATTTTTACTTGGAACGTTTTATTTGCCATTTCACTTCTCACTTCTCATTATACTTATCACTTCTCAAATGCTTTTTTCTCCATTTGCGGAATTAACCTATTTGTGTGGGCAGTCCCGGACCCTGTAAAATGCCTTGTAAAAATGTCGAATGTCATGCAAAGTGTCAAAAGTCATGTGAAATGCCCCGTAAAATAACAAAGTATTTTACCGGGAATTTTACATGGCTTTTGATATTTTGCGTGACATTTGACACTTTTACAGGGTCTAGAACAGTCCCTGATCGCTTCCCTACACCCTCCCCCCAATCAACCCCCCCCCCATTCACTAACCTCCCCCGAGGCTTCGTTCACCATCACGCCGAACGCGACGATGAAGACGCCCCGGTGGAGCTCCATCCAGCCCTCGTGGTCGATCAGGCGGTGCAGGAAGCCGCCCGACATCGGCACCAGGTCGGCCATGGCGGCGGACCAGTCGGCCACCGCGTCCCGCACCTGCTCGTCATTGGCGCGGCCGTCGTGCTCGCGCAGCGTGTCACGCAGCTCCATGGTGGCCTGTGAGACACGTGTTGGTGATGGTATAAAGCGCGCGGAAAAATCGTGTTACGTAAGAAAGGGCGCCCTAGTGTAGCCAGAAAAGTGTGGAGAAAAGTATTTTTTTATATAAAACGATTACCGTATTTCTTCTAATAAAAGAGCGCCGTTCTATTTTTTCGTCAGCTTTCGTACCTACCGCTCTATTGTATATGCCGTTCTATTGGAGTTATGCCGTTCTATCAGTAGAAATACGGTAGTGAAATAACAAGTACGAGGCATGGGCAGTATATTCTAATTTACTAGTCCCTTGACTCACAACATAACTCTACTTATCAGTTACCATTTTAAGAATTGGCCTCAGTACCCATGCATTTCACAACCACTTTTGGCGCCCTCAAGTGGCGCCAGCGCCATAGTGTCATCCCATCACCATCGACGGTCACAATTCACATTGATTTGGTGCATCACCACAGCGCCATTGAGCTATCGGGCTATTAGTCAATAAAAATCCTAATTGCTGACGGACCAGGACGCCAGTTCGCTATTGAAAATCTGTACCGTAAATAAGCAGTTCCGCGCCCTGTAAAAAGCACCAAAAATTTGTTAAATGTAATGGACACATGTAAAATAAAAGTCGTGCATCATATTCACCAGTAAAGTAGGAGAAAGATAGTGTGAAGAAAACATACACCGAGGGGGGGGAGGGGTTTAGATGAGATTGCAGTTTTTCCAATGTGACAAAGTGATCGATATTCCCGCATACATTTGACACGATACGACACGTCGCGATATTATACATACATATTTATATTCAATTTTTGCTATTTTTCCAGAACCTAACCACTCGACATAAAAAACGCCATATTTTTAGGACACTATAAAAAAACCCATCGCACTCTCAAAATCAAGCGCGTACCCTCCAAGCAACCCACCTCGGCCATTTCGTCGAGCAGCCACTGGCGCAGGTCCTGGTCGTTCTGGATCTGCTCTTCCAGCGGCGGCTCGGCGAACGGGTCGTCCGAGTCCTCGTCGGGCTGGTCGGGCGCCGAGCTGGGCTCGCTGAGCGAGCTGGCCTCCGCAGCCGACGCCTCCAGCCCGAACAAGTCCGCGAAAAAGGCCGGCACCGCCTGGGGGCAGTCAAAGTCCATGTAAAATATGAAATGTCAAGCGAAGTGTCAAAAGTCACGTAAAATGCCCTGGAAAATGGCAAACGTACGTTTACCGGGTCCGGGACTGGCCCCTGCTGCAGCGGGGTGGACGCGGCGACCGGCGCGCCGGGGTCGACGATCGGCGTGGACGCGGCCGCCGGCACGCCCGGATCGGAGATGGGCGGCGACTGCGGCGGCGGCTGCGCGCCCGACGTGCCAGGCTGGTCGCCCGCGGCGAGGCGGGGCCGCTTCTGCGGGTTGAAGGCTGTTTTGGTCAGTTGACAGAGCGAGATGTCCAGTGGGCGTGTCCCAACGGATCGCCAGGATTTGGACATTTAAGGAGTTCGTGTACGTGGAAAAATGAGAAACTGCCGGAAAAATGTTCGTTCTTGTCATTCCATTCCATTCCATGAGTTCTCTTCTGTTCTTGCATAAAAATTTTGTTTAATTAAATAAGCAGGTAGGAGTCAACGCTACTCAGGGTTCACGAGCATTTGGGGACTTTCATTCTAAAAGTTCACATAACCAGATTTTTCGATTTTTCAAAATCGCATTTAAAAGTTCGGCGCTGGCCCGGCAGCGCCATGTTTGGGCGACAAAGCTTGCCCTGCACTTTTCAGATATCTCGGACATTTGTCTACAATTTTTGTGTCCCTAAATTTTGTCGGCTGGCAAATATTTTGGGAGTTATGTCATATTTTGTAAACCACCCAAAATAAGGAGTAAATTTGTAATTTGAACTTGAAATGTAAATAACTTCCTAACGGTGCATCGCAGGACAAAACCAATTACACCACTGAAAAGCCCTTTTCAAAAAGTACCCAAAGTAAATTTTCAGATCTATATTTATACCCGTACTCGATTTATAGAGCAAAATATTTTTGGAAATTCACGTATGAACTTCTGGAAATGAAACTTTATTTTGTATGGGAATTACAGCCGGCTCTTCGCGAGCGATCCGGAGCACGCGTGAACTTTTGGAAATGAAACTATTTTTTGGACTTGTGAACTTATGAAATGAAACTCCTGTGGTCTGGGATGGATATGTGAACTTTCGACGTGAAACTTCTGTTTTTCATAGGGGATTTGAGATGGATATCTGAACTTTCGATATGAAAATTGTGATTTTTCTGAAAATCGGTACCACTGTATCTCAGGAACGAAATCGACTATAATGCTGATTTTTTTCTAAAATGTGAAAAACTAGACGTGGAGGTCAAATCCACGCTTAACTCGATTTTTCTGGATTTGGCGCTTGTGAACTTTTGGAACGGAAGTCCTCATTTGTCGCTTAAACAGAGAGAGAACTTTTTTGTGACTCAAAGTTTTTAAAAGTTCAAATGAAACGTTTTTAAAAATTCCCAAAAAATCCCAAATATAATCTCAAGTTCCCACATATTTATGAGTATGAGTAGATATGAGTATGAGTAGAGATGGAAAACGTTGTTTTTTATACGACCCGGGTTTTTTTTTTAAAAACAAAGTTTTTTAAAAAGCTCCCAAATATGGTTATGAATCAACATATACAGGTATATATTTTTAAAGAAGCCATACACCTTAGAAGAAACGATAAACGTAACAAGTCGACGTAAAAGTCGACCGTGGAACTTTTGACAGAATATAAGCCACATATAGGTCTATCCCATCGCTACACATTCCCACATTTCGCCACATTTTAGGGCTACCACAATCAAACGCTGATTTTTGTATTTACCTTCTCCCCATTCAAGACCAGCCTCATTGCCTATTTTTAACTCTCTAACTGAATATTTTGCCGCGTATCCTGCAAGGACGTATCCAGGGGGGGGCGGGGGGGCTGCAGCCCCCCCCTTCTCGGTGTGAGACATAAAACCCCCCGAAAATGCAACTTTTAGTACAAATTTTCGATGGTGTATGCAAAAATTTTGCGCGCAAGCGCGCATTTTCCCCCTAAACACATTTTCAGCATGTCGGTCTCCGTGGACACATATTTATACCAGGAAATGCACCCAATAATGTACCTTTCGTAGTGAATGTACGTATATTTACATACATTTACAGCGCTTTCTGGCGCTGGCGCCAATGGCACCATAGCGTGGCGCCTACGAATGACGCCAGCGCCATGGCGCCATTCCGTCACTATGCAGGTAAAATTTTAGGGGGGGGGGCTGAGCCCCCCCCCCGTTCGCCGGGCTCCGTAAACAAGCAGCCCCCCCCCCGCTCAAAAATCCTGGATACGTCCCTGCGAACCTGGCCCAACTTTAAAAATATTTAGAAATTTCTGTCACCTCGGAGGAGCGATTTACCCATTTATAATTTTTATGAATCACCCGCGGATATCAAAACTGTGGCGACATCTACGTTAATATTAATGAAATGAATGCTCTCACGGCTCTCATTCGTTTCCTGGTGCCAGTCCCAGACCCTGTTAAATGCCCTGTAAAATGTCAAATGTCATGCAAAGTGTCAAAAGTCATGTAAAATGCCCGGCAAAGTGGAAAACGTACGTTTTCCATTTTACTGGGCATTTTACATGACTTTTGACACTTTGCATGGCATTTGACATTTTACAGGACATTTTACAGGGTCTGGCGATTGGTTCACTTGTCACTGGCGACTCCAGGTGCGACTCCCAGACCCTGTAAAATGTCCGGTCAAATGTCAAATGTGTCAAGTGTCAACAGTCATGTAAAGTGCCGCGTAAAATGACAAAATTTCGTTTGCCATTTTACAGAGAATTTTACATGTCTCTTGACACTTTGCATGTCATTTGACATTTCATAGGACATTTTACAGAGTCTGGGAGTGGCCCCAGACTGACACACAAACAATATACTTACGTAATCCAGCCAACGTACCGAACTGCACGCGGCCGGCCCCCCCGACGACGCCCTTTTGCGCAGCGGCGCGGTCGCGGCGACGCCCGACGGGCCCGCCTGCTCGCCCTCGTCGTGGTGGTCGGGCGAGGGCTGCTGCGCGGCGGTGGTGGCCCTGGGGGCAGTCCCGGACCCTGTAAAACGCCCTGGAAGATGGAAAATATCAAACAAAGCGTCAAAAGTCCCGTAAAATGCCCGGTAAAGTGGCAAACCATACCGTTTGCCATTTTGCCGGGCACTTTACGTGACTTTTGACGCTTTGCGTGACATTTTCCATCTTCCAGGGCGCCTAACAGGCTCAGGGATTGGCACCTGGTCTTGCTCCTGGTCCTCGCGCTGGGGCCGGTGTTCTGCTGGCTGGCGGCCGCGCCCGTGGTGGTGACGCTGCCGCTGCCCGTGGCCGCGCCGCTGATCGTATTGGGCGGGTCCTGGGCACATTTTGAACATGTTTGAGAGAAATTTTTAATATGCGTCCACTTTTACGTAATCATTTTCACGGTACATATTTCCGAATATAGTTAATTCCAGCTTATAGACCCCGGGTGAAACCCAGCTGATTCAAGGACGTAGCCAGAATTTTTGGGCGGGTGGGGCGGATTGTATACGGAGCCCGGCGAACGGGGGGGGGGGGTCGCCCCCCCATATTTTGACCTCAGCGGTAAAGGAATGGCGCTTTGGACCAATACTTGCAGAGATAGTTTATTTTCAGAGATGGTTTACTTTCAGAGAGGTACATGGCAGAGTTGTTAAAATACTGGTATTTTGGAAAAAGTAAACATAAAAACCTGTCAAATTTTTTAATATTCTTACTAAAGTGTAAGATATTTTTTAGAATAGCAAGGAAAGTATTTAAAAAATTTAAGCGCAAAGAGTTGATTATTTTGCCCGCAAAGAAGGGGGGTTTATTCAAGGGGGGCTTCGAGAGGGGTATTGTCATGCCAGAAATTTGGTTGGGGAAAGGGTTGGTTTGATAAAAATTAATTGTATACAAATTGTATTTTTTTTTTCTTGTTTAATTTTATTTTAATCCCAAAAGTCGTTAATAAAATAAAATGACACCATTTTACAAAATTTTACAAAAATTTTACAAAAATTTAACAAATAATCGGAATCATACATGCAAGGCCAGAAAAATGTTATCATTGTACCTTTACATGAAAAACATGTGACAAATTTTTCAATAACTTTACGAAAGCTGCATGCAGTAGGTATTGTTAGCTAGCTGTGAGTGTGAACTTACAATTATTGATAACAATGGCTGGATTTCCAGTAGAAGGACTACTGGAGTATGCTGGGTGCATTTGTAAAATATCATGCAAAGTGTCAATTGTCCTGACATGTAAAGTAGTGTGAATTGTCATGCAAAATGTAAAGTGTCATGTCAAATGTCAAGTAAAGTGGCAATTGTCATGACAAATGTCATGCAAAGTGTAAATTGTGTATCCAAATCTTATGTTTTGTATCTATAGGTTATGTTTTGCATTCAAATCTTTTTTTTGTATCCAAATGTTTACATAAGATTTGGATTATAAGACAACAAGATTTGGATACAGAACGTTATATTTTGACATAAAAAATGATTTGGATCGAATTTGCTTTACAATTGACACTTTTAGTTTATATTTGTCATTACAATTAACACTTTACTTTACATTTGTCATGATAATTGACACTTTGCATGACATTTTACATGACACTTAACCAAACTTGAAACTGCCCCTAATTCCGCGAATAAACAGGTAGAAGCTCAAGCGATAAAATAAAAAAAATTTACAAAAATATGAATTTTTATACAATTTTACAATAATTTTACAAAAATTCGAATTTTTACACAATTTTTATTTTTATTTTGACATTTTCCATTTTATTTTATTTTATTCTTAAATGTTATTTTATTTTGCCAACCCTGGTTGGGGATATTTCACAGGGGATATTATTATTATTGTTTCCCCATCTCGCTCAGACCTGGGGATATTTAAGGGGGGGTTATCAAGGGGGGGGGGATTCTGAGAAAAAATGATATCCCTATTTTTGAGTTCATAACTGCACATATGCAGTTACTTTTTTGTAAATACACGACCCTGTTTTACACTTTGTCAAAAGTGTAAAACAGTCACACAAAAAAAATTGACACTTTCCAACTTCCAAGTACCCAGGTTTTTCCGCCAGGAAAGCGTAACAAAGCGTAAAAGTTGTATTTTATGAAAAGGTAAGCGTAAGTGACTCATTAATACCCAACTACCCATGAATACGCTTTTGCAACTCTTGTACAGGGTTGTATCGTACTTCAGTAGCAAGCAGCTAGAAAATGTAAATTTTTCGATCCCTTCTAGCATATAGTCATTCATAAGCCACAAAGTGTAGTATACTCGGCGGACAGCATATAGTATGAAAACCTACCATAATTTAATGAATAAAATCTTGTGATAAATTTCGTCATCGATTATTCCATAGTAAAAACGAAATATTATAATGAAAAAACTGGTTAATTTTTGGTTCATTATTGAGATGGGTTACGGTAGGTTTTCATACTAAACACCTTCCCGATCAACTCCGGCCCCCTATTTTTATTTTCACTTCGCACCCCCTATCTCTGGTTGTGGGAGGGGTGGAAAGCTAATACTTGTGGGGTATATAGGTGCAACCCCCCACTACCCCACATGAATAAATGGGGCAGCGGCGACTCACTATAGAGGGGGTCGCCGTATATGTGAAAAAAAATTGCGACGTTTTCACTGTCCTGCACAGGTCCGGCCCCCAGTATAATTCTTACGCTATGGCTTGAAAAAGGGGCGTCAGGCACCAATAACGCCACAGGAAATAGGTGCCGTGGCGTGGCACCGCTTGGCTACCTCAAATGGCGCCAGTGTCATGGCCCTAAGCCACAAACATTCCACAAACACCCACCCCCTAAGCAGCAGACAAGAAAAAGAACTTTGCAAATTTAAAAATGCATTTTTTGCTTATTTTTTACACACTTCACACGCTGGTTTAGGATGTTTTTAAGAGGGGGGTATCAGGTTCCAACTTTACCTGTAAAACGCCCCCATTAGAAAATTTACTTGGGGTGAACTTTATGATGTCAAAATTACACCATCACAGGAACAAAAATTGTCAAAATTTTCTATTTTGAATTAACCCCAAGTAAAATTTCTAATGGAGGCATTTTTGGGATAAAGTTCTTTACGCAACTTGGAACCTCAAACCTTCCTCTATAAAACACCCTAAACCAGTGGGTGAAGTTTGTCACAAAATAAAAGCGAAAATAGCCTTTTAAAATTTAAGGTTTGGGATAGGCAAATAAACATTGAGTCATAGGGATTAGTGATGGAATGGCGCCATGGCACTGGCACCATTTGAGAAGGTCATTAGCACTTAGCGCCATTGTCCTGTGGCATTATTGGCATTTGACGCCCCTTTTTCAAGCCGTAGCGTAAGAAATAAACTGGGGGCCGGACCTGTGCGGGACAGTGGAAACACCGCAAAAAAATTTCACGTATGCGGCAACCCCCTCTATAATGAGTCGTCGCTGCCCCATTTATACATGAGGGGTAGTGGGGGGTTGCACCTATATACCCCATAAGTATTAGCTTTCCACCCCTGCCACAACCGGAGATAGGGCATGCGAAGTGAAAATAAAAATAGGGGGCCGGACTTGATCGGGAAGGTGTTTATGTGTGATGTCCGCCGCGTATATCAGGCTGTAAACAAAGTTTCTTATATTTTTTGCGATCTCATAGAAATGCACATTCCTGCGTCCCATTTTGTTGTACATTGGCTGATTTTGATGCCCTTCAAGTATGTTGGGGTTTGGGGTCTGGGCTATGCCGAATTGTTTTGGTTTGCTCGAATAATCCCCCAGTCTCGAGATAAGGGGGGTCTATAAAATTGTGGTCCTTTTGCACGGATGATCTGCACATTGACTTTCAAGCTTTAAAACTTAGCCATTTCTGGGCCGATTCGGATCATTCGACAATTAAAATCATCAGGACAACCTGAAGATTCCATTTTTGAAGTCAGATTAGTGATGTCTAAAATCTGTATGCTGATTTGACCCGGTTTTTGAACATATAAATTTTTTTCTTGTAACATGCTATCATATAAACACATTCCCGGTTACGTCCGGCGGCGTATTCCACTTACCATCCCAATGCCAGACCCAAGCGCACACGCCCACTTAGGAACTGGGATTTGCATTAATTTTTGCTCCGCCTTAATTGCGCTTGCATTTGAGAGGTCAGCGGCGGCGTGCATCAAAGCCGCTTCTGGTAGGATTATCTTACATTGTCTATACGTGAACTTCAGTGTACAGGCATGATTGAGTGACATTTGTGTATTTACTTTGTGGCATTTTGCAGTGTGTATACTCGGCGGACCGCAAAGTATGCACAGAATTTTACCATAAATTAATGAATCAAATCTTGTGATAAATTTCGTAAGTAATTTTTCCATAGTAAAAATGAAATATTATGATGAAAAAACTGTATCATTTTTTTGTTCATTATTCAGACGTGTTATGGTAGGTTTCCATACTAAGTGTAATGTCCGCCGAGTATGCTTAATTACTCACTGAAAATATGAAAATAGAAAAAATGGAAAAATTTGGAAAAGTCTATACATATTTATAACATGTAATTCAGTAAGCTCCACAAACTGCCGCGAGTACACACACATATAAACGTCACGCCTGTGCCCTAAACGTTCACGCAAAAACAATGTAAGATAATCCGACCGGAATTGGCATAACAATTCGTAATTGCGCGCGTACGCACGTTCAACTTAGGTCGATCTGAATCAATACATAAAAACGTTCCCGGTATCGCGTGCGCGTGTGTTGGCGTCTGTTTCCATTGGGATGGTAACTACACCCAGCCCGTCCGGCAGCCATTTTTTGATTTTACTTCTTATGTCCTATCCCCAGTTCTACGGCGCCCCCAAGGCTGAAACTTGGGGGAGATATTGGCGTAACCCCCCTAGGGTTCAAACGGGATTGACTTTTCGGGATCGGGATCGGGATCGGGATTCACTTTTTGAGATTTTGGGATCGGGATCGGGATCGGGATTGGGGTTTCGGGATCGGGATCGGGATCGGGATTGGTAATTTGAGATTTCGGGATCGGGATCGGGATCGGGATTGGCCGGGATTGGGGTCACGGGATCGGGATCGGGATTGGGATAGGCATTTTTCCGGGATCGGGATTGGGTTCTAGGGATAGAGATTTTGGCCATTTTTCTGGCATTCACAGTTGTTCATAAAGGTCTCAAAACACTGTTGGATGCCAGAAAAGTGGCATAAAATTGACGCTGGGGGTTTGCATCCACTTTTTTGCATGCAAAAACGTCATTATTTCATTTTTTATAATTTCCACTAATTTTTCCGGGATCGGGATCCCGGACTTGGGAGTTTCTCGGGATCGGGATCGGGATTTGAAAACTTTCGGGATCGGGATCGGGATCGGGATTGGTATTTTTGAGATTTCGGGATCGGGATCGGGATCGGGATTGGGGTTTCGGGATCGGGATCGGGATCGGGACTGGTAAATCCCGGAATTTCACGGGATCCGGGATCGGGATCGGGATCCCGTTTGAACCCTAAACCCCCCTCTACTTCGCATGAATTGGGGGGGGTCGCGGCGACCCCTCTCAGGGTGGGTCGCCCTAAGTGCAAATTTTTTTGTGGCTTTTTTGGTGTCCCACAGCAGGTCCGGCACCCGCTGATTACTGAGCTGTGGGAGGGGTATGAGTCTAAAATTTTGGGGATGTGTTACCAACACCACTCCCCTACTATACACTATTCAATTATGTGAGATTAATGTGAAAAATTTCTCAAAAATTCGCTTAGTCTCTAAAAAACACCACTCCCCAATAGATGGATGACAAAAAATTCACTTTTTGGAACTTTTTTTATCAGACACTTGAAGAGCTGGTTTACAATACTTTAAAGGAAATGGTTTGATGTTTAAAGTTATGAAAAGAACCATACCTCTAAAATGCCTGCATTGGAAAATTTACTTGGGGGGAATTTCAAAGTGTAAATTTGGTAAAGTACCGTAAACCAGCTCTTCAAGTGTCTAATAAAAAAGTTCCAAAAAGTGAATTTTTTTGTCATCCATCTATTGGGGAGTGGTGTTTTTTAGAGAATAAGCGAATTTTTGAGAAATTTTTCACATTAATCTCACATTATTGAATGGTGTATAGTAGGGGAGTGGAGTTGGTAACACATCCCCAGAATTTTAGACTCATACCCCTCCCACAGCTCAGAAATCAGCGGGTGCCGGACCTGCTGTGGGACACCAAAAAAGCCACAAAAAAATTTGCACTTAGAGGTATAGAGGTAAATTTAGAGGCAATATTATTTTTGAGGTAAATTTTCAGTCGATTTTTTATGTTTACTCATTCACGGAACAAAATTTATTTCCATTTATTTATTACGGCGACCCACCCTGAGAGGGGTCGACGCGACCCCCCAATTCATGCGAAGTAGAGAAGGGTTGCGACAATATCTCCCCCAAGTTTCAGCCTCGGGGGCGCCCTAGAACTCGGGATAGGATCTAAGAAGTAAAATAAAAAGATGGCTGCCGGACGTGACCGGGAAGGTGTTTACTTTAGACAACGAGAATTTATATAAAACAAAAATGAGTTCAATATCTCTCTTCAATCAAAAGTTATAGCACTTTGAACTTTCACCGCTTGCTCATAAAATAATCACATGAAGAACAGTGCATACAGATAATCAGAACATAAAAATGAAATCTACAGGTCATTATGATCATTTTAAGCATTCATAGGTGAAAATCGGCAGAGAAATGGCCGAGATGTAGAGTTTTGAATTTGCATGCTTTGTTCTTCAAGCGGTAATTTATATTTATGGTTTGGGGGTGGAAGTTCGAGGTGCTGTAACTTTTGACTGGATAGAGGTATTGAAATATTTTTGGGCCAGATTTATTCTTTTTGTCTGAAGTATATGATAGCTTGTTCAATACAACCGTCTTTAAAAATTATTATTATGACTATTTTTCATGTTTAAAAACCGGGTCAAATCGGCATACGGAATTTAGACATCACCAAACCGACCGCAAAAATGGAATCTTCAGGTTGTCCCGATCATTTGAATTGTTGAATGATCCAAATCGGCCCAGAAATTGCCATGTTATTGAGCTTCAAAGTCAATGTGCAGATAATCAGTCTAAAATGACCACAATTTTATAGACCCCCCCTATCTCGGGACTGGGGGATTATTCTAGCAAACCAATACGATTCGGCATAGCCCAGACCCCAAACCCCAACATACTCGAAGGGCATCAAAATCAGACAATGTACAACAAAATGGGACGCAGGAATGTGCATTTCTATGGATCGCAAAAAATATAAGAAACTTAGTACACCCTAATACAATTATCGGGGACGTAGCCCGAATTTTTTACGGGCGAATGGTGGACGCCCCCCCCCCTTAAAATTTGACTCCCGTGGTAGCGGAATTGCGCACTGGCGCCATTCGTAGGCGCCAAGCAATAAACAACTGAAGTAAAATATTTATAAAAAAGAACATACCACCTCCATCGCCTCCTGTCCCCCGTCCACTGGGCCTCTCCTCTGCCCCCGAAGCACCTTCCTCTGAGTAGATGAAAAATTTAATTAACAAAAATCTTCAAATAGGGTGGGAAATGCGTATATTTGTAGTGGGTATCGAGCAGGGTTTTGGAGCGGGGGGCTGCTTGTTTACGGAGCCCGGTGAACGGGGGGAGGCTCAGCCCCCCCCTAAAATTTTGCCTATACAGTGACGGAATGGCGCCATTCGTAGGTGCCACGCCATGGCGCCAGCGCTAGCGCCAGAAACCACAATATATGCATGTAAATACACGTCATATATTTACAGCGACGGGCACATGATAGATAAATAAACACCTTCCCGGACAAGTTCACCACCCAATTTTTTATTTCACTTCGGATGTAATATCTCCGTCTATGGGGGTGTTATAAAGCTGAAAGTTAGAATATATAAAGTTGTCACACCCCCTACTCTGCTTCAATGCGGGGAGGTGGAGCGACTCACTGCAGGGTGGGTTGCCCTATTCGCAACAATTTTTTTTGGCTTTTTTTGTGTCCCAAACAAGTTCACCACCCACTTGATTAGCTACACTTCGAGGGTCGTATCTCCAGCTGTGAGGCTGGTATAACGCTGAAATTTGGCGGATGTCTTGCTAACAACCCCCCTTACAACACACCAGTGGGGCTGCCTGCCAGCGACCCACTATAGTATGCGTTGCTGCATGTAAAGTTGTTCATTTTTTTAAACAACCCAAGTGTACCAAACAAGTTTGCCACCGAACTGCATTATAAAAAATGTTGTGAGAACATACCTGATATAAAATTGAGTCAGATTTGAACCCTAGTTCTGTTCATTATGAATTTTTCATGAGGGCACCCACCCCGTCCATAAACAGCAGTCCGAAAATTTCACTTAAAACCAATTTTTTGTTTCACACTAAAAAAGTTGGTTTACAAAGTTCACTAGGGAAGGGTCCAAGGTTCAAAGTTACGTAAACAACATGACCTCTAAGATGCCTCCTTAAGGAAATTTATTTGGGGTGAACATTATGATGTCATAATGACATCATCACAGGAACAAAATTTGACAAAATTTCCATATTTTCATTCACCCCAAATAAATTTCCTTATGCAGGCATTTTAGAGGTTATGTTGTTTACATAACTTTGAACCTTAAACCCTCCCCTAGTGAACTTTGTAAACCAACTTTTTAAGTGTGAAACAAAAAATTGGTTTTAATTAGGGTGTCAAAAAAAAATTTTTACGGAAAACGGAAAACGGAAAGGTAAAATTTTTTCACTTTACGGAAAACGGAAAACGGAAAGGTAAAAAAAAATTTCTGCCGGAAAACGGAAAACGGAAAGGTAAAAATTTTTCGGCTGCCGGAAAACGGAAAACGGAAAGGTAAAAATTTTTCGGCTGCCGGAAAACGGAAAACGGAAAGGTAAAAAATTTTCCTGCGGAAAGGCGGAAACGGAAAACGGAAACGGAAATTTGACACCCTAGTTTTAATGGAAATTTTCAGTCTGCTGTTTATGGGACGGGGTGGGTGCCCTACTGAAAAAATTTTAATGAACAGAACTAGGGTTCAAATTTTATTCAATTTTATATCAGGTATGTTCTCACAACATTTTTTTATAATGCAGATGGGTGGCGAACTTGTTTGGGAGACTTGGGTTGTTTTTAAAAAATGAACAACTTTATATGCGACGACCCATGCTGTAGTAGGTCGTCGACGGCCACCCACTGGTGTATTGTTAGAGGGGTTTGTTTGCAAGACATCCCCCAAATTTCAGCTTTCTATCGCCCTCACAGCCGGAGATATGGCCCTCGTAGTGTAGCCAATCAAGCGGGTGGTGAACTTGTTTGGGACACCGGAAAAGCCACAAAAAGTGTTTTCATATAGAGCAACCCACCCTGTAGTGAGTCGCCGCACCACCCCCCAATAATATGGAGTAACTGAGTGTTGGGACTATATACCCACCAAATATTAGCTTTATACCATTCCCATGGCCAGAGATATTGCATCTGAAATGAAATAAAAAAATGGGTGGTGAACTTGTCCGGGAAGGTGTTTATTTCGGGGATTTGTATCTGCGGGAACCGATCCACTAATAAGTGTTCTAGGGGAGGCATGCGCGCTTGCGCGCAAAATTTTTGCACCTACCATGAAAAATGTACAAGAAAACTTGCATTTTCCGGGATTTTTTTCGTCTCACCCCCGGAACGGGGGGGGGGTTACTTTTTTCAAAGTATACGTAAGAGTAAACTATTTATTTTTTATTCGTCCTCTTGAGTACAGAAAACGTAAAGTAAGTTTTTTTACTTTAAGTCACGAGTAAACGTGAGTAGACGTACTTTTCACCTGGAAAACGTCAATAAGGTATTTTTGAGAAATGTCCCCCCCCCCATTTTCGCTCAAAACCACTAATTTTCTCTGTACTCGAGTACACGTATTTATCGAGTAACAGTAAATACCGTATTTCTTCTAATAGAAGAGCAGGTCTCCAATAGAAGGGCGTCTCCAATAGAAGAGCGGTAAAAAGTTGACGGAAAAAAATGAGGGCGCCCTTCTATTAGAAGAAATACGGTAAGTACGTTTTTACAACTATGATTGAAAACAGACAAATCAGCCTCGTAAATCCTGAATACTGACGTTTTGGCTGAATTCAGATTCCGACCCAGAAGTATTTTGCACCTAAATATTTACTTTAGCCATTTTGTATAAGCAATTTAATTAGCAATATGCAATTTTTCTCAATTTTTGACCGTCCAACGTCTCAATATTGAACCACTGGAACCCCCCCCCCCCCCCGACACCCCCAGATACGTTTTCCCCGCGGATTTTATTTCTGCGACATTTTTTCATCCTCCGTTTTCAATATACGCGGCGGACATCACACTTAGTATGAAAACCTACCATAACCCATCTGAATAATGAACCCAAAATTATACAGTTTTTTCATCATAATATTTTGTTTTTACTGTTGACAAATTACTTGCGTAATTACTTAATTACTTACGAAATTTATCACAAGATTTTATTCATTAAATTATGGTAGGTTTTCATACTAGGTGTGCTGTCTGTCGAGTATACCACATGTAAAAAATGTACAGTCACAACTGAATTTCAAATTGAACGTCCACGACGAATCGTCGACGAATGAGTTAGATGTTGAATGGCCCGCTGCCAATTCGAAAAATATGACTTTCGAAAGCAAGTAAATATTCGGTCGGCTCTATACTAAGGATAAACAGAAAACATTCAAAACACTGACCTTGCCACGCTCAGCCATCACTCCGACAACCACACTTCAACAAATAACAAGCGGGTAACAAATAACAGGTACAGCAACAATAACGGGTCAACAATAACAAGTAGATTGATCAACAAATAACAAGTAAATTGATCAACAATAACAAGTAGAGTAACAATAACAAATAACAGCCGGAATCAACAATAACAAATCGGGATCCAATAAGAAGCGCTTGACAATTACTAGAAGCTTGCGCAAAAACTAGCAAATTTTGACAGCTTGGGAAAATTCGCACGGAATTGGCAGCGAATAATTTTAATAATTACGAAATCGCGGCATGTACACATGTTCCATAAAAATGTGACCGCATGTGACGAAATCAAATACATTTGCATACCGGCCGGTAGCCGTCAACGGGAACATAAACCATCGCGAAATACCTTGTCGGATATCAACGATGTTCTATGTTCGTCGGACTGCGTACAGCTCAGCTGACTGATCAAAGACTGATCTATCACAGACTATCAGTATCACAGGCTATCACAGTCTATCTATCGCTATCTATCGGTTTTCGAAATTTCGGCCGTAAACCAAACTAGGTAGGTATATTCGGCGCACATCACACATGGAAACCTACCATAACCCATCTGAATAATGAACCAAAAATTATACAGTTTCTGCAACATAATTTATCGTTTTTACTATGGAAAAATAAATTGCAAAATTTATGACTGGATTTTATTCATTCAATTACGGTAGGATTCTGCGCAACTTTGCGGTGCGCCGAGTTTACCTATGTATCCTTGAAATCAATTTAACACGGAAAAACAGCCAGAACCAAGTAAATGATGAGAAAACGACAGCATTAATTGAAATACCGTATTTCATCTAATAGAACGGCGCCGTTCTATTTTTTTCGTCAACTTTTTTACCTGCCGTTCTATTGGCGCCACACAAGCTAGTTTTCAACCAACATTTTTAAAACTTGTAGATCTGCATTGAATGCATTTGAGTTTTCTAGAATGAGGTGCCCGTCATCTACAGTTGACGGAGAGTAAAAACGACTCATTCTAGAAAACTCAATGCGTTCAATGCTGATTTACGAGTTTTCAAAAAGGAACATTGAAAACTAGCTTGTGTGGCCACATTGGAGGTGCCGTTCTATTTTTTTCATCAAAGTTTTTCACACAATTTTCATTTGAAAATAGCATTTTTAGTGAGACATGAGCGACATTTTATTATCAGATCATCAATTCAAACAAAACCAAATGTGAAAACAACCACTGAGTAATAGTTCTGAACAGCCTGGATGTTCTAACTACTAATTTCTCATATATTTTTGTGTTTTGGCACTCTTACAATGTTCAATCTGCCTGCCGTTCTATTGGAGGTGCCCTTCTATTGGAGACTGCCGTTCTATTCTTTTCGTGGGTGTAAAAAAGTGCCAAAACCTGCCGTTCTATTGGAAGTGCCGTTCTATTGGAGGTATGCCGTTCTATTAGAAGAAATACGGTAAGTGACTACGCCAATATATATCCGAGCGCATGGTTTACAGAGAGTTCCACCACACTTTTGGACAGATAGGTAATTTATGCATCAAAAAGCCGAAATTGAACCAACGTTATCTGCTGAGAAAGATGACGTTTTTGGCTTTTCATTCGATGGGATATGCTAGATTTCACTGTAGTGCGCGATAAGTCAATACATAAACTGTAATCTCAATTCAAATGTTTCTTGATAACAATATGATAACAAAGCGCACATAAATAGAAATCGTATGATATGGGCCATTCGAAAGCAGAGAGAATTACCGTATTTCTTCGATTTTATAACGTGTTCATTCACATTGGCTTGCTCGTTCACATCGGTGGGTCTGTGGAGCATACGAAAAATACATTTCCATTTCCAAAAACATTGTCATACGAAAATATCGATGTCGCTTTATCCAATTTATCCGTTTATAATTGCCGCTCTAAGCTTTGCCGCCGCCTACCGCTGGGGCAGTTCACCTAGATTAGTGATGGAAAAGCGCCAGAAAAAAGGGCGCCACGCGCCAATGGCGCCATGGTTCCATTCGGAAAGTGGGCGCCAGGCGCCACAAGCGCGACGGGAAAAAGGCGCCAAGCACCAAGGGCGCCATGGCGCCATTCGGAAAGTGCGCGCCAGGCGCCAAGGGTGCCATGGAAAGAGGGCACTAAGCGCCAAGGGTGCCAGGGCGCCAATTGGAAAATAGGGTGCCAGGCGCCAATGGCGCCAGAATACATACCGTATTTCTTCTAATAGAAGAGTGCCCTTCTATTTTTTGTCAGCTTTTTTACCTGCCCTTCTATTAGAGACGCCTTTCTATTGAAAGCCACTGTTCTATATTCTTCGAATTTTTTTCAGGCAAGTTTTGCCAAAGTTTTTCAGAGTGTCAAATCGTCACATACAATTCACAGAATGACGATACATAGGTTTATATAATATTTAGTCTTGAAATAGAACAAAATCAATGGACCGACGGCATAAATTTGATCATTCACTTTCTCCATGATGTATCCAGGAAAAACGAGATAGGCAACAAACTTCTGACCTGTCAGATGTATTTATCTGATAAACTGTTGGATGAAAGATTTACATCCACTCGCATTTTTGTGGTGTATTCCCATTGTCAACGCATGCGCTTTTTCAATTTTTATTTTATTTTTCCATTTACACTACACTCACCTTGAAACCCTGCTGGCGCCATTTTGGCACCCTTTTTGGGCAGGGCGCCAGGCGCCAAGGGCGCCACGGAAAAGGGACGCCAAGCGCCAAGGGCGCCATGGCGCCTTTCAGAAATTGGGTGCCAGGCGCCAAGGGTGCCACAGGAAAAGGGTGCCAAGCACCAAGGGCGCCATGGCGCGGCGCCCTTTGGCGCCCTCAAATGGCACCAGTGCCATGGCGCCATTCCATCACTAATTATGATGAACGCAAAGTGGAGTTTTCATTACACATATTCCTCATTCATATTTACTTTAGAAATGAAAAAAATAGAACATGAAAAATGCAATGTGCAATAGGTATATTTACATTGCCATGCTCATTTACATTGCCCCCCCACAGCTTATGAAACAATACATTGGCAGTAGTGATGGAAAAGCGCCAGAAAAAAATGGTGTCAGGTGCCAATTGTGGCATGGTGCCATTTGAAAACTGGACGCCAAGCGCCAAGGGTGCCACAGAAAAGCCAACGGCGCCATGGCGCCATTCGGAAAGTGGACGCCAGGTGCCAAGAGTGCCACGGAAAGAGGGCACCAAGCGCCAAGGGCACCATGGCGCCATTTGAAAATAAGGTGCTAATATGCGCATAAATAAGTGTGTATGATATCCTGTGTGTGCTAATAATGGTTCTCCAACACTGTATTGCACACATTCACTTCCATATTAATATTCTCTAATCAACAATAACGAAACTAGCAATAAAAATTTTGCATAAAATTATACTAACACATGAATTTCAACTCAATGAAAATTCAAAATTCATGAACAACAATGCATCCACCTCAAATAAATTTGCCATGTTTTTTGAAGTGGACAACAACGGAACTAAAACGATTTGAATCCATTGATTCACGAGTTTGTAGCAGAGTTGTTAAAAGTACTGAACTTTTTAAAAAGTAAACGTAAACGTAAAGTATTTTTATTTTACTCACCCCTGAGTACAGAAAAAGTTAAGTATTTTTAAAATACTTTTACACTGCATAAAATGTGAGTAAAATACTTTTTTCAGAGAAAACATAAAAACGAGAAATTTTGCTGGGGAAAATGTAAAAACGGGTGTATTTTCTCACAGTAAAATTGAGTATTTTTTCTCACAGAAAGTCAGTATTTTTTTCAATTTTTACTCTGGTATACATCAAATATGTGTTTTTCTCGCCTCATAAGTATTTCTTAGGAGAATGTCTAATGTTTATCACTTTCTGTTTGAAAAAATGATATTTTCTGTCCCCTAAAAACACGCCAATGGCGCCATGGCGCGGCGCCCTTTGGCGCCCTTTAATGGCGCCAGCGCCATGGCGCCATTCCATCACTAGGTGATGCTCGTCAAAATCCCTTGACATTCATGCGAACATTTTTCTGGCAAATAACCAAATCCGTTCGTCTCGATTATTGATGGATTATCGATTGATATAACTGGTTCTAGGCCAGCTGAAACTTCCTATGAATTTCAGCCTCAAATTTTCACAAATTTTCCGCATAATGGCCGTCTAAATTTGTGATTGGCAGGGGTCTAAATGTGAAGTCATCTCAATTAATATACAGGAGCTGACATTGAAAATGTGTCATTTTTACCGGGTCACTCGCTGTTGGGATTTGTTTTCAGGTGAGTACATATTTAATTTCGTTTGACTTTTTCTGCAATATACGCATAGCTGCTTTTTTCTCCATTTACATTAATTTGGGTTTTTGTGCTACCTTCCAATTTCGATAAGCTTTATGTAATTTGCTAGTCTATGATGGCTTGACAACAGTGATTTTTGCCAAATAAGTTGGAAGGCAAACATTTTGGTGCTACAGTTTGCAAAAATGCCATAAAGATATCGTTTCAACTCAGGCCTGCCGTGGGCGAGACTGTCGACAGTTTCTAGACACTTTTGGACATCTGCCAATTACGAGACCGTCGACGTTCCACGTTCTGTTGCCAGATGCCGCTGTCGTACTGCCTTGGATTCTACTGCTAATACTGATTACGGACCATTTACAGAGAGGTTTGTCACGTAGTTTCTTATCCTGTGTCTCTTAGTTTCTCATGAGTTTGGCAGTCGGGCGCTGCCGCTGCCACTTGCACTCACGCACCTTGTAAAATGTCAAATGTCACGCAAAGTGTCAAAATTCATGGAAAATAGCAAACGAAGGTTTCCATTTTACAGGGATTTTTATTTTACTTTTGATAGTTTGCGTCACATTTGACATTTTACAGGATATGCGTCAAAGGTGCTGTTCCTTATCTTTTGTTGATGATGGAGATAAAAAGTAATTCGTTCCGGTGAAATCAAGTGCGTAAGAAGCTGATATTTGAGTTTTTGATTTCGACATTTCTGTTGAAAACAGTGTGTGCAGGCAGCAGAGTTGTTGAAAGTGCGGAACTTTTTTCAAAGTAAACGTAAACGTAAAGTATTTTATTTTTACGCACCCTTGAGTACGGAAAACGTAAAGCAATTTTTTTACTTTTACGCTTTGTCAAAGGTGAGTAAACGTAAATATCGGTATTTTTACCTAGGGAGAACATAAAAGTAAATTTTTTATTCGATTTTCTACCTAGATAGATGTAAAAAAGAGTAAAAGTGAATGCGAGTCATCGCTTTCCCTACCCGTCGTAACTTCCGTCGTTTCCATTGCCATTTTTGCAGCCGTTTTAAAACGGTTGAATGATTTTTGCTTTTTATACAGTCAAAAATGTTTCTCAATCACGTTTTCTGTACTGCGTACTTTCAAAAATTACGCGAGTAAGTGAGTACCGTTATTTTTTCAAGGAGGAAACGTAAACGTATTTACGCAGTAGTTTAGTATACGTATTTATCGAGTAAACGTAAATACGTTTTAACAACTATGGCAGGCAAATTGCCACAGTTTCAATAAAAAATTCAGTTGACAGCTGATATCAATTGACACCGCATCAATTATTCAACTACCGTATTACCTCGAATACCCCCCTAAAATTTGGCTGAGGAAATAATACCCCCCCCCCTCGAAATACCCCCCCTGAAATTGAGTGTAAAGAGAACGTAAATGACAAATACCGCAGTTTGTGATTTGTACAATGCAGAACACACGTTAAAACCTATGATTGAGTGACGTTAGGGAAGGGTTTATGAGTATTTACAGTTATATATGCCTATAAACACATGTACATCTGTGTAATTGTGTGATTTTTCTACGTCTGAGTATGGGGAATTTCCAAAAAATTTCTGGCGAAATAATAGAGCCCCCTCGAATTATCCCCCCCCCCTCAAATTTTGCTGGCCAAATAATAAACCCCCTGGGGGTATTTCGAGGTAATACGGTACTACATAAATAAACCCAGTGGTTCTTCCGAATTATTCAAATCTATTTTTACATAACTCCATATATATCTGGCACCCCGCCAATTGCAGCTTTACGCGATCGCACCGGTTTACGCCGTCATGCTGTGTCTCAATCCGCTGATTATGGACCTATTCAAGGTTCAATATTTTTACTGCAAACCCAGTACGGCGATGGGACATTTACAGCACGTACAGAGTACTGTGAGTCTGGGCACGGGAATTTTGGCAGTCTTTGTTTTTTACGCTGCTGGTTGGCTCATTGAGATGCCTGTCAGGTGTGGTGGATTCGATTCTGCCACGTGAATATTTGCTGCATTTGCCGGCGGTGTCTTTTCTCCCAAAGTCCACTGCATTCATAAGTACGCTTAAATACTGTATACCTCTGCACGCATCGCTGACAAACTGTACAACGCTTTTGCGACACTGCTGGGTCAACTGGCTAGGTGGCATGTGTGCACAGCTGACTGCAAGCACATGAGCACGGTGGGGTGGATATTGGATTGTCTATGTGCCTACCACAAAAAATATCTCTACACATGGGCGATACAATCCCCGTTCCATTGTTCTGATGTGCGCGTCAACTAGACATGCATTGTTTTTTCACCTTGCTACAGTTTCGGTCATTTTAAGTTTGCGTTTCTATGTCGCAAAAAAAAATTTCAAATGAGAATTTTTGCCAGGTTTTAAGTGGCGAAATTCTTGCGCCTAGACAATTTATCATTTCGACTACCTATTTATATTACTGCTACGTCAAGTGTGTTTTATGAATTTTGTTATTGCCGCATTCGTTTTTCTTGCACTGCCGCAATTGGAGCTTGAAAAAGGTCAAACCGTGCCAAAATCCTTGCGCTAAGTTATCTTGTTTAATGGCATCGGCTTCCATGTGCAGCTAGCTGTGAGTGCATAGTGCAGTGGGTCACCAGCCCAAATGGCAAATGTCACGTTGTCTGTGTACCTACCACACATACATAGGTGATGTGACATGGTTCATTTGAGCTGCTTGGCTGCTGTTCTGATGTGTGCAGCTACCTGACAAAGATTTCAGAACTTCCATCGTGTTTGAACATTCTTGGCGCACAGCCATGTTTCTTCATTTTGGCTTGTGCTTGTGTTAAGTGTCAGCATTTTGGTGTGCTCATCAACTTGCGCACCAGAATTCCCATTTTGATTCTCAATTGACTAATCTAAGTGCGTGCTATCAGAAATTTTGAATTAAGAATATTTGCCAATCCGAAGCTATGAAAAAGTATCACAAGCTACAACTAATTGCATATAAATATTTGTATATTTCATTATGCCTGCATTCTGCTCGGATTTTGTTAATAGGTACGATTTTCGTGATAAATATTTATTTTATGCTGAGCCATGTTCAATCTGTGAAAAATCCATTGATTTTTCATGCCCGCTTTCCTAAGAACATTGCGAAGTCACAGTTGTACTCATTATGTCTGCATTCTGCTGGCAACGTCACAGCAAATTTGATTAGCTATGTGTCCCACAACTGTTTGTGTAATCACTGATAAAAGTGTCCCTTTATGTCTGTATTTAAGGATCATTGCAAAATCAAAAGTTGTAAGTTTATTTTTTCTGGAATGTTGCCAGAAAGTAGCTTTTTGGTTACTTGAGTTACATGGTATTGAGTTCTTGTACATGCCAATCATGGCTTCTGCGCTTGATCCAGAAAAGTTCTGAATTGAACAATCTATCATTTTTCCTAGTATTTACTTGTGCTTGCATTTTGCTGGGCGTATCACGCAACGCCAGAACTCCTTAATTTGCTTGTTGAATGTATATAAGCGAGCTCTTTAGGTTAGTGCACTTCCAAAATTATTCATTTCTGGGTACTGCACCGAAATCCACTTCCATGTGGGTTTTATTTGAGGGCATGAATTTTCCTGGGCATAAGGTTTGCATACCGTATTTGCACAGATATAGCGTGTTTTCGTTACTAATTTCATTCACTCATTTATCGAAGAGAGAAAGATTTCATAAACGTCTGTGGTATCGGTCTTTTTTTCTATTTCAGAATCTGTTCTAACGCAAATGTTTGAAAAGTTTCACGAGTATCGCCAGATCATTAATTACATGTCGATTTTGTGATTTTTCCTGGGCATTCAAAGAATTTCAGGGTTCTTTTTTGAGCTGCATCGTTAGGTAATTCTTCCATGCTCAGCTAAATAGTGATGAATGACTTCAGCATTCATCCAGCCTCCAATTTTGAAGTTTCTTTTGTCGATTGTTTGCCGCATCAGTGGCAAACACATCGACCCATGCACATTTTTATTGTTTTATTCTCGTGCCACTAATCGCGCAGTAGTCACTTCGCTCGCATCCTGCGCCCGCTGCACATTCCATTTTTTGGATGTCAGCTTGGACTTGGACCTTTTTGCCGATTTTGGACATTTTTATCTGGTTTTACTGCGCTGCGTGCGCGTTGTTTTTGTTGAAATATGTTGTTGTTATTGTTGACCTTGTTGTTATTGTTGATATTTATTATTGTTGGAATCTTTGTTATTTTTTGTAGTATCTTTCAATTGTGCTGTCCTGTGTGCTGTCGTCAATTTTCTTTATTTTAAATTTATTTCACTGCCATATATTTTCACTGGCAGGGATCGTTTCAAAGCTGATTGTGGTGGATTGGCCTAGTTCGATTTCCTGCCGCAAGGGTGCCGCATTTTTTCACTTTATTTGCAATTTTTCACATTTCCGTATTTATGTTAGCTTTCGTTGCCAACGCTGACTTGTGGTGGGTCAGATTGGCATCGATTTGCTATCACTAGGGTGCCGCATTTTGTTTAGTTACGCTGTAGGTATGTATTATAGGTATTTAGATTTCTTTATTTCAAACTTTCTCCGCAGCTCAAGTACATTTATTCATTTATATTTACAAGGGTGCCGCTTTTATTAATTTTTATATCGCTTTCTATTTGTTTTTCAGTGCTTTACATTTTACATTTTATGTTTTACTCGCATTTCTCCTTTTACATATCACGTATTTACACGGGTGCCGCTTTTTTAACTTTTATATCGCTTTCTTTTCATTTTTCAGTGTAATTTACATTTCACATGATTTTATTTTTACTCGCATTTCTTCAATTAAATATCACGTGTTTACAAGGTGCCGCTTTTCTTTTATTTGTCTATCACGCCTTTTTGTAAATAGGTATATTAGGTATATGATACTTTTGTACCCGGCCGATTTGGTAAAGTATTTTATTTAGTAAATATTTCTATAAGTATACACTGATATTTTGATACCACACTCTGTAGTGACTCAATGTAATTCAATGTATTTTACTCTGATTCATTTGTTATTATAGGTACACGTATTCGATCCGCTTGGAAATTTACTTTATTGTGTTTGGTTCAAATAAAAAATTCAAAATGATCCTCAATGTCATGTTCATTTCGGCTACAAATGGGTATACTCGGCGGAACGCAAAGTATGCGCAAAATCCTACCATAATGTGCCTACGCACACTAGTTTTCACCGTGACTTCGTGTGAAAACTGAAATTTTTTAAAATGCAAATTAGTGAACACGGTTGAATTATTTAATAAAATTTATATTTGAATTCAAATTAATGAAAGTTAAACTTTGAAAATTTGAAAACTAAAACACGTATAGCATACAATAAGAGTAGGCTAAATGTCGCCATGTCGCCATTTCAGTTTTCACATCAGTCACGGTGAAAACTAGTGTGTGTAGGGCCAATTGTGATAAATTTCGCAATTAATTATTCCACAGTAAAAACGTTATGATGAAAAACTGTATAATTTTTTGTTCATTATTCAGATGGGTTATGGTAGGTTTCCATACTAAGTGAGATGTTCGCCCAGTATACATGGAAAAGTGTGATGTCTCATTGCATTTACTACAGTTTCTGTGCTTTCCAGCACTCTCAACATGCGGTTGCGTTCTTTTTTCGCGAATTACGAAGAACGGTTCTACTCGATCTTTCCTCCTGTGAAGACGTGATGTCTGAAAACCGTTTTTCTCAAAGCGCTCGTTTTAAACACCTTCCCACGCAAGTTCGGCAGTCAGTATTTGATTTTACTTTTGGCGCCCTATCTCCAGTTGTGGGGGATAGGTGCCAGGTGCCATCCATAAAATATGGTGTTGGTTGCCACTGTAAAAGGTGTGTCTTCATTTAATATTACCTATATTATTTTTTACAGTAAATGACTGAAGAAATTGCACCGTCCATTCACTCCCTTCACATTCATGCTGTATTTGACAAGACAACTAGCAAAATAAGCCTTGGAAGAAGTGTAGTTTGATCTGAGTGAACCATTTGTTAAAAAATTCTAAGCACCTGCCCGATCAAGTCCGGCCCCCCATTTTTGATTTTACTTTGACGTCCTATCTACAGTTCTAGGATGCGCCAGAAGCTGAAATTAGGGGAGATATTGGCGCAATCCATACTACTTAGCATGAATTGGAGGGGCGCAATCCATACGACCCCCTACAGAATGGGTCACCCTGAGTGCAAAATTTTTGCAGCTTTTTTAGTGTCCCACACAGGTCTGGCCCCAACTGATTTCTTACACTGCAGGTGCCATACCTCCAGCTGTGGGGGGTGTATAAATCTTTAATTTTGGGGATGTGTCGCCAACACCCCTCCCATACTATACACTGGCCAGGTGGTTTTTGGCCACTCACCACAGTGTGGGGTGCAGCGTCAAAAATTTATTAAAATGTTGCTGTCCCCCACAAGTCCAGCACCCAATTGAATTTAAAAAATGAACACTTTTGTGGTTGAAAAAATGAACACTAATGTGGTTGAAAATGTGAAATAAGCATGAAATATCCTCTGAAAATATCTTATCCGACATAAAACTGCCCACCACATAAACCCCTCCCACCAAGCAGCTGACAAAAAATCACTTTTTACAACTTTTTTATTAGACACTTGAACTGCTGGTTTACAATAATTTATAGGGGAGGGTTAAACCTTTCAAGTTGTGTAAAAACCTTACCTCCAAAATGCCTTCATATGAAAAATTGCTGGGGGTAATATTTAAATTTTAAATTTTGCTTGTTTTAGTTCCAGCAATGATGTCATTTTTACAATTTGAAATTCACCCCAGCAAATTTTCTTATGAAGGCATTTTTGAGGTAAGGTTTTTTACACAACTTGAGACCTTAAACCCTCCCCTTTAAATTATTGTAAACCAGCAGTTCAAGTGTCTAATAAAAAAGTTGTAAAAAGTGATTTTTTTTGTCAGCCACTTGGTTTATATGGTGAGCAGCTTTGGGTGGTATAAGATATTTTTAGAGGATATTTCATGTTTATGTAACATTATCAAACACTTTTGTGTTAAAACAACACAAAAGTGTTCATTTTTTTGAAATGCAATTAGGTGCTGGACTTGTGTGGGACTGTAATGTTTTAACAAACTTAGCACTGCACCCCACACTGGTGAGTTGCCAAAAACCGCCTGGCCAGTGTAGAGTAGGGGAGGGGTGTTGGCGACATATCTCCAACATTTTAGATTCATACCCCTCCCACAGCTGGAGGTATGTCACCTGCAGTGTAAGAAATCAGTGGGGGTCGGACCTGTGTGGGACACCAAAAAACGCAAAAATTCTTGCACTTAGGGCGACCCACCCTGTAGGGGGTTGCCGCGATCCCTCCAATTCATGTGAAGTGAGGGAGTCGCGCCAATGTCTCCACCAAGTTTCAGCTTCTGGCGCATCCTAGAACTGGAGATAGGACGTCAGAAGTAAAATCAAAAATGGGGGGCCAGGCTTGATTGGGCAGGTGTTTACTATTTGTTTATATAGTCACATGTAAACACAAACTCCAAACTCCATCTTTAGTGAGAGCAATGTAGGGTTCAAACGGGATCCCGATCTTGATCCCGGATCCCGTGAAATTCCGGGATTCAGCAGTCCCGATCCCGATCCCGAAACCCCAATCCCGATCCCGAAATACAAAAATACCAATCCCGATCCCGATCCCGAAAACTCCCAAGTCCGGGATCCTGATCCTGGAAAAAATAGTGAAAATTATAAAAAGTGAAAAAAATGACATTTCTGCACGCAAACCCCCAGCGTCCATTTTATGTCACTTTTCTGGCATCCAACAGTGTTTTGAAACCTTTATGAACAACTGTGAATGCCAGAACAGTGACGAAAATCTCTATCCCTAGACCCCAATCCCGATCCCGAAAAAATGCCAATCCCGATCCCGTGACCCCAATCCTGGCCAATCCCAACCCCGATCCCAATCCCGTAATCTCAAAATACCAATCCCGATCCCGATCCCGAAACCCCAATCCCGATCCCGAAATCTCAAAAAGTGAATCCCGATCCCGAAAAGTCAATCCCGTTTGAACCCTAGAGCGATGTAATATTATGAGTAAAAATATTCTTTAGCTTCTAAGTTTTTTCAGGTGGATGATGGTGGATTTTATTGTACAGTGTGTAGTCAGTAGACTATATCTGACATTCTGTTCATTAGCTGCAAGCTAAGAACTACACTTTCTGGTCAACAAAGAGCTCACTAAAGCATTACAAATTGTAGATATTTACTTCAGGGATTACTCTCAGACACTGTAAAATGCCCTGCCCTGTGAAGTGTCAAACGTCATGTAATAAGCCCTACAAATTTTCAAATTTTCTTACATTTTATTACTGGATGTTTGACATGTTCATTGACATGACATGTTCAGTGGGAAGGGGTTTCTTTACGGTATGGTATTTATGGTACTGTACTGTACCAGATCACTAAATAATACCAAACTTGATGCAAATGTGCATACCGTATTACCTCGAATTATCCCCCCCCCCTTGAATTAACCCCCCCCTCGAATTAACCCCCCCCCCTCAAAATGGACTGGGGAAATAATAAACCCCCCTTCAGAATGATGTACGTCATGTACATAATAAATACGTCATGTACGCAATGTACATGATGTATATTACTGTTAATTTGCATTGCAGCTACACATGAGTAGTTTGTGTAGCTATCTACGTTTTTATGTCCAAATATATCCTGTTTGGACACATTTATTGCCTATTTTGGGTACGCAAATGCCTACTATTTACTACGATCCTTACGAAAATTTCTCACGAAATAATAAAACCCCCCCTCGAATAAACCCCCCCTCGAATTAACCCCCCCTCAAATTTTGCTGGCGAAATGATAAACCCCCATGGGGGTATTTCGAGGTAATACGGTAAATTTAGGTGCTGAACTTGACACAGACAACAACTGTGTCAAGTAAAAACATTTGATATTAGACAACCCACACTGTAGTGGGTCACCACAACCCACCCAGTAGTGTATAGTAGGTGGGGTGTTGGCTACACTCCCCAAAATTTCATTTTTCCATACCCCCCCACAACTGGAGATATTATGGCATCCACAGTTGAGGGTACCATCTTGGTGCAACACTTGACACAGACAGCAAAAATTGCACATCCTTTTCATGTTCAGCAACCCACGCTATAATAAGTTGCCACAGCCCTCCCCCTGCTGGTGTATAATATAGGGGTGTAGGGATTAAAATGGGATTCCGATCCTGAATCCCAAAGATTTTCAGGATTTTGCGGTCCCGATACCAAAAGTCCAATCCTGATCCCGATCCCGAATTCTCAAAAAGCCAATCCCAACCCTGATACTGAGAATTTTTTAAATCCCAATCCCATGACCCCAATCCCAATGCTAATCCCAGATCAATCAGTGGAAAAAATAAATGCTGAAAAAATGATGTTTTTTGCACTATAAAATGTGAACAGAAACCTCTAGCATTTATTTTATGCCACTTTTCTGGCATTCAAGAGTGTTTATAGACTTTTCTGAGCAACTTTTGAGAATGCCAGAATTTTGGCCAAAAGCTTGATCCAAAGACCCAAATTCCAGTCCTGAAAAACTGCTAATCTCGATCCCGATCCCATAGCCCCAATCCCGATCCAGAAATCTCCAAAAACCAATCCCAATCCCGATCGCATGACCCCAATCCCGAAGTCTCAGAAAGCCAAAACCGATCCTGAAAAGTCAATCCTGTTTGAACCTTAGGGGGTGTGGGCTACACTTCCAAATTTTGTCTTCATATTCCCCCATAGCTGCAGTTACTCATTTTGCAGTAAAAAATTATTTTGGTGCTGAACTTGGGTCAGAAGCAATTTAGGTGTATAGTAGTGAGTGGTGTTGGGTAGCCTTCCCCCCAAAAATTATTTTTTCAGAACGTTGCCCCACCATTACTGGAGCTAGCAGTTAGTGGCAAACAACCCACTGACTGCTGGACTTAGGGGTTGACCTGTTTAGTTGCTTTGGACTTTTGAACAATTTTTTCTCAGGTAAATGTGGAAAAACTTTTGATTAGAAGAAAGCAACAAGAAAATCACCCTGAAAATAACATTCTTATGCTCTAGAATAATTCATTTTTAAGATGTCCACCAAATATGTGAAGATATTTATGTGAATTTATTTTTTTCCAAATGCATACATTAAATACAGTGAATTAGCATTAAAAAAGCACTTCCTGCAGTATATGTGAACCTGAGCACTGGTACTTTTTCGGGAGAAAAAACACTTATTGGTCATGAGTATACATACTTTTCAAGTAAAATTAATACAGTTTTGCAACTATATAAAGCCACAATACAGTCACAGTTAGGGTGTCAAAAAAAATTGTTTACAGAAAATGGAACAAAAAAAAATTTTCAGTAGTCATAAAACGGGAAAAGGGGCCAGAAAAACGGAAATGGAAAAATGAAATTTGCATGGAAACGGAAAAATTTGCTGAAATTTTGCCAGAAAATGGATAAAATTTGCAGAAATTTGGCTGGAAGTGGAAAAAATTTATGGAAATTTTGCTGGAAACAGAAATTTTTCTTACATAATTGACAATCTGCATGAATGTTTACCAGTTTCGCTGGAACAGAAAACAGAAAGTTGAGCCAGATAAAGGTAAAATGAGGCGGAAAAACAGAAAATTAAGGTGGAAAACGGAAAAAAGCAGAAAAACTGGAAATTGAGCTGAAAAACGAAAAAGGCGGAAAAACTGAAAATTTAGCCGGAAAATGGAAAATGAGCTGGAAAAATGGAAACGGAAAAAAAATTCAGTAGCCGGAAAAAGGAACAGAAAACGGAAAAATTTGCCTGCGGAAAACGGAAACGGAAGACGGAAATTTGACACCCTAGTCACAGTTTAAAATGGTTACTTAGGTACTAATTTCATGTCACCTTATCTTAACATACAAACATTCTTTTTATGCTTTATTTCTGAAATTTTCTGCCTACACGAATATATACAAAAATTAGAAAATTCTATGTACTGTTCAATATGCTGGTTCTGTGGCCAAATAATTTTTTTCAAAAATCAGAAGCAAAATTTGTAAAAATGAGAGTATTTAACAATTATTATTTACAATTGTTTTTGTAAATTATGTTGTGCCATTTTATGCAAGCATTGTGTAATTTTTACATTCAAGTGAAAAAATTTGCATAGAAATCAACTTTTGTTTTTTTTGGACTTCCTTTAGGGTATTTGACATGGAATGGTGTCAAAAAAGCTTAAAATATAAGTTCAATACATTGGGGGACATTTCATACTTCATTAAGCACATTAACTGGATTTTTTCAAGATACACAAGCATATAAAGCTTATTATGGCTCCTTTTGTGTGCCATAAAGTAGAAATGGAAGATTTGATTATAGAAGTATACAAAACCAATGAAAATGACAATAAGTTTATTTCTATGCAAAATTTTTCACTTCAATGCAAAAGATACAAAATACTTGGATGTTTGAGGAATAAAAACTGAATTGTCCATGATAAAAAAACAGTATTGACCACAGTACATAAAATTCTCTCATTGTTGAATGCATGTTGATGTTGCCAAGTTTCATACATAAAAATTCATCCAGGTAGAGACATTCAGGCATTCATTCAGAGACAATTTTTTTTATATATTTGGAGAGTGTAACTTTAAATTAGTACCTGGGTAACATTAAATTTATTTAAGCTGTGATTGTATTGTGAGTTTTCATAGTTGCAGAAGTGTATACACTTTTGCTTGAAAGGTATGTGTACTCAGACCAATAAGTGTGTTGATGCTTCCTGCTGAAAAAGTACTGGCAGACCACTTCACACATACCGTACAAAAAATGAATTTTTTATGCTGATTCGCATAGTTGTCAATTATTTACTTTTACTCGATAAATATATATACAGGGTGGCCCACGTCAGCCGCACGGTTTCAATTGGCTCCCAACACGTCAATTTTGGATGGAAATGGCTGAAATTTGGTATGAGGGTAGATAAATGAACCCCATTTGTTATGTTAAGTGCACGGTTTCATATCACAAGATTTCGTGTTGAACGTGAAGCACAGTTTCATATTCACATGTTGAAAACAGTCCCAATTTAGGTGGTCCTGTGGAGTCACGTTTTTTGCATATGATGTGATAAATGTGACAAATCTGGTGATATGAATGTGTGCGCGTAACATACTAAATAGGGAACATTTATCTACTGCCATGCCAAATTTGGGCTATTTTTATGAAGAATTGGTGACTTGGTAGACAATTGAAGCTTGTTCGACAGTTCAAACACGTACAAAACTATGTTTCACGTTCCGACATGAATTTTTGTTATGTGGAACCGTGCACTTAACATAACAAATGGGGTACATTTATCTACCCTCATACCAAATTTCAGCCATTTCCATCCAAAATTGACGTGTTTGGAGCCAATTGAAACCGTGCGCCTGACGTGGGCCACCCGATACACTCCTGGAAAAATGTCTTTATCCTCCTGATCGGGAACAAAAAAATTCAATGTCTGCCCTACTAACGTGCGACCCGTGTCGGTATATACATGGGATGAATTCTTGTAGATAAAGGTGTCTTTATGCCACATGTCGATTTTTAGGTTTCTGGGTGCTTTGCTGCTTAGGCTTATCAACGTAATTTTATCAATATTATTCTCGTAACTTAGCCGTTCTCAAAAATACGTTTCTTACCGCAAAGAAAGTCGGTCAAATGACCCAACTCATTGCTGATTGGTCAGTTTTATTGCTCATTGCCAACTCATTGCTCATTGGGGTCACTGTTGATTGGTGAACTCGTTCCAGTCGATAAACAATTACCGGAAATTGTCTACCAAATAACCGATTTTCCATGAAAAAGTGCTCTGAAAACGGGTGTTCTAAGTGTGAATGTTGCAATAGCTGTCATTTTCATTGTAGCGGTGTATTAATTTTCATTGCCAAGATATCCTAGTTTCAGTTTTTATCGTAACCTACGGTTGTTTTTCAGCACAAGCAGTCTTCAATAGATCGAGTATCACATCCAGGTGTTTTTTAATCAACTTGAAGGATGGTGTCAATAATTTAGGTATTGCCTTTATAATCAGAAGACAGAGTTGTCGCCTAATCCGCCTGGGAACAAATTCGAACACAATTCATATAGCGTTCGTAGCCGTTACAATAGTTACACCGTAAGAATCGCCAATAAACATCATCCATCATCCAAAACATCGGGAACAGGGTTGGCAAAATCTCAGAAAAAAATAAAAATAAAATTTTAATCAAATGGAAAATTGAAGAATAAAATACAATAAAATGGAAAATTAATCAAATAAAAATACAATTTTACTAAAATTCAAAAACTCGAGTGTCTGTAAAATTCATAATTGGTTTTCTATCCTGTTGCTCAAGATTCTATCTGCCTATTTGCATAACTGGTGCCTGGTTGTCTCTTTTATTGTTGTGATTGAAAAATATTTTTGTTCAAAATTTTAAATTTTCACATCCTTAAATATATTTTCCACCCAAAAATCACTAATTTATGTGATTTTTTTCCCCATTTTCTTCATTCCATACCTTGCAAAAGCCTATATATTGAACCCCGCAACCCCCCCCCCCATCCCCTCCCCCGAAAATAACAATTTTTTAGCTGTCTTTCCCTCGGGTTCGGGTGGAGCAATTAGCTACATATCTACCCTGTGAGGGTCAAAATTCAAGATACCTACATCGCGCCGTGTCACAAGTCTACATTGAAATTTTTTGTCTTCATCTGCATTGTGTTATGACCTTGCATCAATGATTCTGATTATTTGTAAAAAAATGGTTTCATTTTATTTTATTAATGACATTTTAGAATAAAATAAAATATAATATAATGAAACATGAATAAAATTAAAATAAAATACAATTTTAGTAAAAAGAATTTTACTAAAACCAACCATGATCGGGAAAGAGTAGATTTTATATGTTAAAATCTCTTTTAGATACCTAATCGTTGGATAGCTCCCAATGTGTGTAAACTGTGTGCTGGTAAACTCATAAATCGGCTTTGAACGCATTTGAGTTTACTGTAATGAGTTTTTCTTAATCTCCGCCAACTGCAGTTGACAGGCACCTCATTTTAGTAAACTCACATGCATTCAAAGCCGATTTATGAGTTTACCAGCGCACAGTTTACAGTTTATCGTCCGAACCCCCCATTAATACAGCATTTTTCCCAGTTCAACGGCATACTCCAATAATAAAAGGGCACCTTCAAAAAAACGGCAGGCTATGACACTTTTTCACCCATGGAAAAATAGAACGCCGTGGAATCCTCCAATAGAATGGCAAGTAAACTACGGTAAAAAAAGACCAATACGTTAATTCAAAAGTTCAAAGACACCTTGCCGACAAACGATACTTTTCTCCCATCAGTTACCACTGCCTCCTTTATTTACAGTAGCAAATCGGCTAGTGTTTGCAGAGTGTAGGAAATCTACAAGCTAATCGCACAGTCTACAGCAACACGTGTCCACAAAGTGAGTATTTATATCCGCAGAGCCTCGCCCACCGATGCTAACCAGGCATTCTTACACAAATACAAATGAGGCGTCCAATTCTAAAAGTCGACAAGTCCAAAATATGAAAATTTCGAGTTAGGCCCGGAAACGTCATCTGGGGCTGCTTCCGCACATTTTTCATCATTTTCCATAAAAAAATTTTGACCTCACATGCCCATATGGCATAGTGCCAAATTTGACATAACTGGGGAAAAATGCAAAAAATTTGGGCAAGAAGTCGACAAGTCCACTTAGTTTTGGGCTAAAAGTCGAAAAGTCCATCCTCCGCATCCTTTTTTATGGGAAAAAAACGCATGAAATGTGATAAGTCCACTATGGGCGCCGATTTCTGAAAGTCGACAAGTGCATAAATTTCCCATAAGGGAGGCGCAACGCGGGCGGGAACAAAAATGTTCCCGCGTGCAAGAAGTCGACAAGTCCATTTCCCTCCCAAAAACAGTTTTGCTCTGACCGAATGGAATTTTATGGACACCCCATTTTTCACATATAGGTTGAGATTACAGGCTGAAAATTTGACACTTTATTGTCAACATATGGAACTTGATGGAAAGCATGAGAGAGCCAAATTGGACACGCACCACGGGCCTGGAATTGGGTTTGATACTTAAAATGCGATTTACTCAAAATCGCATTTTGTGGACTTGTCGACTTTTAGAATTAGACGCCTCAAACATTTGATATCGATTGATTGCCAGTTGAGGTTAATTTAGTGGTTGAAAAAGTGGCGGCTGTGCGTTTGCCACCTGTATTTAGGTATATCCACCGACACAACAATGTCAAATGCCCAGTAATATTTGATTTTTTTATTGTTAGTTGGACATTTTACATATACTCGGCGGACGGCATTCTATGTATTTTTTTGAAGGAAACACTCCATCATGACGTCATTGTTAATAAAATAAAAATTGTTTCAGCAAAAAAAAAAACATTTCAGGAAAAAACATTCTTCGCTTGTACACGACTCCGCATTTTTCTTTTTGAAATTTTTTTTGTTTGTGAAATTGCATACATAAGTAACCTGCTCGTGCGATATTGACTAAGACATAAAGAATTTGGGCGCATACTTTGCGGTCCACCGAGTATAACAGTTTCTTCACATTTTATATAACATTTTATTTTTCACAGGACATTTTACACGGTACGGGACTGGCCACTGCTAGGTAGCAAATTACGCAAGTTACGCCATAAATGGATGCAAATCAATGTGACGTGCAGGAAAGCAGTTAAAACTGTCCGCTGGACATCACATCTTCCTTTATATTTTATTCAGAATAACAATAAAAACGGATTTTATTTGATGCCGTCCGTTTTGCTTCGCTGCCAACTCGATGGGTGCGGTGAGTTTTTTTCGTTTGTGTCGCCCATTGCGCTTTGAGTGTCACTTTTTCTTTTGCGCAACACATTTCGCATTTGCGGGCTTTGTGCTCTGAAATTACATAGATAAATAGGTACCGTATTTCTTCTCATAGAAGGGTGCCCTTCTATTTTCGTCAACTTTTTTACCCGCCTTACTATTGGAGACGCCGTTCTATTGAAAGCCGCCCTTATATTTTTTCGCCATTTTTTTCAGATAATTTTTCCGAGTTCTGTGAAGTTTTTTCCAAGTGGTGTTCACTTACGTCGCAAACGATTCATAGGATGACAATTCATAAAGTTCATTCAACATTTGTTCTTAAAAAATCACCAAATCAATGGACCAAAGCCACTAAAAACAGCGTCTGCTGTCGTTTTTTATTCATTTGGCACAATTCCAGCAGTTTTTAACCCTTCTTTTGGATACGCTCTTCTAAAGAGGACGCCCTTCTATTACAATAAATACGGTATATGTGCCTACATACGTGAATTGTGGACAGTGGTGTGGTTTTTGTGTCTCTCAGTGTCATGGTGGCTAGAATTTGGATCACCGGCTGATTATTATGATTGGTGATACAAATGTAGGTCAGCTTCTGCGATCTTCTTTCCATCATTTACGGCAATTTCCCTTGTGGGGGATTTTTTACAACCAAAAGCGGCATCAAAGAGTTCGGAATTTCCGAATGTCTAATTTTTAATAACAATCAGCGCGAAAGAATACAATTTTTGCATAAATATTTTACCAAGACATCACCCCCCCCCCCCCCCAATAAAAAACGAATAACTGTAAAATTGGAAATACATAAACATTTACACATGTACATATGGAAATACATACATGTACCCAATGTATTTATGTATTCCGAAGGCAACATCTCGAGTCGAAGGTAAAACACGCAGGTTTTGCACACGCCTCACGTGTGATCTGACCACGCACGGGGCTGTTATTTAGGTCAGCGTCATGGCCGCGTCCACACGCCCAAAAATTCTCCGCTGCAAATTCTTGTGGCGTGTTCTGTACTTGATTCGATCCAGAAGTTCTCGGACAGAAACTTTTTAAGATCGACTTTCTTTCTGGGTGTTCGAGAAGCGCAAAGTTTTACTTTTTTAACATTTCTATCAAGTTTGTAATTTTTTTTGTTAGGTACTTTCTTGACTTATGGGGTTACGGTAGTATTCAAATTATATCAGCGACATTTTACAAAACAAATAAAGTAGTCTATATATTGGTGTATTTCTTTTCTTCTTTTTTTTGGGGGGGGGATGGATACCGTATTTCTTCTAATAGAATGGCATACCGCCAAAAGAATGGCACCTGCAATAGAACGCTCAGCTTTGGCACTTTTTCACACATGAAAAAATAGAATGGCAGCCTCCAATTGAACGACACCGCCAAAAGGATGGAAGGGAGGTAGAAATTATGCTGAAAGAGTGCCAAAACAAAAATATGTGAAAAATATGTGGTGATATGATTTATGACAGAACTATGATTTAGGGTTCTTTTCACATTTGATTATGTTTGTATTGATGCTCTGATATTAAAATGTCACTCATGTTTCATGAATGGTACTGTGTTCATACGAAATATGTGTGAGAAAGGCTTGTGAAAAAAATGACAGCCTTTAATATTAGAACAGCACCTCCAATAGAACGAGAAGTGAAAAAGTTGATGAAAAAACCGAAGGGCGCTCTTCTATTAGAAGAAATACGGTATACCATCTGGATTTGCATGTACGGTGCAACCAATTCTTACTGTCCGATTATTTCTGGACAGAGCAGGTATGAAAAACTATCGTATTTTACGCATAAGAAATCAGGAGGTCGGCAGCAGCCGAATTTATGACCAAGGTGGGTCCGATCAATTTATCATTTTTCACTGAACTCGATTACTTCTTCATAAATTTTATGCACAATTGATTGCCAATTAAAACCACGCCATTCATACTCGCATTAAGATCGCGAAAAAGTATGGAAATTGGAATTGCCTAAAAAGTTATGGGTATTTGCAAATTGCAATATAATTAAGATCACAACGTTCACACGTTTTCAGATGTTTTCCTCGTTACTTCCCGTTCCGACAGTCATGTTTAGCTCATTTTACCCGTTCTGGATACGTTGTCCCCATTACCCATCATGCTGTTGTATTTATTTCATCATGTTAAAAATTCAGAAAACCCTTCGCTTCATCCCAATTACTCCACCCGCGAGTTATCGAAATTCACTGCGTCTAGTGTAGTGCTGAATCATTGATTTCGAATTTTGCATGCATTACCTAGTCCAGATTTTCGCTCGCATTCTATTTATGTAGGCATACTGATTTGGCTGAAGGCTATACAAACATGTTACCGTACTTTTAGATATTAAGTGACACAAAAAATTGTGCAACAAATTCACCGACAGTGATATAAATATAATGTGATGATTAAAAATCAAGTAAATGGTTCTTTTTTCTGATGGTATACCGTACTTCCTCGAATTAACCCCCCTCGAAATGCCCCCAGGTTTAAGCGAGATAGGTAAATATTAGGCACAGTCACAGTGTGTTTTATTTCATAAAATTTCTGGCAAAACAATAAACTCCTTTCTAAGAAGCCTCCTTCAATTACCCCCCCCCCCTCAAGGATTGCTGGCGAAATTTTAAACCCCCTGAGGAGATTTCGAGGAAATATGATAGTTCATTGCGTGCAGTCACTGAACCATATGTTTGATCATCAAGTCAGCTCCCAATGTACCCTTCTCATAAACCAGAGAAAATGGAAAGGTAAAAAATTTCAGCGGCCATAAAAATGGGAAAGTGAAATGGTGGAAAACAGAAAACAGAAAGGGGTAATGTGGTTGGAATTTTATTTGCAAAAAATCGGAATAAAGACTATCAACTGCTGGAACATGGAAAGGTAAAAATTTTGTCTTGCACACATTTTTGTAAAACACGCACACAGACATGTTGCCATCATAAATATTGCCAACTTCAGCATCACCGTTGCCATTGACTGTCGGACAAGATTTAGAAACGCCCTATGCTTCGTGCGCAATCGCCCATCAAATTGCAAATCAATTGTGAATTGTAAGACCCTTTTTGGTTTAACCAAATGTTTACGATGAAATATCTCATGCTACATAATGATGATACCTATTTATATAGGTACCCATATTTTCCGCCCTTCGTTATATTTCGCTATGAACAGCCTAGTTCATTATCTAAATATAAAAATACCCAAATATATACCGTGCATAAATATTTATGCGAGTAGTGTGCATACGCATGTGCGTGAGTATCCATGAATATCGATGCACAGCGTCTTGTGACCCCATAAAACGTCCACCATTAAAAGCCAAACTAAGTATGCCCGTTGCCGGGCACTGGCGGGTAACGCAAACTGGCTAAATTATCAATCTACTCTACTGCCACACTCTGATCGCCGATGATACGATAACTAGGTGTATAAAAACTCGATGGCTATACCCGCGCGTCGCCCCATCACATGTGCAGAACTAGCTGCGCAAATTCATAACTGCGCATGGAAGGTAGTCGCAGCGGGCACATGCCACAGCGCATGGGCGCGTAATGGCGGCGGCACGAGGGCGCCGACCATGAGACGGGCCAGCGACGACCTTGGCTCCACCGCGGCGCGGCCACTGCACCGCGATCGCACCGCCGCGGGTCAACGCTGCAACGCGCGCGCATGCCAGCATTTGTGTTCGTGAGAATGGCAACGCACCGTAGACTGTCTACCTGTCTACCTGGGCGCAGTCCCAGACCCTGTAAAATGTCAAATGTCAAGCAAAGTGTCAAAAGTCATGCAAAATGCCCGGTAAAATGGCAAACACGTTTGCCATTTTACCGGGCATTTTACGTGACTTTTGACACTTTGCATGACGTTTGACATTTTACAGGGCATTTTACAAGGTCTGGGACTGGCACCTGTGCACAGAGATTTGTTTATACACGGCGGCAAGGTGCACTGTGTACAGAATGTGGCGGCACTACGGCGCACTTAGACTTAGGTAGACTGTGAGATATTTGCTCCAAGTGCTGTGCCGCCCTTCATCACGTATTTACTATTGCAGTTTTGCCATCAATGTTGACCACTTTCACTGCGAGTAAATTTGGTTGAATGCTAGTGTCGTATGCAAACACAGTTGTGGGTTTTTGTGGATCGATGATTTGTGCGATGAATTTTGTTTTGTTGTTGAAATTTGTTGCTGCATCAATTGTTAATTTTTCAAAGTTATTGTGTTGTTAAAATTTTGTTGATTCATTTATCAATCATCAGTATCAATATCTATATGTACTAGTGATTCACGTATTTATCAATCGCCATTCGGATGCAGTTCTGTTAGATTTCACATTTTTCCATGATAATTGCGAAAGATGCAAATTCAAACGCATGATCTCAACGCATTCCAAATATATTCTCATCTCAATTTTCAATGCGTCGCATAAAAATGATCTGACATCTCACAGGAATCCGTTAAACAGCGTTTCCTCAAGTGCCGAAAAAAACCTACCCACAATGTCCTCCCCGATAATATTATCACTATCTACAATCTTTGCACTTCTGGGCATTGTGTTGACTTCAATCGCTTTTAGCACAAATAATTGGACCGAATATACAGTCAACAGAAATGAGGTGTTCAGACAGATGGGTCAAAATGCTTCGTTGCGACAAAAGTTGACACCCATTGTCAACAGAACGAATGTGTACTACGACAGGAGCGTCGGGCTGTTCAGAATTTGTTTTCCGAATGGAGTGCCCACCGGTGAGTTGACATACGGCAGAGGACAGCTGGGGGCTCTCCGAGACTCTGTAAAATTCCAAATGTCATGCAAAGTGTCAAAAGTCATGGAAAATTCCCTGCAAAATGGCAACCGGGTTGCCATTTTGCAGTGCATTTTCCATGACTTTTGACATTTTGCATGACATTTGACATTTTACAGGGCATTTTACAGGGTCTGGGATTGGCACCTGAACGTTAACTTAAAAAAACCTCTCTGAAACAGTAGAATTACCACCAATTCATTCACAACGTTTCCAGTGTGTTGAACGTTGAAAAACAGATCTCTTGTGCCTTCACACAGATTCGGGCTCGTTCAAATCGGCATTGAACACGCACTGTGTCACCCTCAAGGACTATCAAATTCCAGTAGACGAGAAAGAAACGAGCACATGGAACGATGATCAGTGGACCAGAATGCGTGAGTCACTTTTACAAACTTATTCGATGTCAACTGGTTGCCAGTTGCGTATATTAGATCAATTGGCGTTTGTATAGGTATAAATAATATTAGCAAATTCAATGGCTCGAAAATTCACCTTGTAAATGTACCATGCAATAATTAAAAAACCCGTATATCCTCGAATAAGTCCCCCGGGGAGTTATTTTTTCGTCAGAAGTTTTTGAGGGGGGGGGAGTTATTCGAGAGGGGGAGTTATTCGAGGGGGGAGTTATTGTTCCGTGAAAATTTTCAGTAAAATGTATGATTTTTTTGCTGCACAAATCGGGTAAATTAGGTAACATACCGTATTACCTCGAATTATCCCCCCCTAGAATTACCCCCCACTCGAATTAACACCCCCTCAAAATGGGCTGGGGAATTAATAAACCCCCCCTCGAAGTACCCCCCCCCCCTTCAGAATGATGTACATCATGTACGTAATAAATTCGTCATGTATGCAATGTACATTATGAATATTACTGCTAATTTGCATTGCAGCTACACATAGACCAGTTTGTGTAGCTATCTACCTCTTTTTGTCCAAATATATCCTGTTTGGATACATTTATTACCTGTTTTGGGTACGCAAATGCCTACTATTGACTACGAACCTTATGAAAATTTCTGACTTAATAATATAAAAAAACCCTCGAATAAACCCCCCCCTCGAATTAACCCACCTCAAATTTTGCTGGCGAAATAATAAACCCCCATGGGAGTATTTCGAGGTAATGCGGTAAATCATTTGTGGGAATACATAATTCACAATTCAAGCAGTGAAAGCAATGTTAGTGAACTCTGTCTGCAAAATAATATATATATATATATATTTACAAATTAAATACACAAAACGTTTTCTGTAAATGTGAAATGTTTTTTACCTATCAAAGTGGGGGGGAGTTATTCGAGGGGGGAATTGTTTTTTCCTCACACTCACAAGAGGGGGGACTTATTCGAGAGGGGGGAGTTATTCGGGAGGGGAACTTATTCGAGGATATACGGTACATCTCAAATCAAAATTCCGGTAAATTGATCGATATCCCTTTTTACAGACCTCATGCGGACGATGGTGTGCTTTTACGGCCTGGGATTGATTTTCCTGTTCATGATGCTGTTCACGGGCGTGTGCGGCTGCTGGAGGAGACACGCGAACCTGATTCTAACCACCGGCATTCTCCTGCTTTTTGCAAGTGAGTGCCACAAAAATTGTGTGAGGCACAGGTGGCGACAGTGTCGTTGCGCTAATACACTACCGTGCAGAATAGTTGAGACTTTTTGCGCTGCATGATTGATGTTGCCAGAATTTCGAAATGGTCGATATGCAAAACATTTGGATACTATACATGGGTACCCTGGGGGGTTGACTACACATGCCCGGGATGACCGCCCCTCAAGTTCAAATGTGCGTATATTCTTAATGTACAAACATATTAACTCAGTTTGTTCATGTTTCAGAATAGTTGAGACTTTTCTTGTTTTGGGCAGTAGCCCAGGGGTCTCCAGGATTTTGGCCCTCGCGGGGGCTGGATAGATAGCAAATCGCTCCTCCGGAGAGGTAGATAGCTGGAAAATTTTTCTGGGGGGGGGCTGGGGGGGGGCTTGGGGGGGGGGCTGGCGGGGGCACAATATATAGGCTTTTTCAAGGTTAAGAAGGCAGAAATGGGAAAAAATCGCTAATAATCAGTTAAAAGTAGCCAAAAGTAGGTATAAAATGGCTAAAAATATGTATATAACCATGTATATAGCCGGAAAGCACGATTTTGAAGGTGAAAAATTATAAGAAGGTGCGAACATTAGTGATTTTGAGCGAAAATTGGGGCAAAATTTCTCAAAAACCACTCCAGATAGATAGATAGCTGAGCGATTTGGGGGGGGTCTTTTGGGGTAGTAGCCAAAAATTTTGCCTCGGGATAGATAGATAGCTGAGCGGCCTCCGGGATAGATAGATAGCTGGCCGATTTGGGGGGGGGCAGCCCCCCCCCCAGCCCCCCCCCCCCTAGGAGACCCCTGGTAGCCACCCAGTATCTCACTTTTAAGTCTATATCCAATTCCTATGTTCATTTTTTAACAAAATTTTTACCATGGCAACTGCTTGCCTGCATCGCTGAGCTCTGTGTGCAGCAAGAAACATTCTAAGCATGAACAGCATATGACAATGCATGTATGGAAATGTGGCATTTATTTATTTTTGCTGCAGTTTTGCATCCATTGCCAGCAACTTAGAAATGGGGGTAGGCATACTACTGAGTGGGGCTATTTGTTGTGTAAATTTGAGGTTTTGGCTTTGCTCTATTAGGGAGAAAAGTTGGCCCAACTGTGAATGAGTAATGTGCAATTATTTTGGATGGAATGAAGATGGATGTTTGTAAGTGCTATAACTTTTGATTGGAAAGAGATATTGAAAAAATGTTTTTGTCATATTAATTATCTCTGTCTAAAGTATGTTATAGACTGTTCAATAACAAAATTTTCATGCTTCAAACCCCAGTAAAATAAGTAAAAAATATTTAGACACCATTGAAAACTTTGAAGTGCCATAACTTTTGATTGGAAAGAGATATTGAACTCATTTTTGTTTTAAATGAATCCTAGTTGTCTAAAGTATATGATAGCATGTTCAAAAACATTATTTTTCATGTTCAAAAACTGGGTCAAATTGACATACGGTATTTAGACATCACTAAACCGACCACAAAAATAGAATCTGCAGGTTGTCCCGATCATTTTAAGTGTTGAATGATTCAAATCAGCCCAGAAATGGTTGAGTTATTAAGCTTCAAATACACTCATCCAGATTGCCCATTTTTTTGTATATTTATTGACCATCTTTTTATAGACCCCCCTTATCTCGAGCCTGGGGGATTATTTGAGCAAACACAATTTTTTCATGGTAGCCCCAGCATCAAACCCCAACATACTCAAACGGCATCAAAATTGGGCAAGGGACAATAAATTGGGAAGCAAAAAAGTGCGGTGGACCTCCAGCCTACTGTTTCTCTATGTGTGAAAAGTCTCAACTATTCTGCACGGTAGTGTATTATGGCTTTAGTAATGTCCGCAAACAAAATTTTGAAAACGTAAAATTTTATAAATTTATTGAAACTCATTTAGGTATTTTCTCCATGGGGAAACACACGGACTCAGTTTCCAACTACCTACCTAACCATTTTGTGGAGATATTTGGTAATTCAGAAAATGCTCTATGCTAGGGCTGGGAAACCAAACCGACCTGAGCACGTTTTGGAAACCAAATCTACCACCCAAGCTAGAAACAGTGCCGGAGACTAATACCCAGAACTGAATTTAATACCCGAAATACCAAAACATAAATTTTAAAAAATTCCTGGCTCAAGTTTTCAACAGCCCATCAGATGCAATCTTTGGAAATCAAGAGGTTGTGCTATTGCGTTTTGGCCACTTTCATCATGCAAAGATATTTTGTATTTTTACATACAGTTTTACATGCATGTACCTTTGCACATACAAACATTTGTAATCATTTTTGATGCAAAAAAACGAACCAAAACCTGAACTTGATACCCAGAACAAATATTCAAACTGAAAAAATATGAGAAACTGATACCCAATGATACTGAACTGATATCGATATTCATCAGAGCTGTTAAAAGTAAAATACTGAACTTTTTTAAAGTGAACAGAAATGTAAACTTTTTTTTACTCAACTCTGAGTACAGAAAACATGAAGTAATTTTTTACTAGGTAAGATGAGTAAACGTGAATACCAGTATTTTTACTCAAATCAAGAGTTTTTTCGATTTTGAACCTAGGAAGATGTAAAAATGAGTAAAAGTAAAAGCGAGAGTCGTTGCTTTCCCTACCTTTATGCCACTCAAAAAAATTCTCAATTACGTTTTATGTATTCGTGTACTTTCAAAAAGTACGCGATTATATGAGTACCGGTATTTTTACAGTAGGAAACGTAAACGTATTTACACAGTACTCGAGTATATATACTTATCGAGTAAACGTAAATACGTTTTAACAACTATGATATTTATGGTATACTCAAGTACACTGTTGGAAAAGTCATAAACATTTACGTTATCAATTCAAATGCGGTTTTGTTGCGACTGGCGATCTTTATTGACGCATTTATGCATAAAATACACAACGCATTTGAATAGACTGAATGCAACTACGCCGCTGATCATTTTCTAAATTATCATATAAATTGTCATTAAAAATGGTAGATGGAAACCAGGTCACAATGATTCAAGTATTCCAGAAAAAAAATCTTAATTCAAACATTTGAAACTTTAGTTCTCAATTGCATAGTTCTTGAAATGCCTACCGAAGAAATAATAGAAATTCAAAATTTACCCAACAGCATTGAGATGAAAAAAGCAAATAGAAACTCGTAAGCCACACCACAATTATCGATTTGAAGCATCGTCAAACAATGTCAATGGAAACAAAACGGTTCTTTGCGCTCAGCCCTGTTCCTGGCGGCGGCGATGGCGGTGTGGCACGGCGTGGACTACCTGTCGCGCGAGGTCATCGACGTGTGGCCCTATGAGCGATCGTGGAACCCTGTCAGTTTGGTTACTTTTTCATACACTCATTTTTTATTGATTTGGATAGGTGGCCTTTGTAAAAACATCAATGATTGACAATGCACAAGTTGCTCCAACCAACTGGTAGCTTCCATATGCAAGCTGAAATTTCAGGACAAAATGTCAGGAATATTTGAAGAAATGACCTTGAAAAATCTGCCGACACATGTGGGCCAACCTGATGTAGTTTAAATACAATACTAAACAGTTGAAATGATTTCTTTCCTGTTCCTTGAAGGATTCCCGTTAATTAGAAAATTCCAGTTTGCCTACATATGTATGAAACTAATAAGGTAGTTGGCGAAGGCAGGAGCTAGCGCTGAGCTGCCGGTTTAAACAAATACATCTGGTAGCAATCCTCTAAATCTGGCGGAGAGAAATTGGCTTGGATTGGGTTTTGTCCCCAGAACAGTCTTCCTGGGGCTGGGGGAACACTGTCAAGTTAAATGTCATGCAAAATGCAAGTAAAAGAAGTTGTCCTTTGATTTTTATTGACACTTTCATTCCTTCGTACACTTTAGCTTACACTTCACTGGGTGCTGCGGTGCCCCCACACCAAGGAGACAAAATCTAAACTTGTCCTAGTCACTCACATAATTTTCATAAAAGTGGTGTTTTTAGAGAACATTTCCACAGTTACCTTAAAACACCATATGCTAATGTTTTGGTATAAAAATTCCAATGACAACATTACATTATGTCAACACCCAATATTGCACTCGCAGCTGCTGCGTAGCATCACCTCCATCAACTACGGCTGGTCGTACGTGATCGCTTGGGTGGGCATCGCGCTCGTTCTCGTTTCGTCACTGCTCATGCTGGCCGGCTACAGGAGTATGAAGGTTTGTCTTTGTTTCATTTGATTTTCATGCTTGATTATGCTTAAAAGTCAGTCATCGAGGCTGGTTGAATTCAGACTCACAGGTTAATTTTGATTATAACGTAATGGCGCTGCACACACTATTTATTTAACTGCCAGCAAACTAAAAATTTAGTGGACTCATAAATCGAGTTTGAATGCCATTTGAGTTGACTGCAATTAGGTTTTCGTAGAAAAATAACTCATTTCAGTAAACACAAATGCGTTCAAGGCTGATTCACTGGTCTACTTAATTTTTTGAATGTGAATTTTACGTTATTAGTGAACTAGTGTGTGCAACGACAACGCGCACATAAAGATTTCCTAAGTCACCTGAAACACGAATAAGCGCAGGAAATTGTGCGCGTCCACGAGATGTGCAAATTTGGGAACCTCAAATTGAAAATGTCTTACATTTCCAGGAGGAAGAGGCTGACGAGCTGGACAAAAAGGCTGCCCCCTACATGATGACCAATTATTATGACCAGAAGAATGCCGGTGCGGTAGTGCCCTACGGCTACGGGGGCGCGGGGGCTGCCGGCTACCCCGTGGGCACCTACGCTGGAGCCTACCCTCCCGCTTATTATGGTTATGGTATGTACGGTGGTGGGTACACCAATGGGTACATGACCTACAGCAGGTGATTATTGTTGTAGGTTTAAATATAATTATGTAAAATATTTGGTATCATGTTTTTACTTAAATTTATGTGCAGGTGTGAATGCTCGATTCTATGCGTGAAAGGTAAAAAAAGTAGCACAGTGCATAAATATGATAACATTTGTAGGGTGTAATTTTAAAAGTACCAAACTGCAAAAACAAAAATTCAAAGAAAATTCAACTGAAAAATTTGAGGCAATTGAACCTGGGTATGAACGTGAACACATAAAAATGCTGAAGCGGAAAATCGGCACTTTCACAGCGGCGTAGCTACTTTTTATGCGCTGCACTGCACACCCTTCTTGTGTAATGAACAATACACACCTACAATACATATTTACTATTTACATGTACCTATTTAAGTTTCACACACAACCAATTATATTTACAATGTATTTATGTACAATAAGAATTTTTTAAACTATGTATTTATTCTTTTTTTAAATTGTTGGGTTATATTTATTACATGCAGGGAGTGTGCAGATTGTCATTCTGAGCTATATGCCCAAATAGTAAAACAATATGCAGTACTTTATCTGTAATTTAAAAGGAGAGTCAAGCATGATTCCGACATGTAGGAAGTATTCATCTCAATTATTTTGACGACATAGACCTCTTACACATGGCATATGATGATTATCCGATAATTATCTGGCTATGTTTCATCATAAATAGTTTACAGTGGACAAGACCGCATTTTCCTAACCCTCTGTCCTCATAATATTTGCACTTTACACCTTTAAGTAGTTGATGATCAATGAATGCGCCATAAATTTGTTTACTAAGGAAGAAACAGGTGTCACTTCCGCAAGTTGACAAGTGTCAAGTAGAATTCCTAGTGGATGGTAAGTTAGGTAATGTAAGTAGGTAAGATAAGTAAGTATACGGGTCAGTAAACTTTTCAAATATTGTTGGTGGGCAAATAAATTCAGTAAGAAATCTACTTGTCACTTGACAAGTGACCACTTAAAAGTTTTCTTGTCTTGTGTCACTTTTCCAGTTACTTGTCCATTTGCGGAATCCGCCCCAGGCCGATGCAGTGCATTAAAATCTTGATTGTTTGAATCTTAAAAGTTAATGTTATGAGAAGCTCACCCTTAAAAATTTCCTGTTAAAAAGTTGAAATTCCATTTTATAAATTTGTGTGATCTGTATCACTGCCTATTGACCGTGAAAAACTCGTTCAGATCTTGTTTATTTTGTTCACTCCATAATGGAGAGAAGTACAGTGTCCTTTATTTGGGTCTCGGTATTTCCGTGCATAATTCGTTAATATCAGAAAGGTCCCTTTTCCGTTGTTGTTTTTTTACAAACTCATGTTGCCATCATTTTTTTCAAATGGTTTTATGCATTTTGTATTTTTGCATTTTACATTTCGTGTATATCTAAATATTTAGGTACGTATCATTTTTGGTATGTATACTGCATGGGAAAAAAATAAACATAAATGTCACGCGATCCATCGACAACATGTGCTTGATTTCATCCTTGATGAGCACACCATTCTCACAAAACATATGGAAAAGGCATTTGCATTTCACAATGATCTTCATGGGAACATCGGCGAAAGTGCATCATTGTTGGTCGGTTACTATTTTTGTACTTATTCTAATTGTAATTGATGTAAATACTTCACGATGGAATTTTGTGCCATGTTGTGATAAGTTCAGTTTTCCGATAACCAAGTTACCATATTTCCTAGAATTACCCCCGGGGGGTTTATGTTTTCAGAGTGGAAATTTTGAGGGGGGTTAAACGAGGGGGTATTTCAAGGGGGGTGTTTATTATTTCGCCAGAAATTTTTCAAAATCCCAGTACTAAATTGTTGTTAGAAACGTATGTACATAAACGTCGAAAAATGCCATTTATAACACTCTATGGACTTATATATGTACGTAGACAGTATATAACCGGTTCTAACATAACACAGTCATTGTTTTTAACATGTGTTCTGCGTTTCCCGGATCACAAACCGCATTACGTTCACAATACACTATTCGGGGGGGGGGGGGTATTTCGAGGGGGGGGGGGGTTATAAGTTCATAGTGCCCATTTTGAGGGGTGTATTTCGAGATGGGGGTATTTCGAGGAAATACGGTAGGTAAATCTCTGACACTTCCACCGGAAGCCATTCATCGGATTCATTTAAAGCCTGGTGGCAATCCCAAGCCCTGTAAAGTGTAAAGTAAAGCGTCAAATGTAAAGTCAAATGCAAAGTAAAGTGTCAAATGTAAACTCAAATGCAAAGTAAACTGTCAATTGTCATGCAAATTTCAGTAATAAAATCTTTTCTTTTTTGTTTTGATTGACACTTTACTTTGCATTTGACTTTACATTTGACACTTGACTTTACACTTTACAGGGCTTGGGACTGCCCCCTGGTAATTTTTTATTATTTTTTTGTACAACCAATAAGTGTGTGAAAAATATACTCGGCGGACTAAATACTCTGCGCTGCACTTATATATGTCTCACTTTGGAAGCGTGCCAATGATAATTAAATGATGTGATTTTGTAAAAATATCAGAAATTCATTGTTATGAATACGTTAAAGGATAATGTTATAATGGACCCACAAACACTAGTTGACATCGCAAAGTCGTGTCAACTGAATGTGAACTAAATAACACAAAAAATCAAAGCATCACACAGACAGAAACATGGAAAATTGTGTGCCATCATCATAAAATCAGCTATGCTCTATCACAAAGTGTGCCAGTAAAATAGTTGATTGAACTTACTATAAAATTAGTAAGTCCACTCAACTACTAGGAACTAAAACAAAAGGAATGTTGAAATCACATGATTAACCAAAATTCAGTTGAATTTAGTTGACATGAAGTTCATGCCAACCAGTGTGTGGGCGTGGGGGTCCAATACCAATGAATTTTTTCGACATCAATTTTATGTAGAGCGCACACGTTTAATATCGTTAGCACGCTTCCAGCGTGAACCACGTGTGGAAGGTGTCCATATGTCACGTTAAAAACAATTATTTTCACCTAAGAAGACAAGATCCCTGCACATAGACCGTGCCAAAATCAATCGAGATCATATTCGACAAACTTCACCGGTATAAATATCGCCACTGTCCAAACAAACAGCAAAACAAAGTCACATCGCACAAGACACAATTGCGCACAGAAAATTTTTAATTCAATGTTGCAGATCCACACATCAACAAAATATACCTATGACGTTATACGCAAAAATGTTGAACCACTTGTTAGGTAGGTGGCAACTATTTACATATTTAAATGGTACAAATATGTAAATATACCTGTTTTACACAAATGTACACACGTTCGTTGAATTCAAATGATTTTACAAAGAAAAACAACAATTTGCGTTTAAATTCTGTAAACATCGTGGAACTGGACGTCGATCGCTGCGGCGCAATAGCTCAATCGCAATATCGATGGCTACAAGATGTGGATGAACCTAAAAAGAAAAAAAAGTTTTTACAGTTTAGTTAAGTTTACTAGAGCACCAGTGCAGTTTAGTGCATGGACTAAGGACCACTTTTACATTCAACCCCGTAAGCTTTCTGTTTTGGTGGCGTGCGCACGTTTTATGATGTTGCATGCAAGAGTTTGGAGCTAAGCTGCCAGTAGTGTAAATAAATAAGGCAACATTTACAGCTCAATGTGGCTTGTGAGTGCCACTCATGGCCGTGGGAACATTTTTTTGTGGTAGAGTATTTATTTGAAATGTGTCTGTTCTACAATGTACCCTCCCCCATACACCCTCGCGATTCAGCATCAAATTCATATTTAAAATATTATCACTCAGTAGCACAATAATTTCTGCGACCGCGGTCAAACCAAGATTGAAACACTGAGAGCAAGTTTGAAGTAAAATCAATTTACATCATAAATAAATATAAACGCATACCTCATAAAAATAGTTAAGTCGCCCCAACGATACAGTTGTCAGGCGCAGTCCTCCCTTAAAAGCAAGACAGGAATTTTTTGTCGGTATTATGTAAGTATATTATTTACCGTAATGTGCTGATCTGAAGGAAAAGCAAACACATCCATTGTCCCGGGTCCGTATTCGATACAAATGAAAACACCGATAATAAATACCAAATATTTAGATCAGATGTATCGCTATTGCAAAGATTTTGTCCGTAATGATTATTTTAGAATGAATCTTCGGAACATTGCAATTGGCCAGTTATCTTGCTAAAGCTATTTGTGACGCTTGAGCACCACCATCCAAGATCCCATGGTCTTTTAAATCCGCGCAGTACGGTACATGCCTCAAATATCGACCACCAGGTGGGTAGGCGCCGCGCGGCCACTTCCAACAACTCGGCTGCAATTTATTTAGGTACTGCCGCCGTCGCAGTACGTCGGATCGCATTGAAAGAAAGCGTTACGTTACGCTAAACTTACATTGGCTAACAAAACGAATTTCGGGGCCTCAGCCGCCGCGGCGAAAGCTGCCACTACACACCTGTGCGCGCGGGTGGGTTATCAGAAGAACTTACAGTGGCAACGTTGTGTAAAATGTGAATGTACGTGTGAACGGCAATCGTCATGCAAAAAATTACTTGGTCGCATGAATGCAACATTTTCCGCCGCCGCGCGCCGCTCCCAGTCGCAAATTCGGCAGCACAAAATATGTACAGGTGCAACGCAACGCGAAATCGAGTCGCGCTCGCAGTCGCCGCTGCAGTTGCAATGTGCTGCGCTGCGACACGGCGAGCGTATCCCTCGCATGCGGTTTCGCCGAGTTGCGACAGGTGTTTTTGCATTCTTTCAAACATGTAGCCACGCCGCCACAACACCTGTACAAGCGGCCAAGTACAGGTTCAAGTTCAGTACGCACAGTTGCATCGTGATACAGTAGTCAACAAGTCGCGCAGTTTGTTGCATAGACGCGTTTCTGCAGTCGAAGTCGGCCGCGCGGCGCCTAATGCAGTCGCGCGTCGGCGATATAGCGCCGCGCCGGGCCGGCCGTTCCACTTCCACCCGTAGCATAAATATAATGATGTATATATTTACCGAGCGATTAGGCCGGTCGAGGAAAACTTATAGCCCAGATCTACGATACTCTCACAACGGTCACAATTTTGGGGGATTTAGGTCCGTTTATTTGCTCTAGAGGATTGGCGGGCGGCGCGGCGTGGCGCCGACAGCGGGACCAGAAAGCTGAGCGGAGAATGTAGCCACTAGCCGGGCGGCGCGCGGCAAATGCGGCACTGGGGGCAGCCGATGCTAACTACCTAATCGCTCGAAACTTCTGGCCAGACTGGCGTTAGAGCGCACCGCCGACTAGCCCACATTGATTCCTAGCAGTTGCCAGCAACAGCAACGTCACCAACACAATCACCAGCGGCAAAGCTCATGAGCCTCGTCAGCTAGCTGCGGGCGGGGCAGGGCCATGTGGCGCAGCGCGTACCTGCCGGCGCGGCAGATCGCCGACCAGCTGCGGCAGTTCGTCAACGTGCACGAGAGCGCCGCTGCGGCTGCCCCGGGCACTGCGGGCGGCCAGTTGGAGGCGGCACAGGCTGCCGCGCTCACCGATGCTGGATTCGTGCTCGGTAGACTCAAGGAACAGCTGATTTATGAGAACCGGTTGGTGTCAAAGCTACCGCTCTAAAGGCAAATATGCCACGGCCACGGCACTGGTTTGGGTTCTCGGCATCGGTGTGAAATATGCGATTTTTCGGAATTGGGACTGAGATCAGGGTGTCAGGGATCACGATTCGACTACGAAAATCAGGCATATTTCATGAAAATCTGGGATCAGTACAGGGTCTTCTCCATTTTCGGTATATTTAGGTGATCGAGTCACATAGGTAGATTTCAGAGTTGTGCAAATACTGGTATTTTTGGAAAACGTAAACGTAAACGTAAATACCTTTTCCAAATCAAAAGTATAAATACTAAAATGTAAGGTATTTTTAAAATACCAAGGAATACGTAAAAAGAAACGTAAACGTAAATTTTTTACTTACACACAGTATTTGCCATTGTGCTTTGGAAAATACCATCTTTTTCACCTTTAGATGGGTAAATCGCTCCATCTGCACCACTTTCTGTTTTAAGTGTGGCGAAATCCAACTACGCTGGTGATTCTGGGGGAGTCCCAGACCCTGTAAAATGCCTTGAAAATGTCAAATGACATGCAAAGTGTCTAAAGTCATGCAAATGCCCTGGAAGGTGGCAAATCTTTGCCATTTTGCTGAGCATTTTACATAAGTTTTGACATTTGCATGAAATTTTACATTTTACAGGGCATTTTACAGAGTCTGGGATTGGCACCAGAGCTTGCACTCGCCCTGCCAGTTTCAAAACGTGTGCTTTGCACAGTTGTTGCAAGTGCGTCGTCAGAATTTATCACCAAAAAAAATTATAACGACAAGGCTACACAAACAAACAAAAAGTGTTCAGCATTTGAACACATTTATGAATATCTACCTAGTATTCCATGTGTAAGTGCAAGCGTGCAGTCACTTTTTATGTTAAATATTTACGTTTATGCAAAAACACAAGAATATTGTTGGCTGCAGGTGGTGCGGCCCATTTGAACATGTGCATGTGTGAATGATCACAAGTTTTTTTACGTTTTCCCCGGTACCCGGGTATTTTGGTGAGGAAAACGTAACAAAACGTAATGGTATTTTTGGAAAACGTAAACGTAAACGTAAGTATAAATACCTGAATAACCGGGTATTTCGGGTAAACGTAAATACGTTTATCCAACTCTGGTAGATTTAGATCTCTCTGTGATTACGATCGGGACTGGGGTTTTGAAATCAGGACTGCAAAGCTGAAACGTCGCCGAACTCGGGATTCCATTTTGAGTCTTGGGTCAGTCAAGCGAAAAACCGACTGGCACCTTGACAGATACAAGCACCTGGACAGATACAAGCACCTTGACAGATACAAGCACCTTGACAGATACAAGCACCTTGACAGATACAAGCACCTTGACAGATACAAGCACCTTGATACCAGTCAAATACACAGTAGTAGACCGTAAGATCACCTTCTCCACCACTCACCCCCCCCCCACAGTCACCTAGCATCATTTGCGGTGGACTTCGTGTCGGCGGGTCGCGGCGGCGCGGCCGGACTGCAGGCGCTGCTGCGTTCGCTGGTCGTGCTGCAGCGGCTGCTCAACGCCGGGCCGCACCAGTCTACAATCGGCGCCTTCATTTCCAGAGCAGCCGGTGCCGCTGGGAGGAGAAGGAAGGCCGCTGTGAGTGGTGTGGGAATGTGGGATACCGTGGTTTTTATATCCTTGAATTAGTCTCCGGAGGGTTATGTTTTCGCCAGACGTTTTACTGCTACGGGTAGGGTGTAAATACGTTAACACGTGTACAACATCGTACTGTTAGCCTATTTGGATTGTTGTAAACTGATGGCAATATGATTCGATATCATATTCATGCCTGACGAAACAGTTATTTACTTTTCAATGGATTGCCTACAATGGGCCCCACTCAAGGGGGAGTTATTCCAAAGGGACGTTTTTAAAAAATATGAGACATATAAATATGTCCGCTTTTGTTTACATTTTTTACGTCTGCTTTTGTTTGTCAACTTTTCAATGTCCACTTTCTTTACATAGTCAACCTGTCAACCAAATTTGTCAAATAATTGTCATTGTCAATAATTTGTCAGGTGGCCGAAGCTGACTGCTTAGAGTGCATCAAGCTGCTGCTGGAGAAAACGGTAACCAAATTTATTATCGTTTATCTGTTTCAATACAGTTCCAAATGATCGAAAAAATTGCGCAGAACTCCTGGGCCTATGTGCTCGACTACCCCGGCAACATCGAATTGATATTGTTCTCACTGAATAGCCCACAGTTGGACTCAAAATGCTACGCCCTTGAGGTAGAATACAATTTAAAGTGCCGTGCAAAGTGCAGAGTTGTTGAATGTACTGAACTTTTTTAAAAGTACCTTAACGAAAAGTATAAAAACACCCCTGAGCCCTGACTACAGAAAACAAAGTAAAATTTTGTACTTTTACTCTCGAGTAAATGTGAGTAAAATATTTTTTTTCCCGGAAAACGTAAAAAAGAGTATTTTTATAAAAGTTTGCCTCAATTTTACGTTTTCTGCTTTCGATTCCTTTAAAAAAGTAGGCGTAAAAGTATGGATACTTTTTTTCAGAGTAAAAGTAAACGTAAATATGTACGCAATACGCGAGTAAACGTATTTTTCGAGTAAACGTAAATACGTTTTAACAAGTACCCAGAAGTGCCCAGATCGCAAAACTGACCAAACACCGATTTCACTCGACTCGGCAGATTTCCACGATGCTGTTACGCCAGGCGTCGGGCTTCCTGCAGCTGCTGCGCTCGTTGACCGTGTCGGCGGCGACCAACCGCGACGAGAATCGACTCACGCCCGTCGTCGCGCAGCTGAAACACGGCCTCAATACTGGCAAACTACACATACAGGTTTTATACGCAGATCGTAGTACATATTTGTGTAAACAAAGAGAAATCTGAAGAGCGGTATAATTCGGAGGTAAATCCCGCACAAATGTCGGGCAGATTAGTCAAGTATAGTAAAACACAAAATCAAATGCAAAATGACCCGTTGAAATTCAAAAAATATTTTATCATATTTTCACATTTTTGACATAGATTCTTTGACATAGATTTTTGACATTTTTGACACGTAAATATCCTATAGTTCCAATAATTAGGTCCATATTTTGGTATTATAAGCGGTTCGGCTCCATTTCTTTTGGGTGGTGGGGTTTGAGTGACGGTCTAAAATTTTTTTCAAAGTTTAAAATCAAATTGCTTAACTTCAAATTGGGAAAGATTCCTAAGCATAATAGCGTGGAACATAAAGAATCCTTAGAAACGAAAGTACCTGGCCATGTAAGCCTCACAGAAGTTGATCTCAAAATTTGACAAGCTTGTCTGACATTGAAAATGCCATTTTACAAGCGGGTGGGACAGGCTCAGGGGATGGGGCACTCATCTGATTTGCTGCGCCGCCGTTATTTTTAAACACCAAAGAAAATTCCGCAAGATTGCTGCATGACAATTAGTGATATAAAAATATAACAAGCTTGTTGAAAAGCGGAGTGAGTCCAAAAAAGCATGGAAATATCACTTGGTCCAATAACTAATTCATTTCTACAAGTGCAGATACTGGTGGTGCGCTTTCTGAACGTTTTTCGAACGCAAGCACCCAGCGAAAACTATGGCCTACTGGTGCAAATCGAAGCTGAGAATGCCGGCTTTTCTGCTGACCGTATGGAACGAGTGAGTACTGAGTACTGAGTAGGACACACACATGCCTTCAGATTTGGGCACGTGTCTCTCAGGACACATTCGCACGCGTGAAAAACGCCGCAGATCCTGGCCGATCACCAGTCGCGTTACGGAACCTCCAGTGGTGGCGAGGCGTTGCAGCGAGAACTGGTCGCCTGGCGCCAGGGACACACGCCCATCTCGGTGCTCACCGCGCGCAGGCAGATGCAGCGCGACGGACTCAACCTCCGACCCAGCATCTACAGCACCAGGCATAATGCCGCGGTGCGTGCGCGGAAATTGATGTTGACAGTTTTACAAACCTTTTGGTATTTTGAAAAATAGTTTTTTCGTATCCGCCCCGCATTGTGAAGGAATATCTATTCTTAAACTATCTATTTACGATCATTCAAACATTTGAACAATTGCAGTGTCAACTGCAGTTGCACTCGATCTACCTTATCTCCTCGAAATACCCCCCGGGGGGTACTAAATTGTTGTCTGAAACGTACGCAGACGTAGAAAAATGCAGCAATAACCGCTATATATAAGAGTCTATTGACTTATATAAGTATGCAAAACTGTTCTAACGTAACAATTCATTGTTTTTAACGTGTGTTTTGCGTTGCCCGAATCAAAAACCGCAGTTTTGTCATGTACGTTCTATGTACACTCAATTTGGGGGGGGGGTATTTCGAGGGGGGTAATAAATTCATAGTGGCCATTTTGAGGGGGGGGTTGTATTTCGAGGGGGATATTTCGAGGAAATACGGTAGACACTTGACTCGCAAGTGTTGATGCTTGTTTCGTCTATCGATACCGGGCGTAGGCGGCTTGCAATCGCGGCTGGCTCTCATGTACCCTACCCGAATGCACTCGCAGCCGTACATGGACTCGCCCGAGTGGCGCGGCCGTCCGCCGACGACCGCCGACCGGTCGCAGCGGCGGCATTCGTTCGACAACAACGACTACGACCTTCAGCGACGGTGGTCGTGGCGGCGCGAGTCCGACCGCTCGTACGACAGTCGCCAGCCGGCAGACGGACGCGCGCGCAACGCACCGCCGCCTGTGGAGCGGCACAAACTGCGCCGCGGCGCCGCGCCCACGCCCGGCCCCGGCCCCGGCCCGCCGCAGACGGGAGCGGGGGACAGCCGCTCGCTGGGCAGGACGCCCGACTGGCAGTACGGTCAGGTGCCAGTCCCGGATACTGTAAATGCTCTGTGAAATGTAAAATGGCACGCAAAGTATCAAAAGTCATGGAAAATGCCCTGCCGGTTGCCGTTTTGCAGGGCATTTTACATGACTTTTGACACTTTGCGTGACATTTGACATTTTACAGGGCATTTTACAGGGTCTGGGACTGCCCCCAGTTGGCTGCCAGTCACCCAGCCGCCGGTGCCGACCGATCATTGCCTAGGAAGTACAACAGGTATGCTTTTTCAATGGCCATGATCGATTCCACAAAAATAGGACACCCACAAAGTGGCCATTGCCAACAGGTCTGACTCGATACCTGTGCCGGTGACGCGCACGCGCAGCGAAGCGAGCATGCAGCGCTACACGGACAATTACGACGACATGGCGCCGGCGCAGCGGCACGCGCAGTTCCGGTCTGCTTCGGTCAGTGGTCCAATGCGTTTGCACGATGTAAGTGTGTAACGTGGAATTGAAGTTACAGGCTGGTCGTCCTGCTACTGGTTTATCCACGTTTTACACAAATGAGGCATCCACTTCTAAAAGTCGATAAATCTGATTAAAAAAATTTGATTATTGAGTGAAGCACGGAAACGGCGACTAAAATTGGTCCAACACATTTTTCACCATTTTCCAATTTTTTCAACGTTATTTGCCTCTGTTTAAAGTGCACTATTTTGACACTTTTGGCACAATTAAAAACAATTTTTCAAAAAATCTCCAGATAGAAGTTGATAACTCCATGATGTATCAGCAAAAAGTTGATAACTCCACTCTTTATGTTAAGTCCATGTGTGACACTGACCTTCAAAATCGATAAGTGCATAATTCAATAAGGCAAATTTATTAGGGCCGGGAACAAAAATAGGTAGATAAATGAGTGCACTTGTTTACTGGTAAGTGCACTTGTTTGTGCACAGTAAGTGCACTTGTTTACTGGACTTCGTCCAGGATGCTTTTTATTCGGTCCAAATGCATTTTGTGGAAAAACCAACTCACCACTGGATAGGCATCGCCAGCAGAGAATTGGAAATGAAACTCAAAATGCCATTTTATCGAAATAGTTTGTTTTGGAGTTATCGACTTTTAGAAGATGCTTCTAATGTTATCACCCAGAATACAGAGAAAACGAAGTTGCATGAAACTCGCACGATACAAGTCAGAACAACCACCACAAATGTCGCTGTATCTAGACACCATTGAGCAGGTGACGCCACTAGAGCGCGGCGCCCAACTGCGTGGCTCGCTGGCGGACACTGGCATCCGAGATCGCAGCGCCAGCCCGCCGCTGCAGCAGCGCGACCGGCAGCTGAGCACGCCGTCGCGCACGCTCGGCTCGCGACAGCGCTACGCACCCAAGCGGGCGCCCAGTTACACGTCGGCCACTATGCCCAACAGGGCCGCCGCCAGGTGCCAGTCCCAGACCCTGTAAAATGTCAAATGTCATGCAAAGTGTCAAAAGTCGTGTAAAAAGCTCTGTAAAATGGCAAACGTACGTTTGCCATTTTGCAGGGCATTTTACATGACGTTTGACACTTTGCATGACATTTGACATTTTACAGGGTCTGGGACTGCCCCCAGACAGCAGCACGAAAGCCGCGACAGGGACAGCATGCAGCGCATCACCGAGGACACCGATGAGTATGGACAGAGACAGCGCTTTGTGCCCATCACGCACGCGGAGGCTGCGCGCAATAGGGTTCATTTCCGTTTACAATCGGCACCAATTTTATCCTGGAATCGACAAAAGTAGGTATTTAAAGAAACAAAACTTACTACAGTACTCGACGCCGGGGCCGCACACGCCATCGGCGGCGAGCACGAGCGGCAGCGTGTACACCCAACAGCAGCACCCGCATCGGGTTGTCACAGTGGAGCGGCCGCCCACCAGGCAGCAGACGGTCAGCGAGCACGACAGCATCAAAGACAACACGTCCTACAGGGGGCCGCAGATCGACCAAGTGGAGGTGGGCGGTGCTCTTATCTTGGCACACTTGTTTCCCAGCCATTAGTACTCACTAACGATGGCAAAAAAAGATTCGAATTTTTTTGGATTTGTCGAATTTTTGAGCACACGGTGAAAAAAATACATAAAAATTGATTTCTTTTTGAAAAGATTCGAAAATTCAAAAATTCGAAAAGACTTTTCGAATTTTTCAGGTGATTTAAGGCCACCGCATGAATTCTTTAGTTGAACGTGCAAAATCGATCGATTCAGGGTGGGTCTAAGCTGTAAAATAACGTATAAATGACGTCAAAAACGTTGGCGTATGCGGCGGAGGAGAGGAGGACGCATATTTTGTTAAGTTCGCATTTTGTGCGCTTAGCGTGTCAGCCACTAAAGTAAATGGGGACATACCGTATTTCCATACAACAGTCGGATACTGTATTTCTTCTGATAGAACGGCATGCCTCCGATAGAATGGCAGGTAAACATTTTGATGAATTTAGGACGGCACTCTACTATTAGAAGAAATACGGTAATCGCGGGAATGGAAAGAAGATGTGATAAACTGGTCCGCATCAGTGCTTTGAACATTTTGAATGCTAAAAAACATTGAAAATAAAGTTAAACATCCATCCAAACATCAAAAACATCCAAATACAGTGTTTTAAAGTGTCAAATTCAATATATTTGCAACAAAATCGAAAAGTCTTTTAAAAAAATTCGAAAACTACCCAAAAAGATTCGAAAACTGCCTAAAAATATTCGAAAATTCAAAAACTACCCAACAAGATTCGAAAACTGCCAAAAAAGATTCGAAAATTCGAAAACTAAATTCAAAATTCGAAAAGTATTTTTGGGAAAAATTCGAAAATTCGAAACGTCACTTTAGAAAAAAACACATAAAAATTTAAATACTTTTTTTCAAGGGGTTTGCCATCGTTAGTACTCACAAAGCGGTGAAAGCAAGTTAAATGTCGACTGCGCAGGTGGAGATAATCGACCACCGGCGGCGCAGCAACCGCTCTGCGGCTAGCAGCGGCCGGCCGCCATCCGCGGTCACCGTAATCCACCAGGGCCCGTCGGCCACGCCGCCGCACCAACACTATCAGCAGCAGCAGCCGCACTTTGAGCAGACTGGCGCGACGGCGGGCCGCCCGCTGCCGCCCGTGCCCAGGGAGGACGTGGCCACGCCCAGCGGCAAGACGTTCCGCATGGCCGGCTTCAGCTACCTGTTCCCCGACCAGCCCGTCACCGACGCGGTCAGCTAATCGGCTATATTTGCATAAAAATATTGTAAAAAACTTTCCTATTTGTAAAGATATTGTGTCGATTAAGCATTTTTTCAGTTAAAAAACTATTTAAGAAGTACCTAGTCAGGAGAAAAAGGTGAAAAATAGAAGAAAAATGTTCCGCATAGGTGCCAATCCGGTCGCCGTCCAGTTCATCGGCCGCAATCGGCCAGGGCGGTCAGCGCAGCGCGGCCACCTCGCCCATCCCCGGCGGCGGCGGCGGCGGGCTGTCGTCGGAGCGGCAGGGCAGCGGGCGGGCGCCCAGTCCCAGCGTGCTCAGTTCCAGCACGCACACGAGCGCCGCCAGCCGCCCGCCCGTGGTCACCGGCGGCGTGGCCAGCGTGCAGCGACACGCGCAGCCCACACCACCGGCCGAGCACGATCCCCGGTCGCAGTCGGCTCCGCGCACGCACTATATTAAGCAGCAGTATGTTGCTGCTAGACCCAGGTGCGGACAGTGCGGACTTAATTGGTGGTTTTGCTCTCAAAAAGTGCCATTATAAAGCCCCCATAAAGTACCTACAACAGAAATATCCAGGGTTGATAATTCTGTTTTAAACACTTTTGAGTTTACTGGAATAAGGAGTCCGTCAACTACTATTGACGGAGATTGAAAATAATCCATTATGGTAAACTGAAATGTGTTCAAAACTGATTTCGCACATCTAAACCGACCACACATCTAATTCTACCCATCGCACATCTAGGGCCATCGCACATCTAGGCCCATCGCACATCTTAACCCCCCATAGATGTGGGATGGGGTTAGATGTGTGATGTGCTGGCGGCTGGGTATTAGCGGCATGTCAAGTAAAGTGATTTATTTCACACGCATTTGTGTTTGCCGCGAAACAAATAATTCACGGGAGAAAAGTTCAGGAAAAAACATTGTGATATGAATTGGGATGGGTTTAGATCTACGGTCGGTTTAGATGTGGGATGGATTTAGATGTACGGTCGGTTTAGATGTGGGATGGGTTTAGATGTCGGATGGCACAGGCTCTCTAGAACCATGTTGTTCCATTGTGGCCACGCACGCTAGTTGTTGAAATTTTCACACCGCGATTTTCAGCGATGGGCATAGATGTGCGATGGGTAGAATTAGATGTGCGGTCGGTTTAGATGTGCGATGGGTTTAGGTAGATGTCGGTCAAGCATGGCCCGTTCTAGACACCACTATCCTTTTCACGACATTCATTCAAAACACATGAAAAGCCGTTACACTGTAAGCCTCAAGGCATAAAGAGCACACAAACGACTAACGCCATGGCGGTAACGCGCAGGTCGGCGCCCGTGTTCGACGACCAGCAGTTGCCCAGCCAGCAGATGGACGCGGCCAGAAGCGGCCACGTCATGCACATACCTGTGCACAGAGAGAACGTCGTCAGAAATCAGGTCTGTATGTCCTTAACTGAGAATGAAGATTTCAACGTGCTCTGGTTATGGATGAAGAAGGTAATTTAGAGCCGCTTGCCTAACCTTTTACCGTATTTGCTCGTATAATCCTCTAGGGAATTATTATTTCGTCAGACTTTTTTGAGGGGGGACTATTTCGTCAAAATTTCCAAGAATTTTCGATCAAGTAATTTCATGAAATGTTTCATTCACAAAAAAAGATGCCTTTTTTGTTGAAATTTGGCAAAACAACTTGATCATATGGGGGGAATTATTCTAGGGAGGATTTTTTCCTTACTCGTATAACAGGGTGAATTATTCGAGGGGGGAATTATTCTAGGGTGGAATTATCAAAGCAAATACGGTAGATTGAGGTTTCGAAATAAAAATCAGGTAGATAAAATAGCAGAGGAGCAATGCATAGAATCAAATCCTACATTCGATTTCAGCGGCGCGGCCCGAGCGGCAGCTACGCGTACACCGAGGACGTGGACGACGCGCTCAGCAAGTTCGACTACCTGAACGACTACGAGACCAGCAGCCGCGGCTCCAGGTACGGACAGGTGCCTTGATGCGGCCGCGCCACTGCAGCCGCAGCGTGACTATCGAGAACCGAGTTCGGACCGGTCCGGCATGTTTGAAATGTATTGTGAGCTTTCTAAGTTGCCTTGTTCCGCTGTTATTAGATCGAGGTCGCACTTGGTGCATTCTGGCCGATGGAGCTAGATAAATGGGTAGGTACATTCATGGAACGGCGAACGAACCCCATTCGGCCATCGCTTTTTACATGACTGCGTGCCATCGCTTTAACCAGAGCAGAACACAACGCCGCTATCAAATTTTGATGAAATGAAGTGAAAACAATTTGAAATGTTCAAGAAAAATAAAAAATCATTGCCGTATTTCTCCGTTTATAACACCCGGGTGTTATACAAAATTGGAGCGATTTTCAGCGATCTTTGTCAAAACTTGTATAACACCCGGGTGTTAGGTCAAGGGAGTGTTATACACGGTACACATTGTTTTACACTTTATTTACATTGTATGTACGGATTTTTGTAATAAGCAATGGAAAAGCGCAAGAAAAAATGGCGCCAAATGCCAGCGTGCGAGGTTCCCAGCGCGCAGGCGCGCAGCTAATTCAATTGAAAAATGTGCGCGCCACGGAATTACAATGAGTGGCGCCACGCACAGTATTTAAGCTGTTGAATGCGAGCCTACGTTTTTGAAACCTAGCATAGCACCCCCGGGGTGCTATAAAACTGTGTAAAACCCCGGGTGTTATGCACGGGGGGGGGGTGCTATAAACGGAGAAATACGGTATGGTGGGTTATCGCAACTTTGACTGTAATATCTGCCGTCAGTAGTAATATCTCCGTCATGATCGACTTAGGTTCGTTCGTGTCAACGGCAGACTGTAATGTCCACATACCGGAACACACCAAGTTCATATCATCTCAAGTAATTTTAGGAAATGTTCTAAGTTTTGAACACCAAGCGATTCCATCGCAATTACAGAAGAATTACAAAAACGTAAAAATTTACATATTGAGAGGTGTAAGTCTTTAAGAATGTAAGATAAAATACATAATTTTTTTTACCTAAATACATCTTCGAACCACGTAAATACAACAGTTTTGCTGCAGCGTCAAACTAATAATTCGTCCTACTTATTTTATTATATGTTGATATTTTTTCGAAATTCTAACTTTTTTAAACCATCACTTATAACGATGCTCGTTAATATTTATCTAAAATCTAGTGTTTGCTATTGTTTTGGTATCGTTACATATCGTGTCTTGGCATCCATTCATCGTAACTTACCAGAAATTATATTTTTTACCTATTATACATACCGTATATCCTTGAATAAGACCCCAGGGGCGTTATTATTTCGTCAGAGGTTTTGGAGGGGGGAGTTATTCAAGGGGGGGTACTATTCAAGGGGGGGAGTTATTTTTTCCTCAGAACTTCCAGGAAAACTTTCACTTTATTCATTGTTTGTATGCATTCCGTCAACACATCTAATGCAGAAAATGACCAGTTCAACACAAACAAAACAACGTATCCATCCTAAAATTCGTGTTCAATCATCTTAACCTAAAAATATCATAGGCTAACATTCTTTTGTATTTTTCGTTTCACACACCAAACACCGTTCGATTGCATTCGATGAATCAGCCCAGACATAGCTTTATTTTGCTGTTTGTCTCGTTTTCATTTTCGTGTGTTGCTCATCGATCGTTTTACCCAGAGGGAGACTTATTCAAGAGGGGGGAGTTATTCAAGGGGAGGGGCGTTATTTTTTCCTCACCTGGCCAACAGGGGGGTGTTATTCAAGGGGGGGTATTATTCAAGGGGGGGTCTTATTCAAGGATATACGGTATTTATACCCCACTGTCTTCTGTCAGAAAGTGGTGGACTCAGAGTTAAATTTAACTAATTATTGTGTAAACTAAATGCGCTTTCAGAATTTTGTTTATCGCATACGCATACAATCAACATTGTTTGAACATTTGCACTATTCGTTTAACGGTGTTACCTTGAAGCCGGAGTTACAGCATAACGATAAATAGAAGGTGAAGCGACAAATACATGTCGCCGGAAATTCGATTGCTCAAGAACGCTTGAAGGTATCCATCCTTAAATTGACATGTTGAAAGCACTAACCGATATTTTCATCGTGTCCAAAAACTATCCAAAAAGCTCCAGTGGTTCTTGAGATATCAATGAAAAACGAAAATTTCGCTATTTGTCGGCAATCTCGACGAGAAATGCTGTCGACAAATAGCGAACTTTTCGTTTTTCATTGATATCTCAAGAACCACTGGAGATTTTTGGATAATTTTTGGGCATGATGTAGATATCGGTTAGTGCTTTCAACATGTCAATTTAGGGATGGATATCTTTGAGCGTTCTTGAGTAATCGAATTTGCGGCGACATGTATTTGTCGCTTCACCTTCTTTTTATCGTTATGCTGTAACTCCGGCTTAATGAGGAGAAAAGTACAAAGAAGTTTATTAGAAGGAGCTAAAATAAAAATATTTTACTTATAAATCCTCAATGTTGGAAAATTGCTGAGTATAGGAAATTTTTGAACGCCAGCTTAAATAAAAAAAATCACTGCCTTTGGCCCAGATGCATGGGAGCTTTTTTGCATGAGTGTTACTTGATTGCTTTAAATATGATCCGCACACCGCACCCCATACAATTAGTGTTACCATATTTTGACAAATAAAGACACCCGTAACTGAACCAAATTTACCCATAGTGAGAGTAATGTAATGTGGTGAGAAAAAACCTTTTTCGTTTTTTGATCAATTTGTAACTTAAGCAGAATATGGTAAATTTATTTGTAGTGTGTGCGGTCAGTAACCTATGTTTCTATCGTGCTCAATAGTATGTAAAGCTACAGATGTGTGAATGAACTTCTGCCATGCACCAATGACAGCTTAATGCCTTATATTTATTCATAATGCGTTATATCCAATGTGAAAAATGAAATTATCGTGGCACCGTCATTTTTTTCATCTTTGATAAACACGTGCTACTGTGTTGAAGAATTTTACAGCATTTTGCCAGTAAGTTTTTTTGTCTTGCATGCACAGTAGTTGAAAGTAGTGTACTTTTTCAAAATATACGTAAACGTAACCTAATTTTTTTTTACTAACCCCTGAGTCTATAAAATGAAAAGTAAATTTTTACTTTTACTGCATAAATGGCGAGTAAACGTAAATACCTGTATTTTTACTGAGGGAAAACGTAAAAGCGAGTATTTTTTCGATTTTGTAACCAGAAAAACATATTTACAAGTGAGTAGAAGTAACAGTGAGGATACCTAGGTAGTCACTTTCCCTATGTAGTAAAACAGTTGATTGAACTTACTACAAGTTAAACTTGTAGAAGTTCAATCAATTACTACACCTACCTACCTACCCATCGCAAGTTCGATCATTGCGCTGGCGCTTTCGCTGACATTTCAATTCATTTGAGTCGTTTTTGCTTTTTATGCATCTTATTAATTTTTCAGTTTTACGTTTCCCTTTAAAAAGTATGCATAAAGGTGACTACCTAAAGGACAAAGGTACTTTCTTTCTGGAGGAAATGTAAATGTATTCACTCAGTACTCGAGTATATTTACGTATGTTTCGACAAAACGTAAATGCGATAGGCGATTCTCCGGAAACGGAAAAATCTTCCCGACAGACCTATACTTTCCAGTGATGCTAACACCAGTCTGTGGGACCATGACACTCTTACGTGACTGGGTATATTGACACACAGGTGCGGTGAAAAAGAAAAAAGAAGCGCTAACCAGAACACTAGTGAAAATGCTGTACAAATATTCGCACTCACACGATGCTGGTTTGCGTCTACAGCAGAATACTATTTAATGAGCAGTATTGTATTTGAATAGTTCACACACTCTGTCTCATTGAAATTTGGAAACTGCATACATAAATATCAATGGATCGCTGACAATCCATATTTACAAGACAATAATAAAGCAAAATCCTCCGAAATCAACCTTTATTCTTTTCAGTACCAATGCACTCTGTGGTGATCCCACGCCCAACCCCTGACATGACCCATCAGAAAAAAGAACGTAGGAAAAATAGCTTTGGTACTTTGATGGAACATCACATCTGAAAATCAATTATCATTTAAGGGAACCTATGGATGGATTTATGGGAATCAAACACCTTTTTTATCTGAGGAATGCAACGAAGTGCATGGAATCCGCCAGATTTATATTTATTGAAGTAAAAACATATTTATCTACTGCAAAAGTTTGAAGCAGCTATACTGCAATACGAAGCGCCATAAAATCGATTTAAATTAATAAATGTGTGTAAAAATAAATGTGTAATAAAGCGCGATGTCAAATACTTTGAACACAACTCGACCAATTCAAGTTGGCGTGCAGCCATTCCCACCGCTAGTATTCCCATGTGCAATGTACGAGAGCTTCTATAACGAATTCATCAGCCAAGATTTGAAACAATTAGCTGAAAGTTTGCACCCTGGCTGCGGAACAAACCCAATGGTCACTGTCCAAATTTTTCAGGTAATTTTTTGGGAGATTTCGCTTGACAACAGACAGTGCATCAGCACTACATATTTATAAATATCTTCCCTTTGCACAGGAGATGGGGGTGCACTATGAACTGGTGAACACCTCGGCCATGCCAATGGGAAGTTTTGACCCGACAGCTAACAAACCGGGCATAATGTTGAATATCACACAAGGGCATGGTTTTATCGACACCACCATGGACGTGTGGCTTTACTCTGACGAAAGGGCAAAGTTCGTCAGTTTCAGCGATCCAATCGACATAGGCCCGGGAACATTTATAGTCAGAAAGCCTGTCCCGGTCCCGGTGCGTTTCAAACGACAACAGAAATGGCACCATGTCAATTTCTTGGCTCCAGGCCAATTCCGCAATCAGCAAAGTGACAAGTTCGGAAAGCGCCAGTTCAATGTCAATTTTATTTACCTACATGGCGCTACGTAATGGAATGTTTAAAACCGTAACCAGGAAATTTGATATAAACTTGTCAGTTGAAGCGAGAATGACAGTGTGCGAAATTGAGACTAATAAGCATGTGCACAATTTGTCTGGCAGTATTTTTATAATTTTTAATTCTGGCAGACATTCCGTGACATAATAGAGACAGCTTTCGACCCATTCACACTTCTCGTCATATCTACCCTGGTTAGTTTCCTCCGAAAAATCAGCTACACCAAGTTTCCTTTCGAATAATTTTTCATATTATACGCTGAGTTGCACTTTATGTAAATTTACCAACCCAATCTAGGGTCTTTTGGTGATAGCGGCACTATGCGCAATTAACGTGATGAGCGAAACGCGTCGCTCACGCGCGTGGATCATCATTTCGGCCGTTCTGAGCGAAAACGACACGAACGGTCTGGTTGCCGAGCGGCACACATTCAAGAGCTACAACATGCTGCTCTTTGTGCTATCGGTCATGACATGATTCTAACGGGATCCCGATCACGACCCCGATCAAAGCTATTGTTGTGATTGTCCCATCCTTATTCAGATACCTAATACAGTTCTGCATAATTTATGGACCCGCTTTATCTCAGCAGCGTAGGGGGGGGGAGCGTGGATTATGAATTAAAATTCATAAGAACACCTCCACAAACCCCAACATACTAGAATTGCAGCAAAATTGGGCATGGCATTTCAGAATGGGAATGTATCAAACACTGACAGGTCCCACTAAAATGTTATCCCTCAATTTCCAAACCTATAAAGTCTGCACGGTAGAGAAGTCCGGAAAAGTTACCCATGATCCATGAAGTCCGGAAAAGTTACCCCCCATTGAAAATTTCAGTCGAAATCCCGATATCACCAGTCCCCATAGAACCCATTTATCGGTCACGCTAATGCTGTTTAGGTCTCTATACAAGGGCATGTTGCTGTCAGCCATTTTGTACCCCAGGAAACAGAGAGCCTTTGATACTGTTGCCCAATTGATAGATAAGCTAAAAGTAGGCGATTTGAGGCTATCTGTGGACAACCCAAATCTATGGCTAAATGTTGAGATGCAAAAAGCTACTTCAGGTGCGGCAACTCTTCTATTATGCTTTGTGCGACACTATACCGGCACACATCTTAACCCATTACACATCTAAACAGAGTCTGCGGATAAACAGCGATTGTCTACACGTTGGATCTATAAACGTCTATCATTTAATCCAACATAGCTCATCATCCAGCGGTGCTGGCAGCATGCATTGTTTACATCGTCAGCGCACCCGAATTTTGTTGGATGATAGTCATATTAGTGGACATGCCCGTTCTACAGTGGGCGGTAAACACAAATCCAGAGTTGTTAAAAGTACCGAACTTTTTTTATAAGTAAACGAAAAGTATTTTTCTTCTACTCACCCCTGAGTACAGAAAACGTTAAGTACCGTATTTCCTCGAAATACCCCCCCCCTCGAAATACCCCCCTCGTTTGACCCCCCCCCCCTCTCGAGACCACTATGAAACAATCACCCCCCACGAAATACCCCCCCAAATTGAGTGTAATGAGAACGTACATAACAAATACTGCAGTTTGTGTTCTGCCTAATGCAGAACACACGTTAAAACAATGTCGGAATCACGTTAGAACAGTGTTTATACCATCTACGTACTAATATTAGTCTACAGGAGTCTTTACATGTCAGTAATTGATGCATTTTTCTACCCCAGCGCACATCACAAACAACGATTTTGTACTCGGATTTAAAAAAAGTTCTTGCGAAATAATAACCCCCCCCCCTCGAAATACCCCCCCTCGTTTAACCCCCCCCCCCTCTCGGGACCACTATGAAACGATCACCCCCCGGGGGGTATTTTGAGGAAATACGGTATTTTCAAAATACTTTTACACTGCATAAAATGGGAGTAAAATACTTTTTTTCAGATAAAACGTAAAAACGAGATTTTTTTCTGGATAAAACGTAAAAAACGGGTATTTTTCTCATAGAAAACGTAAACGTTAGTATTTTTCTCAGAAAAAGTCAGTATTTTTCGTATTTGTACTCTGATATACAAAAAAGATGTGTTTTTCTCTCCTGCAAGTATTTATTATGAAAATGTCTAATGTTGAGGGTTGGCCGATGTTTTTCAACCCTTTAAAAAAAAAAAACAACGTTTTTTTTATAAAAAAAACACAAGGTCCGAAACGTTTAAAAAAAAAACATCAGCCAAATTTTTCAGTACTAAGCACTAGGTATTTTGCAAAATTGTTGCGCACAAGCGCGCAATTTCAAACACAATTTGACATTGGTGGTTGTTTTCATTGGTTTTGTGGCATTTTTAGTATCAAAGCAACCATTTCTATGTGCTACCATGGGTAAATAAGACGTCATATGTTGCTGTAGTATATAATATTCAGTTTATTTGCTCCCATGTACCTCCACAGTGTTTAACATCACTCCCAAAGTAACAACCTCCTTTTATAACATTGTTTGATCACTATTTCATGCGAAACTTCACCTGAAGTCACGAACATTTGACTATAAGATGATATACAAACATGTCAACAAAAATGGACATTTTTGACACAAATCACCACTTATAATGCTATCCCATGGCTCCACAGCCATTATATGGTCATATATAACATCACAGAGTATTGTCACTTGTCTGATATACCTATATATGTTGACCCAGAGCCATTATCTGGGAGCTTCTAAAAAAACGTTTTTTATTATAAAAAAAACTTTAAAAAAACATGGGAGTTTAAAAAAACGTTTTTTCCCAACCCCACTTATGTTTGTCACTTTCTGTTTGGCAAAATGACATTTTCTGCCCCCTAAAAATACGTGTCCTGTACCAGAGTTGTACAAATACTGGTATTTTTGGAAAACGTAAACGTAAACGTAAATACCTTTTCCAAATCAAAAGTATAAATACTAAAACGTAAGGTATTTTTAAAATACCAAGGAATACGTAAAAAAAAACATAAACGTAAAAATTTTATACATGTAGTATTTGTCATTTTGCTTTGGAAAATACCATTATTTTCAGCCTTACACAGGTCAATTGCTGATTTCCATACAATATTTTTATGTTTTTAGCACTACATGCTCACCATAATGAACTACATCGAGTCAGACAAATATAACAAATCATAATCTAACACAAACAATGGTGATATAAACATCAAAATTGAGGAAAAGTTACACCTTTTTGTCATTCAATCTGATCAATAACTTGCTCAAATGTTTCCATATCCCAAATGGATCCTTTTACCAAATTTCAAAAGCCCAGCATGGCAATGGACGCTCTACAGCACCGTTTCAGTGCATTGCAACTTTTAAAAGTGTTTGTTTAGCCTATTTTGGAAAAATGTCCCATAAAATATACTATGACATCTGCCATACCTATATGAAGACGGAACCTAAAATTGTGTAAAATTTTTTCATCATAAATATTACATTTCTTTCACTATTTTGTTCATAATTTGTTGTCAGTTTATGACAAAATACAGTTACAGTTTTATGTGCGACATTGACTCCAGTCAGTAAGCAATAGTGGCTATGTATTGGACTGTATTATATATTTGAGGTATTGTCTGTAATCATTCTAATCGATGCACTAAAGTGATCGCCACATCATTCTGATCATTTTAAGTGCTCAAGCATCATAATCGGTAGAAAATTCATGGAAATATGCAGTTCCGTCCGAGGGCACGGCCACTAAGAAACTACTTAATATTGGAATTTTTACGTTTTCCCATGTACCCGGGTATTTCGGTCAGGAAAACGTAACAAAACGTAATGGTATTTTTGGAAAACGTAAACGTAAACGTAAATATAAATACCCGAATAACCGGGTATTTCGGGTAAACGTAAATACGTTTTTCCAACTCTGTCCTGTACTCGCATACTTTCAATAAGTACGCGAGTAAGTGAGTACCAGTGTTTTTTCGCGAGGAAACGTGAACGTATTTACGCAGTACTCGAGTATCCGTAATTATCGAGTAAACGTAAATACGTTTTAACAACTATGCACAAATACTCTTGTTTTTTTGCCGCCCACTGTAGAGCGGCCGTGTCAAATAATAAATACCTATGCTGGATCTCTTAATCCTATATGAAGGGTGTGCTTCTAAAAGTACCGATCTACAAATACAAAGGGTCGAAAAAAGCAAAAAAAATCGCAAAATACAGTTTTTGAAATTTTAAATGTACCGATCTTCAAGCTTTTTCAGCTTTTGTATTTTTAAATGTACCGACCTACCCACATTTTTAAAATTTGTACTTTTGATTTTGTGCTTTAAAAGGTACCGATCTACATGCTATTACCTATTTGTTCCTTTAAAATGTACTGTACTACAAAAAATATGATTCACTAAATGTTATATAGCTAGTGTTATATGTATAAACAATGATTATACCCATGCATGTGGATACCCAATAATATGGCCGAAATACCCATACCCAAAATTCCCATACCCAATACCCATGTATGGGTATTGCATACTCCAAACTTTCAATTGCGATTATCTCAAAATCGATTTTTTGTAGATCGGTACTTTTAGAAGCACACCCTTCATATGTATGATGGGTAGAATCAGATGGGTAGCGGGTTTAGATGTGTACTTGGCCTCAGTCACTTTGTGCGCCAGAAAGAAACAGACACACCTATTTATACGTCACTGTGCAGGGCCATTGTACGATATTAAGAAAGCAGTGGCTTCTAGGGGAATAAGATTCCTCTCCGGACCACCAGAAGAAATGTTCAATGGAGTAATGAATGAGAACTTAGCACACTTCTGCCACCACGTAGAGCAGTGCATTTATATACAAACAGCTGATAAAAAGTGTCAAACCGACATAATACAGCCCGAGGATGCATTTCCACCAACAATCGAAGCATACGTGTTCGCAAAGGAATCGCCATTTTTAAAACCTTTCAACGAAGCGATTGCGAAATTACGCGGCCAGATCATAAAAACCAGAGAGTTTACAATGGCAACGATAATGCCAGAGGAAAGGATATCGAACTGCAGGTGATTGAATTGTGATAAATACCGTATTTACTCGAATTATCCAGGGAATTATTGTTTCCTCAGACATTTTTGAGGGGGGAACTATTCAAGGGGGGGGGGATTATTCAGATGAGGGAATTTTTTTTGTCAAAATTTTTCTATCAATTCATTTCACGAAACATTCATCATTAACTAAACAACATGCCATTATGGTTCAAATTGAACAACAAATACATCATTCCATTCTGTTGTTACACAGATGATGTGATGTATTTGCATTCGGATGACAAGACACAGCTCTTTTGCTTGGTCTGGCTTCATCTATTGTTTTTAAGTATGTAGTGTTTTCCTTGCATCATTGGGGGGGGGGATTATTGGAGTGGGGGAATTATTTTTTCCTCACTCGCCTAACAGGGGGGAACTATTCAAGGGGGGAACTATTCAAGTGGGGGGGAACTTTTCGTGTAAATACGGTAGCTGAATTACACGCGCATTTCATGTATGCTTTATAGAAAACGGGTCTGTGTACTAAAACGAGGCTTTTTCAGCTGAAGCCGTACCAGCATAGACAGTGGCTAGCTCCAAAAATCCGAAGTCACTCCAAAAATTCCAAGTATTTAGCTTCAAAAACACCACACGAAACGTTCTAAGTTACCATAGGTACTATTTACTACTGTATAGGCCACAGAAAAATTCATTAATGCCATAATTGACCGAAGCAGGAGAATGGAGGGGCAAGCAAAAACAGTGAAGGGCCGACCGCTGAGCATCAAATTCACGGCGCCGCTGTTCCTCAGCTTTGTCATTGGCATCGCGGTGGCAATTTCTTTCCTTGCAGTCGAAATTATCACATACTGGATAGCGGGTGAATGCAAAAAGATTTTGGATACTATTACATCTGTTTAGCTGGTGGGTGACAGTAAAAATTGTTCAAGTAAAGGAAAGTTTTCCTGAATTGAAATATCTACAACACTTGTATTTATCTACACGAAGCAGTTGTTATAAAGAACTGGCGTCGAAACACCATGCTGCATGTTGACCGCGTGCCATAAATAGGTATTTAACATCATACCGTAAATGCTCTACTAGGACAACCCCCCTCCAATAAAGCGACCTCTCCAATAGTACGACCCACTATGGCACGTTGTGTAAGTATAAAGCGACCCTCTCCAATAATGCGACCCCCAAAGAAAAATAAAAAAACAAAAAAACGAACATAAGAAAATGATGTCGCAATCTTCGGACGCTGCTAATTCGACAAATTTAGCAAATTTTGTGGCTTTGTGGTGAATATTGCTTTACGATGCCATGCTCATACGAGTTAAATGAACAGTAGATTTGTTGAGGTGTCGAAAAATACAATGCGACTCTCTCCAATCAAGCGACCCCTCCAATAATGCGACCCCCAAAAATGTGCTGAAACCAATAAACCGACAGTCGCCTTATTGGAGAATTTACGGTAAATACGATGAACAAATGGACAACATGCAGATGTCGTATGGTAATTTATATCCGTATAGACCTCCGCTGCCACATTCGTCGCAAAGCAAGAACTAAAAGCATACAAATGCAAACTTCACGAAATGATACGAAAAAACTGTCAAGTCGGAAAAAATCTGACACCCTGGCGACTTATTCGAGGATATGCGGCACTTCAAATCGACTGGGAGATTTAAGCGTCTAGTGACCAACGATGGGTAAGTTCTCCAGAAAAAAAACACTTTCTGTGTTTTGAGTTTTTCAAAAATGAATACCTGTGTTTTGAGTTTTTTTCATGAAAAAAACTTGAGTAACTCTGTTTTTATTTCTGTGTTTTTTTGCAAAAACTGAAGTTTTTTCAAAACTTGAGTTTTTTCAAAAAATGCAAGTTTTGACCCAAATACAGTGGTTCAATGCAAAAGCAGTGGTTTTCTCATTTCAAATTTGTTTATGCATGTCCAGGGACCCTGTAAGATGTGCTGAAAAAGGAAAACATTCATGCAAAATGTAAAATCAAAGTTTTAACATTTGGTATTATTGATGACATTTTACTTTACTGGTTTCCAAGGATGTATCCGGGGGTGCGGGGGGGGGCTGCAGCCCCCCCCCATTCCCCGGTGAGAGATGAAAAAGTTGGCGAAAATGCAACTTTTGGTACTACTTTTTAAGGTGTAATCTAAAAAAATTTTGCGCGCAAGCTCACATTTTGCAGTCGCACAGGTATATTATCGATAAATTATTCCACTTCGCTGTATAAGAAAAATCAATTCTACGCTATGTCATTGCATGCAATCACCTGGCGTAGAAGTGACTTTTCTTCAGCTGGCGTAAAATTTCAACGTAAAATCGAAATTTTTGAAATTTCACAATCAAATAGCAGTGACCGTGGACGATGACTCTGGGACACAATGAAGGTATTGAGTAACATACTGTCCATGAAAAAATGCAGACCTGTATCATCATCCACTTTCATGTAATAAATTTTGCGATGGAATTTTACGCTGGAATTTTACGTCGAGCTGTAATCGTAGCATAAAAGACACATTGGCTGAGCCCCCCCGTTCACCGGGCTCCGTAAACAAGCAGCCCACCCCGCTCAAGGATCCTGGATACGTCCCTGCTGGTTTCACTTGACTAACTCATCTTTTGACCCATTTAAGATGTAAAAAACACCTTACAAGTGACCAGGTTATGACGTTGGCAGCTTTGGGGTGAGCCCTCAACTATGTGGAGTGAGCTGGTAGGTGCAAGTCAATCAGTCAGTGTCAATCACAATTCCAAGACCCTTTGTTATCTGTTGATATTTATGCACTTGTGCACATTTCTTATTTTATTTAGTTAAACACATCACAGTATTCCGCCAATCCAATGAAAAAAACTCAAAAAACTTTTCTGTGTTTCCGTGTTTTTGTGTTTCTGTGTTCTCCAATAAAAAACTCATTTGAGTTTTGAGTTTTTCAAAAATTTTGAGTTTCCGTGTTTCTGTGTAAAACAAAAACACAGAAACTCAATGAGCTTCTGTGTTCAATTTCTGTGTTTTTCCCATCGTTGCTAGTGACAATTATAGCATTTCCTCAGAACTACCTCAAAATACCCCAGGTCTGAGTGAACTAAAGAATTAACACCCCTCTTTGTAAACAACGGTAGAAATCAGCAATGCTTCTCACCTGGGAGCATCAAGCGTTCCCTGCAGACAGTTCTAGAAGCAGGTCACCGATGGGAGGATCCCAAGAAACATACAAGCCCAAGAAACATACAAGCCCAAGAAACCTACAAGCCCATGAAACATACAAGTCCATGTAAACGCACGCGATGTTATAGCAATGTATTTACATATGTGCACGCGTCATATAACTTCTCACTTTTTAATAATTCCAATTGAAAAGCAAGTAAAAAGTTAATAATTATAATGGAAACATTACTCCCGGGGTGTTAATTCTTGAAAAAAGTACCATATTTGCTTGATAAGGTCTCCCTGTAAGACACGTGAAGTAAAAATAATCCCCCTTGAATAATTCCCCCCTTTAATGCATATGATCAATTTGGACTGTCGAATTTGAACAAAAATGGCATGTTATTTGGCGAAAAAAGCATATTTCGTGGTATGACTTGATAGAAGTCGCTTATATGACAATCATTATAATTATCGCTCGCTACTCTAATTATCAGTACACACATTGCAGCACTCATGCATTGCTATAACACTGTGTGCGTGTATGTTTCATAAGCTGTATGTTTCATGTAGCACACTCGCATGACGGAGCAGGAACAGACGCAACACAGGTAAACACCAACGAGTTGGATATTCCACAGAAGGGGAACGCCAGATCACTGGTGCCATACTGCGCCCACTAAAATCCAATTCTGCAAATCAAGTTTGGAATCAGAAAACACGAAACTTAATTATTTTGACGGTCCAAAACGTCCGGACGTCACTTCCAGTGATAACCACAATAGTTTGTAGGTCGAGAATTCAAAATCTGCAAAAGTAAATTGCTGGAAATAAAATTGCAGTACGCCATAAATATTTATAATGTGATTGATTACAGGGCAATTCAATAATAATAATAATGATAATAATAATATAATAATAATAATATAATAGCAATGATAGAAATTCGTCAAAGTTGAAACGGCAAAAAGTGCAAAAATCAAAGTTTGCCAAGTTGTTTTACAGAGTATGAAACCTATTCCTGAAATAATGATTTTAAAAACCGATCTTTTCAATAAATTTGTACACAATTTTCTTCAAAATCAGCCGACGGTTTGCAGCCACATGCACCGTTATGCCTGTTGTGGTCATGCAATCACTGTATTGTCACAACATCGCAGTGTATTTTCACCTTTCAGAGACCAAAGTATTTACCTTTTTTACCATTCCTAACCTGTGACCATACACATTTATAGCCGAATTTAAAGACAGTGAAATCTGTCAAAAACGCGTTTGAGTGAACTGGAATAAATTTTTCATCCTCAAGAACTCCGGTGACTCCAGTGAATGATTACATTACCGTCAATTAGAGACTTACCGATTTGGGAAATTTTGGTTAACACAGTGTACATGTGAACCATTAACCTTTAGTCTATGTATAACTCTTCATTGAACATCTGAAATTTTGCTGGAAATAGGGGAAAATGCAGTCGTAGTTTCGGTAGGTACACATTTGTAGAGCTAAGCATACTTTGTCATCGGAATTGATGCTGTCATTTCATTTTTCCAAATTGCAAAAAAATCTATCTCTGTCAAAGGCATTACCGTAAACTTCGGAATCCAGCTCAAACAGAGGACGAACAAATACACCGCGCATAAAAAAATGGTACAATGTAAATATTTATGTACATTAATATGCAAGTAGGTATACAAAAACTAGTAGGCCCCCCCTCCAGTTCGTAGTGTTCTATACCTTCAAGCACAATCCGTTATGGATACAAAGGCACAATGAATTTTGCCATTGTATCCATTCGCTTATGTGTTATCCAATCGTGATATTCTCCGTACTAGTAAATAAAGGCATGAATCAATATCAGAAACCGGGTGGCTAAAGTAAACAAAAATCTCAATCTAAATAGCACATAAAATCATTTCAAAATTTCACAATATTCGAAAATAAAAAGGAACATAACACCGTAAAATAAATTAAGCACAATAATAAATATATTATATCCATGTGCCCAAATTATGCTACACAAGAAAACGGAATGGCACGAGACCCGAATCCAATCTCTTAATTAAAATGTGTTAAATGAATATAAATATTTGGGTGGAAAAAACAGACACATGGTGGCCAGGCACACTACCTAGTACACGTCAAAATTTGGGACACTCATACATCTGTTTTGAACGGGTGCATCCACTTTAACATGTTGTGTACTATAACATGTTGTGGAATCTGACATGCCGCCATGGGAATGTGACATGTTGTGGAAGTTAACATGCCAAAACGTGAAAGTAACATGTCCAGTGTGAAAGTGACATGCCAAAGCCAAAGGTGAATGTAACATGTGAAGTGTGAAAGTAACATGCCCTGCACAAGCGGTTGCAATGCATGTGTCACATAGGAGTACTTGCTTGACAGTGCTATTGTTGCAAGAGACTATTGCAGTATTGTGAATTTGTAACAGTGTTGCATATTCATAGTGATCGATTTTGATATTATTATTGGTGAAGCTGTGCAAATGATAAGGATTATAATGAGTTGAATATTATTCATCAATATGAAAAATTTTTTCACTAGACAAGTGCACAGCACACTAGGGTTGGCAAGCGATTTTTTTTATTGCTGGGGAAAAAATTTTGGTACTGACGCTCTAGGTAAAATGCAAAAATTTTGTGCCCATGTGCGCATTTTCATGCAAGCAATACACCAATTTATATTGTGTTCTCAGCAAAAACATGCAATTTCTGCAAACAAAATTGCAAATGATCAATGAAATTTTATTCACGCAGCAAATACAACAATTTTATTACTTTTTAACTTCAAGACTTTTAAGCTTTTCCACAGCTCTACAGTGCCTATATTACCCAAGGCCTATACTAATTTACATGTCTTTTATCACCCTCAGAGGTGATTTTTGAGAGAAATGGGACTAATTTTGACCTCAGCAATAATACAACAATCAATCTAAAAAAAAGATCGGGGTCATTAAAAAAATCGATTTTTTCAACCCTACAGCACACACATACAAGTTAGTAAATATATTAGTACACATGACCAAAATGATAACAGAAATCAGCAACAAACATTCACAACTAACAAACATTCACAACTATCAGTTCAAAGCAAGATATTCAAATAACAAGTAAGTTTTAACAAAAAACAATCTGTGCAAAAATTACCATCACAACAAAAAATCTTTATATTTTCCAAAATGGCTTTATCAAATGTCTTTCAAAACATGCATTGTGACCACTGGTGCAGGGCCTGTTAGGTTCACGCTTCACATGTTACATTCACCTTTGGCTTTGACATGTTACTTTCACGCTGGCTGGACATGTTACTTTCACGCTGGCTGGACATGTTACTTTCACGCTGGACATGTTACTTTCACGTTTTGGCATGTTACATTCCACAACATGTTACATTCCCATGGCGGCATGTCAGATTCCACAACATGTTATAGTACACAACATGTCAGAATGACCACACTCGTTTTGAACACCATTAAATTTAACAGAATGGATTATATAGTTGACACTAGTTGACAGACTCCTCATTCTGGTAAACTCAAATGTGTTCAAAACAGATGAGTAAGTTTCCAAAGGTTTGGTGGTGTACTTGTGTGTGCAGCTCCATACAGCTAGTGATTCAGTAACAGTTTCCATGTACACTTATTGAATCCAGTTCCTGACCAATTATAATTAAGCAAAGACATTTATTTCCAAGTTCTTATCACTAGCTGCACGTTACTTTTAAGTAGAGCGGGTTTTTTTACTATGATGAAAGAATTTTATTTTATGAAATTTATTTATAGTAACGCGCAATTGAAATGTTGATTTCTATTTACATGCTTTAAAAACAAAAGTTGAGTGAAAAAATCGGTAATACTTCGGTTTGGCCAACATAGTAACTTTTACCCCATAACGATACTCAGACAGTATTTCCGTATTTCCATACAAACCAAAATTCCAAATACGCGTAGTGCAGTTAATGCAAAGTGAAATATTGCAAAGGAAGTGCAAAAATTGAGGAAAAATGCCTGTCAGTGGGTAGAGAATTTCATGAAATAACGAGAGCGCCTTAACAACAAAGCAATTATCTGCACACATTAGTTATCACTTGACAAAATTAACTTTCTCGTTTCGGTTTCTCTTTCGACGTTTCAGTAATGATAGTATTTACTTCAGTCTACCCCAGAGAAAAAAAACGTAGTTAACGACGAGCCTGTGCCTCTCCGAATGTATACCCGCCCCGAATGTATACCCGCACTGCATCGAAGTATACCCGCTCCGAAGGTAAGCCCGGCCCGCAGGTAGCATCAGTTACCTTCGGGCCGGGCTTACCTTCGGAGCGGGTATGCTTCCATGTGGTGCGGGTCTACATTCGGGGCGGGTATACATTCGGAGTAGGCCTGGGTCGTTAACGACCAGTTTCAACAAAATCCAAAACATGGTTAGGCCACAACGTTAATTTCTGTGTGAAGTGGCGTGCTCGCGCACAAAAATTGCAGAATACCTAGTCAATAAGTACTGAAAATTTCTGCTTTTGGTTTAGAAAACGGCTTCGTTACTTGCGTTTTTAAACAAAACGTTTAAAAAACCCTCCGACCATCCCTACTCAAGGGTGAAACCCAACCACATTGAGGAACAATATTCAGTCTTCAGTTTAAGCTTCTTTAGTTTAAGAACAATGTTTAGTTTAGAACAAATAAAAATTTCAAATCTCGCAAATGGGTATTACGCAGCGTATAAAAAGCAATTATAAGCAGCCAGCCACAAAAAAATCACCACTGCGGGCCATAAAATTGACTAGAATGAGACGAGTGCGCGGTGCCGCCGTGCCGCCCGCGCAAAGTGGCATCCCTGGCAGCCGTAGTAGCGGCGCTGTGGTACGACGGCGGCGGCGACCTGCAGTCGGCAGCGGAGCCGGCCGCTGCGCGTCGCGTCCGCCCGTTCAGCGTGGCCGCCATGGGCGGCGGCATGGGCTGCGGCGAGTGCACCGGCCGCCGCCCCGTCGTGTGGCTCTGGTGGTAGGGCGCGGCCGGCGGCGACGGCACGCCCACTCGCCGGCGGCCCGTGCCCGCGCTCGTGCTGCGCGTGAGTGAACAACAGTGGCGAGGGAACGAGTGTGGTTAGCACCGGCGGCTGGCAACGCACCTACCTCACGGGCAGCCTCTCCAACCGGCTGTAGGTGTTGTTCTGGTCGTACACGTCCGTCATGAACGCGCTTAGACGGCGGTTGCCCCCGGACGTGGTGGCCACCCCGTTGGCGCTGAACAAACGAAAAACGTTTACTTAAAAGTGGCGCACACAAAAACCAGGAAAATTAAAATCGAACCCAAAGTGCAGCGCGCCCGTGCCGTAGGGCTCGGTGTTTCTGTAGAGCGGTCTGAGGCAGGCGGCCAGCACCAGCGCGGGCATGCACAGCAGCAGCGCGACGCACAGCGAGCCCCAGTACGCGTTCCACGCGGACACTATTTGCACGCAAGTCGACTGCGAGGACAATTTGTGATTGTTTTCAATTGAAATAACCGATGTCGTAAATCGCATGTCAATATACTCGACGGATCGCAAAGGATGCGCTGAAAATGACCTATGTCTCGGTCGATAACGCGCGAGCAGGGTACTTATGCACGCACCTTCACAAAAAAAATATTTAAAAAGGAAAGGCGGAGTTGCGTACACGCAAGAAATGTTTTTCCTGATATCATTTTTTGAAACAATTTCATTAATGATGACGTCACGATAGAGTATTTCCTTCACAAAATCGCACAGCGTGCGGTCCGCGGAGCATACAATATACATTTGGGAGAAACAGACTTGCTTCGCCAGTCGCCCCACCCTGGTGAGTGGCTCGCAGCTGGACAGTTTCCTCTGCGCAGCCACCTTGACATGGCTCGCGTACTGTTCAATGTAGGCGGTGCCGTGCGTGCCCGCCGCCGATATCAGTTCGCGGATCTGCAATTTGTTTCGCTTTGTCGCAAGCAGTCAACTCAATTTTAGGTAATTTTTGGCGGCAGATGAAAGAGATGAGGAAAATTGAAGGATCGAGATGGGGGGTATGATTCAAACGGGATCCCGATCTCGATTGAGACCGAGACCGAAACCCCGATCCCGAAAATTTAAAAAAGCAACCCCGATCCCGAAAAGGTGATCCCGTTTGAACTCTAGATGGGGAGTCCGAATTCGAACACAATTCTGTGCATTATCAGCTCCTAAACAAAAAACGAAAGTATGCATTGACAGCACGATTATGAACACAACAAACCAAGTGAGTCACGTTGGCTCTGAGCAGCTGTTGTGCGTGTTTCAGATCTGCCAGCCGAACGCCGATGGTCTCGGTCAGGTTGAGCTTGTTCAGCTCGGTGAGACTGTCGGCGATGTGCAATATGCGCGTGCGCACCGGAGCCACTTGCGTCCTTTCCAACCCCTCTAATTGTGTGAGCACATTCTGGGTGGGGTTGTTTTTGTGTCATTTTAAAAACCGGGTTTGTAATATAAGTTTTGTCAAAAAAATATTTCGAACGAGACCAACATTCAATGTTTTCCTGGCAAAGGTGTTTTCTGGCACCTTACGTTCCATAGCCATTCTGGCCGGGATCGTATACTGCGTGATGTTGAGTTTTTGCGCCCGCTGCACCAAACTTTGAATGAACTCGTCGTCGATGCGCCGCACGCCGTAGGATTGCAAGCTGCGAGATGACGCAGTTTTGTATTAGTCTATTATCTGTAATATTCTCGCAGCGTTAGTCTATACTCCGTCCAACAATATCTACTAAAGGAACACTGCATTTACCAGTTGTTTTCATTTTAAAAATATTATATTTTGGACAAAGTTACGGGGTGTTTTCCATTAAAGTTACTTTTTTTAAAGTTTTCTATGACGAGATTTACGGAGGTGCTCCAAGGTTTACGCAAATCATTTTCGATCGTAATGGCGTGTATTATGTAACAAACATTGATGAAATTTTTTGCGATCACTCACGTTTTCAATCTCTGTTCAACTTCGGAATCTATCAACTGGCCCAGATCAATGTCGTTTATTTCAATTAGAAGCTTACGATCTATATCATCCAAGAATTGCTCCAGTCGCGCTGTCGCCTGAGTATTTAACAGGCTAAAGATAAGGTATTCTTTTATCAAAAATCAACGTCTTGTCATTGCATGCACATATCGGCACATATGTAAATACCTATTTATGAACGGAACTGGTTGATGAAATAAGTTGATGATCGAATTTACAAAATTGATTTTCTTTCTGGTGGGGAAAAAGTACTCACCTGAACCTGTAATGAGGTAATATTTGTAAATCTAAGTTTTTCATCCAAGTGAAGCATGCTGTAGAAAGTCTCATTTCTGTTGCAGCCCCTGAAATGAGAGCATAGATTACATACATTTATTTTTATGAAATTGAACCATAAAAATGTTGTGCAAACTCACTCGATAATTTCAGTTATATTAGTTGGTTCAATGTAGTCAAGTGCTTCCTTATCAGCTATTTCGCGCCACATCGGAGCTCGTTTCAAACGTTCAGCGAACTGAAAATGCGGGAAAATTGGATATCAGAGAAAAGTGAAAATATACACATTACAACAACAACCAATATCAAAATCAAGGACGTTTTCAGTATATTTGAGAGGAGGGGGGATTAAAAAACAAAAATCAGAAATTTTTAATCTTCTGAAATCAAGTTCCCAAACACCCAGACAAGTGAAATTCAGCGTACAAAACACAGGCACACTGAAGACAAGTGAAGCAAACTAACTGAGATCATATCGTTTCTGTACATTGGCCTTTCCAGCGGATCGCAGCCGAGCCAAAAAACATTGGCGCCAATGGTAAACAGAACACATATCAAAATTGCGTAGAGGATGGCTGTCAGCACGCCAATGGTGATAACGCTGCACATTCAATGTTTAAGAAATTATACTCCGGTTACTTTACACCTTGCACGCGTGGTTCCCGCTGGAAGTGTGTCAACATTGGTTAACGCGTGCGAGTTTCATAAAAAGATGACAAAATTGATTGTTGTTATAATGTTGTTCATTAACATATTCACATCGATGAAATTTTTCACCTTTTTATGGAAATCGCATTATTTGATAATCATTGGCACGCTTCCAACACGAGATATGAATCAGTGCGAGGGCAGAGCATCATGTCCACCGAGTATATCAATGAAATTTCGGAATTGAAGTTTCCAAGATTACCCATGTCGATTACGCGATTGTACAATGGTAGGCAGTGTTGTGCAGTTGTGCAATTGAATAACGCATGGCAGCGTAAATTTTTTATATGAAACTACTCCTTTTCCGATAAATGAGAGGCACTTACTTTTTCTCAATTTATATGGGGCGCAACTTTTCTCAATAAACACTAGGGTGTCAACTTTCCGTTTCCCTCGGGACACATTTTTCACCCTTTCGTTTTCCGTTTTTCGACAGAATTTGTTTACATTTCCGTTTTCGATAAAAAATTTTTTTTGACACACTAATCAGCACTCGGGCAAATTTTTTGACACCATTATGACTTAAAAACAGCACAGGTAACCAAAAACAACAACGAACACTGTAAAAATGGGACTCGCAGTCGACCGCAGGCAACAATCTCCATCTTCATAATAACTGGGCCTTTTTCCACAGCAGCCATAAGCCAACCCCAGACACAGCAGCGCGGCCAAAACTGCCAGCGGCGCCGGCAAGACTAAAAACACCACCCATCGATATTGTTCCACGGCGATAAAATCGTCAGTGTGGTCGTCGATGGCTTTATAAGCTATGGACATGTCCATTTGGGCCAATTTATCTGATGTTTGATCGGCCCGTTCTGACAGGGCTGAGGATAGCTCGGATAGGAAGGGGTAGACTTCTGCGAGGGGGCAATTCGAGTGAGCATTGCAGAGGGGGTAGATCTAGTAAGCCATGGGGAGGTCAGGTGAAGATGACGTCATAAGACCACAACTTAAGTCATTCTGGTGTTAGCGCCCTCCTACTTAAGATCTGGTGCCAGTTCCGCAAATTGAGAAGTGAGAAGTAAATTGTCAAAAGCAACGTAAAAATAAGTAATTTTTCTTCGCTTTTGCCATTTTTACTTCTCAATTCACTTCGCCTCTGCCATTTCACTTCGCATTAGCCATTTTACTTCTCACTTCTCCACTTGCGCAACTGGCCCCCGATCACCAAAATTTTTCGTTATGTCAGGGGGAGGTCAGGTGAAGGCCCTACAACGTAAGTCATTCTGGTGTAAAGGCCCTCCTACCTAAGATCTGATCGCCAAAATTTTCCTGCTATACAAACGAAATTTAACCGATGGACAATTGACTTTAATTACATTTCAATTTAATTTAGTAACTCGCGTAAAACATTCAGCTTACAAAAAAACACACATCAACTCGACCCACCCCTTTTTCTCTCATGTATCTCGGCTTCAATTCTCGCTTGAAGCTGCTCAAATCGTCTCCTGGCATCGGCCAGCTGCCCGGGTACATTATACTGTATAATTCGCATTAAATCGGCTTTGACGGGGGTCAAATCAAGTTCGCCCATTTGCGACACGGCGGCGGGCGGCAAATCGCGCCACACGCTGCTCAACTGCGCCGCCACCTCGGCGCACAGGTCGCGCTCGGTCTACAGGGTGGTTGGATGTTGTGTTGAGTGGCATTAAAAGGCACACTGGATATTTTGGTTCACATTTTTCGGCGATAAAGTAATTTTTTCACTTTTTTATCTTTTGCTCATAAATTTTCCGGGATCGGGATCCCGAAATTATTGAGAATCGGTATCGGGATCCCGTTTTAACCATAAATTGTACTGCGCTAAGCCAAAGTAACAATTTATATTTACCGTTGTTGCAAATAGTTTTTAGAGTCAACAAAACAATACTGATAAATACACAAATTATCTAGACGTCTTTAGAAACATATTAACAAACCATTCATTCTGCACCAAAACCACAAAACCGTAGCACACCTGATCCAGAGTACCCGTGCCGCATCGCGCCAGCTCAGTAGCTGCACTCTTATTATATCTAGCCAAGAGGTTGCCGAATAGCTCCAGGTCCGTTTCCAACCCGGCAATTTCCCCATCGAGTGCATTCAGCTCGGCCTCGGCTTGCCTGGCCTCGTGTTCGAGCTGGCCGAGGCCGTTCAAGGCGGACGCGCGCGTGCACTGCATGAGGGCCTGGACTACTGAGGCGGCGGTTCCTGTGGGGGTTTTGGATGGTGGTTGGCGTTTCAGAAGTTAAGGGGAATTTTTTTATTGAATATGGGAGAGAGAGATATATTATATTTATTAAGATTGGTATTTCAAGAGAGATTTAATTATATTTATTTTTTTAGATGAAAATATTAAAAACTATTACTTTTTATACTTATTTATATTTTATCTGCATTGATTTCAGAGAGCTTTAATTAAATTTTATTTTTAGAGATTTTTTGCGATAATATATAAAAAAATTTTGTTGAAAAACACCTAACAACATTAATGATGGTATGTAGATAAATTGACCAAAATATAATTTTTTGAAAGTGACGAAAAAATTCTGCGTTTGTGAACTGACCATCGAGCGCCGTGACGACCGTGTCATTGAAGTGGTCGTAGTCCTGGACGAGCAGCTTCCGCACCAGCTGAGCACAAAAACACTTGCATGTCCAATAAATAGACCAAAAGTCACAAATTTGAAAACAGATTTCAAATCGTGTCAACCTACCCGGTCATTTTCGTCCCTATACAGCGACAGGGCGTCGACGCACAGCTTGGCGCGCTCGGGCAGCTCCACCGCGGCGCCGTGCATGTGCTCGTTGCTCAGGTAGGTGCACACCACGCACATTCTGCGGTCGAGTCGTGGAATTCGATTATTAGATAAAACTATAAAGAATGAAGAGAAGTGGAGCTATGTAAAAGCCAACAAAAATTACTGGCCACTAGGCCAGAACAGAAAAAATTACGAGATCATTAGAAATGGGATCGAACTTTTGACGGAATGGATAGAGTCGCCTCAACTTTTTTAGGTTGTTGCCAACATCCTTCCTATCTACCACCACCCATCTGCATCCATTCAGCCATGTTATTAAACAAAATAAATTTCGCAGTGTCTAAGAAATCGTTTTTTGCGTAAATACAAATAAACGTAAGTCAAAAATAGACACGTGCCCGACTTGCCATAAACTCACACTAGGACAATGACAATGACAGCGAGTAAGCCGGTAAACGATCTCCTCCTGCAAGCGTCCCACCTGCCATCCGCTCGCACCTCAACCAAAGAGGCGCTTTTATTCACGCTCGCACCGTAAAAACCGGTCGACTTTCGGCTGCGGCGACATTTGCGGCAGCAAATTGAGACACAGGAGAACAGGGCGTAGCCGATGAAGCCCAACGTGAACAGGATGGTCAGCAGTAGGAGGATGGACATGGCCACGAGGTAGTGCCGACTGTAGTGCAATACCTGCGAATGGGGCGAGGGTCGTTCAGTAACATGTTTAACATGTCAAGTGCCAGTCTGGGGGGGGGCAGTCCCAGACCCTGTGAAGTGTCAAATGTTACGCAAAATGTCAATCAGAAAAAAAATTTTTACTGAACTTTGCATGACAATTGACACTTTACTTTACATTTATCATGACAATTGACACTTTGTATAAAATTTTACATGGTATTTGACACTTTACAGGGTCTGGAATTGGCACCTGACAAACAAAACCGATGCATTTCTACATGTAAATCGAGTAATCATTATGATATAACATCTACACGCGCATGCACCACGAGCTCACCTCAGCCTTGTTGCGCGTCAGGGACGACATCATGCTGCGAACGGAGCCCAGCGAATCGTCGGTGAAAATGTCTGAGAGGGCAAAACGCGATAATGCGGACCTAGTCAAAACTAAGGTTGGCCGATGTTATTTTTTAAACGTTTTTTTTTAAAAAAAACGTTTTTTTTTTTTTAAACATGACGTCCGAAATGTTTTTTTTTTTTAAAAAACAACAGCTGAAATTTTTAGTACTAAGCACTAGGTATTTTGCAAAATTTTTGCACGCAAGCGCGCAATTTCACACACAAATTGACATTGGTGGTTGTTTTCATTGGTTTTGTTGCATTTTTAGTATCAAAACATCCATTTCTATGTGCTACCATGCAAGGACGTATCCAGGGGGGGGGGGGGGGCGGGGGGGCTGCAGCCCCCCCCTTCCCGGGGTGAGACCAAAAAAGTCAAGGAAAATGCGACTTTTTCTATATATTTTTCGATGTTTGTTAAAAATTTTGCGCGCAAGCGCGCAATTTCTTCCCCATTCATTGTATTTTCAGCGGGTCGGCCCCTGTGAACCAATATCCTTGGAAATGAACACATTTTTGCGAATTTCGCTGTATATGTATGCATATTTACATACATATAAAGCGGTTCCCGGCGCTGGCGCCAACGCCAAAAGCGCCATGGCATGACGCCTTTGTATGGCGCTAGCGCCAAAACGCTTTTTGTCCCTATATAGGGAAAAAAAATTAGGGGGGGGGCTGAGCCCCCCCCGCTCGCCGGCCCCCGTAAACAAGCAGCCCCCCCCCCGCTCAAAAATCCTGGATACGTCCCTGCTACCATGGGTGAATAAGCCGACATATGTTGCTGTAATATATAATATTGAGGTAATGTGCTTCCATGTACCTCCACAGTGTGTAACTTCACTCCCAAAGTAACAACCTCCTTTTATAACCTTGTTTGATCACCATTCCGTGCCAAACTTTACCTGAAGTCACGAACATTCGACTATAAGGCGATATACGAACGATATGTCGACGAAAAATGGATATTTTTGACACAAATCACCACTTATAATGCTATCCCATGGCTCCACAGCCATTATATGGTCATATTTAACATCACAGAGTATTGCCAGTGTCTGATATACCTATATATGTTGACACTAGGTCATATCTGGGAGCTTTAAAAAAAAACGTTTTTTTTTTTAAAAAAAAACGTTTTTTTTTAAAAAAAAACATCGAGTTAAAAAAAAACGTTTTTTTTCCAACCCTAGTCAAAACCAAAAACAAATCCAACTTATTCCTGCAACCAACACTCGTGTGGAAAGAACTGGCTGAGTCCAGTGATGAGCCAGTCCACGGCCGTGTATACCATGGCCATGCCGTGCCGCTGGCTCGTGTCCGACAACGCCGAGTCGACTCTGCGATGCATCGGAGCTGTTTATTCGACCGCTGACACGATTTGACTAACAGCTACCTAAATATGCAACACCCTACAGGATGTTGCACAGATGGAATGGCACTAATGGACCGTCCTGCACCCCTTAAAACGTAAATTGTCGTGTAAAAATATCAAACAAATTTGTCATGTTCCAATAAAATATAAAATGCCCAATAATCGTTATTTCAGGTGTTATCGGGCATTTTACAATTCCCTTAAGCTTGATACTTTGTCTGAAAATTTTCAAGTCTTTGCGGCAGCCAGATTGCGACAAATGGTGGGCCACAAGGTGGGCACAATTCACCATCCAACAAAACTCATGTAAAACGCCCTGTAAAACAACAAACAGAATACATCCCTCAAACCGACCTATTCCACACCGGAGCAGACTTTGCAGGGGCGCCACTGCTGGCAGCCCCAGCACCAGGCTGGTCAGATCTACCGTACATCTGCACCGGCTCGAACTCGAGCACGGGCAGGCCGGCCAGACTGTGCACGGCCACGTCGGCGGAGCACACCGGGCCCGACAGCTGTGGTATTGCTGGGGGCAGTCCCGGACCCTGTTAAATGCCCTGTGAAATGTCAAGTGTCACGCAAAGTGTCAAAAGTCATGTAAAATGCCCGGTGAAATGGCAAACGTTCGTTTGCCATTTCACCGGGCATTTTCCATGACTTTTGACACTTTGCGTGACATTTGACATTTTACAGGGCATTTTACAGGGTGTGGAACTGGCACCTGAAGAGCTGTCTGTGCTGCTGACTCCTGATGTTGTACTTGTGACGCTGTCTTCGATGGTGGCGGTGACGGTCACTGGAACCTGCCGCGTGGTTTGTTTGGAGGATGAAATGCTGCCGTCGGATGTTGACGCGGACGACCAGAAGGCTGTTAAGAGTGGACAGGGGGGGGGGTATTCGAGGGTTCAGTGAGAATATCACGATACAGATCCAGCACGTTTCCGATCTTTCTGCTATTTACGATAGCTATATGACAGGTTGAATTGAATTTACCTGTCCCGCTTGATGCATCATTTTGAAAGAGATCTCCAGGTCTCGGTGAGGAAACATTTTCTTGTGAAATCGTGTTTCCCAAATTTGGGATGGTCACATTCTCATTGCTTCCATTTGGACCGGTGCCAAAAAGTAATAAATCGGTTTGATTGACCGTTGAAGGTATTAGCTGACAATTGCAAAATGAATTCGCCAAAAATATAATAATTGTAGGCCGCAACATCCTTGATAAATTATCAATAGTGATACTAGAGATCATCATTTTTCAATGTAATTATAAAAAGTTATTGCTTCGGAACTTTTGCCCTGATCTTTTCATGGTATGAAGGCAGATTAGACTAATAAAATAAAAATGTAATAAAAAACGAAACCTGCGCGTCGAAAGTTTGAAAAGCACAGATAATGTGTGGGTGTGAAAACAACAAACACAACGTAGTCAAAACTAACGCGCTAATGTCAGGCGAAAACACTGCAAAATATAGAGTCAGCATAGAACAAATCCGATAATGACTGAAAACAACAACATTTTTTTAAATTAGTATTTATAATCCTTGTAGTGAGTGCATTTACTAGCGTGTGTCATTTCGAGAACTGATATTTACATCTCCAAAATTTCCAAAACTGATAAATATGTCACCATAGCGGCTCATTTTTCATGTCCATTTATTTCCAAGTTGACGACCTCCTTATTCAGGTGAATACAAATGTTTTTAAAAACAGATATTTCAGACTTGGAAATTCCTGTCGTCAACTAAATAGTGTGTGGGGCCTATGAAAAGTTCAGACGAGTAACGTGTATTGAACGATGGAAAAGGATACACCTATATTTATGCATTACTTGATATACCTATAGCTTAAATTTTAGCTAGCGCTAAGTTTTTTTACCGTTTTTGGTCGTTGATTTTTTTAAGTCACCGCAGGCATCAAAACCTTTGCTAGAAAAAAATTCGTTTAAAAAATCATTTCATAAAATCACGAAACACACAAGTTGACAAAAATACTTTTTGAGGAATAGTGTTCAATGCTAGTTTTTCTTGGTATTACAATATTTACAATACAATACTTTTACACGACTACAATGGGCACAAAAACACACTTGTTATTGCACCAAAATCATCAATGTGTACTAAAGATACGACCACCTATCTAGGTAGGTACACTTAAATATTTATGTACACATTTACGTTCCATGCATTTACGACTGCTCTTTTTTCAACAGTGATGAGTGTCCCTTTGTGTTATTCCAAAAATCATGATTTTTAAAATATCATTTCAGCACTTGCTGAAACAAAAACGTTCGAATGTTCTAAAATGTTCAGTTGCAACGTGCGACAAGCCATACAGCTATCAGCCTACACCCAGCCATACACAATTAATCAGTTAAAAAGGTATAGCAATCTTGAATTACAAATATATTTAGGTGGGGGTATTCTAAATTTTGACCCTCCAGGGCTTGGATAGATAGCAAATCGCTTCTCTGGAGGGATAGATAGCTGAAATAATTTGTAAGGGGGTTGAGGGGGGTGCGAGGGGTAAATATATAGGCTTTTTCAAGGTGTAGAAGGACGAAAAGGGAAATAAATCTCTAAAAGTAGGTGAACAGTAGCCGTGAAAATGTATAAAAAGGTAAGAAAATTAGCGTTTTTCAGCGAAAATTTGGGAATAATTTCTCGAAAATCGCTCCAGATAGATAGATAGCTGGCCAATTTGGGAGGTTCAGAGGATAGTAGCCAAAAAAATTGCCTCCTGGATAGATAGATAGCTGAGCGGTTGGGGGGGGGGGCGTAACCCCCCCCCCACCCCTTCCTACCCTGTATTTAGGTAATAATCATGCCCCCTGATAGCAATGCATGCATCTAACTGCTAGCAAGCGCGACGTAGCAAATATCAGTACGGAGGGATCGGGGGGCGGCGCAGTGGGCCACGTGCCACGCGGTACAAGGCGTCGCGCCGCCGCGCCGCTGCAGCTGGCTAATGCGCTGCCGCACACATGAAAAGGCGGCACGCGGCCGCTTGTGAATAGTACAAAATCGCTGCACCGAAACACAGCCGTGATTGCATGCCAGGTGCCACTCCCAGACCCTTTAAAATGTCAAATGTCATGCAAAGTGTCACAAGTCATGGAAAACGCCCTGCAAAATGGCAACTCGGTTGCCATTTTGCAGGGCATTTTCCATGACTTTTGACACTTTGCATGACATTTGACATTTCACAGGGCCTGGGAGTGCCCCCATGCCCGCTAGAGGTGAGTGGGCGCCAGCATGCAATAGATTTATAATAGATGCAGTTTTATTATTTCCCTCGTAAATACCTGCTAGTGATAATCACTGATGCTCACTAGGTGGACGTGTGCAGAAAATAGTGGACTCACGCCATGGACGTGTGCAGAATATTTTTTCGATGAGTATTGTGCATTTTTGTAATAGTTACATATTTTCAATTTTTGGGTGGGGCGGGCGTTGTGTGATTTGTTTATCTAGCATGAATAACGAATGTTTTTACGTAAATACTACTATGCATATTTTACATGTTCAAGTGTAAATTATAGGTTGACACAAGGTTTTAAACGTTTTTTAACATTGTTTTCAATAACTAGTAATACTTTCACACAGAAATTACTACCTGTATTATTACCCCCCCAAAAAAAAAAAATAACAGCACAATAGATACAGTAGATAAATTGATTCACTACTATTTATGTTTGAGTTCCTTCCTGCACATCATATACACTTAACTATCCATGTTGCCTACTGTCTACACCCTCTCCCCCTACTTATTATTTTATATTTGGTGATTAAAAATTGCCAAATGAGAATTCACCCACTTATTATTTTTCTAAAAAAACTACATGAATAGATGCACATGCTATGAACATGCATAACTGATAAATCAAAGCGCAGCATAAACAAGTGCACTATTTAAATACATCGAACTAACTAAACACCACAAGACAACCTGTCCACATGCAGTGACCTAAGTACAATGCAAAGAAGCAAAGCGGCCACGCACAGTAGTACACCATCGAAATTTGGAAACTCGTAAATCTGTTTTGCACGCGTATGAGTTGACCACAATGAACTATGTTTCATCGCAGTCAACAATAGTTGCAGGGACGTATCCAGGATTTTTGAGCGGGGGGGGCTGTTTGTTTACGGAGCCCGACGAACGGGGGGGGCTCAGCCCCCCCCCCCCTAAAAATGTTCCCTATATAGGGACGGAAAGGCGTTTTGGCGCTAGCGCCATACAAAGGCGCCACACCATGGCGTTATTGGCGTTGGCGCCAGTGCCAGGAGTCGCTTTATATGTATGTAAATATGCATACATATACAGCGAAAGTCGCAAAAATATGCTAATTTCCGAGGATCTTTGTTTACAGGGACCGATCCGCTGAAAATACAATGCATGGGGAAGACATTGCGCGCTTGCGCGCAAAATTTTTGAGAAGCATAGAAAAATATACATGAAAAGTTGCATTTTCCGGGACTTTTTAAGTCTCACCCCAGGAAGGGGGGGGGGCTGCAGCCCCCCCCGCCCCCCCCCCTGGATACGTCCTTGAATAGTTGACAGATTCCTCATTGCGGTAAACTCAAGTGTGTGCAAAACAGGTTGATGAGTTTCCCAAATTTCGGTGGTGTACTAGTCTGCACAGCGCCAAAAAGTTGGAAAATAGCTAATCAACGACACTGAGCACATGAGCCAGGGCGACGTCACGCCGGCCGCCGAATGGACGTCCGAACAAATCCATTACGGTGCATCCGTTCGCACACAGCCGGCGGCGCGGCACAAATTGCGAACATGTTATGCAGCAGGGTGAAATTCACGGACACCTACGCATGTACGTGCATGTGCACTGTATTGCTGCAGATAGAAAAGTGGATTTAAAATCACGTAACTTTTTTCGTATCATAAGGTAAGATTTCAGAGGCTGAAAGTCGCGACACGCGGCACCGTAAGTTTGGTTCGCGATAAATTTACAACGAAGACAGAATCAGCAAAATAATCACGAACGCATTTTGTTTGAAAACCGAAAACATCGAAACCCAAAAGTTCAAAACTTAAAACACAAACATGAAAAAGTTTCTCTCTCACTACTGTTCAGTTCAGAAAATTTGATTAGTTTTGACACAAATCACAGCCATTCCGTCGGCTGACAAGCACATTCCAAAAAGTATACCGAGCTCTAATGAGACTGATCGATGCACATAAATACCACAAATCCACGTAGATTTCTTATGAACTCTATTCAATGAAATACGGTAGCACATGTTTTCCCAGACAGTAGGAGGCAATGACACGGCGTAATGGCAACCGCCGCCCACTTCGATTTTCATTCTTTTCTCGCAAAACACGAATTTCGCATGTGAGTATTGCATGGGACCGGCCGAAAAATACCTAGTCAAGTGAATGTAACAGGGGGAAAAATCGGCGCAAAAATATATTTATTTATTTACGTATTGTGCAAGTGCAAGAATAACAGTTGGAATTTCACGGTTGCGGAAACTCGGCCAGCGATGTGAAATGTGGTCGGAATGAAATGCAACCGAGAACACAATGGGGGCTTAATGCAACGGAACAGCACAGCGACACCATAGGTTTAGGTGCATTGTATAAAAACACACCGGATTTGCCGGTGCCAATGCAACTCAACTCTATTCAGATTTCGGAGACCTTTCATGGTGAAATTGCAAAAGAAAAATTGTGATCGTCGAAATGCGACCTTATCTTTCCAATGATGAAGTTATTGTAAAAAAACTGGTGTCTGGTTGGCAACCTAAATTTCCAAAAACTGACAACTGACAGTTGCAGCAGTGAGCAGTATTTACAATTACATATATTATACATCCAAATGTAAAAATAAAAATACAAACATCAAACATGCTGCATTAGCACACCACATAAATTTTTTATACCCCGACCCCATCCAATGACAAAATGTACATAAAAATGTATGAATAACAAAAGAAGTAACATTGGCAACTGGGCTGAGAGAGGATTTTGATTACAAGGCATGCCAATGACCTCAGTGTTGCGGAAGTAGCTGTCTGGGTTGAATGCAGACAATGGGCAAAAATTACAGGCAGAGCAGTGACTTGTGACATTCAGTTTTTGGCTGAAAATTGGCACACCAATAAAATACTTCAGCCAATTTTGAATAGGGGTGTGACGGGAACAAAAGATAATTGGTTATCAGCAATGAGTTCATATTTACCTCCCATAGTCATTGTTGAGGTCATGATAATTTTTTTTCAGATTACACAAATTATGACATCAACATGGAGGCAGGTGCTTCGTGTATCCATTTATTGAAAAATTGACAAATTTTGCACCATTGTCCAAAATAACGCCATTTTATAGGATACTCCAAATGAAATGTCAAACATAATTACACAACAATGTTAGTGGTGCATCAAATATGTAACTAGAACTCATTTGTCAACCGTTAACCATGTGAGAACATTCCTTTCAGATTCCCCATGTGAACATGCCTAAACTGGATGTAGAATGCTCAGATAAAATGCCTTCAAGAACAGTGAGACACAGTGTAATCTAGTATGTTCTGAACAAACTGTTTAATGGTCCCACTGCCAAATGATCAACATGTAGGGACTAAATTAGGTCAGTTGTGTGTAAATAATGGAATCTGAACAATCAAACTTTATGAGTTAAATACATGTAAATACATGTGAAGCTAAAAGACTTTATGAATTTTCCACTGAATATAGAAGAAAACATGAAAATACCCGTGAATGTCATCTATTTATGCAAGCTGTTTTTAGGTTTAGAAGCTGCCAATTTAGCAACTCCACACACACTCAACATTCTACTGTTTGCATTCTAAGTGTAAATTCTGCCTGGCCAGTTACTTATGCATTCTCTCCAATATTTGCCAACTCACTGAGTGCTACTCCAACGAGAGTCTTTCTATTTTCTCTTTCAGAATATGCGTTCATGTAATAATAAATATTTATAGTGTGGCTATTATCTCCAGAAGGCAACTACCCAGTGGCAGAACCAAAATGTTTGTGAAAAAAATACAATCAGTAGGCGTTTTTTCAAAAGGCCAAAATTCAATCACTTATCTGCCTTTCAAATGTCATCGACCTGACCGCTGTGAATTATTGATTCTAGTTGACTTTTTCTCATAGAAAAAATCAATCGAAAAGGCGCCACAAATGTCAACAGTGAACAAAATGCGCGTAGGTAAAGACTTCAGTAGTAGACAGGGGTCCGGCATTTGCATTCACATCGTATGCACAAAGCGACGAAATGGTAAAGTTCATCGATACAGATAAACACACGGAGGGACACAACCAGAAAAAATGTCGGGAAGGCACCACTGCCCTAGCTTAGTTCCTGATTGAAACGAACACAAATACGCATCCTTATACAACTTGCCATAGGATAAGTATTTGGGTATGTATTTGTGATTTGTAGGATTTTCGAAATATTACTCCCTTTGAACCAAAAATAAACCAAATATTTTAGATGCAATTAGATTGCGCAAAAAAAATTATTGGACAGTTAATTTCCGCTCAAATTAGAACAGTTGGTTGAGCTATTATCAATTAAAAAACACTAAATTGTGATGAGTGGTTTTACCGCAGACTGGACGAATCGCTTTTCAAGCAGCCCACATGGGGGAAACACAGCAATAAGGTGCCATTATTTAGTAAACTGTCACAAGAAAACTGAACTAGTAGTACGCATCCATAACGCCGCCGATAGCGTGAATAACGGCGCATGCGACCGCACTTGGACATGTGCCAAATATCGCCGATACTGAACTCGTACATTCACGCCGGAATGTGACCAAACATTTTCCGTTTCAATTAGATGACATTCGAATAATAAAACGCATCAACTATGTTCGCGACAAAAACAAGTGCTTTGCTCTAAGTCGGTGGTGAACAGCATCTATTTATACTGGCATTCTGATAAGCCAAGGTAAAACGCATTTCGTAACATCACGGAATTTCAACACGATTGGGTATACTCGACTTTTTCTTTTTTAAATGAAATTTTGGAAAGAGGAGTAAAAGTATACGAATGATTGTTTGCTCAGTGAGATTTTTGTTGGTTAAATCAAATTTTATGTTGGCAAAGGTCGTTTCAAAAAGCAAGATATTTTTACTTAGCTATACATTTTAATTCGACCTATAACAGAGTTTGCAAATTGATGAGATTAGCGTGAACGTATAATATCACAGACGTCCAATCAGTTCCCATTGTGCTCGGTTTTACTTCATTTGAATCGGCATTCCCTTCACGGGATTTCCTTCGGAATAGGTCGCTTCATTTTCATTTATTTCATTGGTCTTTTATGCTATGCCATACTTCGATGCCGGAGATTTAGCATATTTGGCCCACACACGCTAGTTGACATCGCAAATTCGTGTCAACTAAATAACACAACAAAATTAAGTTTAAAATTCACCATGCTGTATCAGATAGGAAAGTCGAAATCACATAGTTCACTAAAATTTAGTTGATACGAATTCAGTTGATATTTAGTCTGTGTGGCGCCAAAATGTCTAAATCTAAATATTAATACTTTTCCCATATAGGTAAACCATACTCACATTGTCTGGTTATGTAATATTCCTGGTGAGGTTTAATATGGTGTTAAAATTGCAAAGACAAACGTTATTCTCGCCCTGTCCTGCTTATTTTTACAAACACGCTGCTTAATTCATGCGCTTCCGGTAACCTTTTGATTCACATTTATGAATTAAGGGACAAGATTTAATAAGCCAGACACGTTTCTCTGGCAATCCGAATCATTGTTCCAACGAAAATAACCATCAAATCAAGAATTGGACAGGCCAGAAATACATGACTGGCTGATAAAATGTGGCGTCGACCTCGACAGTATATCACAGCCCTTTGTTGAAGTAGAATGTGTTTACGTCTGAGCTGTCTGCATCAATTGCACTTGGCTCCAGTGTTTCCAACACTGTCCGCGAAATTGAGCTGAAAATAGATAAATTGTGAATTATATTTTATCTAATGCTACAATAGAATGTGGACGATGGCAGAGAGACTTTTTCTCTGAAAAAAATCTAATTGCCAAAGTCAGAATGTCTGATTGCCTCGAGAAGGATAAATATATGGTTGAGGAGTAGCCAGTTACATATTCAGCTTGTTTGAAACTTTCAATGTCCTAAAAAATCACATGAAACACCTGAACATACCTTCTCTGTGGGAACAATGCACAGCCAGTTGGCACCATCATAGCTAGCCTGTTATATTTAAGTGTAAATATAGTGGTTATGTTGGTTTTATTCAAATAGACTTTGATGTGCATAAGAAATGTAAAAGTCAGAAAACTGACATTAGAGCACTCAGTGAGACCTGTACTGGAATGTTCAATCGCGCCCTGTGCCTGCTGTACCATGCCATTTTTTCCACCCACTCCATTATGAAGGGTGTGATCACTGAGGGTGGGATAAGGTGGTTTATACTTGCGAAATTAGGCATACACAAATTTGCTTTGGTTTTATAGTATTAGGGTTCAACATTCACTTTTTGCATCCATGTGTATTGGATGCAAAATTATGTGTAAAAACAAAAGAAGCATGCAAAATACTCACATAAAATCGGGCCAGATATGACAATTCTGGAGAGTACAACCTGCGTTATCCCCTTGATTGCTGCCACCTGCCAAAGTCACCATAACATGGCATTGGTTTGGTGCGTAGTGTAAAAAATGGAGCACAAAGAAGTTACCTTAGAATGTCCCATGTCATTTCCTTCTTCATCACTCAGATGCAGTCCATGTTTCAATTCACTGTAATAAATGTTTATAGTGTGGTTTTGCTCTGTTATTAGAATTTTTTGTATTCTGACAACTCATTTTTCTGTAGAAACCGAATGTTCCCCTTCATTTTCACAGAACGGTTTTTATCAAATACCGTATTTCCTTTCACATTCTCTTAACACTCGTTTTGGGTGGGGGTGGTTCGTGGGGGAGGTATTTTTCGTAGTGCTGATTTTGAGGGGAGGGGGTATTTCGAGGAAATACGGTAGCGGGTTTTGTACGATTTTACACCCAAAGGGAGCTATCCGGAATGGACTTTGTACTGAATTCGTATATATAATCTCTCGAAAATGAAAATCGCAAACATGCACAATTAACAAACTTTTGCCTCATCAATGGAATATTGACGCAATTGGCAGCGGCGACAGCCCAAAACGGCACCAATCTCTGTTTGAGAACGCTCGCCGCCTGCTTCTCAAGGTAGTATTTCAAGCCCAGCGAAGTTCCCAGTGCTGCGGTCGTCGCCGACACGTAAGCAACTCCCAGCTGTCTGATGCAGTATCATTTTTTGTCGCTTGTTTAAAAAATTGTAAGTTGACAATGCCGACTTGGTTGTGAGTTCGGATTTCGCGTTCCTGTTGGTGTAGTTGACGAGCGCGTTGAAACTCTGGTTGGACCATTGCCAGAAAACCACCGCTGACGTTGCCCTGAGTAGTTTGTTTAATTTTCATGAGTTTTACCAGGGACTTGAAGTATACCGTATTTTATCGAAATACCCACTTGAATTAAGCCCCCCTCGAAATACCCCTCCCCTTGAATTGACCCACCTCGAAATACCCCTAAGTCTGGGCGAGCTGAGGAAACAAAGCCCCCTCAAAATTTGCACTCTGAAAAATAACCCCCATGGCCCCCTGGGGGTATTTCGAGGAAATACGGTGTACGGTTCATCAAAATTGCATTTATTTACATAGGAAGAAAATACCTGTACCAAATCATCATCGCAGCACACAGCGCAGTTCCACCATACATCTGAAGATAAAGTTAGCTTGTTTTTATTTATGTAATCTGAAATGATCCAATCAATGTAAATGTAACAATTGTTTAAACTACCTGGAAACTCATTCTGCCAATGACGTTTTGCAGTGTACCTGAATCGGGATGAAATGCAGATTGATACAGTGCCCTGGCTCTGTGTATCTCCGGTCTCTGTGCATCTGCAAAGTGGAGGTGATACGGGAGGGACAGTGTGACAAAATTACCAGCGAATTATGTTTTTGAAGGTGGTTGACTAGATCGTGGTAATTGTAAAGCGCAAAATTCAAATAGCGGATCGGGTTGTGAGACTAATGTACACCTAATGAATATAAAAAAATCATTGGTGGCCCACACAGTAGTTGACACATGTGTTTCAATTGGTCTGTGTCAACTCAGATTTTGGCTTCACGTGTGGCAGAGCGATCTTCCGATGCACTCAAGGACGTAGCCAGGGGGGGCGGGGGGGCGGCCGCCCCCCCCCCTTCCCGGGCCGGACCAAAAAATGTGCCAGAAATTGCACTTTCAGAACACGATTTTGTCGACAGTTTGAAAAAATTTTGCAAGCATTTTCCCTTCGCAACATATATTTTCGGCTGGCCCGTCTCCGCGGCCTCAACGCCAATGAAAATAAACTTATTCCTGTCCATGTCGCTGTATACGCCCGTAAAATACAGACGTATACTGCTGTTTTGCAGCCAATGCCAACGCCATTTGCGCCATGGCGTGGCACCTACGAATGGCGCCAGTGCCATAGCGCCATTCCCCTACTACAGGGGTCAAATTTCAGTGGGGGGCGCCGCCCCCCCCCCGTTCGCCGGGCTCCGTATACAATCCGCCCCCCCGCTCAAAAATCCTGGCTACGTCCCTGGATGCACTTGCCATAATGTTTTTTTCAACATTAACGCATGTGCACTTGGAGATCGCTCTGTAACATGTGAAGCTGAAATCTTGGTTGACACATACCGTTGACACACATGTGTCAACTAGTGTGTGGGGCGCCATGTGTTTGCTGCTCCATTAAAACCTTTATTTTTAAAACTTTTTAAGAATATATATTATTACGCAGAAAAAGTGTGCACTAACCTTCTTTTTTTGCATTTTCCAACATTTCCTTGACCGCGTACAACTGAGAATTCGAGCTCCATACTAGTACTGGATTAGTAATGGCGGCGAAATGTTTCAACCGGCCAAAAAATGACGACTGGTCATATAGCGGAAATCGCATTAGTGGGTTGACTTTTGATTTTCCCCTCACCTTCGGGTTGATCGGCGGACAAGGCAACGTTTGTAGAAGCTGTTCATTCATGTTTGAACCAGTTTTTGGAATTCCAGTAGCTGCCGCTCTCTGGAAGTGTTCAAATTGTTGCTCGCATTTGTTCTATAAATAGGTAGGTAGTTGTGCCTGCAGCGTATTTTAGGGTGGAATTGCTCAGATGTCGAATACAGAGCGGAAAACCAAAATACAAGTGTACAGAATCTAATCCGGCATAATACAAGCACTTCTGTGCATAATCCACGCACTTCTGGTGTTAAGTTCATACATTTTTGTGCTGCTAACTACAGCATAATCTGAGCAAAAATGAGGCATAATCCAAGCAAAAATTAGGCATAATCCAAGCACTCTTTGTGTTTATGTATTTATAAATGCAATATTGTGTAAATGTGTGTTTATGTATTTATAAATACAATATTGTGTAAATGTGTGTGCAGCATTAATGCATTATTAGGCATTGTAAACCTGACATCAATGTGATCTTGAAATCACATCTGTGATGAGATATCCTTTTGTGCCTTTAAAACCTCTAAGTAGGTGTGAGCTTTAATCCAAAAAAGCGACAACAGAAAATCTTCACATTAAACATTAGGGACATCAAAAGTTCAAGTGCATGTGGTTATGTAGTGTGTACATGGAGTATGTGCTTAAGTCAATGGTACACTCCACGGACTGCATGCAATTTTTTTTCCTGAAGGAATCACGATGTACAAAATTAATAAAACCAAAATTGTTCTAAAAATGTTACAGAAAGAATATGCATCACTTGTACATGACTCCACATTTTTTTTACTATTTTTTTGTTTGCATACATGAAAGTGCATGCATAAGCATGTGTATCAATATCACCATGCTGCAGCTGCATGTACTCACAGAATGACACCTATGTAGGTGGAAAAAAATATGGATGGCAGTCAAACTTTAAGGCCCCACTTGCTTGGATTATGCATCATTTGGCACTTGGATTATGCTTGCTTTGATTATGCACACTTGGATTTTGACGCTGAGCGCAAATCGATATGCCGAAACACGGTCAAACAGGTATTACGTTTTCACGCAGTCAGTAGTGTATTGGTACTTGTTGTAAATGATCTTTCCGGACTTTGATTACGAAATTGATACTGCAAAAAGCAGAGAACTGGTCCGTTTCATGGCTTTATAAAGACTATTAATAATGTAACTTTCTATCCACATTTTGAGGTTATTGTTCAGTTTGTCAGAGAATAAAGTCCTACCATTTTTTGCTGAAGTCTGTATTTGTATGTAGTAAAATCGGGAAAATGCGAAGTGAGTGTGACTTCAAAAATAAACATTAGAATTTACTCTCTTATATTCCATTTTTAATAGATCCATTAGATGAATACCTAATATAAAGATCCGTTTATCACAATAGTTTTAGAACAAAAATATCTCGAGCAAAAGACAGCTAGACTGATGGCGAATTGCAGCGTCAAACGGATACACTTCAGAAAAACCGATAACCCTAATTTTCTCCATATCGCATATAACTGCATAGTATAACTCAGTACCTAGTTCCCGACGTGAAAATAATTTGCTTAGAACCAAATTGACGCAAAGCGCGATGCAGCAAGCTAGTGAAGTAAGGCAGGGAAGGGTGGTCAACATGTGATAATGCAGTTAATTACGATTTCAACGCACTCAGTTTAATATCCTGTGGGAATAAGCCCTGGTCCAGTTACCTATGTAAAACATTAGATTACTGCGCTGTAAAATGCACCGCTCGGGGGAATTATTGGGGCCCTTCTGAATTGCGCCAAAACAATATGCTTCATTGCAAGGGCGCATTGATGTGCATTTTCAATGAAAACATGTTTTCAGTGCATAAGTAATGGGGGCGCATCTATAAAGCATCATTTTTATTGGGTGGGGGGGGGGTGCTAAAATATATTATAAAATGGGGGCTAAAATATATTATATATATTGCAACGTTGACAAAATGGAGCAAAATTTCGCGATTTTTAGTAAAAATTGGTGGGAAAAATTGCTCAAAGTTTGCTCCACATAGATACCTAGATAGTTGAGCGATTTGTGGGGGTATCAGGGGATAGTAGCCTCGGGATAGATAGCTAGCTAAGCAGCCCCCTGGGACCCCCGTATTGGGTCTACATGCCAAGCGGGTTAGATGCCAAGCAAGCCTACGCCGGTGGCGAAGGCTCAGCTCAAGTGAGCCCCCTAAGAAAAAGGAATCATCACAGACTGGTAGCGTAACAAATTAAATGTGGTAAAAAGTCACTGGTGTATCTTGGTGCGGTCTGATTAAAAACGAATGTTCTTTAATGGACGCCCAGAACAGGGGTGCCCTTGTTCAATACCGTGTGGCGTTGGCGCAGAGCACAAAGTTTTATCGATCGGTTCAAATTGACCCCGTGAGCTGGGTGCTCGACTCATAGTCAGCACACAGAAAACATATTTACTCATACATGCACAGGTACGCAGTATTGAACCACAGCAGCAGGGGGTCAGATAGTCCCAAAGTAAATTAATGCTCGGACGCGTAGCCGGCACCCCGGATTACCATTGCCAATACCATTTATTACCATTGCTATTTTAGCAGCCAAATATCCTTTATTTGGCCGCAATATCCTTAATCCTTAAATAACCTCTTAATACCTACACAAAAATGTGATTTGAACAGACGCAATGCTCCTGCGAGTTTTGGGTAAACTGTGTTTTTCCATTTCGCCTCGCATTTATGAACACTGACATTTCTTCAAACTTGATATTGGAATGTCACTTTGCCTGGTGTAAAAATGTTTGCGTTGATGCCAATTTCTGCCGATTTGTATTGACACAGAAATATTGAAAACCTGATAATTTTCATGACTGTATTGTAATAAACAGAAGCGATTTAGTGCAATTTCAATCGAGCCTTATAAATTTATTTACATGCATATTTAATAGTGATGTATTTAGTACACTGATAAGGCCACTCGTGCATCAAGTAAATAAAAACTTTCTGATAAAAATCCCCAACTGGAGCAAACAAGTGACAATTCAAAACAACTTGCATTCTAGCGCAATTAAAAACACATCACAGAAATAGCCCACAATGGAAAGGGAACCTAAATTTCAAACTAGGTTTCTGCAAACAATTTGATTATGATTGATGTAAAATGAGTAATTTAAAGTGATTCCTGCATCACAAAAAAAAACGGGAAAACAAAAAATGCATCAAATTCCATCGAAAGAAAACGCAATGACTCTACAACGATCGTGGAAATTATGAGCAAATTGTGCACGGAATGATAAGAAGAAAACGAGACGAATCCAACGAAACAACAACAGTTTACTTAAGAACCAAGAGGCTAATTATGTAACCACGTATTTACATAAGAAATGTAAATATGCCCATCCATTAAAAAATATAGTAAGCTCGATGTAAAGAAACAAGCAAAAACAAAAATTTATTAGAAGAGCATAGAGCATTTGTCATTTGTTTGAATAACCGATGCCAGTATAGAATTCTGTTTATAAACTATATGTTTTGGATATTATAAATATCTACCGTATTTATTACCTTGAAATACCCCCGGGGAATTTATTATTTTGCCGGCAAATTTTGAGTGCGGGTAAGTTCAAGAAGGGCTTATTCGAGCTGAGGGGGGGGGTCGATTTTTTCATCAGAAATTTTATAAAATTCCACATAGGTACTCAGTAGTGATGGAATGGCGCGATGGCGCCGGCGCCCTTTTATGGCGCCAAAGGGCGCAATTGGCGCCTGGCGCCCTTTTCTGTGACGCCATCTGGCGCCTGGCGCCATTATTTTGAATGGCGCCATGGCGCCCTTGGCGCTTGGCGCCATTTTTCGCGCCATTGTTTTGGATGGCGCCAGAAATGGCACCAAAATGCCACAATGATAGTCTATTTTTATCTATATTCAGGTGTGTTAGCAAGTCGGCGGACATTTCACCCTACAAAATCGGAGAGTTAGAATTCGCTCGTGAGCAGAGCGAACAACGAAACTTGTGTCCCACGCGGACGCTAGGAATTGAAAAAGAAAATCATATTAAAAGAAAAATGGACGTTTCGCTGCATCCGTGCGTGCCACGCCCTAGTTATCTACATTTCCAACGTTGTTCGAAAAGAATTTGACCGTTCAAACTACCGTTTTTGTTTTTATTTTATTTTTCATTCGTTGGCTCCGTTCCAACAGAAGAGAACTTGGCAGCCGGCCAAAATTTCGAAATCCGCTATAAATATGAATAAAATAGGCTCACAATATCTATATAACCATGTATATAAACAAAATTAGCGATTATAAAGGTGGAAATTGGCAAAGCGAAGCAAATTTTAACGATTTTTAGCTGACTATGAGTTTTCACTCTCATTTTTAAATTACGCAACTGGTAAGTGGGATAAGGGCCAAGTTTTCATACGTGACCCGATCTATTCCAATCGTTAAAATATTGCGTCACAATACCTAATGCCGTCATGCACTCTCCACTGGAGAGACTGACGCAAATGTTTGTAGGGCGATACGTCTGCCGACTTTACTGAATGATATAATTTTTATGGTACCTATTTAGCAAGTCTACTTATGCAATTTTTAGCTTAGATTACAAGTTTGGGTTCATGTTTGTCATTATTATTCCACAGAACCTTCAAATCTTCAAATATATACCACACTGATATTGACATAGGGCTGTTTTCATTAGTTTTGTAAACTTTGCACCAACACACTTTGCACCAGTTGAAGGGGATAAAAAAACATTCTGATGAAGTCAAACGCGTTCAAAGTTATTTAATTAGTGTTCAAAATGTCGATTGAAAACCAAATATGTGAGTGCCAAAACTTCTATCTCTGCATGCTTGCATGAAATAATGAGTAATAATAAATTACATTTAGTAGTAGGTATACATCAAATCTAGCCAATTTCCTTTTAAACTCACCCTCAATTCATCTATCTTTTCTCCTGACCTATTCTATCTAAATGCTATTTGATTTGTAATTTAATTTAATTAGATGTCAGAAAATTTTCATTTGAATGTGGCATAAATATGTACACTCAATATAAACTCAATTTTAAAACTGATTATTGTAGAACTCAACGGTGAAGTGCAGTTTCTGGGTGCTTTTAATGATTAGGCAAATGCTGAAACACAATGCTCTTGCACAAATGCTTCTGTAATGATATACATGCTGAATTACTGACTTTTTTTGCTTGCGCCATTTTGGCGCAAAGCGCCATTCGTACTGGCGCCCTTTGGCGCCCGGCGCAATTGTTTTGAATGGCGCTATGGCGCCATTGGGGTCTGGCGCCATTTTTTCTGGCGCTTTTCCATCACTAGTACTCAGTGTTAAGGTTTTGTGCGTTTAAGTTTAAGGTGCGTTGTTCACTATTTTACCTACATGGATCACAAACACAATTACTTCTCATGTACATTCACTTTACTCTCAATTTGGGTGAGGTATTTTGAGGGTTTTTTATTATTTCCCCAGCTTACCCAGAGGGGGTTGATTCAAGGTGGGGAAATTCGAGGAAATATGGTTTCTATTTGCACAGTTTTGGATGGGCAGCTGCTGCACCCCTCCGAATATTAAAGAAATCAACTATTTGACTAGTCCAATAATACCGGTCGTAATTGTTTCTATTTGCCAATATCAGATTTATGACGGATTGATCGAATCTGTGGCACCCAGCATAGGTGCTATATCTAGGGGAAGTCCCAGACCCTGTAAAATGACCTGTAAAATGTCAAATGTTATGCAAAGTGTCAAAAGTATGTAAAATGCCATGGAAAATAGCAAACGTACCTGCCATTTTGCAGGGCATTTTACATGACTTTGGACACTTTGCATGACATTCGACATTTTACAGTGCATTTTACAGGGTCTGGGATTGGCACCTGGCAACTTTGTTGGCACCAGCAAAATGGCAGCCCATGTGAGCGCCGCTTGGCGCCATGCATTCGGGTTCCAGAGCGCATAGCACATACCTGAAAGTGGGGCTGTATTCTGTACTGAACGAAGAAAAAAATTTCAAAACATTTTCACCCACCAGGATGTGATTTACGTAATCTTTTTTAAAGGATTTTTTAATTTTTTTTTAGCACCATCTTATGGAAGACGTTCCAAGCGGATTGTATTCTACAGAAATACAACAGATTCTGTTGAACAGTATTCTACATATTCTTTTCTCAAATTGGTTTGAAAAATGTTATTCGGCTTGATTGAAATAGAGTTGTGGTAGAGCAAAGTTCAGAACATTGACAGACCACTTGAGGACATCTTTTATCACATCAGGCGTTCGAACTGCAAAAATGAATCCCGCTTCATACATCTTCGCAGCTTCTTGCTTTAACCGATCCTCATTTGTCGGTAGATATTCATAAACTTCTGCGAACATTGTGAAATATTTATGATAATGTCACACAATTGTTAGTTCTTGACATAAATATATTTACCTACCTACATATTTACCATATTTCGTCTAATAAATAAAATGGCATATATCTAATAGAAAGACACTTCATATAGAACGGCAGTTATTAGCTTTTTTCAATCACCAAAAATTTTAATAGCAGTCTCCAAAAGAACGACAGCCGCTAAATCATGGCAGAGAGAAATTATGTTGGAAAAGTGCCAAAATACAAATAGGTAGGTATGTCAAAAATAGATGGCTAGAGCAATCAACATTTGAATGTTTTTCAAAAAGTGTCAAAATTTGACACTTTATGAAGGGACAAGTGAGTCAACAATATTATGGAAAATGCCTAGTGAAAAATGGATTCGCGAGACCAGAGACCCTATATGAAACTCATTGGAAATTTTTTTCAACTTTTAGAACGTGAGGCTTCATTTTTACACATTTACATTCACATCAAGTCCGCAAAGTGCCAACTTGGATTTGTAGCCGAAAAAATGCCATGACCTGTGAACCCATGCAACAAATATGCGGATTTGTCGCACGCAGCCACCGATTGTGTCCATTCGGCTTTGTCCCAACCAGACTCAATGTTGTCGCCTTTGTCACTGCATTGTTTTATTTGACCATTAATTTCACTTCTGGGATCAGGTGATAAATAGGTGCTGCCAAAATACATTTCAAAAGCTGACCGTATCAATTTGGCATCAAACTCTGGCGGCTTGTATCCATGATCCTTTCTGCAAGTGACCAACTCGTACACGTGACTCAAATCGGATTTTTTGAACGTCACGCTTGAATCCATGTACCAAATTGCACCGAAATCGCGCAGCGCTTCCTAAATTGCATTATTTTTGCCACTCTGCCGATGCTAAACTGTACCTTAAACTATCCTCGAATGCATACATAGTTCAAGTAGCCGACCACATTCCCCTCTGGTTAAATTCCCTAGATAAGCAAGGTCAACTTACCTTCATGTGGTCAATTCAATTGGCAAACCAACCGAACCTTTGCTTATTCAATTGGCAATAAAATTAGCAAATGTCCCGATGATTTGCTATTTGAAGGATCAAACGTTCGGTTCATTTGCGAACTGAATTAGCAAATTTTCGAATGTTTTGCCAATAATTGAAGTTGCGCTTCTGAGGAAAATGTGAGGAAATAACCGGTCAAGGGAAACAGATTGTCAGTCAAATTCCCTTAAGGAGAATTTACCCGGATTCCATGTACCGTACTTCCTCGAATTACCCCCCGGGGGTTTATTTTATCAGAGTGAAAATTTTGAGAGAAAAACGTGAAAAATGCAACAATAACCACCATTTATAAGTTGTTACAGCCTTATATAAGGATGTAGATGGTTTAAACGATGTTCTAACTTAACACAGTAAGTTTTTTGAACGTCTGCTATGCATTTCCCGGACCACAAATTCATGGTGCCAATTTTGAGGGTGGTATTTCGAGGGGGGGGGGTATTTCGAGGAAATACGGTATACTTCATACATAAAAGAATTACACGAGAAGCTGTGAATCAAACACTCAAACATCAAACATTCATAGGTACCTATATAAAATATTCAAAAGAACCATACCGCAATCAAAATTGGCTTCCATCGGTACTGCCCCAAATTCCGCACGTAACTTGGATAATTGCCAAAATTGAACATGCGCAATTCGACTTGGCACATCTTTTCTGCATCCTTTCTCTGGTCTTCTGTCAGGCCCAAGTCATACAGAATGATCTCAGCATTTGGCTGGAACTTTTGCAACAGTTCAATGAGTCGGATGCCCTCGGTGTGGTGGTTGGAACTGAACGCTGTGACAAATTTTGGAGTCGGCAGTTGGTCGCCCAAATCAAAGTTGATGTAATTGCTGCGTAGTCGATCTAAAAGGCCCAGTGACTGCATGATCTGTGAATTCGAATGATCAGGAACCAATTTAAATTAAGCTTTATACGTGTGGGGCCAAAAATATTTTTAAATTTTCAAGTATTTTTCATAAATGACACAGATGTTCAAATTATTTGTGAAACTACCGTTTTACCTCCAATGGTAGGTACAATTGATTTCGTCACTTTTCTTCTGCACCTACGATTACAGTACTCACTACCTACTCACTATCGCCAGTTTTTGCGAATGTTCAACCAACTGTGAAAAACAACTCAATTCATTTGATCAAACTGAAATGTAACAAAACGGTTTACAGGGATGAGGTATTTTAACGCTTCATCAAACGCAGTTGACGAACACCTAATTCCAGTAAGCTCAAATGACTTTCAAACTTATTTTAGTAGCACTAGGTAAACTTGTGTGTACGGCGCCTATGGCATAATTTCAGCATACTGTGTTTTTTTACACGGGAAAACATAAGACATGTTATTTTTTATGATTTTTTAGTAATTTCTTTAGGAAAATGATATGATTTCTTTCGTGATGTGGTTGCTTTATCTTAGCAAGAGAAAGTTGCAATTTGAAATTACTGAAGCACATTTTCTGTACACGTGTACTTTTCAAAAGTACGCGTACAGATGAGTACAGATACTTTTTTTAAGTATATGTAAATGTTTTTACCCTGTACTCGGGTACGCATTTTCAAGTAAATGTAAATACATTTTAACAACGGTGCACTAAACAAACCTTGACAAAGCCGCAATTAAATCGCTTGCCTCTTTTGCCATTTTCCGGCAAACTATAGCAAAAGTCATACTGGTTATCGCACAAACATTCTTCTTTAACCTCAGCTGGATCTGGGAAATATTCCGTGCCCAAGCTCAGTCCAAAGTGCCGCTGAACCGGCTCTTCTATCGATGTTATATTATCCATCACCAGGGACGTATTTGCGACGATTCCATATCGACTTAAAGAGCGCTGCAAAGTGTTTTCATTAAGATTAAAGCAGTGCCCTGCAAAAATCCACGCACAAAAAATTCACACCACTTTTGTCCGAACTCACCGACGTCAAAACCGACACATACAAAATTGCGCAGACGAAAGGCAATATGGCGAAAATAGCTCTCCTGAAAATGTATTTCCAGCGCATTTTTCCTTAGGAAGGGCATGCGGCAGCCGCAAATTCAGTGTCTTGTCTACATTTATAGCTGTCTAAAAATAAAGTCGGTGTCGATGTATAAATGAGTGCTGTGGGCAGTGAGAAAAATGCTGTGGGGGTGAAAAATTCATGCGACAACTGTCCACTCGTCCAGAGTTGTTTAAATACCGGTATTTTTGCAAAGCGTAAGCGTAAGCGTAAATACACTTTCCAAATTTTGAGTCTGGATACTATAAGCGTAAGGTATTTTCAAAATACCTAGGAAAGCGTAAAATAAAGCGTAAGTGTAAATTTTTTAGAAAGTGCTCTTGCTTTTGAGCGTCAAAAAACACCCTTGCTTTCACTATAAGATGAATTTATACATCATTGTAATTCATATTTTCACATTTAATTAGTACACAGTTGCATACTTATTATACATACCAGGTGAATATATACTCACATACAGTGGCGGCAAAGGTAATGCATCCAGGATTATGTCTGTTTTTGTTCAGTGAACAGTTTCAAAATAAAGCTCTCAGCAGCAGTTTTCAGAATCAATTTTCAGCCCCAAAATTCCTAATCTGAAGATACGATATTGCTAGGCAAGACAATTTCAATGAGACATTTGTATTTCAACAGAATTACCTAGTACATTTGCTGCGGTTTTTATAGTGCTGCTGTTTTTATAGTGCTGCTGTTTTTATAGTGCTGCTGTTTTTATAGTGCTGCTGTTTTTATAGTGCTGCTGTTTTTATAGTGCTGCTGTTTTTATAGTGCTGCTGTTTTTATAGTGCTGCTGTTTTTATACTGCTGCTGTTTTTATATATACACGCAGTCAGTTTTTTTGTACGCGTTTTCGTTCATTTCCTTTTTTGTTGTTTTACACTTTTTCAAAAGCATAAAAGTGGACCGTGTGAAACGTTTTTTACGCTTAAAGTACCCGGGTAATTCGAGCGGGAAAGCGTAAAAAAGCGTATGGGTATTTTACGAAAGCGTAAGCGTAAGTATAAATACCCATTTACCCGGGTATTTCGGGTAAGCGTAAATACGCTTTCGCAACTCTGTCGTCTCACGATAGAAAAATGCTGAAAATGTCTCTCGGAAAGGTTCCCGTCTGTACAATAAGTAAGCGTTTGAAAAATTGAAATTGTCGAAAATATTTGGCAAGAACGGAAAATTAATGTTTGAACTCAATTCTTGAAGAGTTAACATGTAAAAAATTCAGCGTTGATGATGGCCGCGCGGAGAATTAAGGCGACATGACAAAGGGACATATTTCTACGTGTTTGTTCAGATTCAATTTATTTGGGTATTTATATAATCTAAGTATCGATTTATGGTAAAAAGAATGCATGGTTGTTAAAACGTATTTACATTTACCCCAAAATACGTATCTTAAGTATTTACTGAGTAAATCAGTGTCGTCCATAAAAAACCCTCTACAGTATTATACAATACAGAATACGTCATTCAGAAAAATTTACATGGTGCTTAAAAATTGAACTGTAGTGTTTTTGGGTTCAATATTAGGTCAATATTTGTTAGGGCTTAATATCCAAAAATACTCGTTTTTACGTTTTCGCTGAAAAAAGTTATTTACTCACATTTTACACATTCTAAAAGTAAAAACTTCTTACTTTACATTTTCTGTACTCACACGTGAGTAAAAAAACTTTGAAAGTTTACTTTGAAAAATATTCACTACCTTTAACAACTCTGAAGGGATGTTCTAACATACTAACAAAAAACATGCCATATTTCTGACCTGGGACCAGTTCCGCAAGTGGAGAAGTGAAATGAGAAGTGAAAAACGGAGTGAAATGAGAAGTGAAAAGAGAAGTGACATAGGTAATCAAATCAAATAAAGTTTACTCGGCTCGGACTTCTAAAGTCAAATGCAAGTAAATGTAACGCAATAACATTGTACATCCATCGGCTACCCCTAGTTGCGGTCTTAACAGATGAGTTGTTGTACGGCGAAAAATAAATAAATAAAAATAAAGACGTAAAGAATGAATTCTGACTTGGACAGCATTGTTTCTGACAACGGTTATGATGATTCAGTTGCTTGCGATGCCGATTTTTCGCTTGCGTCAGAACTTTGAAATGGCTAATTTAACCCTATTCAAAAAACTTCACGTCAAAATTTCACTTCCCATTTTACTTCTCACTTCTCCACTTGCGGAACTGGCACCATAGATGGAAAACAGCCAGTAAACAAGGCGCTATGGAGCTACTACCTATTCAGAGAAAGGGCGTCGTACGCCTAGCGCCACGGAAAAAGGGCGCGATACAAAACAATGGCGCCGGGCACCAACGGCGCCACCGAAAAAGATGTGAAATCGTTAAAGATAATTTCCAATGAACCACAGTAAAAAAAACATCATTCACCGCAGTGAAATGACACCGTTATAAACATTTTACCTAATACCTAAGTTGTATTTATGTAGGTATGCGACATGCGAATACTTCTATAAAATGCATATCTAGCTGCGGATATCTTCTGCCGTAATGGAGTTTGGAGGTCACACGTCAGATCAATTTACACGAGAACACTATTATATTCAATATCACCTACAAAAACAATAACAGAATTGCGCGAAATTAATATTACTCTTTCATATAAATACCGTATTTCGTCGATTCCACCTCTGATAACGAACACTAAAAAGCATTGCATAGGAAGGGCGGGAATGTAGAGCGGCTAGGTAAATGTTCGCCATTCGAAATGTTATCCCTTCATACAAACCTTGAATACTGTCATGTGAAAAATGATTAAAGTTGAGAGTTAATCTTCGAGAAAAAATTCTGGAAAGTAGGTAAAATACGTACCGTATTTCCTCGCATTACCCCCGGGGGTTTATTTCTACAGAGTGGAAATATTGAGGGGGGTTAAATGAGGGGGATGCGTATTATTTCGCCAGAAATTTTTCGAACTCCCAGTACCAATTTGTTGTTTGTAACGTACGCAGAAACATGCAACAATAACTGCCATGATATGAACTCTGTTCTAATGTAACATAGTCATTGTTTTTTAACGAGCGTTATGCATTGCCTGGATCACAAACCGCAGCTTTTGTCATTTACGTTCTCTTAACACACAACTTTGAGGAGGGTATTTCGAGGGGAGTTTATAAATTCAGTGGCCATTTTGAGGTGGGGGTATTTCTAGGGGGTATTTAGAGGGGGGGGGCGTATTTCGAGTGAGGTCATTCGAGGAAATACGGTATTTTCAACTCGCATATACCCGAACGAGCCGAGTAAACTCAGTCGACACGGCAGTTCACCTTTGCGGCGGCGCGCGGCAGTGCCAAAGGTCACGCCGTTCGCTCAGACAGCGCAGTGCAGCGCACAGGGTGGGGCCCACGGGGCGAGCGGCGCGACGCCGTTGCCTACTTGCCAGCGGAGCACGTCGCTTCGGCCCGGCCGCCAACCTTCAAGCAAGGCTAACAAGCGCCAGTGCAAACGGTAAAAGAGCGCGCATGTACGCCAACGCCTCAATGATGCTACGCCCGTGTAGGGTTGGGAAACAGACATGCCGTTCCAAAAAGAATCTTTGTCCGTGCATTTCACACACGCATTTACAGATCCCTCAAGATTCCAGGCGAATTTGTTTTTATGCCAGTACGTGGCAACGCTAATTTTTGGGTGAGGTTATTTGGAAAGACTTTTGACCAATTTTTGAGCGACTTTTAACCAATCTTGGTAACGCATGAAAAATACGAAAATGCCAAAAAAAAATCGAAAATGCAAAAATCTAGTGAAAAATCATAGTAGGTATTTCAAAAAATTCGAAAACTGTTCCTGTAAAAAATTTGGTCATTTATAGAAAAATCACTTTCAAAATTTTAACACTTCCCGAGGGTTTGCCATCGTCACCCATGATACAGCTGGGCCGGAGGGGCACAGCGGCGGTACCAGGGCGCCTCAATCGGTCCAGCTGGATACCAGCGACTGGAACGCTCATCCACACTGGGGGCAGTCCCAGACCCTGTAAAATGTCATGCAAAGTGTCAAAAGTCATATAAAATGCCCTGCAAAATGGCAACCGAGTAGGGATGGCCAAAAATGTCTTTTAACAACCCTGTTCAAAAAACAACGTTTTTAAAACGTTGTTGTTTTTTAAACGGTTTTTTAAAGCTCCCAGATATGGTTATGGGTCAACATATACAGGTATATCAAACATTTGCCAATACTTTGTGATGTTATATATAGCCACAGAATGGATGTGGAGCCATGGGATAACATTATAACTGGTGATATCTGTCAAAATTATCCATTTTTTGTCGACTTGTTACGTATATCGCCTTTTGTCAAATGTTCCTGACTTCAAGTCAAGTTTTGCATGGAATAGTGCTTAAATAAGGTTAAAAGAGAAGGCTAATCCATTGACAGTGATGGATCACACTGTGGAAGTATGTGGGAGCACATCGGCTGGATATTATATGCTACACTAACATATCACGGCTTATTATGACACAATAGCATGAACAAATGGAAGCTTTCACACTAAAAATGCCTCAAAACCAATGAAAACAACCACAAATAGTAATGTGTATGCGAAATTGTGTGCTTGCGCGCAAAAAAATCACAAAATACCTAGTGCATAGTACAAAATTTTTGGCTGATGTTTTAAAAAACGGTTTCGATGCCTCTGTTTTTTATAAAAAGAACGGTTAAAAACACCGGCCATCCCTACAACCGAGTTGCCATTTTGCAGGGCATTTTACATGACTTTTGACACTTCGCATGACATTTGACATTTTACAGGGTCTGGGACTGGCACCTGCTATATACGCTCGCGAGCATGATGATAAGCGTACCACAGATTCAGTCAGATACCCAAACCAGTTAACGACTGCATACAAACGCATGTAAATATGTATGCTCACATGGCAGATGCGCGCGCACATGCGTCGTGAGAAGAGAAGCGTCGCTGATGAGAATGTCATTCGAATTTATGCTTTTATGTACCAATGAATATTTATGTTTACCTATTTATAAATAGAGGAGTATTTTAATGAATAAATGATAAATTATATCCTTCTAACAAACGACATTTTAGAGCAGGAAGACAAACAGAGCGTTTCTCACAAACTTTAATCAAATACGATTTAAACACGAATGCGACAAAAACTGACTGTATTTATCAAATACCTACCTAGGTACCTATTTTTAGACACAGCAGCGTTACCGTGTCTGCAGACTCTCTTCAAAACCAAAACAACAAACTAGAAAACGGAAAAAAAGCCGAAAAACGGAAACAGAAATGAAAAAATTGCCAGAAATTGGAAACAGAAAGAAATTTGCTCACGGAAAGAAAAGCTAACACCCTGATGATGATGATGATGACGTAGTACATCATGAATCATGATAAATATGTAGTATCTTATTATACACATAATTTATTCATTCTTATATATTCTTTTTACTTACGTAAAATACTATTACGTATTTGCAAAAGAAATAAATAGAAGTGTGTAGCGCCACAAAGAAGGGTCGGCAGCAGCATGTGAATGTACGTCTATTTCGATGTCACACCACAAAACGAGTTTCGAGACTGCATTGCCTCGCCCAGAACATGCGAAAAGCAATTTCAGCAAGCTAATGAACCACAACAGCCTGAACCCATTTGCATACCACTTCAAGCGACCGAGCAAAATTGTTTGCCAACGCACACGGAAAGTCGTGCGTGATGCAGCCACAACATGGATAGTTTTTGGTGATTTGAGGCATGGTCAGTTATGTACATGAAAATAAATTGTCCCGGACAAGAAGGAACAAATGGTAGTTTTGAGGTGCAATGAAGCACTACTATGTATTTATGTAGGACCTGGGCCTAGTACACCTGTAATCCCGCTGCACATGTAAATCTACCCACTACACATGTATACCCATTACGCATCTATGAAGGTATTTATATAAATAATGTATATAATGTACATGTAGGCAGGTAGGTAATGTGTTGCTGCTTTTGCAGTATATGGGTGGTAATAGTGCTTTTTGGAGCAATGTCAGCAATGCCATGCAGATTACCTTGCATTGTCACAATGTCAATTGTCACTCAATTGTCAGTTGATAATTTTAGTGTACTTAAGTGCGCTAAAATGAATGACACACGTGTGGTCATTTTGGCTCAATGTCACTTCATTGCATTACTTGACAATGGCATGTCAACGCATTGTAAAGTGACATTGTGAGTGTAGCTTAGTGCTCTGAAATTACTTTGCATATGCACTTCATTTTGGTGCATTTATGTACACTCACCATCAATTCACAACTGAATGAAAATTGACAATGTGACAATGCAAGGTGATCTGCATGGTTGCAGACATTGAATCAAAAGCACCACTTACACCCACATGTATATTGCACAGCAGCAACACATTTTTTACCCACCCATTACACATGTATACCCCATGTAATGAGTATACATGTGCAGTGGGTCTGCATGTGCAGTGGGTCTGCATGTGCAGTGGGTCTACATGTGCAATGGGTCTACACGTGAAGTGGATTTACATGTGCACCAAAACAGGGTCGGTGAAACTTGTTATTACAATGGTTATGCTATTTGACGTTACAGCACCTTTAAACCAAAAAAAACACATATTTAAGTGCATAAAACTTTCATTTTGTCGGAATCACAGCAAAACTAAACATTTATCAGAATTGCACAGTTGTAACACAACAATATTCTGTAACGGATCTAACAAACAATTCCCTCGAAGTATACTATTATAAAGGAAAGACATACAGATGGGATGACCGATGGCTTTATAACCATCCAAAAAACGTTGTTGTTTTTAAAAACCCACAAGGAATGGAACGGTTTCTTTTTTAAATAGCAGCTGGAATTTTCAGTACTTTTTCACTAGGCATTTTGCAATATATTTTGCACTCAATTTCGTGCGCATGCAATTTCACGTGAAAATTATCATTGGCTTTTGTCCGTTCATTGACAAACCCATCATTTCGGTGTGCTACCAGACCAGGTACTAAGTAATGTAAAATGTTTGTGTAGTATCCAGCAAATATGCTTCTACATATTTACTTCTGGTCATTATGGCAAAAGCACTCTGAATGTGCCTTCCCTTCTAAGCTTATTTGTCGACATATTTTTTCACTCCCTTAAATCATCACTTATAATTCCATCCCATACCCCCACTGCCATTCTATGCCTGTATGTATTTACTGCAAATCGTGTGATAAATATATCTATATATCAGTTTTTTTTAAATCCGCTTGACTTAAATAACATTGTTTGTTATTCAAAAGACAGGCCATTAACAAACGCTTTAGTTCACATCTATGTATTACATTTCAACCATTGGCAAAAAAACTCATATTTTTATGTACTTGGTTTGTTCACAATCAACGGAGCAGAAGAAATTTGCAGGCCAACAACAGGCGTTGTGGGGCCAGGCTCATTACGCACAGAAACTCGTTACGCACACGCGCACGTTACGCACATAATCAAAACCCGCCACGCACAGACGCCCGTTACGCACACAACTGGGCCCTGTGCGTGGCGGGCTTGTGTGCGGTGGGTCCCAGTCGGCCATCTCAGTCCAGGATTTTCATGTGTGTTGAAGTAGTTGACACCTGAAATTTCATCAACTGTTACAGCTGTTTTCTACATATTTTACATTCGCAATCGCGAAAGTCAAATATGTAGAAAACAGATGTAACGGTTGGCAAAATTTCGGGTGTCAACTAGGGTTGGAAAAAAAACGTTTTTTTTTAACTCGATGTTTTTTTTTAAAAAAAAACGTTTTTTTTAAAAAAAAAACGTTTTTTTTAATAAAAAACGTTTTTTTTAAAAGCTCCCAGATATGACCTTGTGTCAACATATATAGGTATATCAGACAGTGGCAATACTCTGTGATGTTATATATGACCATATAATGTCTGTGGAGCCATGGGATAGCATTATAAGTGGTGATTTGTGTCAAAAATATCCATTTTTCGTCAACATATCGTTCGTATATCGCCTTATAGTCGAATGTTCGTGACTTCAGGTAAAGTTTGGCACGGAATAGTGATCAAACAAGGTTATAAAACGAGGTGGTTACTTTGGGTGTGAAATTACACACTGTGGAGGTACATGGAAGCACATTACCTCAATATTATATACTACAGCAACATATGACGGCTTATTAACCCATGGTAGCACATAGAAATGGACACTTTGATACTAAAAATGCCACAAAACCAATTAAAACAACCACCAATGTCAATTTGTGTGTGAAATTGCGCGCTTGCGCGCAAAAATTTTGCAAAATACCTAGTGCTTAGTACTAAAAATTTCGGTCGATGTTTTTTTTTAAAAAAAAACATTTCGGACGTCATGTTTTTTTAAAAAAAAAAACGTTTTTTTTTAATAAAAAACGTTTAAAAAAAACATCGGCCAACCCTAGTGTCAACTACTGCTACATAGGGAATAGAATAGAAGAGAATGTGAAAAATCACACAAATTTTGTCCGCACAGAAACTCGGTACGCACAGAAACTCGGTACGCACAGAAACTCGGCACGCACATGGCATCAGCTATGTGCGGGCCGAGTTTCTGTGCGTACCGAGTTAACTTCTGTGCGTAACGGGCTTCTGTGCGTGCCGAGTTTCTGTGCGTACAGCTACAGGCTCCCATTAAAAATGAGTGAACAAAAAGATTATCATCTCAGCCGTCGGGATAATCTAATATTTTCCTGCGTGTCCGCCGTTCCATTTGCTTGTATCGATAGTACACTCTGAGGCCAGTTGTCGCTAACGAGTACACGGATGCGCCTGCAGTTGACATTTGAAGTTGACAAAAATAAAGTAACACTCAAATGACACTCAATTCAAGGAATGGCGATGCTTTTTTCATTTGGAATGGGCGGGGAACTTTCAATTGAAATTACAGTGGTCTATGGACGTTCTCGGACTTAGTTTTGCCTATGAAGGTCTTCGATGCAAGAAATGTTCTTCCTTCAACATAACAACCGTCAATGGATATATTATGTGTTCATTCACACCACGGAAGATATTATTGGCTCATCTGCGCGTCATCGATGGCGCGATTTCAACTGCAGAACCCATTACCATAAAAAGTCAATTCATCCAACCTCAAAAAGCAACCCTCTAACATCTAAAAGACCCCACCAAAACATCACCATTCAAAGTGCGCTTCCACGCGTTGTGTTCCTGAGGGAAGCACATGCGGCCGAGCAGCAGGGCGCAGGTGGGTCCGGCCAGAGCGACGCACAAGTCGCGCATGTGCGCCGGTTGCGGCCGCGCCGCCACCACGTCTGCGCGCTCGCCCAACTCTGGGGAGGGGGGGGGTTGGATTTGTTATATGTGGGATCAGGGACGTATCTAGGATTTTTGAGCGGGGGGGGGGGCTGCTTGTTTACGGAGGCCGGCGAACGTAGGGTGGGGGGGGGGGAGGCTCAGCCCCCCCCCCTAAAATTTTAGCTACAAAGTGGCGGAATGGCACCATGGCGCCATTGGCGTTGGCGCCAGCGCCATGGAACACCGTATATGTAGGTAAATATACATACAAAAACAGCAAAACGCACAACATTGAGTGTATTTATAACGATTTGCGGCCACATGGAGCGAATCTGATGATAATACCTTATGTCTGGTGAAAAACGCGCGCTTGCGCGCAAAATTTTTTTACGCTGACGCCGAAAAAGTCACATTTTCCAGTCACTTTCTGGTTTCACCCCGGGAAGGGGGGGCTGCAGCCCCCCCCCCGCCCCCTGGATACGGCCCTGTGTGGGATGGTGTTTGGACTTTGGTGGCCCTGATTTGGAAGGGTAACGCTGATGATAGGTTGTGTTTTGTCTTGCAGCATGTAAATGACCCAGCAATGAAAGGTATGTACAACATTTTTACATTGAATGCAAACACATGTAATAATTATAACTATCGATGATGAAAGTAGTTTTGGGACGATATAACTTTTGCATCCCGAAATTTTTGTTTTCGACATACAATATTGAACACGACATACTCGTTGCACCTCTAGCGAACATGCGTCAGCGGCAAAAATCGCTGGGCAAAACGCCATGGAAACTCCGCTGTCAAGGAAAGCGGTAAAAAATGTACAAAAAACACGCATGACCGTACCCTGATCGGCGTCGAGGCGCTCGGGCAGCTGCCACCTGCCGGGGCTGTACTTGAGGCGCATGCGGAACAGGCCGGTGGCGATCGTGTGCACCGAGTTGTTCAGGGTAATCTGGTGCATCAGCAGTATGACGGGCACCGTGGGCAGCGAGACGCACAGAAGGAGGGGGTGGGTCGCCCGCAGACGGCGCATGCCCGCCGTGTAGCCGAACACCTGTAAATTACCTGATTACAGTTTTATCCGGATAAGACATTCAGGGAGTGATTTTGGCTCTGGATTAGGTCTTTAAAGTGTTGTTGCTGCTGCAAATACCGAATTTGCTTGAATAGTTCCCCCTAGGGTTCAAACGATATGACTTTTCGATATCGATATTCGATATTTTTTTCTGAAACTCAATATTCGATATCGATACGATATGGAACCTCGATATCGATATTCGATATTTGATATTGAAAAATGGTCGATATTCGATATTTCGATATTTTCGATATTCGATATTGCGATGTGCTTTTGGTATAGCAAGGCATATTTCAAGTGGCATATTGTATTTTCATGTGGTTGCACACATGTTTAATCATCTCTTTACTGAAATTTGAATGCTGCAAGTGATTTTAACAAGCTTCACATCACTCAATGGTAGAAAATAGAAGAAAAACATGATGAATCAAAGCGTATCAGACAAATAACAATTGGTAGATATTACAGTTCATCGTAACCTAATTGCTTAAGGGCATGTTGCAAAAAAAGTATATCAGCGTTTTCTGGCTTCAAATTTAGCACTCCAACAACAATGACATTGTAAATACTGTACTTTTACTCATCAAATACAATACTATAAGCAGATCAGATCAACCATAAACATCTCAAAATGAAAATGAAAAGTAAATTTGGGGACACAATACAGGTTTGATATATCGAAAAAATGGTCGATATTCGATATTTTTTCAAAATTTTCGATATCGATATTCGATATTTTTTCAAAATTTTCGATATCGATATTCGATATTCGATATTAAAAAATGGTCGATATCCGATATTCGATACGATATATCGTTTGAACCCTAGTTCCCCCCCTTGAATAATTCCCCCCTCGAATAATCCCCCCTGTAAGACAAGTGAGGAAATAATAATTCCCCCCTCGAAAAATCCCCCCCCCTTTAAAGATTTGATTCATTTGTTCTACCTAAATTTAACAAAAATGGCACGTTATTGTGTTTATAAGGCAAGTTTTGAGAAATGAGTTGACGGAAACATGCTTGAAAATTTTGACGAAATAATAATTCCCCCCCTTGAATAATTCCCCCCTCAAAAATGTCTGACGAAATAATAATCCCGCAGGGGGATTATTCAAGCAAATACGGTATACTATTTTTATAATCAATTATGTTTCATTTCAGCGTATTTTATTTTGCGTTGTATGCAATAAATACACCTCCCGTTCATGGCACTGTTCCAAGTTGTACATCCGATTCGGGTAGTGAACAGATATTGGATGTCATTGGCATTTGGTTTTCAAAATCCCCTTGCTTGCAGTTCGAGCGGTTTGTAAGACACAGTATGGCCAACATTAGTCGAAAATAATGCACTAGACCACCATCATCACAGGGCATCACAAAAACGGTCGCAAACAATTAGACACCTGGACAACAGTGAGCGCGCCATAAGTCACTGCGGACCACCAGGCGGCGGTGAGCAGCCCGGCCACCGCGGCGGCGGGCGTCGCCCTCTCCAACAACTTGTCCAACCTGTCCAACACGTAGCCCAGCACGCCCATGCCCGGGTATTTGATGTTGTAGAGCGTGTTGCACTGGGCACATCGCACCTGCGCGCCAAGTAGAGTGACAAGCATTCTTCTTTGAGTTTGTCTCATTTACTGGATGTGAGGTTGGAAAACGAGTGGATTTTTAAACGGCTTTCCAGCTATATAAATACATAGTATAGTCATAGTCAACATATATAATTGTGTAAATCTGCATGACTATGCAATTTTGGTTAAATTTCATCATATCATAAAACACATAGCACAGAATCAACCGTACAAGTTCCCTTCCGACGTGTACCTGTGTATAAGCGTCGCCTTGCTGTTTCTCATCTACCCACCGCTCGAGACAGGCTTCGTGCACCCATTTGGTGGAGCCGCGGCAAAGACACGGCCGGCGCCACCTGGGGGCAGTCCCAAACCCTGTAAAATGCCCTGTCAAATGTCAAATGCCATGCAAAGTGTCAAAAGTCATGGAAAATGTCGTGCAAAATGGCAAACGTACGCTTCACAATTTGCATATTTCACTTTGACTTTTTCAGGGCACTTTACAGGGTCTAGAATTGGCACCTGCCTGTGCTGTCCTCCTCCGTCGCCAGGCACACCTGCGACATCAAGTCATCAGGTGTTGTTATCTGCATCAAACCCACATAGCGTTTTTATGGCCCTCACTTTGTGGTTGCGGTACACCGAAATTAGCCGCGTTTCTACATTGTATTCGACATGTTACCATTCTCAACTTCGTCAGTGAGCTCCGGCTCGCTTACTGGCCTAAAATACTACAGAAACAACCAACGTTGGCATTTTTCCAAAAACAATATTTTCTGTCGTTTCCCCAAATAACATCATTCAGTAGTAAAAAATGCAAATGGAGTGGGGTGGATGGAAACTATAAACGCTTGTAATGAAAACGGACCCAGCATTGTTTCAAGTCGTCGGCGGGCCCACCGCCAGCCGAAAAAGATGTCGTACCCAAATCGGACATGTTCCGTCGTTTTTGGATACATGGCAGTTTGCCAAAACATTCGGAAAAGATTAGAGAGTCATTAGCGATGCTTCATCTGAAATATAAAAAATGCCTACTAACTATAAATTGTAGCTTATATATTACTGCATATGTATCGCACTAGATATTCTATTTTGGTGATGTTTGTAGATTTTAGTGCGTTTATAAGATTCGTGAGGCGGTATCCAGTCATTTGTTTCCGTGCATTTCCTAGAAAAAAAAAGAAAAATTTTCGTTCTCCCTTTCGTGGCTTTGACCACGATTCGTGTTCTAAGTGAATTTTTCGTTGAGTCGCTGTTATTATCTACTTGTATCGCACAGTTTGACTGTTAGCACTCTTTTGAAAGCTTGTACAGGGGATTTACTCCACATAGGATTAATCTGGCACGATGCCAAACCATCCACATCATCATTTATACAAGAGAGCTTTTGAGAAGCGACAGTTAGACTATAAATACCCATTGAACAAGTGAAAAGTATACGTGCCCCCTTCGCAGGTGTACTTTTATCGCCACGAAGTGCTGTTGAGGTGTTACCTGTTATTGGAGCCGAAAGCAGTTTCGTTTTTTTTCGACTTTGCTGACAACGGATTCGTTTTGTATCGTCATTTCTACAGTGAGTTTCTGAATATTTTTCACGTTTTAAACATAATTGAATAACAATATCTATAACACGTAATTGAATTTTTAACGTTTTTTCATCCATAGTCGATATAATTTTCATCCATCCATATTTTCAAAATTATCGATATCGATATTCAATATAGTGGATGTACGATACAATATACCTATCATACAAATCCTAGTTTCTCCACCATGTGCATTTCACCTGCACAGCAGTCAAACTGTCTATCCAACCCCGGAGGGTCAAATGTCAAGATACCCCTGCCTGTTTAAAAAAAGGTTTTTTCTTGAAAATATTTTAGTGTCAACTCTATGGGTTGAACTTTTTTGTCAAACTAGCGTGAAGTTTGGCAAGGTCAAAATGTGCTCAAGGTATGAAAGTTTTGTTACTAATGTTGTGTTACTAATAATAATTCAATGGCTCCCAAATATGGTTGTGTCAACAGTAGGGTTGGCCGATGTTTTTTTTAAAACGTTTTTTAAAAAAAACATGACGTCCGAAATGTTTTTTTATAAAAAAAAACATCGGCCGAAATTTTTAGTACTAAGCACTAGGTATTTTGCAAAATTTTTGCGCGCAAGCGCGCAATTTCACACACAAATTGACATTGGTGGTTGTTTTCATTGGTTTTGTTGCATTTTTAGTATCAAAACATCCATTTCTATGTGCTACCATGGGTGAATAAGCCGACATATGTTGCTGTAATATATAATATTGAGGTAATGTGCTTCCATGTACCTCCACAGTGTGTAACTTCACTCCCAAAGTAACAACCTCCTTTTATAACCTTGTTTGATCACCATTCCGTGCCAAACTTTACCGAACATTCGACTATAAGGCGATATACGAACGATATGTCGACGAAAAATGGATATTTTTGACACAAATCACCACTTATAATGCTATCCCATGGCTCCACAGCCATTATATGGTCATATTTAACATCACAGAGTATTGCCAGTGTCTGATATACCTATATATGTTGACACTAGGTCATATCTGGGAGCTTTTAAAAAAAACGTTGTTTTTTTAAAAAAACGTTGTTTTTTTTAAAAAAAACATCGAGTTAAAAAAAAACGTTTTTTTCCAACCCTAGTCAACAGGTACATCAGACAAGTAACAGTAATTATAAACTTTTGTTCTTCTAAATGTTCTAAATGTCGACTCACTGGCATTACATATATTGCCTGGGGCAGGGGTTTAGTAGATTTGGACCCTGGCGGGGGTTTATAAAGATAGTAAATCGCCGCTCCGGAGGGATAGACAGCTGAAAAAAAGGGGGGTTGGCGGGAGTTCAATATATAGGCTTTTCCAAGGTATAGACGGAAAATCGGGGGAAAAATCGCTAAAAGTAGGTGAAAAACAGCTATAAGTCTATAGGTCTATAAGTACATATAGTACAAAAAATCGCTAAAAATAGGCAATAAGGAACGTGAATTGGAATTTTGAAGGTGAAAAACTATAAAAAAGTACGAAAATTGGGCCAAAATTTCTAAAAAATTGGACGATTTGGGGATAGATAGCCAAAAAAATTTGCCTCCGGGATAGATAGATAAATAGATAGCTGGGCGGGCCTCCGGGAAACATAGATAGCTGGCGGATATGGGGGGGGGTAACCCCTAGGGTTCAAACGATATATCGTATCGAATATTGAATATCGAATATCGACCATTTTTTCATATCGAATATCAAATATCGATATCGAAAATTTTGAAAAAATATCGAATATCGATATCGAAAATTTTGAAAAAATATCGAATATCGATATCGAATATCGACCATCTTTTCGATATATCGAACCTATATTGTGTTCCCAAATTTACTTTTCATTTTCATTTTGAGATGTTTATGGTTGATCTGATGTGCTTATAGTATTGTATTTGATGAGTAAAAGTACAGTATTTATAATGTCATTGTTGTTGGAGTGCTAAATTTGAAGCCAGAAAACGCTGATATACTTTTTTTTGCAACATGCCCTTAAGCAATTAGGTTATAAGGATGAACTGTAATATCTACCAATTGTTATTTGTCTGATACACTTTGATTCATCATGTTTTTCTTCTATTTTCTACCATTGAGTGATGTAAAGCTTGTGAAAAACACTTGTACCATTCACATTTCAGTAAAGAGATGATTAAACATGTGTGCAACCACATGAAAATACAATATGCCACTTGAAATATGCCTTGCTATACCAAACGCATATCGCAATATCGAAATATCGAATATCGACCATTTTTCAATATCGAATATTGAATATCGATATCGAGGTTCTATATCGTATCGATATCGAATATCGAGTTTCAGAAAAAAATATCGAATATCGATATCGAAAATTTTGAAAAAATATCGATATCGATATCGAAAAGTCATATCGTTTGAACCCTAGTAACCCCCCTACTAAACCCCTGGCTTGGGGTTCAAACGGGATTGACTTTTCGGGATCGGGATTGTTTATTTTGTGATTTCGTGATCGGGATTGACCTTTCGGGATCGGGATTGTTGTTTTCAGATACCGCGATTTACCTTTCGAGATCGGGATTGGCATTTTTTTAACGAGGTAAAAACAATTTTCCCACTCTAATGACAGCTGACACTAGTGTTGCTATGCTCTGTGCAATAAGGGACGTTTTAAGTGTGAACAGCAGATGGCTCTGCACATGGACGTTCCAGGATTTTTGAGGAAGGGGCTGCTTGTTTACGGAGCGTGGCGAGAGGGGGAGCCCCCGCCCCCCCTGGATACGTCCTCGGTTCTGCATACGTGGCATGTATTTATTTCCGCCACAGTTTTGCATAAATTGTCAGTTACTCGGAAATGTAGGTGTCTGTGTGGTGTGGGGTCACCATCAATCGTCAGTCTATTTGGTAGCATTTTTGGTGTAAAAGCTTCCATTTGTTCATGCTATTGTGCCATAATATGTTAGCGTAGTATATAATATATCCAGCCAAAGTGCTCCCTCATACTTCTACTGTGTGAAAAATCAATGTCAATTCATACTCTCTTATGCCTTCTCTAATACTTATTTAAGCACTATTCAATGCCCAACTTGGGTGCAATGTTGTTTTTCAAGGTATAGAAACAGAAAAGGAGAAAAATAGCACAAAATGGGTAAAAATAGCTCAAAGCTCATGAGTACATTGAATAGTGATTTAGAAGGTAAAATGGGCAACAAGTTCCCAAACAATGTTCACCTGTGTACTGCTGTAGTGCTTTGTGTTTTTAGTGTGAAATGAGTACATTTAGAAATGTCTGTTCATAAAAAAGCAAAGAAACACTTTCTTTTTTTTAAAGCGGGCCATTGAAAAACGCGCTTTTTCTGTCTCTAATCTCATACTAAACTGACATTTTATGGTTTACTATTTCATGGTAGCACACAAAACTCAAAGCAGGGCCGTATCCAGGGGGGGGGGGGGCGGGGGGGGCTGCAGCCCCCCCCCCCCTCCCGGGGCGAGACCAAAAAGTGACCGGAAAATGCGACTTTTTCAACGTCAGCGTAAAAAATTTTGCGCGCAAGCGCGCATTCTTCACCAGACATAAGGTATTATGATCGTATTTGCTCCATGTGGCCACAAATCATTATAAATACACTCAATGTTGTGTTTTTTTGCTGTTTTGTATGTATATTTACATACATATACAGCATTCCATGGCGCTGACGCCAACGCCAATGGCGCCATGGCGTGGCGCCTACTAATGGCGCCAGCGCCATGGCGCCATTCCGCCACTATGTAGCTAAAATTTTAGGGGGGGGGGGCTGAGCCTGAAGACGCGTGAAGACTAGGGTTGGCCGATGTTTCTTTTAAACGTTTTATTAAAAAAACGTTTGTTTTTTAAAAAACACGAGGTCCGAAACTAGGGTTGGGACGATATGACTTTTCGATATCGATAATCGATATTTTTTTCTGAAACTTGATATTCGATATCGATACGATATGGACCCTCGATATTCGATATCGATATTCGATATGAAAAAAATGGTCGATCATCGATTTCGATATTTTCGATATTTGGCTTTCAGTATAGCAGGGCACATTTCAAGTGGCATATTGTATCGTCATTTGGTCACAAACATGAGTGATGATTACTTTAAATGAGGCTCACAACAGTTAAAATGAGAAAATGAAGTACAAAATATGATTAATCAAAGTATATCGGGCAATAACTTTATCAGCAGACATGCAGCATATTTTTTACATGCAAGCATACCACTTCATATACAAATTAACATTGGTAGTTGTTTTCATTGGCTTATGGCATTCTTTGAGTGCCAAAGCTTCCATTTATGATGACTAACATGTAAAAATAAGCTGTAATATGTTAGTGTATATATAGTTTCCACATACTTCCAGTTTGAAACATCACTCTCAATTTATTAATTTTGTCTTGTAACCTTATTAGGGTGACTAGGGTTCAAACGGGACCACTTTTTCGGACCGGGACCGGGACCAGAAATTTATCTTATCGGGACCGGGACCGGGACTAGGTGGTCGGGACCGGGACCGGGACCGGGACTGGCATTTTTCAATTGTCGGGACCGGGACCGGGACTGGGGCATCCGGACCGGGACCAGGATTTGCCGAACCAGGTACCAGGACCACAGCCCCCTTTTGAGCCCTATCGGGACCGATAACCATTTGAATGCATATTTTCAGAAGTTTCATACGATTTTCACACTTCATTCAATCAAAATTGTCATCAAAAATAAAATAAAAGTCACAAAATTCAATTGAGTCACAAAAAAGGACATAACGCACGAAAATTATGACAGTGAGTATTGATACATAAGCTGGCGCAGTGCTTTCTGAAGGAAAATAAAGTTTTCAGCCTTCTCTGATGTCGAACATGAATGAGAATGCTTGGAACTCACAAAAAAAACGTCAAAAAATCGTCGACGGAATGAGAATGCGCCAACTGGCGCAAATTTTTTCGAATTTTACAAGTATTTAATTGGCAAAATTTGGTTCCAGTCCAGTTAATTTTTCTTATCGGGACCACTGAAAAATTCCGGGACCGGGACCGGGACCGGGACCGGGACTGGGTGGTCGGGACCGGGACCGGGACCGGGACTGGCCTTTTGCAATTGTCGGGACCGGGACCGGGACCGGGACTGGGGTGTCGGGACCGGGACCGGGACCGCCCCAGTCCCGACTTTTTGCCAAACCATGTACCGGGACCGCGGTCCCGTTTGAACCCTAGTGGTGACCATTTCAAAAAGCGATTTTGGCAGATAAAACCACTTCTAATGCACTCACTTTGCCCCACAGCCATTTTATGGTGTGACATCACAAAGCACTGCAATATCGAAAATATCGAAAAAATGGTCGATATTCGATATCGATATTCGATATTTTTTCAAAATATTAGATATGAAAAAATAGTCGATATCCGATATTCGATATTCGATACGATATATCGTCCCAACCCTATCCGAAACGTCGTTTTTTTAAACATCAGCCGAAATTTTTAGTACTAAGCACTAGTTATTTTGCAAAATTTTTGCGCGCAAGCGCGTAATTTCACACACAAATTGACATTGGTGGTTGTTTTCATTGGTTTTGTGGCATTTTTAGTATCAAAGCATCCATTTCTATGTGCTACCATGGGTAAATAAGCCGTCATATGATGCTGTAGTATATAATAATCAGGTAATGTGCTTCCAAGTACCTTCACAGTGTGTAACATCACTCGCAAAGTAACAACATCCTTTTATAACTTTGTTTGATCACTATTCCGTGCCAAACTTCACTTGACTATGAGGCCATATACAAACATGTTGACAAAAAATTGACATTTTGACACAAATCCACTTATAATGCTATCCCATGGTTCCACAGCCATTATATGGTCATATATAACATATATAGTCTGATATAGCTATATATATATTGACCCAGGGCCATTTCTGGGAGCTTTTAAAAAAACGTTTAAAAACGTTTTAAATTTAAAAAAACATGGCGTTAAAAAAACGTTGTTTTTTTCTCCAACCCTAGTGAAGACTTTGCAAAATATTTACGTACCTAGTGTATTTCTACAAAAATTTTGCTACTTGATGTAAATGATTTGAAATTGGCACATATTTTGAAAAAAGTGCAAAATTGCTTTTAAGAAAAAGAGTGCTTTTTACAAAAAAAGTGGGCTGTTGAAAAGTGTTCGCATGTCTTGGCTCTGGCTTATCATCCCTACTTCTGGCGTGCCACTTTATTATTTCTCTTTTTTTGCGATTCCGAGTCATTTAAGAAACCTGATTTTATTTTTTTCCTAAATCGTCAGTTCATTCACCATGAAAATTTTTTTGAGCTGCCGATTTCACTCGACATCGGCAAATATATTTCCTTCATGTATTCAGAATTCCTCTTTGCACTGCCTATTTACATTAGTGGTTCGTAAATTGTTAATTTTTCCCACTTTGAATTGCAGAAAAAAAACATGAAAATTCACATAAATTGGGTAGTATTTCTCGACTAAAAATTGTAACTGGATAGAGGAATGATGCAGGCGGTAGGTGCTAAATGTACTCTGTGCCGCCACCCGGCTGCGGAGAGCACATGGACATTTCTCTGTTGCGTCGTCTAGCCGCGGAGACGCCCCCTCGCCCTTGCACGTAACGCGCGTTGTGCGCGCGCCGACGCGACGGCCCCCGATGTCCACCCTGCCTGCCGCGGCGGCGGCCGTGTGTTGTGTACGCGCCCGGCCGCCCCGCCGCCATACATATGCCGTGTGCGCGCCGCGCCGGCCCGCGTACTCGTCTCTCCCCGTGTGTGTCCATGGCGCCACGCTGGCGTTACCGTAATCGGGCGAATGTGGTGGCGGCTGTTTTTTATTCTGCTGCGATTATCGCCTTTCATGGCGTGCCGTGCTCGCTGGACATCTACTGAAGTATCAGTGGGTTTCGTTTCACCAGTCTGGTGCCGGTGCAGCTGACTGGCGGCTGCAGTCGATTTGTCTGTCTAGTTTTGCGTTGTTCGCGCGGCCGTAAGTTGCCGCCTTTACTTCTTCCCGACGAGATTTTTCCTCCGACGGAATTGGTTTCAATCGCGAGTATACGGTAGCGGAGTTCCCCTTTTTCATGCGCGTACTTCGGGCGGCACATACAGCGGATGTATTCCATGGGCCCTCCGCGTACAGCTTCTGTGTTTTCAGCGCCGTTTGCGCGCAGTCGTGTTTTGAGAAATCATTGCCAAAAAGCGATTTTCCGATCCCCCACGAAGAGCGCGCTCCACCGGCGGGAACTCAATAATGTCGAGCGGAATGCAAACGTGTATTCGTGTTTACGTGTTTTCTGCTCGTCGCGCCGCGTCGCTTAAACCCGTCGTTTTCTCGACTGCATTTCCTTCTGCACAGCCTTTTTTCTTATTAGGAAAAATATTCCGTTTTTCGACATTTTAATGGCAAATATTTTCAACCGCGCGAGGTTCCGCTGCAGTTTATCTTTTCGTTCATTCATCACCCGCTGCTGCGTTTTTTGTTGTTATTTTTAACCCGGAATTTTCACCGATTAGATGCAAGTCTTGATTTGCAGACGATGGAAAATGTTTTGTGCGTGGAAATCACGTCGATTTACATTTTTCACGATGCTATGTATGTTTAAGTGTGTACAGAATGTACTTGTTCCAAAAAAATGATGAAACTCGTTTTAGGTGTTTTTTTTTGTAGACACGGCGACAGTAAATGAGGCGGGGATGAAGTTTTAACTAACAAATATTTTATTATTTTTTCTATATTTCTGAAACACACTAATGTTCAGGTGTGTTATCTGCTGGAGATTTATTTTATAAACATTCTCGAAATTTTCGCGCATTATGCGGGAAAATTTGTACATAAATATATGTTTGTTTACACAGAATTTACAAGATGACATAGATTCATGTAACGCATTCGATCGCAGTCAGACGGCCCTGGCACGAGTGAAGCAGCGCTGCGCATCCGCGGCAAATTGATGACACTTTGGTTGGTGCGCAGCGGGTCATTTTCCCGCCACGTCACGTACACACTCGTTCCATGTCAACGCGACTGTGCAATTACTCGCAGGCGGCAGCGACGGCAGTCATGTGGGCCGGAGTGGCCGACGACGCGGGCGCCATGCTGCCCAACCCCGACTTGAACCTCGGCGCGAACATTTGGGCTGTTAGTGTGCATTACTTTTGGGCTGTCTGTTGCAGTGAGGGTGGCATCCGTGGGCGCACCTCTCACTTAAATTTGGAATGTTTTTTGGATGCTGAACTATTTTCAAAAGAGGAGATAAATTTACAGAAGGGAAACCTGGAAAGCAGTGGCGTAGCCAGGATTTTTGAGCGGGGGGGGGGGGCGAATTGTATACGGAGCCCGGCGAACGGGGGGGGGGGTTGCGCCCCCCCCCCCCTAAAAATTGGTCCCTATAATTGCGGAATGGTGTTATGGCGCTGGCGCCATTCGTAGGCGCCGCGCCATGGCGTGATTGGCGTCGGCAATGGCGCCAATGGGTACAATATAAGAAAAATTTTACCGCGAAAAAATTTTACGAAAATTTGTACCGCGCATAGTAATTTGGGGCGGTATTTATCCTGATGCGACGTACGTAACAATCAGAGAGAATGTGAGGAGCGAAATGCGCGCTTGCGCGCAAAATTTTTGAAAACAACCTACAAAATCGGTATAGAAAAGTGCTATTCTCGGCAACTTTTATGTCTGACCCGGGAAGGGGGGGGCGGCCGCCCCCCCCCTGGCTACGCCACTGCTGGAAAGGGAAAAAGCTAGGCCTACATGCCAGTTACTTTAACGGCCAGAAATTTTTTCTAATAATGTATGATGGGCTGTTTTACATACAAAATTTAAAAAAATTTGTAAATGAGGTCCACTTCCCAAAATGTTTGAACGCGTAACTCAAAATGGACAAAAAAGCCGCGAAATTTATGAAATCGGCAACCAATGTCACTTTACCTGTGAAATTGCGAGAAAAAATCGTGAAAAAAGTAATAGGTAAATATTTCGTCCTCCGTATTTAAAATTTTATTTTCGATCCTCGTGTTGAAAAAAATCTATTTGAAAAAAACAGTCAAGAAAAACCCAACCACCCTACCCCCACCTATCGCAGTCGGGCACGGCGGGCTGGGCGGGCGCGCGCGGCGGCCCACCAGCGGGAGCGGCAGCGTTCGGAGGGGCTCCGCCAGCGGCGCCGCAACCGGCCGCGTACCCCGCCAGAAGACCCTGGGAACCGCACGGACCCCCGCCGCCGCACAGGTTGCTAAGTTCGGGCTATTTATAATTTTTAGGCTGATTTATTTAATTTACTGCGGTCGGGGGTAGCCTAGATTTTGACTATTCTGAATGAGGGTTTGATAAATAGCAGTTAGACACGAATTACTTGTGCAATTGAAGGGTGTGCTTCTAAAAGTACCGATCTACAAAAAATCGATTTTGAGATAATCGCAATTGAAAGTTTGGAGTATGCAATACCCATACATGGGTATTGGGTATGGGAATTTTGGGTATGGGTATTTCGGCCATATTATTGGGTATCAACATGCATGGGTATAATCTTTGTTTTTACATATAACACTAGCTATATAACATTTAGTGAATCGTACTTTTTGTAGTACAGTACATTTTAAAGGAACAAATTGGTAATAGCATGTAGATCGGTACATTTTTAAGCACAAAATCAGATAGATGTAGATCGGTACTTTTACCCATAGTAAAAAAGCACAAATTGAGTTTTTGCTGCTGATGATGCCGAGCTGACATCAGTACTTTTAGAAGCACAAAAAATAAAGTGCAGATCGGTACATTTAGAAGTACAGTTTTTAAAAATGTGTGTAGATCTGTACTTTTAAAAAGACAAAAGCTGAAAAAGCTTGTAGATCAGTACTTTTAAAATTTCAAAAACTGTATTTTGCGATTTTTTTGCTTTTTTCGACCCCCCATATCTCAAAATTGAATTTCGCACCCCCCACATATTATATATATTTTTGAAGCGCATTTTTATGTGGACCCCAAAAATGGTCCTAACTCAAATTTGAAAAATTTGTAGATCGGTACTTTTAGAAACACACTCTTCAATTAGACACCAACTGATGCATTTGGAGGTTAAAATCTATAAAAATAGGTGTGAAAAGGTGTAGCGATTTTCTCCAAAAGTTGGCCATAGTTCCTCAAAAATCGCTCCAGGTAGGCGGCTAGATAGCTGGCCGATCGGGGGGGGGGGGTTCAAGGGATAACAGCCATAAATTTTGCCTCGTATTAGAGCTGAGCGCCCTCCAGAATAGATAGAAGAATCCTTAGCGGTTCGGGGTGGGGCTTCCCCCCCCCCGCTCATTGGTGACCACTGAACATAACTTGACAATCACCTTCAGCAACGGGTTCAATGCGACGAGTCACTGGCCGGGCCAGCCGCCGAACATGGGCCCCGGCGGGACGGCCGGCCCCGGCCCCGGCGCCAACTGGCCCGCCGGGCAGCCGCCCTCCGCCGGCGCCAACACCGTGTCCGCCGGCGGCGTGTCCGCGCCTTGGGGCATCCCGCCGCCCAGCGGGCCGCACCACGGCGCCCCAGTGCCCGCGCAGGTAGCGTTTTCTTTTTCGATTTTTTTTTGCGTTTTTGGGGTATGATTAAATGCATCTCTGCATCATGTTTAATTTTTAAAAAATTGTAAATAACCTCGCCCCGAAAATGAACAGGGGGTAGATGCCAAAGCTGTATCGCATGCTGAATTTTGTTCCGATGTCATCAATGATGTCATACGATTTACCCCCTATTGAATCTTCTCAGCGGTTCATTTCTGCGGAATAAAATTTACATTCAATCATCCCCCAGAGGTCATCGTAAACCAACTTTAAAAGTTTGTATTGAAAAGTGATGCAATATCAAAATTTTATCTGGCACTTATGTATTGTGTATACCCTACGCAAGTGTCATATGAAATTTGTTTTAAGGTACTTTTTTTAATACACGCATTGAAAGCTGGTCGGTTTTTTCGCCATGGGTGGCTGGATGCTGACCCTGGCTTGGACAGATAAATGATTTGACAGTGTGCTCTTTCCGCAGCACCCGTGGCAGCAGGGCACGGCAGGCGGCAGTGTGGGTGCAGTCGGTCGCGCTGATTATGGCGCCGCGCAGAAAGTCGGCGGCATGCCGAGACCCGGCGCCGCCTTGGCCAACCAGGGCAATTGGGGCAAGCCGATCGTCGACCAGACCACCCCGTGGGACACTGGTGCCCCGCCGGCACCCACGCCCCAAGTCTACGGTGAGTTACCGTTTAGTGTGAGGTGACAAAGGCACTCAATGCACGTGGAACTGTGAGCACCGTTTCTTTGTTCGCAGGCTTCGGCAACGCGGCGGCAGCCGCAGTCGACGGTTCTCACTGGGGCAACCCGCCCGGCCCCGGCCCGTCTACTTGGGGCCAGGGGGGTTCTACGTCTGGCGCGCAGCCAAGTGGGGTGCACACCGACTCCACGGGCACGGCCATCTGGCAGCAGAACATCAAGCAGGCCGACATGTCCACGCCCGGCCCTGGGGGCCAGTGGGGCCACCCGCCGCCGCCACCGCACCCGCACCCGATGCACGGCGCCGGGCCCCCGCCCAATACGCAGGCGCCCCCGCCCGGACATTGGGGCGCGCCGCCGCCCGTCGCCGGACCCCCGCCACCGCCGCCGCAGCAGCACATCGATGTGCGTTCGGTCGATTTGATCGTGACGATTTGAACGTTTCCGTTCTGGTCTACTTTCCCTCATTATAGTTTGTAAATATTACGGTTGTCTCCGTTTTTAGCACTCGGGCGCTCGTTCGCACGGCGGCAATAACTGGGACCCGAACCCTCAGAATCCATCCATGTGGGTGCCGCCTGGACCGCAAGGTGGGTATTTCTGGAAAATATACTACCCTTAAAATCAGTGTGTCATGTGCAGTGATTTGTTTTTACACGGTGCTTTTTCCGTTTCGCGTTTTGCTCTAATGAGTACTTATGTTCTTTGGTGCCTTGCGATAGTTAGATATTTATGTATGTGAATGATATATTTAGCTAACACTAGTTTTCCCCCGCTTTAACTCCATGGGATTTGTGTACCTATGCCACTGAGTGTACCGAGTGTCAGGTATCAGCTAAAAACTCAGCTGTGCAGAAATGCTCTATGATTTTCTGTTGATCCAGAGCATCACGCAATTTCTCACGGAACAGACAGAGTAATTACACTGCATGAACCCAGACCCGGCACCTTACACGAATCTCCCATGGGGTAGTTTTATGCACCCATACCCATCACACACCGCTTGCACAATGGTGTCTGTTTTGCCGCATGGGCGCCGCAGGTAGCAGCGGCAGCACGTCGGGAGACTGCTATTTCGCGCCGTCGAGCAGCCCCGCTTGGAACTGCAACTCAGCGTCGACATCAGTCTTTGGTTAGGAATACAAGACGGGTTTGGAACTGTGCCAACATTTTTGTGTGTCGCTTGCCTCTTATGTTACCTGTTCGTTTTTCACACCGTTGCAGCTTTACAACTGATCAGTGGCCTTGTTTGAAGGTACCAGGTTTTTTGTTCAAATGCTCCCAGATTTGGTTAAGAGTCTAATGTACATGTATATCAGACAAGCGGCAGTACTTTGTGATGTTATATATAGCTATAGAATGGCTGTCTAGCCATGAGGTAGCATTATAATATTCTGGAGTTATTCTGTCAAAAAAAATCCACTTTTCTGTTGACTGATAACAATCATAAGCCATGATATGTTAGTGTAGCATATAATATCCTGCCAATGTGCTCCCACATACTTCTACAATGTGAAACACCACTCTGTGTATAAGCCTCCTCTTATTACCCCATTTACCCACGATTACATGCCAAACTTCAGTTGAAATCACAAACGTTCAACGAAAGGTGATGTATTTAACGAATCCACATAAAAATGGATATTTTTGAACGAAATCACCATTTCACATGTTATCCCACGTCTACACAGCCATTATATGGCTATATATAACATCACAAAGTACTGACACATGTCTGATTTACCTGTATATGTTGACCCGTAACCATATTTGGCAGCTTAAAAAACCGTTTTATTATATTTTTAGAAAAAAAACAGTGTAATTAAAAAAAAATTTTTCCATCCCTAACCATTACACAGTTGTTAATTGCTGGTTTGGCAGTTGACAGGGCTGCCTATCAGGGGTTTTGTAGATTTGGACCCCTCCGGGGGTTCATATAGATAAATAATCGCTCCTCCGGACAAAAAATTTTTGGGGGAGGGTCCCAGGGGGTAGGGTGGCAGACGGTACGGACTTGCGGTAAACCGTACGGTACGGTAAATTCCCCATTGTGCGGTAAACGGTACGGTACGGTAAATCTTCAATTTTGCGGTAAACGGTACGGTACGGTAAATCCCAAAAGTGCGGTACGCGGTACGGTACGGTAAATTTTCGATTGTCAGAAATGTATAAACTACCAACTACAGATAATTTTTACTTCATTAATTGACACCAAATTTTATTACACAATTTGATAATGGACTTGAGAATACAATGACAGTATGATGACAGAAAATTACATTACCTGCAATGCAGGGGCTCAATATATAGGATTATTCAAGGTGTTGAAGGATAAAAATGGAGAAAAATTGCTAAAAGTGGGTGAAAAATTGCTAAAAGTAGGTGAAGAATAGTTGAAATCAGGTATATCAGTAACTATAGCACAAAAATGGCTGAAAATAGGCAATAAGGCATGAATGCAATTTCAGTGACACCCCAACCCCCATGTGAAATTTGTGCGCTTGCACGCAAAAAATTGCAGAATACAACACACAATTTAAGGTCAATCCGAGTAAAATTTACCGCAATTTTTGCGGTAAATGAGTGCGGTACGCGGTACGGTACAGTAAATTTCGAAAAATGCGGTACGCGGTACGGTACGGTAAATTTCTAAAAGTGCGGTAAACGGTACGGTACGGTACGGTAAATTTTCCAAAAATGCGGTACGGTACGGTACGGTACGGTAAATTCTGCCACCCTACCAGGGGGTTCAATATATAGGCTTTTCCAAGGTATAGAAGGAAGAAAAGTGAAAAAAATGGCTTAAAGTAGGTGAAAGATAGGTTTATAAGCATATAAAATATCTCCGGGTAGGTAGAACAATGGACGATTTGGGAGGGAGGGGTTCAGCGTATAGTAGCCGAAACTTTTGCCTCCGGGATAGATAAATAGCTGAGCGGCCTCTGGGATACATAGATAGCTGGCGGATTTGGGGGGGGGGCGGTAACCTCCCTCAATCCCCTACAATCCCTGCTGGCCATACAACTGTAGATAAGCAACTGATTAGCATAACCTTCGGCATGCGATATGTATTTATATCAATATTATTCCATTTGTAAATATAAATTTCCGACACACAACTGCAGTCTCCATGTACCAAAATTTTGCCAATTTTGTATCAATTCCGACATGGCTGACCCAAATTATTTCTTCTGCCTTGCTTGCCCACATGTGCCACCAACATTTTTACGCATTTACCCATTATACCGACTGCACGTGCACTAGAAAGCCTGATTTCAAAAAGCCCACAAAAAAGCGATCACCAACAAACAGTCGCCGCTCTCTCAGAGTCGCGCGACGACATGATGTGGATCGACCCGAACCCCAAGCAGAAGAAGGTGCACACGGACAAGGGCACGGCGCTGTGGGGCGACCCGGGGGCGCAGGCGCACGTGGAGATCAAGCGGTGGAAGCCGGCCGAGCCGCTAGAGCCGGGCAGCACGCTGGCGCAGCAGGCCTTCGCCGCCGCGCAGCAGGCCATGGCCGCGCAGACGTCCGCCGTCCGTACGTTGCTTGATCAGTTGAGAATTGTAGCTTGGTTGTAGCCCTGCACTGAAATAAGGGCCCACTTCAGTTTCGCTGATAGTTTTTGAGATTCGCGATAACGGTTGTGTCAATTTGACACTGTCAACTGGCCTGTGTCAAGTCAACTCACATTTTGACTACACGTGTCAAACCGCGATCTCCAACTGCACATGCGGCAATCTTGAAAAATGAATATTTTACGCCAAGTGCATTTGAAGATCGCTATGCGACTCGTGACGCTGAAATCTGAGTTGACAGACATGTTAACATGTTATCCCTATATACGTCCTTGAGCGGAATGTTCATTCTCATCTTCAGCCACAAAATCCGAATAAACTTATTATTGATTTCCAAAAGTTCTGTAAGTTTCGTGTATCTAATTTTGTGTATTTAACGCGCGGCGCCGCTCGCAGCCGGCACGCCCGGCTCGGCGACGGCGCAGACGAGCTTGCCGGCGGCCAGCACGAGCCAGTGGGAGGCGAGCCAGTCGGCCGGCGGCCAGCCCGGCGCGCAGTCGGCCCAGCCGCAGCAGCAGCAGCAGCAGCAACCGCAACAACAGCAGCAACAACAACCGCAGCAACAACAACAGCAGCACACCGGTGCGCGCGTGTTTCTGTGTTCGGTTTGGATTTGCGCTGGTTGGGCGGTGGATTTTCCGTCCCTCCCCCCTTCCCGAGTCGAACAAAAAATATGCCAGAAATGGCACTTCCATAAAGCGATTTTGTCAGTAGCTCGGAAAAATTTTGAGCGCTGGCGCGCATTTCGACAGTAAAGTACGAGTCGCACAGTAACTTTTCTTCATTAATATCGATTAGATGTGACACCGGCGCTGTATATGTATAATACATACTTGTAAAGCAGTATTTGGCGCCAATGGCGCCATGGCGTGGCACATACGAATGGCGCTGGCGCCAAAGCGCCATTCCTGTACCATTGGGGTCACCCCCGTTCGCCCGGCTCCGTATACAATCCGCCCCCCGCTCAAAAATCCTGGCTACGTCCCTGTCCATGAATAAGTGTCGTTGCGTCGCTCAGGCGGCAGCGACTGGGGCGGCTCGTGCACGCCGACCGCCAGCGGCGCGCCCGCCGATTGGTCAGGCGTCGGCGCCGCCCAATCAACATTCGGCTCGCAGCAGAGAAATATGACCGCTTCACCTGCGGCCAGTCAGCACGGCGTGGCGCCCACTGGATGGAACCAATCCCAGCAGAAACCGGTGCGATTTTGTTTTGTTGTTGCGAATAGGGCGGGGCTGGGTGTATTCAGGGCCGTATCCAGGGGGGGGCGGGGGGGCTGCAGCCCCCCCCCCTCCCGGGGTGAGACCTAAAAAGTCCCAGAAAATGCAATTTTTCCTATACATTTTTAGATGTTTCTTAAAAATTTTGCGCGCAAGCGCGCAATTCCTTCCCCATACATTGTATTTTTAGCGGATCGGTCCCCGTAAACAAATATCCTTGAAAATGAACAGATTTTTGCGACTTTCGCTGCGTATGAATGCATATTTACATCTATATAAAGCGGTTCCTGGCGCTGGCGCCAACGCCAATAGCGCCATGGCGTGGCGCCTTGGTATGGCGCTAGCGCCAAAACACATTTCCGTCCCTATATAGGGAAAAAATTTAGGGGGGGGGGCTGAGCCCCCCCCCCCTTCGCCGGCCCTCGTAAACAAGCAGCCCCCCCGCTCAAAAATCCTGGATACGTCCCTGGGTGTATTTATGGCCCTGTGTGGTCTCTGGAGGCAGTCCCAGAGCCTGTAAAATGTCAAATGTCATGCAAAGTGTCAAGTCACGTAAAATGCCTTGCAAAATGGCAAATCGGTTGCCATTTTGCAGGGAATTTTACATGACTTTTGACACTTTGCATGACATTTGACATTTTATAGGGACTGGGACTGGCACTTGGGGAAAGTGCTTCTAGCCGGAGGCACTTTTGCACATTTTACTGAGAAATTTGTCAGGATTTTCCGTGTGCTTCAATAAATTCCTGTTAATTTGTTTAATTAGATACGTCAGATTGGTTCAGGCTGCCGTAATCCTTCTCAAAATTTCGTTGTAGGAGCGTGTTTTTATGTCTTATTGGAGGCAGATTCTACTCAGCTGCTGTAATGTACTGATTAGTCGGCGACGTTTAAGCTGAATTCAATGCATGTGTTTTCATTTGGTCAATGCATCCACGTGCGTTGTTGTATTGTCTTGTGTCGGTGCACTTGTCCGAATTTTTTGCACTGTAGGCCAAAGGTAGTGCAAAATCCACAATTGCACAGGGCAACAAAAATTGGCTCAGTGCCAATGGCGGCGGTGATGTCAGTCGACCGCCCCCTGGCGCGCCCGCTCAGGTAACTGCGCGCAACCTCTAGTGTAGATTCTAGCCTCTTATTTTCCGTGTGGTGCTTACCTGTCCTATTTCACTTTGGCCTGTCTTTTGCTTTCATCTGCTAAGGCGCAATTGCAAAATGTGAATTATAACAGGGGTCTCCAAGATTTTGGCATTCGCGGGGGCTGGATAGATAGCAAATCGCTCCTCCCGAGGGATAGATAGCTGAAAAAATTTTCTGGGGGGGGGGGGCTCGCGGGGGCAAAATATATAGGCTTTTTCAGTGCATAGAAGGCCTAAAGGGGAAAAATCGCTAGTAATTGGTTAAAAGTGGCTAAAAGTAGGTTTAAAATGGCTAAAAACAAGCATATAACCATGCATATAGCTGGAGAGCACGATTTTGAAGGGGAAAAACTATAAAAAGGTGCGAAAATTAGTGATTTTTAGCGAAAATTGGGGGAAAACTTCTCAAAAACCACTCCAGATCGATAGATAGCTGAGCGATTGGGGGGGGGGGGGTCTTTGGGGGTAGTAGCCAAAATTTTTGCCTCGGGATAGATAGATAGCTGAGCGGCCTCCGGGATAGATAGCTGGCGGATTTGGGGGGGCAGCCCCCCCCCCAGCCCCCCCCCCCCTAGGAGACCCCTGAATCAGGGGTATCTTGAATTTTTTGATCTCCGAGTGGTTGGATAGATAACAAATCGCTCCTCCGGAGGGATAGATAGCTGAAAAATTTTCTGGGGGGGGGGTTGTGGTGGTTCGATATATAGGCTTTTTCGGGGCATAGAAGGAAGAAAAGGGAGAAAAATCGCTAAAAGTAGGTGTAACCTAGCGCAGTCAGTATCTGTCGTTCCGGATGGTGGACAATGGAGGCTGTGTGGCATCGTGCATAAATATATGTATCTTTCCAACCCTACTTATTTTCTAAGGTTGTCTTTATCTTTCTAGGTACTTATCTTTCCAACCCTACTTACTAGGTTGTCTTTCCACGCGGTTTACTGAGTGGCTGAAACGGTTTCCTTGTCCCTGTTTTTTTTATTGCCAAAGCATTGAATTCTCATCTTTATCCTTTGATTTTAGTTTTTGAGCCATTTTTACCCGCCAAAGCTTGTTTTTATTATCCATTTGGAACAGGGGTATCTTGAATTTTGACCCTCCGAGTGGTTGGATGGATAGCAAATCGCTCCTCTGGAGGGATAGATAGCTGAAAAATTTTCTGGGGGGGGGTGTTGTGATGGTTCGATATATAGGCTTTTTCGGGGCATAAGAAGGAAGAAAAGGGAGAAAAATCGCTAAAAGTAGGTGTAAAAGGTGTAGCTCAAAATGGGTATACAAGAGCATATAGTACTAAATATAGCTGAAAATAGGCAAATAGGAACCACAACCATGATTTTGGAAGTGAAAATCTATGGTATGAAAAACAGCGATTTTGAGCGAGAATTGGTGTATAGTTTCGGAAAAATCGCTCCAGATAGGTAGATGGCTGGGCGATTAGGGGGGGGGGGGGTTAGGGGGTAGTAGCCCAAAATTTTGCCTCCGGGATAGATAGATAGCTGAGCGGCCTCCGGGATATATAGATAGCTGGGCGGTTTGAGGGGGGTAACCCCCCCCCCCAACCCCCCCATTCGAGACCCCTGATTTGGAAGTTGCTCCTTTTAGCGATCGGGACAGTGGTCTTTTAAATAGATTTGGATTTCTGCGGGGGTTCAGATAGATAAAATAGTAAATCGTCGTCCCATATGGATCAAACGGTGAAAAGTTTCTGCGCTGGTTAACAGTTCAAGATGTAGAAGGCTGAAAATACGAACAATCGATGAAATCGTTATATAAGGTTATATCAACGGGTGAGTTTTAAAGATGAAAATGGCAAAAGTTATGAAAATTCAGAAATGTAAAGAGACTGAAAAAAGCAATTTTGTAAAAAAACTAGTGCAAATTTGGGGGAGTGTTCAGGGAATAGTAGGCAAAATTTGTGCCTCGAGATAGATGGACAGCTGGGCGGCGCCTGGGATGGATAGATAGCTGGAGCATTCTGGGAGGGGGACACCCGCCAGCGCCCTTACTAGACCCCCGGATGGGGTATTTTTATCGTGTACACCGTGAAAATCAATTTTCAAACTATTGCAGAGTTCACCAAACGCTGTTCCCAACGGCGGGCCGCTGCCGACGCTCACGGCGCATATAGCCAAGCAGCTCAAGGAGGCTGTGAACAAAGGTGGGTGTCCATGGGGCTTCCTCGGAAAGCTTTTGTTTAAATGCTTATTTTGCTTATAAAGATGGCGTCAGGTGACATCTACAGCGAGGTGTAGATTATGCTGAACTTTCATCTTCTATCAGTGTATATATTCCACAAGAAAAGTGTAGCTGAATAAAAATTATGACAGGTTGATTACCCGGACATTGGATATACTTTGCTTTTCGGACATTGGATAATATTTAATGAGAATCAAAAAGCATCATGCTAACACGAAATACTATTAGCATCCGGCAAATTCCGACTTTTCAGACACTTTTCGAAACTAAGAACTTTGACTCCAAAACTCCCTACAGATCCCCCCCCCAAAAAAAAATTCTCATCCTCATTGCACTTAAATACATCCACACTCGATCCGCCACTCAGGCATCATCGACCCGCGGCTGCTGGACTCGCCGCCGATGCCGCGCGAGTCGCTGCTCATATTGAACCAGCTGCTGCAGCGGGTGGCCGAGCTGTCGCAGATCGACGCCAAGGTGCAGCAGCTCACCGACCCCGCGGAGATTCAGGTGCGCTAATGCTACCGTATTGGACATTTTTGGAGTGCCGTAAATCCTAGAATAAGTCCCTTGGGGGGTTATTTTTTGTCTGAATTGGACTGGGGAGTTATTCGGTGGGAGGAATTGTTTTTGTCAGATTATTGGATTAAATACATGATAAATTCATTTTATGAATTGGTTTAAATTAGTACTATAACAAAGGTGTTTTGCAAAAGAAAAAGGTAATTTTTCCCCGAAATCCCGAAAATTTCTTTAAAGCTGCAGTCAGAATCCAATTGCATAATTCAAGCAATGAACATCAGTTGTCAAAGAATATATGTTTTCAAAGAACGTTCAAAAAATCTTTCCCACCCATCACAAAGGAGGGTATTTTTCCTCACTCGGCTAACAAGGGGTATTTATTCCAAAGGGTTTCGAGGGTTGCTTATTTGAGGATTTACGGTAAACTGAATCTTGTAAGCCTAGTGAGCTATTGTGTTTGCACCGCCTTATTTTGTTAAATATTCTAATATGTTTTGTTATGTAAATATTCTAATTTTATCGATATTTAGTAAGTTTTAACTACATTTTTGTCTAGTACATAAATAATTTCTAAAGATTGTCTCGCCGGCCGCACTTCACCGACGCGTCGCTTTCAAAACCACATGACTACCTTCTAATACCCACCAACATTCCACCTCGCAGCACCTGGTCTCCGAGCGCGCCCGTCTCGAGGCCGAGATGAACGACCTCAAGCGCAAGATCGGCCAGGCGAACGCCGCGGCGCCGCACCAACCCGCCAGCGGGGCGGCCGTGCCCGCGCCCGTCGCCCTGCGCGACCCCGAAGTGGGCAGCGCGGGCAGCGTTGGTAGTTCGGGCAGCAAGTTGAGGGTGGGTTTGCTGTAGGGTGTCAAATTTCCGTTTCCGTTTTCCGTTTCCGCCTTTCCGCAGGAAAATTTTTTACCTTTCCGTTTTCCGTTTTCCGGCAGCCAAAAAATTTTTACCTTTCCGTTTTCCGTTTTCCGGCAGCCAAAAAATTTTTACCTTTCCGTTTTCCGTTTTCCGGCAGCTGAAAATTTTTTACCTTTCCGTTTCCGTTTTTCCGGCCCATTTTTCCGTTTTCCGGCTGAAAAATTTTTACCTTTCCGTTTCCATTTTACCAGGCCATTTTTCCATTTTCTAGCTCGATTTTCAGTTTTCTGGCATGTTTCCATTGTTTTTCCAATCTGTATTTATCTTTAATTGGCTCATCCCATTGTGTTGTTTTTGTCTCTTGGAGCAGCATTGACAACTGGGATTTCTGGGTCAGTGAAACAGGTGCTGTGAACCCAATTGGGTCATATGCTGATGCCAATAATTGATTCAAGTTTTGTCTGGTTGGTGTTGTGATGCTGTCAATTTGCAATTTTGGTGTTGATATTGCCAGCATGTCTGTTCGGTTATTTTATTTCATGCCCATTACTGCGACAATTTTATTCACCTTTGGACTCCTGTTGTTTTCTGCTATTTCATTCATGACTGATCTGGAGTTTGATAGCCATTCCCTCATGTTCAGAGAACTTTGGTTAAATAAAGCTTTGACTTTGTAATATAGTTCTAAAGCTTCAACTTCATTTGTGACACTCATGATGAAGTTATCGACGTAAATGTTGTTTATTTTCATTGCCAACTGGTTTCATTCCCCTTCATTTTCTTCATATTCATTCATGTTGTTTATTGTCACATTGAAATGGTATTTTATGACTTCTCGCAAAATTGCTGGGCTGCAGACAAGTCCAAACAGTACGCATTTAAAACAAAGTACTATTAAGTTATTTTCAGTTACTGGTTTTGAGGCATCTTTCAGCCAGAAAAATTGTGTGTAGTCTCTAGCTTGGTCATGCAATCCTATTTGCAAAAATGCTTTTTCAATATCAGCAATTAGTGATAGATTGCCTGCCCTGAACCTCAGGAGCAGGCCCAGTGCTAATGGTGTTGTAATTGGTCCTCTAAAAAGGCACTTGTTGAAACTGGGCTTACCTGCCGACCCGTCGTACACAATTCTGCATGATGTTGATTTGCCCGGCGTGATTACTGGCTGGTGTGGCAGGTAATGAATCCCCTTGTTGTTATTAATTATCTCAATTATTCCCTTTTCTAGTTGGTCGTCCAAAACTTTCCGGTATTGTTCGAATAAGTTTGGATCTTTGTTGAATCTTCTTATCAGTGATTTATACCGCGCCAAGGCTTCTGCTTTTCCCGTGGGCAGGTCAATGATACTCTCTTTATACAGCCAGTCAATATAGTATCGTTTGTTGTTGTCGTTGAATTTTATGCTATTTATTATCATCTCCTCTGCAATGTCGTCATCAATTGCATAGGGGTCATCAGTGATTCCCACTGCTTCTAGGCTGTGAAATTGTTGTAGTGTTTCCTTTCCTATGGCCACTATGGCTACTTTTTGATGATTTTTTGTTGGTTCAGTTAAGCTTGAACTACAAGTGAAGTTACAGGCATGATCCATAGTTGCAGAATGTACAGCTACCACAATCAAAGCCAAACAGGCAAACCTGCATGCAGGTTTTCCTTCTGCAAATTTGTCTATTACCGTGCTAATTTCACTTTATTTTTTTCCGTTTCCGTGAAAATTTTGCTTTCCGTTTTCCGTTTTCCGGCATTTCATTTTTCCGTTTTCCGTTTTCCGGCCGACAATTTTTTTTTACCTTTCCGTTTTCCGTTTTCCGCTGAGTGAAATTTTTTTACCTTTCCGTTTTCCGTTTTCCGGCAGAAAATTTTTTTTTACCTTTCCGTTTTCCGTTTTCCGTAAAGTGAAAAAATTTTACCTTTCCGTTTTCCGTTTTCCGTAAAAAAATTTTTTTGACACCCTAGTTTGCTGGGTGACAGTGATTTTGACTAGGGTTTGTGTGGTTGGTTTGTGGTGGGTTAAGGTGCCAGTGAGGTAGTCTAGTGCCCTGGTGCTAATTCTAGACCATGTAGAGTGTCAGTAAAGTGTCAAATGCCATGGCAAATGTAAGGTAAAGTATCAATTGTCGTGCAAAGTTCAGTAAAAAACTATTATCTTTTTTTATTGTCACTTGACACTTTACTTTACACTTTACAGGGTCTGGGACTGCTTGTTAAATTTAATTTTGATAAATCTATTTTTTGTAGGTATACACGGCGGATCGAAAAGTATATGTGCAGAATCCTACCATAATTTCATGAATAAAATTTTGTGATAAATTTCGCAATTAATAATTCCAATTTAAAAACGAAATATTATGATGAAAAACTGTAAAAAATTGGTTCATTATTCAGATGTGTTATGGTAGGTTTCCATACTAGGTGTGATGTCCGCCGAATATAGAAACTTTCAGAAGCCATGTCGTACAATAAAAAGGTCTACCTTCTTCAGGCGTGGATCAACGGGACAGCGAGCAACACGGCCAACACGACGGTGGATTCGGACGGCAACAACAGCGGCAGCAAGGTCGACTTGAACGTGATCGGCTTGGACGCCGCCGGCCAGGACGCCTCCGCCAGGGACCCCTGGAAGACGGGCATTCTCGCAGCTGGAGAGGCCTCTTGGGACCCGCCCCATGGTACGTTTGCATGAGGGGTTCAAATGCCTTCATCTTCACTCGGCAATGTCTGCCCCGATGTGCTAGTTTTGATTTCATTACTTGAGTTGCAGCTATATTACTTTTCCATATTTAGGTTTTCGATATTTTTATCTAACTCGACAGTCGACATATTTTGAAAACGTTCCGATATCGGCATTCGATATGGTCTATCGCTGCTACCCTACTCATCGCTCGAAATTCTCAACTATCGATTCAGCATAAATCTCTGAATAAGCATCGCAATCCACTTACTCCCTGACTACACATTCAGCGCGCGCGGCGCGAACTCAGTTCGCATTTTCAGTTGACAGGGTACTTTCCATCAAACACCAAATCATCACCACCCAACCCAATCCCAGCGACCGGCGCGGACAAGAAGTCCCACTCTGCGGCGGGCGACTCGGCGTCGGTGGACAACAAAACGGGGTCGAAGGAGGCCAGCCAGCGGGGGTCGAGCGTGGGCAGTCCCGATCGGGAACACAGAAATACAGATGCGCATGGACAGCCCAGCGTGGCTCAGGTTCGTTCGATTGTTGAATGGATTTTTGTTTTAGAGCCATTCGAGTGTTTAGAGTTAGAGTTTAGTTGTTTTTAGGTTAGTGACGTATCCAGGATTTTTGAACTGAGGGGGCTGTTTGTTTACGGAAACCCGCGGTTTAGGGAGCGCCGTGAACGGGGGAGGGGGCCGCCCCCCCCCTCTAAAATAAGTTATTAAATCAATCATGAAAAGTCTCGGTATCGAATAAATTTCAATGTCAGTCTCGTGTTCGGGTACGAAAGATTTTAATGACACTCACGGTAATTGTCTATAAAACCCAGTCTCTTTTGAACCCTAGGCTTGGGTGGTCCACCACCTGCTTTCACACCAAAAATGTAAAATTTCAATCATTTTACGAAACCGTGTCACATTTCAACAACGTCTCACCGCAGGACATCCAAGAGTTCGTGCCTGGCCAGCAGTGGACGTGGCGCGATCCGAACAAGGTGGCCGAGGATCCGAACGCGACGCCGGGCAGCGCGGCGCCGCGCAACCCCTTCATCATCGGCAGCATCGCCAGCATGATGAGCTCGGCGGGGTCGGGCGCCGGCCTGCAGACGTCCGCCGCGCAGCAGCAGCAGATGTTCAACGCGTTCGCGCAGCCGCCGCCGCACGGCACCGCCGGCACGCCGCACAAGGACTCCAGAGTCGGTTGTCCTTGAAGCGCTCTTTTATGTTTGTGTGTTAAGTGTATACTCGGCGGACAATTAGTATGGAAACCAACCATAACCCATCTGAATATTGAACTACAATTTAGACAGTTTTCTCATCATAATATTTCGTTTCTTACTACAAAATAATTAATCACAAAATTAATCACAAGGTTTTATTCATTAAATTATGGTAGGATTCTGTGCGTACTTTGCGGACCGCCTAGTATATTTACATGATAATCACTGCTTTCCGCTCCGGTGTGATGTTGATCGCTGCAGCGAACTGACCACCCGACTCACTTTTTCATATAACTCCTGGTTGATGTGAATTTATTACCGTTTTGTAAACTCAGGCTCAGTTCAACTTGGGCGGCGGGATGTCTCCGGGCGGCGGCAGCATGTCCAGCGACCCCTGGCAGCGATCGCGCCCGCCCAGCAACATGGGCCAGCCGTTCCCGTCCATGAATCAGCAGGTCAATTTAAAACTCGTGTTATTGTATTGTTGTGGTGTTATTGTAATTGCATGCGATGCGTCCGCTCCAAATATGAATTTCCAATATCGACATTTTCAGAAAAACAATTATACTGATTTTCGACTCAAAAAATGCACGATGTCGCCATGGATAAAGTGACCCTGGACTTTGGCTATGATTGGAAAAATGTCGATTGCACAAAAAGATTTTAAAAACTTTTAAAAACTAAAATTTTAGAATCTTTTCCCATGATTGTCACATTTGAAAACAATACAAACATCGATATTGGACATCTTCACATCACACTGCCCAACCCATTCTCCAAATTCCGTCGTCACAACGCCGACTGCAACACAGGCGTCGCTCACGGGCCCCGCCATGCCGCACCAACAGCAAGCCGCCGCAGCTGCGGCCGCCGGCCGCTTCGGTCCGGGCGCCGGCCGCGCCATGAGCAGCCCCGGCGGGGGGCAGCAGTCGGCGCCGGGCGTGTGGCTCGTGCTGCAGAACGTGCAGCAGGCGAACGAGGCGCAACTGCGCAAGACCTGTCAGGCGCACGCGCCCGTGCTGCAGGTGGCCCCGCTGCCGCAGTTGAACGTGTCCTGCGTCCGTTGCGACCCCACGCTAGCAGGCGGCGTCGACAGGCTCGTGTCCAATTTGCAGGTGAATTTGTGCTTTTGTGCGCGTTTTTAGTGTAAGTGTGTCGGTGGGAAAGAACCTATGGCAGTGTCATGAGCGGTTCCCGATATTTTTTGATTTGTCAGTCCCGAGCCCTCATCCTGATCACATCCCGGATCCAGAGAAACTTCCAAGAGAAGTTTGAGATTTTACTGTTGAGCTTTGTGTAATTTCGTAAACGTGTTGTTGCATACGGTTTATGTCGTATTTACGACATACGTTGAATGTAGCTAATCGTTAAGAATTATTGAGTGGCTAATCGTTAAGAATTAGTGAGTGGATAATCGTTAAGAATTATTGAGTGGCTAATCGTTAAGAATAATTGAGTGGCTAATCGTTAAGAATTATTGAGTCGCTAATCGTAAAGAATTGAGGCCCCTACTTCTAAAAGTCGACAAGTCCACAAAATGTGATTTTGTGTAAATCGCATTTTATGTTTCGGACCCAATTCCAGGCCCGTGGTGCGTGTCCAATTTGGCTCTCTCATGCTTTCCATTAAGTTCCATATGTTGACAATAAAGTGTCAAATTTTCAGCCCCTGCTCTCAACCTTTATGTGAAAAATTGGGTGTCCATAAATTTCCATTCTGTTAGAGCAAAACTGTTTTTGGGACGGAATTGGACTTGTCGACTTCTTGCACTAACAAACATTTTTGTTCCCGGCGAAGCCGAGGCTGCCTTATGGGTGATGGGCAATTGATGCACTTGTCGACTTTTAGAAGTAGCTGTCCATAGTGGACATATCACATTTCTTGCTATTTTTTCCCATAAAAAAGGAAGCGGAGGGATGGACTTGTCGACTTCTTGCACTAAACTAGGTGGACTTGTCGACTTCTTGCACGAAATTTTTGCATTTTTCCCCAAAAATGTCAAATTTGGCACTTTGCCATATGGGCATGTGAGGTCAAAAATTTTATGGAAAATGATAAAAAATGTGCGGAAGTAGCCCCAGATAACGTTTCCGGGCCTAACTCGAAATTGTCATGTTTTGGACTTGTCGACTTTGAGAAGTAGACGCCTCAATTGAGTGGCTAATCGTTAAGCATGATTTTTCAAATTAGGAGAGGGGAGTAGTTCGCTTCATTTCGTATCAAGTGCTACAAAGCATTTATATTTATAAGTTTGTTTCCACGTAAAGTATTATTCCTGACACATGTTATGAAACTTCCCTTTCAAATAAAATATTTATTTAACATGTTCAAGCAACACGAAATGAAAATGGCCAATAAATATAAATCGATCATGTGATATCCGCTCACTGCGCTCAATCTAAACAGCACCAAATCGTCCTTGTACACCTTCCTTTATCACGCGCTCAATCACACCATTCCCGTGTGATCGCAGCGCGACCTGGCGCACCTGGGCATCGGCGTGCAGGCGCGGCCCGACGCCGACGTGGAGCGCCTGTTCGGCCCGTCGTCGAACGCGAGTAGGGCGTGGGACAACGCGGCGGGCGCGCCCCAGCAGGCGCACACCAACTGGCACCTGCCGCCGCACCAGCAGCAGCAGCCGCACCAGCACGACGCGCTCTACCCGCCTGCGGGACATTGTTTGTTTGCCCAGTCTCTTATAGGGTGCCCCAGTGTGCTTTAAGGGTGCCAGTGTGCTTTGAGACTACGAAACTGGCCTTTGATTGATCATTCTGGAATGAATCAAGGTGTTGACACTTCGTACACTGGGTTTCAACTGGTTTCCATGTCAATTCAGATTTTAGTTGACGTATCGCAGATTTTCAGGTTATGTTGGAAATGTTTAATAAATGTTCAGTTATGTTGGAAAGGATAAATATCGATATGTGACATCGTTCCGTCATTGATCAACTAAAATCCGAATGGAAACCCGGTGGCCCAGTCGACACCCGGTGTCATTGTTCACTAAATAGGGCGTGTAGGCAAATGTGGACAACATAATTTGAATTTTCGGGCATTGTTTCAAACATGGCGCACTATTAACTACGCTTCAGTAATCAAAACAACATCGTTGCCATCAATTTGCAATCGAATATGTGCATAAATATACACGTTGCAGTACCAATGGGCGGCGACGGTGGATCTTCATTCGAGCCTGGATTTTGATCGGCCGTTTATCGCAGCTCGTCCAGTTTGGGCCATCCAATAGTGGTTAATGCAAGGTTACAAATACCAGTAAATTGATTTTGTAAATAATTGGTGCGGGCGTATAATTTTCCGATTGTTCAAATGACTTAGACACGCTGTCCTGGTGTGTTTTTATGCAATCTCGGTTTGCGTAGGTGTTTGCACGACGTTAGCTCTTTGCCCCACCTTTATTGATAACTCGATCGTATTTAATTGATAAATAAGTCGCCGCTGCTCACTAAACATTTCGTACTCGAGGGTGTGTGTTCGCGTGAAGATTTTTCCGCGGTATTGTATAAATACTTTACGAAGATGTGTTTACCTTACACGTGTGGTCATCTATTGGGATAATAATGATAAGAGTCATGCATCAGTATACTTAGATGGATATATGGCGTAGCTCGAGTGCAACCGTTGTTGACATAATTTCGATAGCGCCCATGCAAGTTGAATCGTTTACTTTCTCGATGCTAGTCGATGCCCGTGTCTCCTTGTAGATAGCGCGTGTTTCACTCAGAATCGTTTATCGAACCCCATTCGCATCAATCATAAGGGTACACAATTGGTGAATGCTTGCAATGTTATCATGCGTTATTCCTTTTACTTTCAGATTCAGTTGGTGTGAAAAATATTGTCGTTTGTTATTTTCGTGGCACGTGTGAAAGGCTCCAAAAAGCGTTGAATCAGCATTACATATTAGCTAGAATTACTTACACTTTGATTGAGTCCCTACCATCGATTGTTCAATATTTTATATCAGAGAATTATTTCATATAGTGCTTCGCTCCCTCGCCTATCGTGATGTTCAACTTTTTTTCGTAGATTCCATTTTTTTTACATATTTAAGGTCGTTGGGGTGTATCCAAGATACAGAGGTGCCGGGCTGAACAAAACTTTAGTTTTTTAACTATTTTTGTGTGAAATAAAAATAATAAAAAACAAAAGTTCATTTAAAAAAATTCATATATAATTATTATTGTATTTTCTTCTTTTCCATTTTTTCAATGGCCTTCCTAAAACAAAATTTTATACGACCGCTGTTCATCCTGGATCCATCTCAGTAAGTTTTGTAGTCAAAAGTCGCTTAATTTATACCATAACTTAACACAAGCCAGTTATCTCGGTTTGCAACAGTTTCCTTTACAGCTGTGACTCGCACATTGGATGATTTTACCGTTTTTTTCTGTGGTATCCTAACAGGTGTTATTATGTTTTATTGATAGCCCTGGCGCGGGAACGAGGACGTGGACTCGCTACTTATCTGAACCCACTACTCATCTAGACCCGACACTCATCTAGAGATCTACCCGCTACTCATCTATACACCCACAGCTGCAGACTGGGTGACTGACTGCACGCGGCCGAGCAGCGCACACATAATAGATTGTTGCGGCGGCAGGCTGTCACTTTACATAATTACATAATCAGAATTCAGAACACATGCATCGCACATGCCCGCACGCAGTTGCCAGCACAGTAATCACAATTGCCATGCAGTACACACAGTACCATTGTGCGTGAAGTGCCAGTCAGCTGCTCTCACAGTCTCGCAGTACACATTGCACAATTTCGGCGGGGGTAGATGAGTAGCGGGTAGATCTAGATGAGTGCCGGGTCTAAATGAGTAGTGGGTTTAGATGAGTACCGGCACAGGCACGGAACGAGATCCCGCCGTTGGGCGTAAAGCTGTCCAGCGCCAGGTGCCGACTAACATCAGTTACAGATTTAAATACTATCTATTTATAGTCTTTTGGGCGGGTTCAGTCATGTCATGTGTATTCAACTCAAGCGTTTTTAGCTTATTTTCCGTGTTCTTTTTACGACAAGCTTTTTCGTCAACTCTCAGATGGCTACACCTTCAAATTTGTATAATATCACCATATACATATGTTCTGTTGTAAGATTTTTTTGTATTCGACACATTTGCATTGCTACACGACGATGGCCTAATTCTTTCTAATACAACGCCTCTATAGTGCCACTGGGATGGTTTGTTGTTGTTTGTTTTTTTTTGCTAGAAAATGTTATATTCAAATACCATTATGTATGCATACAGTATGATAAATAGTTTTGTCCTATATCTCCACACTGTCTCTCAAATGCGAGTGCGTGCTCATGTTTTCTTTTTATATTTTACATTTAGGTATTACCATCGCGTTTCCTCCAAATTTCTCCCGCACGTGTCGCTTCAATCGATGTTGAACCTATCCGTGTATCTATTCAGGCTTTGTTTAACCACTTTTTGCAATCTTTCGAATGCCACAGTGATTTTAGCTTTCCGTCGGTTCATTTTTTATTCATTCTCTGGCGCGATATTTGATTAGTCCCGACGCTCAATGGGGCAGCCCTGTGGCACTCCCAGATCCTGTAAAATGTCAAGTGCCATTTGCAAAGTGTCAAAAATCAAGTAAAATTGCAAACGAAGTTTGAGTTAATTGGATGGTCATCCGGGAAAAAGCCTCGGGCCAATTGAATGTCGCTCATCGTTGTGCAAAAGTTTGGATGTAGGTATGAGTACCTTCAGGTCATAAGCATCTTACCATACTATGTTTCAAAGGGTCAAATGTGGATACACTACTACATATAAATATAAATATATATGTATATTTATATACTTATAGGGATGTATGTATTTATATATTCATAAAGAGAACACTTAAGCATTTTTACGCGTGTCATTTTATGGATAGTCTTGGAAGTGGGAAGTTGCTCATCCACACTAGACATGCTTCAAATGAGCATCTGCCGAAAAAGTGTGATGAAAAGTTTTGCCTAACAGAAAAACGTCATTCTTTGCTCCAGTTATCAATGGACCACCAAAAGTGACACATTTTTAAAACCCTTTGTAGATGTTTTTCAGTTGACAGCTGATAACTACCATTACCGATGGATTTTTAATGATTTGGCATCATCTTAAGTCAATAACCAAGCGTAGCATCCCACTGCCATGGCTATAAACATCGTGCTTATTTTTTAAATAATGCTTCTCTGGATCTAAGATTGAATTCTTCAGTGCGTCAATTAAATCCGCGTCAAAAACATGCGCCTTCTTGTTAAATGTCTTTGCGACTAGTTTTCATCAACACGGAATATTCATTCGATATTTGCATTCAAACGTGGGTGATCGGTTCATAATCGTATACATATTTACATAAATATAAATATAGCGTTATTCATATTTGGGTGAACTGAGTGGGACTGCGGAGTTTTTGTCTGCACATGAATGTGTTTACATATTTATGTATTTAACATTCTTTCGGCACATTGGGCCCCCACACGCTAGTTGACATCGACACCAAATGTCAACTGGTGCTGATCCCGATTCAAAGCTTGTTGACGCGCCTACGAACGACGTTCAAACGCAAGTTTTTAATTGGGAACGGAACCCGCTGACATTTGGTGTCGATGTCAACCAGCGTGTGTGGGGCCATTGTTCAAGATGTCCACAGAGTGCTCAAAACTGTGATCGCAGGCAGGCCCACTCTGTTTGTAAATGTATCAAAAAATCACATTGCATGGTGTCATTTCACGCCGCGTGCTGGAATCTGGGGTCCCCTTCAAGGTCCAACGTGTTTTTCAATCGCTTCGAGCCGTCAACCAAATGTTGGCCATCATTTTAGGTTTCTTTATTGAATACATTTTTTAACGTTATGCCCTCTGTTGTTCTGCTGATTGATTTTTTTGCTAGACTGTTTTCTGTGATGGTCTACAGCTTTTTACTTTGGCTGTTCTGAAAGTGCTGCCATTTTGGGGATTTATCGTATGTCCGCTAGCTAATGTGACAATCGATGTGCTCGTGTGAAATGTGGGGAAACGTCAGGGGGTGGTCCCGAGCCCTGTAAAGTGTCAATTGTCATGGCAAATTTACAGTGAAGTGTCAATTGTCATGACAAATTAAAAGTAAAGTGTCAATTGCGATGCTAAGTTCAGTAATAAAATCTTTTCGTTTTTGTTTTGATCGACATTTTAGATGACATTTTTCACTTCACAGGTCTTGTGGGTGCCACCAGGACAGTCATTCCCTGTTTTCTTTTGCACGTTCAAATCGATTTGTACAGCGCTTTCGGACACCACTTAGATATTTTGTCTCATTTTATCACGAAACTGTTAAGGCAAATCCCGTTTCTGAACAGCCAGAGCTAAAATGTGAGTAGCTTGTCGTATTTTCCTGTTGTTGATAGGTTGTATCACAAATGACTAAAATGGTTGCAGATCATTGGAATGTGATGTCAGGAAAAATATTTTTGTATCAAAATAGGATCCCGCTAACTAGCCCAGTTCCAGCTTGGAACGGACACGTGGTAAATCGTTTACTAGCAAAATTTCAAAATATGATAAATTTGCTTTGGAAGCATTTGGGTTTACCGGAATCAGGGGTTCGTCAACCACTGTTGACCGGAGATCGGAAAAAATGTGTTGAAAAAAGAAACATCCGTTTTGGAGATTTTGGTTCAACTAGAGTGCGTGAGCACAATACGTTCACAAACTTTAAAATCTCGAATCATTAGAAGAAAAAAATCATATTTAAAAGACTATTTATAATACCGTATTTCCTCGAAATACCCCCCGGGGGGTGATTGTTTCATAGTGGTCCCGAGAGGGGGGGGGTTAAACGAGGGGGGGTATTGTTTCACAAGAAAATTTTTGAAAACCAAGTACGAAATTGTCGTCTGAAACGTACGCAGACGTCGAAAAATGCAACAAAAACCGCCATTTATAAGGTTCTGTAGACTAATATTAGTATGTAGATGGTATGTACACTGTTCTAACGTGACACCGACATTGTTTTAACGTGTGTTCTGCAGTACACTGAACACAAACTACAGTTATTGTCATGTACGTTCCCTTTACACTCAATTTGGGGGGGGGGTATTTCGAGGGGGGGGGTGATTGTTTCATAGTGGTCTCGAGAGGGGGGGGGGGTCAAACGAGGGGGGGGGGTTTTCGAGGAAATACGGTATATAAAGTGGAATAGATAAAGTTAATGTATCGCAACCCCTCAGGTAACTTCCCTTTACTCAAATCACTCTCCGCTCAAAAGATTTGATAACTGATTTGATTTGATTTGAAAATATAACTATCCTTGAAACTTTTTCGAGGATAAATATTCCATTGTTTTTCTTCTAAAAATTTCTTTTTTCGCGAGCATGTGGTCGTGTTCGTGCCAAAGTGGAACTGAGGCTTGTGATGCCTATGCCCTATCCAGTCGGAAAGTTCAAAGCGTGTTCAATGTCTGTTGTTTCGGTCAACTATCTACCGCACATCTGCAATCGTAATTGTCACATGGCAGGTTTGTAGATGACACAGTTACTGGAAATTTGAGAAAATCGTCTGAAATTTACCTGTGTGATTGGGCCCATGTTTTTATCTAAGATGCCATGTGTTCAAGATGATTTCACATTTATAATGCGCTCTGCATTACATTTCATCACTCGCGGGGCACCGCTAGCATTGAAAAATGGATAATATTGAGAAAAAATATAATCTCAGAGGATCTCTCGGGGGAAAAAATTAACTCTAAGAAAATCAAAATATTTATCAGTTATTTTTATAGGTATTTTCTAATATTTAAAAAATATCAAAATCTCCCAGAAATGTATTTAAATTTCTCTGGAAAATAGTAGGAAAAAAATAAATATAAAAATCCTACATTTTTACTGATATTTTTTAATATAAATCTCCCAGAAATGTTTTCAATGCTAGACAGCGCATAGGTACATAATATTGGTTTGGTACAACATTCACCAGGTAGATGGACCCAGTGCTGTGGAAATCCTTTGCAGTGCCCCGCGTGTGTGATGGGGTCTGAACTTTGTCTAATATTATAATATCAGGCCACCATCGTTCTGGACTGAGAGACTAAAAGCTGCCGTTAGATTTTTGATCATTTTTCAGTGAAATTTGGATGAATACTTTGGCTAGCTTTCTCTCGGTTCACGACACCTATAATATTCACTGTATTACGTCTACGCTTTTCTCACTGTTTTTGTTTGGGTCAAAATCGTGCTTTTATGCCAACATACCAGTAATTAGAGTGGATTATGTAGCCTCAAATGACTGTGAACATTTTAAACAATAAGTCAAATGCACAGCATTTCTCATTTCGTCATCATTACCGCATATTTGGTAGCGTTGATTCTTTAGGTTCGTTTCCCTATCTAGATTTGTAAAAGTTGCCACATTTCGATTTTTTTATTTTCAAAAACTCGTTGTCAAAAAGCCAATATGTCGAAGTTTTTGTAAATTTCGGTAATATTATAGGTACATGTCTATCTTGTCACTTGTCCATTCGTAGGATTCTGGCTATAAAAACTATCAAATGGGTGATTGCATTGGCTGCATTTCCTGTGTACAACATATTCTATTTTTGAATTATTGCAATTACTGTAAATATTTTATTCACATTATTTGAATTTGATTAGAGAATAAACTGAGACAAAAGTTTCCGCGTGCCGTGTTGTCTTCTCTAATTTATATTTCCTTGGTTTGAGGCTGCTTTCCTTGGCCTACGACTGTGCTGTATGTGCCTATGCTAATTGAATTAGCATTTATGTGTTCGCGAACTGAAATTTTTGAAAATTCAACAGAAGCTGGCGTTAAAGGGTGGTGATCAGACCATACGAGAATCCACATGTAAAAGTACTCGCTTTACATTTTCCGTGAAAAACATACTTGATTTTACATTTTACTGGGTAAAAGTATTTTACACACATGTACTTACGAGTATGTGTGTGAAATAATTTAATTTTTCTGTCAAGCCATTTCCATATGTGATCGAATTTTGCTGCGTACTGCAGCGGTAGAGAACAACTGAACTACTAACAATCCGAAACCATTAAGCACCTACCGTAAATATTTTCTCGAAATACCCCCCTTGAATGCACCCCACCCCCTCGAAATACCCCCCGTCTGGAATAAGGCATATCATGTATACAATGTACGTGATGTATTAATCGATGCCAATATGCAAGTTTGTGTAGCCATCTACGTTGATACATCTAAATGTATCCTGTTTTGTCACTTTTATTACCAGTTTTGGGTATGTAAAAGCAATATTTACTAAGACCCGTCTCGAAAATTTCTGGGGAAAAACTTTCGAATAAGTCCCCTCGAAATACGCACCCCCTGAATATTTGCACTCTGAAAATAAACATCCTGGGGGTATTTCGAGGAAAAACATCTAATTATTCACAATCACAACGGCCATTCCACCAAAACATTGAAGCGTTTTACATCACTAGACCTGGCGCGCTGACAAAGCGCTAGTCGTCAGGTAAGACAACACCTGGCTGATAGAGGGTAATTTTAAGATTGGCTGTGTACACTGCCCAGATTGAAGCTCGCCCGGTTACGCTGGTTGCCGACGAATTTATATCAGTAATGGGCTATTCAGTGACGCTAAGCACTCTAGCTTTTAAGTACGGTATCTCTGTTTATGAACTCATTTTATCAGTGTCATGGATTTGAGCCATTATCATGAATACCGTATCGGCTGCCATTGGGCGGGCCCGTGAAACGATGCCAAATTCAACCGGCCCGACCCGAAATTTTCGGGCAGCCCGATCTACTGGATTTACCCAAGATTCTTCCCGTCCTATTCTAACAAGTTCTTCAATGTGAACCAGGTGCCACTCCCAGACCCTGTAAAGAGCCCTGTAAAATGTCAAATGTCATGCAAAGTGTCAAAAGTCATGGAAAATGCACAAGGCAACCGAGTGCATGACATTTTACATTTTACAGGGCTCTTTACAGGGTCTGGGAGTGCCCCCAGAATGAATTGACCTAGGTACATAATTACTGTCTCAAATGCCACCCGAAGAGTGTTGGGCTAACGAAACTAGACGCCTGATAATATTATCCGCATCGAGATTTTCCGCGCCTTTCAAAATCGGGATTTTAGTGCCGCCAACTGTAACGCGATATTTACACGCGGCGAATTGAACGCACAAAGTGATATTAGCCGAGGACAAAATGGTAATAAAATCCTTATGACGCATTATTGCGTGGATTAAAAGCACATCGCACCAGGCTTTTAGCCTCCTTTCCGCTCTGGCGACGGGCGCGTGGGGGCCACGGTAATGCAATTTGCCCTGATACGCCGCGATAAAATGCTTGAGTGCATTGTGCCGCGCCACCGCTTGATCCATTCTTCTACTCCCCCCCATCCATTTTCCTTCGTCCACTTTTCGACGGTCCATCATTGAGCCGATTTTTTATCCGTCGGCCAATCCCCGAACATTGTTCGGCTTGAAATTCGCTGCGCCTCGAAACTCGTCGCCGCGCGGATGTGCCGCGTCAATTAGCATAAATTGTCTGTTTATACAGGCAGTGAGCAATCAACAAATTGACGTAAACTTGGTGGAGCGGCGGCGCAATGGGTTGCACGTGCCGAACATGTGTCGATCGGTGTGCAGCGCTGTGAACTGCGCCGCGTGCCCGTCGCTTCACTGATTTTCAGCTCTTATTTACTACTGTCGATTGGCGCCAACACTTTTGGTGCCATATTGATGCGGTGCACTTTGTGCCTGCTTTGTGGCGCGTCAGTTTCAATCGCCAGCCGTGACTTGAATTATTTCGGTCTGCGTCACCCATCAATTGTTTGCGTAAACGCCGACAAGACCGCACATGCCACTTAATTTTTCTTGTTTCATATGTTCAATGTGATGTACTTGGTCCGGCTGAAACGTCCCCGGGCAGTGCTCGTCATTCGTGCTAGGGGTAAGCTACGGTCACAAAATTTTGACAGGTTAAGATATCAGGTGTTTTGAGTTTTCACCCAAAATTTCACCCCTCTAGCTCCACCCACTGCGGAACTGTGCGGGTTACAATTTCGGTCATATTTTTGATGTACCAATGGTGCTCTAGCTCAATGCTGCTTTAAGTTGTGATCATGAAACTTTGGCTAGTGTAAGCCACCAGTGTTGGCAATGTGCCAAGTCTAACCAACATTAGCTATGATATCATAAGCCTGGTCCATATTGTCATTACTGTCACTACTCTCACTACCAAATTCATCATTCTGCATAGCTACATAGCTGGGCGGTTTGGGGGGGGGGGGTTACCGCCCCTTTCCTACCCCTGTCCCCTAGCCACTCAGAGTTTTGAATCTGCTGAAGATTCATACCAGCACTTGACACTTTTTGACAAGCATTTGTAGGTTGCTCATATTTTATAAATAATTTTCGAGATATTTATCCATGCAACGCATCGATATCTGCCACCTATTTGCTATTACCACCGCATGTTATAAGCACACACAGAAATTCTTATTCATATTTCAAAGTTAAAAATTCATCCAATTCCGTCAATCACGCGGTGCACAACATTGGACATTTTCAATCGCATCATTTGCATGTTCATCATATTCCCAATAGACTTAATGATGGGCAACCAGTTGCAGTGTGATTGTGGACAGATGGGCAGCTGCTTTTTATTGCTTCTTTTCGAATTTTCACTGCGCCTAGATTTGAGAAAATTTCCTGCGAGCCTCATCGAAGGTATTTATCGCGAATATTGCATACGAGCATACGTATCGTGGCTCCACATTTTATCCGATTTTAGGTACCGTATTTCCTTGAAATACCCCCCTCGTTTAACCCCCCTCAAAATTTCCACTCCAATGAAAAAATAAACCCCACGAGTAGTGATGGAAAAAGCGCCAGGCTTTCGGCGCCAAGCGCCAAAAGCGCCATGGCGCTTTTCTGACCCCGGCGCCAAGCGCCAATGGCGCCAGAGCAAAATAGCGCCAAGCGCCAAAAGCGCCATGGCGCTTTCCTGAACCTCAGCGCCAAGCGCCAATAGCGCCAGAGGGTAATGGCGCCAAGCGCCAATAGCGCCAGCGCCCAAAAAATTGTTCTACAATTTGATGGTAGAAAAATGAGTGCATAACTGTGAGTGACGTACCGCTGAAGTCATAGTAGTCTATTGAACTTTTTTGCCCATTCAAACAACCACTAAATCGGGGCAAAATTTCTCAAATAATCGCTCTGGAGAGATACATATCTGGTCGATTTCGGTTGGGGGTGGGGGGCTCGAGGGATAGTAGCCTAAAATTTAGCCTCTGGTTAGATAGATAGCTGAGCGGCCGGGAAAAGATGGAGCTGGAGCATTTGTTGGGGGGTAACCCCCCCCCCCTCCAACCCCCGCCAGACTGAACCCCTGATTTAGACTGCAAGAAAGAATTAGGAGCAAAGCACAAAAGGGATTTACCGCGATTTTAACACCTCTGCTTTTATACAATGTCTACCCTCATATTAATCAATATTTATTCAGTTTCCTCAAAATTGATCAACTGCAGTGTCGATTTCACCGTATTATAACAATTTGTTATGAGCATGGTTGGCGCTTTTTTGGCGCCATTTAAAATGCCGGCGCCAGGCGCCAATAGCGCACCCAGAAAATGGCGCCAAGCGCCAAAAGCGCCATGGCGCTTTCTCAGACCCCAGCGCCAAGCGCCAATGGCGCCAGAGCGTTTGAGCGCCAAGCGCCAAAAGCGCCATGGCGCTTTTTGCTTTGGCGCTAGCGCCAGGCGCCAGCGCCATGGCGCTTTTCCATCACTACCCACGAGGGTAATTCGAGGAAATACGGTATATGCCATTGGCAATATTTTTTAAATACATTGGATTTGTTTCTCATAATGTTTTTGAACCTATTTTGCACGTTAGATAACCACCCACTTTTGACCCAATCCGCACTTCGAGAGTTGCCATAAAAATAGGGCAAAATGTTGAATAAGTAATCAAAGCGGCATTTTACGCCGGCCCGCCTAATTCCCCAGAGAATGGGATAGCTTCATACGTCGGCTGCAACTTTCAGCCCTTAGCCGGGCACTTTGTAGCTCATGGGCGCGCACTCGCGGCGATGATTATCATTCTAGCTACTCGTGTTAGCGCGCACATCATCAGTCAATCATTTCAATTGAATGGGGCCGCCACGCCCCGGAGAATGCCGTGTGTGCGGCAGCGGCAAATTACTGCATCGGCACCAACTGTCGCCGCGGCCGCCTCTTGGGAAGGCGGAGGGAGCCGCTGTTGCCGCAAGAATTGTTAAAATTAGTGAACTTTTTTTTAAGAAAACGTAAACGTAAAGTAATTTTCTTTCACTCACCCATGAGTACAGAAAACGTAAAGTATTTTTTAAATACTTTTACACTGCGTAAAACGTGAGTACAATATTTGTTTTCTAGAGAAAACGTAAAAACGAGATTTTTTTGAGGAAAACGTAAAAATGGCATTTTTTCTCATAGAAAACGTAAAAGTGAGTATTTTTGTCACAGAAAGTCTGTATTTTTAAAAATTTTAGTCAAAGGTATGCATCAAAGATGTGTTTTTGTCTCTTCTTAAGTGTTTCTTATGAAAATGTTACTTTCTGTTTGGCAAAATGGCATTTTCTGTCCCCTAAAAATACGTTTTCTGTACTCGCGTACTTTAAAAAAGTACGCGAGTAGCTGAGTACCAGTATTTTTTGCGAGGAAACGTAAACGTGTTTACGCAGTACTCAAGTATACGTATTTATCGAGTAAACGTCAATACGTTTTAACAACTATGGTTGCCGCTTGCGCGTGCTTGTTAATCGCGATCGGCTCGCCTAGATGATATTTATATACGGGCCGCAGTCGTTTGACGTCGGAGGCAAATCAATTTATAGCCGAAAGCGGGCGGCGCACTGCTTTCCACTGGCTCTAATTTGTTGCGACCGCGACGCCGCCTCCGGATGGACCGTTGTACATCCGATCTCACGGTTCTGTCGGTAAATTTTTCCCACTTTCAAGTTGCAAATGCCAAGTGACTGTCGTGTGTGAAATCCTTGTCCTTTCCACCGTTTAGATACTTTGCCAGAAATTTGTCAATGTATGCATTGTTTGGCAGGGAACGGTGTTGGCGACTGCAGGACTGCCATATTGCATCGCTGCAGGTGAATTTATGTTTCTGACAGCGTCGCATCAAAATTACGATGCCATTAGTCGACCATTGTGTAGTCTCCGGTGATGGCAGTGAACGAAAGTTGCGTCATACTCGCAAATAGGTACATATTTATAAAGATCAGTGACAAAAAGCTCTTCCTCCCCGATATGCTAGCAACACGACGTTGTTATGCGGCGCGCGGTGGCACCGACATTTGACTCTTGAGCTCCAAAATTGCATGTATCATCCATGCAATCAGTTGATTTTCAGCCAAACAGCGCGCGCTCGCCAATTTCGCGCGCAGCAACACACTGCCAAACAGGCAATTTGGAACTGGTGCGCGCCGCGGCCGCTTTGCATGCGCCGCGTAGCGCCTACCGTAACCCACTTTCGGTTGTGCGGATCATGGGCGGTGTGCACTTCGCAAGCTGCGCCAGAAAGGATACATTTGCTCAAGTTTTTGGTGGACTGGTAGATAACTATTTTGTCTGAAAGCTTAGGTGTGAATCGAAATAAGTGTGTTCACTTATTCGTTTAGGTGCTAGTTCCGCAAAATGAGAAGTGAGAAGTGAAATGGCAAAGGCTAAGTCAAAGCGCAAAGTGAAATGACAAGTGAATTGGCAAAAGCGAAGTAAAAAAGAAAAAGAAAAAGTAATTTCGCTTCGTTTTTGCTATTTCACTCGCCAATTCACTTGCCGTTTCACTTCAACTTTGCGCTTTTACTTTGCCTTTGCCATTTCACTCCTCACTTCTCATTTTGCGGAACTGGCCCCAGATGCACAAATACCATATTTCTTCTAATAGAACAACATACCTCCAATAGATTGGCACCTCCAATAGAATGGCACGTTTTGGCACATTTTTGCACTCATGAAAACAATAGAATGGCAGCCTCGAATTGAACAGCAGCTTCAATATAACTGCATATATAAATTATCTTGGGGTGTGCCAAAAACAAAAAACGTGGGAAATGGATGGTTAGAACGTTCACAGCATTCAAATAGCTGTTAAATGTCAAATTGATGCTCTGATATTAAAATATTGCTCAAGCTTCATAAAAAAGCTCATGTTCAAATGAGAAATGTGTGGAGAGATTAGTGAAAAAATAGAATGGCAGCCTCCAATAGAAAGAAAAAAAGTTGACAAAAAAAAGTTGGTGCTCTTCTATTAGCAGAAATATGGCATCACAGTTGCCCAAAAAGAATCCACAATGATTTATGCAGTTGGATCAAGATATTTGATCATTAACATTGAAAAAAATTTAATGAATATTTGTTATTTGAATAAACTTCAACACATTGTGCATAAAAACCTGTCACTGTTGCAGGCTGCATAGTCACCACAATTCTACACTAAGCCCAAATAAATGACAAAAAAAATGTTACCAAACAAAAGGTCATTGTAATGGGGAGGGGGGTTTGTAATTTCCAAAACGTTAGTTTTACTTTTAAATGTAACATTGCCTCGACATAACTTTGACTTATAGCACAGTTGTATTAGAACAGCTATTTCACAATGCACATGCATAAATATGTAAAATGAGAAGCTTGTAGACTGCTCATTCTGCCATTTGCCCACCGAATGGACATTCTCGGCCGGGCTCAATTGCAGGTGGAAGCGCGCAGTGGCATCGCCGCTTGAAGAGCCAAATGCATGATATATAGCGCAATTACGAATTTGTTAAGCGGCGCGCTGTTTGGCCGCGCACTAAGAGCTGCTTGAGCGGCGCCACTGACGCGAGGGGCGCTGATTGCGCAGCGGTGCACTGCAACCACACGGCGCCCCGCCTAAGTGACTCTGATTGACTGGATGAACACGCGATTCGCTCAAGCCATGTGTGCGCTCTTTGCCGTTTCTCCTCCCCCGTGCTCACGAAAAGCGGCCTGTGTTTACGTTTTTAGACACTCCTTAATCGTGTCCTGATGTGTAGAAGTAAAGGACATTTAAGAAAACACCTGAAATCAGGCTACTAATAGTTTCTTCTAGAGCGGCGCTACTTTTCTTATCTGTTTTTCAGTATTTATTTGCACCCCATCATGCGCAGTGTGGAGGGGATGTCGCTTTAAATGTGCTGCCGCCGTGTTTCAAATCGGGTCATTTTTACGATGGCTGATTTTAACGCTTGATTTCAAATTTATGGTGCTTTTCCATCACTATTCGCGTACGAGTGAAATCATAAACTCCAAGAAATTCGCTAGGTTGATAAACAATTTTCAAAGCGTTTTCGAAATGAATTTGGGCGCCAGTCCAGTGCACTGCGACGCTTGCCATAATTATGTAGGTAGTTCCCAGTGCCTTTGACACTCTTCACTTTTTAGACGTTCACTGTTGCACTTCCTCACTCTTATTTCGTGAACCGCCTCCTTTTCCGTTTTTTTAATTTTTTTTTATGAACTACCGCCCTTCTATTATTGTAGTCAACTTTTTTACCTGCCATTCTATTGGAGACGCCCTTCTATAAGACCGCCTTCAATTTTTTTCGTCAACTTTTCAGCCAATCTTTTTCAAGTTCTGCCAACGTTTTTTAAGTGTTACACCACAGACAGTTCATAGAATGACGATACATAGCGTTTATTCAACATTTGATGTTAAAATAGCACACAATCAATGGGCCAAAGCCACTAAACCACAGCGACCGCTGATACTTTTTAAAATGCATTTGGCACTATTCCAGCACTTTTTGTACGTTCTGTTGGAGACGCCCTTCTATTGGAGACACCCTTCCATTGGAGACCTGCCGTTCTATTAGAAGAAATACGGTAGTGCATTCCACTGAAGATCTAGGTACTCATTATTATGGAGGGAACCGTTCTATTTATTTCACCCAATCGAACAAAATGTTTTTTGGGGGTATATTGCGATGTATACCTAATTGATATTTAGGATTAAAGTTATATGTTATATTATACCTAAATAGGTCCATATTTCTTCGAATATAATGGCATGCCTCCAACGGCAGCCGGCATCCTCTAATAGAACGAAAAGTAGAAATTATGTTGGAAGACACAGACAGCCAAAACACAAAAACGTACCAAAACATGTTCACATGTTCACAGTGTTCAATACGATGACCCCAATTGTCTTCATACCCATTTTGTTGTGATTGAATCGATGCTCTGATATTGAAATGCTGCTCAACTTCATTAACAGATACCAATAACTATGTTCAAGTCAAAAGTACCTGAATACCCGACAATCGGGAGCTATCGTTAGAGCAGACAAAAACGTTGAACAAACGACCCTCACTGTGCACATATCCCTCTTATTAACATGAAGTCTATAATTTGCAATTACAGATTCATTACATACACAACACGGCTGTAATAAAATGGTCACCCATAAAATATAGCCGGTGAAACGAAGCATATCGCAGTTATGAAATAGCTTCAAATATACCTAACTGTTATGGTTTGCGTGGCGGCTCATGCTGATGCAAACCGTTAAATGTGTTGACCGGCCGACCAGAGTTGTTAAAATGACCACGTTTAGAGGTTGGGAATTTATACCGCCGTTGGCATTTCAAAAATCCCAGGAGATATTTTTTTCAAATCTCACAAAATATAAAAAATTGGTAAATCCTATTTCAGGATTTTCCAGAGAGATTCAATTGTATTTTCTTCTTGAGAGATTATCTGTGATAATATTTAATTATATATTCCAAAAATTACCCATTTTTGGAACACTAACCGCCGTCAATCCATTATTTTTAAACAAATAAAAATGTCCCCAGAAAACGTTTTAAGCATATATTTCCTTACACTCAGCAACACATCAGTCCACTTAAGCGGTCATACAATATTCAAAACCTGATAAATATCACTTGCAATATATTTATTTAGCCCGGCTTTAAGCAATATTTATGAGGAGAATGTCACACTTGACTTGCACGGGCGAGGTGTGTCCTGCTAAATAGCAATTCATAACGCTTGAAAGCTATAAAATGATTGCAATATCTTAATAGGTGTGTGCGTTTGGCATGGATAGACAGGTGTCTCAAGCGCTGCCCTGTAGACCTCCGAATGAGTCTATTTGCATTTTGCATTTATGTAAATGGCTAGATCGCAAATTTATCACCATATCACGCACGGCTTACCTATATTTAATATGTAAGTCATTTTCACTGTGTGATCAGTTTCAACCGCATTCACTTTTGAATACAGTAGTTGTTGCATTAGCCCCTTGAATAATTCCCCAGTATTTTTCTATTCCAAAAGCTTCGATTGAATAACTTTCCAAATAACACTCCTATCTGATTTTTTAAGTAAAATAGCACACACAATAACCTGCACATTAAAATGTATTCGGTTCGGGCGGATAAAAACCACGGTTATGCTACGATTACAGCTCGACGTAAAATTCCAGCGTAAAATTCCATCGCAAAATTTATTACATGAAAGGGGATGATGATACAGGTCTGCATTTTCAATTCTACGCAATTCAAGTAGTCAATTCTACGTCTATTCTATTTGATTCTAGTCAAGAAAAGTCAATTCTACGCCAGGTGATTGCATGCAATGACTTAGCGTAGAATTGATTTTTCTTCAGCTGGCGTAAAATTTCAACGTAAAATCGAAATTTTTGAAGTTTCACAATCAAATAGCAGTGACCGTGGACGATGACTCTGGGACACAATGAAGATATTGATAAACATATTGTCCATGAAAAATTGCAGACCTGTATCATCATCCACTTTCATGTAATCAATTTTGAGATGCAATTTTACGCTGGAATTTTACGTCGAGCTGTAATCGTAGCATAAAGGGCGGACAGCGACTAAGATTTCAGTGGGAACTCCCCATAGGGACATTTTGAACAATACCTCAGTACTGTAGCTGTTGCTTACTGGTCGGCCCTTTGCATCTACATGTATAACCGTAAACCGGTAGGCTCCGAAACGTAATTACGAGACCCAATAAATAAGATATTCCAAATAATGTTATATTTATTAAAAAAATGGAATTAAATTTCATATAAAATTTAAACTTGAGCCGATATATTTTATCCATTTCCAAATATCCATTTTTTGCGTCAGAATAACTGTCAGAGATGTTTCAAACGATGGCAAAAAGATTTGTTCCTGTATTTATCGCAAACAACTATTAAACAATAATAATAACCTTGGAAAAACGCACAACGAAAGTATGAAAGGTCTGTATTCATAGATATAAACAAGATCACGGCTGATACATGTACGGCTTTGAGCGCCTTTGCACGCCGCTTGAGCATTCACGTGCAATGTGCAAGTGTCTGCCTTAGCGGCGATCAGAAACACGCACCTGGGGGACAATCAAGGGAGGCACTTGGCCACGCGACGGCTCGCAGCCTCAAGTGGCCCCATCTTCATTAGACTATTCACACTAGTTTCAGCCGCGCGCGCATGCGCCCGACGCGAACCTAAGCCTCTAGATTGCGTCGATTAAAATATAGCTTCGACAGATTTATAATTTAGCTGCATTGTACGCGCGGCGGCGGCCGCGGCGCGCGCGTCAAACACACGCAATTACATCTTACTTCTGGGAATGATCTCGACCGCGCCGGGGCGAGCCCTGAGAATGCACGTTTATAGGCGCCAGCGCGATATAGCTTTTCCGCCTATCGAGATTGCATTCAATTGACTCGACAAATTGCAGTCGGCCGCGCAGCCGTGAGTGCTAGTTATAAGCGGACTCGCTAACGCGGCTCGCACCTGGACGGGATCGGCGATTGAGGCAACCTTGGACAATCTATAAATCGACGCGGCACTTTTCACCGGCGCGGAGGAGCACGGCGCGACCATGCTGCACTTGCCGTACTCGCTGACGGTGCCCTCGCCGCTGTACACCATCACGTCCATGTACCTATGGCACCAACAGCAGCAGGCCGAGCTGCAGCTGCGACAGGGCGGCTCCAATGTCAGCGCCGATGGCAACCCGGCCGGCGGCGCGCCCGCCGCCGCGCTTTTCAACGTGCGTAGCTCTTCGCACAACGTGTTTTCTAGAAATACACCCGGGGGTTATTTTTCAGAGTGGAAATTTTGAGGGGGGTTTAAACGAGGGGAATATTTCGAGGGGCGTTAACTATTTCGCCAGAATTTTTGTTAACCTCCCACTATTAATTGTTTTTAATGTGTGTTTTGCATTGCCCGGTTTACAAACCGCAGCTTTTTTCATTTACATTCTCTTTATACTAAATTTTTTTTTTTTTTTGGGGGGGGGGTATTTCGAGGAAATACGGTAAATAGGTACATTTCTGTCGGTTTCATCTACCCAGTTGAGCCGGAGAAATCAACCGCTCGCAGCCGGCGAACTTCGTGCGTCAGCTGCACCGGCCGCGCGCCGCCTACATGATCGAAGACATTCTGGCCGAGCGAGCGCAGTCGCCCAACGGCGGGGGCACGTCCGACCGCCGCAGCTCGGACACGCCCAACGAGCACGCAGACAGGAAACGCAGCAACGCCGGTAGGCTAACGCGTTGTCATTATTGCACCCCATTCGGATTGTAGGATTTAAAAAGTTGGCAGTGATCACTGCGCTGCCGTCCTAAACGGAGTAGATGCAGAAGTGGCTTCTTTTGGAAAGGTGGTTTGCTGTCTGGATCGAACTGAATCTGATCTTGCTACGACCAACGGTCTCGAATAAAAAGCCACTGCAAAACAACACAAATTTTGAGAACCGAAGGGTCTGACCTTCTATTTATGCAAGGCGTGGTGTGAAACGATAGCGCGGTGCGCAGACGGCAGCGACGGCGACAGGACGCCCAGCCGGCAGTGCGTCACGTCGACGGGCGGCTTGGTGGCCGGCGACATGCCCAGCGCCGCCAGCGCAGCCATGGCCGCCGCGCTGCTCGGAGTACGCAGTCTCGCTGCCGCAGTGCACCACGCACACCAGGTAAATATAATAATATACCTGAGTTGTAAAATAATTGAACTTTTTCAAAGTGTGTACCGTATTGGCGGCCTACACACTAGTTGACACACGTGTGTCAACTGATTTGTGTCAACTCAGATTTCGGCTTCACGTGTCGCTCGGCCATCTTCAAATGCACATGCGGTAATGTTGAAATAAAAAAATATTTCCGCAAGTGCATCGGAAGAACACTCTGCGAAACGTGAAGTCGAAATCTGAGTTGACACAGACCAGTTGACACACATGTGTGGGCCGCGATCTACCAGAAATATGCCCGGGTTATTATTTTGCAATAGTGCAAATTTGGAGGGGGTTGAGCGAGGGGGAATTTCGAGTGGGGTGTTATCATTACGTCAGAAATTTTGTGAAAATCATAGTAAAGCATACCTATGCTTTTAAGTATACTCCAGTCACTTAACACCCTGCACGCGTGGTTCCAGCTGGAAGCGTGCCAACTATTTTTTACGCATGCGATCTTCATAATCAGTTGAAAAAAGTCATCTCTGTTATAACGCTACACGTTTACTTATTCAGAACAATCATTTTTTCATCTTATATACAAAATCGCATGCTCTATCATCATTGGCACGCTTCCAACATGAAACATAAATGAGTGCGAGGGCAGAGCATTATGTTCGCAGAGATTACCCAAATTCAGTGATAAATGTATCCAATGTCTAGATAAACGTCAAATAAATGCAGACATCTGCGGCGCACGCGGCCGGCTGCGGCGGCGACGCGATCACGGGCGGGTCGCAGCAGCACCTGGGTCGGCTGCCCGCCGCCGCGCCCGTCAACGGCACAGGCGCCAACTGCGGCGCGGCCTCGAACGCGACCGCCAGCGGCGCCGTGAAGAAGAAAAAGGCAAGGACGACTTTCTCGGGCCGGCAGATTTTCGAACTGGAGAAACAGTTCGAGATTAAAAAGTACCTCAGTTCGAGCGAGCGCGCGGAACTGGCCAAGCTGCTGAATGTGACCGAGACGCAGGTATGGTGGGGCCGAAACCCTCTGAATATCTGTTATATCCGCCCAGAGTTGGTCAAATACTGGTGTTTTGGAAAACGTAAACGTAAACGTAAATACCGTTTCCAAAATGAAAGTATAAATACTAAAACGTAAGGTATTTTTAAAATACCTGGGAAAACGTAAAATAAAACGTAAACGTAAAAAAACTTATTACCGTATTTCATCTAATAGAAGGGCGCCCTTCTATTTCTCACCAACTTTCTATTATGCTGCGATGACAGCTTGGGCGTAAAATTGACTGGCGTAAAATTGATTTTTGGGTGTAAAATTAATAAAAGGTGAATGGATAAAGATATAGTGTTGTAATTTCAGTCAAACAAAGCGCACATGCAGATGTTGCTTGTATCCAAAGCTCATCAGTTCATTTTAATTGTACTAGAAGTTATGAATTTTGGCGCAAATTTTTGTAAAATTATGCCCTAATTTTTACGCAACTTACAGCGCATAATTGAAAAAATAGTGTCAAAATTCATCACTCCCAGTACAATTAAAATAAACTCATGAGCTTTGGACACAAGAAACGTCTGCATCTAAGCTTTCTTTGACTGAAATAACAATGCTGTATCTTTATCCATTCATCTGTAATCAATTTTACACCCAAAATCAATTTTACGCCCGGTCAATTTTACGCCCGAGCTGTAATCACAGCATTATGGAGACGCCGTCTTTTGGAAGCTGCCCTTCTATTTTGTCGCCAGTTTTTCAATCAATTTTTCACGTTCTGTCAACGTTTTCCCAAGTGTTATGTCACAAAAAATTTATATTATGGCGATTCAGAGAGTTGATTCAACATTTGATCTTCAAATATTACAAAATCAATCCACGAAAGCCACTAAATAACAGCGTCCGCTGACTTTTTTATAAGCATTTGGCACAATTCGAGTTTGGGAAGTAACACATAATACTGCGCCCGAGGTGGGGTCGAACTATAGAATAATTTGAATATTGAATATACCTATTTTGAAATTACGGCTTCTGTGGAGGAAAAGTGTGCGCTGGGAGTGTGTTCCACTTTTCATCCCAAACGGTTGTCAAGCTCACGTTTTACATGTAAAATACTGCATTTTACTTGCCAAAACATACGGTTGTCAAGCCCCAGACATGTTTTTACTTGCCGAATTAGTGTGCCACTTGTCATGCCAGAGTACACCAGTTTACGTGCCAAAGTATTACAGTTTTCAAGCCCTAGACATGCCAAAAAATATGACACTTTTCATACAAAAGTATACCGTTTTACGTGCCAAAGTGTTACGGTTTACAAGCCATAGTAATTGTTTGCATGAAATTACCATGCTCCAAATGCACATGGTAGAAAACAGTACCAGACGCGGCACTTCCCTGCACACCAGACGCGAAATTAATGAAAATCAAAGTAGTAAACCGACAAACTTGGTTATGCTGCATCAAACGTTAATAACACATGCACACAAAAATGTGGCACGATGTGAAACACATCAAGTGGATTACAGCAGGGTTCTGGCGCGCTGAGTCGTGGCAATGTGTCACTTGGGTTGGATTAGAAGAAAATAAAATGTATATCTATATTTATGCATATTTACATCTAAAATTGCATTCGCTTCATATAATAAATTGCACCCACTCATGTATTTATTTTAAATATAATTTAACATTTGTAGTTATGGCACTGGTGTGTAGTGATGTAAAAAGCGCCAGACTTTTGGCGCCAAGCGCCAAAAGCGCCATGGCGCTTTTCCGGAACTAGCGCCAAGCGCCAATGGCGCCACAGCAAAATGGCGCCAAGCGCCAAAAGCGCCATGGCGCTTTTCTGGACCTTAGCGCCAAAGGCGCTAGGGGGCCATGGCGCCAAGCGCCAATGGCGCCAGCGCCAAAATGATATTGCCTTTAATGATACAGGTGAGACAAAGTACTATTTTCGTCAGTTTCAAAAACTTGTATTGACTCCAAAAAACAAAAATGGTCAAATAATGGAAATCAATAAGTTTTCTTGCTCAACACACAAGTGTAACTAAGACTGGTTCAAATAGATAGCAAATTGCCTCTCTGAAGTGGTGGAAGCTGAAAGATTATCTGGGTTGGGGGTTGCAGCGTTTCAATCTATTGTATATTTCAAGATTTAAAGTGCAAACTGTGAGATAACAGGGTAAAAATAGCTAAATTACATACTGTATTTCCTCGAAATACCCCCCCCCCCGGGGGGGGGTGATTGTTTCAGAGTGGGAATTTTGAGGGGGGTTAAACGAGGGGGGTATTTCGAGGGGGGCTTATTATTTCGCCAGAAATTTTTTGAAATTCCAGTACTAAATTGTCGTAAAATACAACAATAACCGCTATATATAAGAGTCTATTGACTTATTTAAGTGTGTAACACATTTCTAACGTAACAATTCATTGTTTGAAACGTGTGTTTTGCATTGCCCGAATCACAAACTGAAGTTTTGTCATGTTCTCTGTACACTCAATTTGGGGGGGGGGGTATTTCGAGGGGATGGGTAATCATTTCATAGTGTCCATTTTGAGGGGGGGGGGGTATTTCGAGGGGGGATTTCGAGGAAATACAGTATCTGAGTAAAATATCTATGTAAAATAATTACATACATGGCCAAAAATTGCTGAAAATAGGCAATAAGGCGCATGCACACAGCGGCGCAATTATCATTCTCTGGCGCTTTTTTGGCGCTTTAAAAAATGGTAGCGCCAAGCGCCAATGGCGCCACTGGAAAGTAGCGCCAAGCGCCAAAAGCGCCATGGCGCTTTTCGGAAACACGGCGCCAAGCGCCAATGGCGCCACAGCATTTTAGCGCCAAGCGCCAAAAGCGCCATGGCGCTTTTTGCTTTGGCGCTAGCGCCAGGCGCCAGCGCCATGGCGCTTTCACATCACTACTGGTGTGCAATTATCTGTGTTGCTTCAGTTGTATTAGAATAATATGAAACGTATTTATTTAAACGTACAAAATATTTATGCATAGTTAAGTCGAAAATCGCTATCGCTGCATATAATAATTTGGCACTGACATGTGTATTTAATTTCATTATACCTAATTTAACACATCTTGTTACACACTGTATATATTTAGAGTGAATAATAGTGTTATATAAAATGTCTGTTTTGGATAAGCGTGTATCATATTACTGCATGTGAAAAAGCCCTATGCAAATAAACCACATGGCAAAACTTCAGCTGGTAAAGTGGAATACTACAGCAAGCAAAATGGCATATACTCCTGTTACTTTACACCCTGCACGCGTGGTTCCCGCTGGAAGCGTGCCAACGATTGTTTTACACATGCAATTTTCATAAAAAGTTGAAAAAGGTAATCGTTGTTATGACGCTAAATGTTCACTTATTCACAACACTGATTTTTTTCATCTTTAATAAAAAAATCGCATGCTTACTCTTACATTGGCACGCTTCCAACCTGAGACATAAATGAGTGCGAGGGCAGAGTATCATGTCCGCCGACTATACTTTAGATGAAAAACGGAAAATGAAAATTAACATGTAAACCATCATAATTAGCTAGTAAAGTAGTGCAAAATACTCAAGTTTGGCTTGAAAAGTGGCATACTTACAGCAAGTAAAGTGACACAGTTTGGATGAAAAGTGGCACACCAGAGCAGCAAGTTAAGTGTCACAGTTAGCTAGTAAAGTGGCATAGTCCAGCATGAAAACCGTGAGCTTGACAACCGTAAGGGATGAAAAGTGGAATTCTCTCTGCGCTGGCGCGCAAAATTTTTTAAGTTGTCGGAAATTTATGGCGGAAGTTGCATTTTGCTGAAAATTTTTGGGTCTCACAACGTTTTTTTACGTTTTCTCTAGTACCAGGGTATTTCGGTCAGGAAAACGTAACAAAACGTAACGGTATTTTATGAAAACGTAAACGTAAGTATAAATACCCGAATAACCGGGTATTTCGGGTAAACGTAAATACGTTTTTGCAACTCTGTATCCGCCTCTTGTCAAAAATGGATATTGTTGAAAAAATTGTAGGACAGTTTTGTTTCCATCCATCAATAGAATAAATAGTTTTGTTTTAATATTGTTGTAATAATTTCGACGCAGACAGATTTGTCGCGGTTGTAACACTGGAGGTTGGAGACTGAATCCGGCTTTCATCGTCAAAACTCGTCTTTTTCTCATCGGAATATTTCAATTCTGAAAATTGGTAACTAGCGAACACTTAACGATGGCATGTGGGTCGCCAATATGTATTCGCAACGCAACAAGGGAAATTTTAACATTTTTTACAGGTGAAAATCTGGTTCCAAAATCGACGCACAAAGTGGAAGAAGCAGGATGCGGAGCAGCCGAGCGCCAGCCCGCAGAAAGCCGGTGGCTGCGACGGCGCGGATGAGGACAACGTGGCGGCCGGCGGCGGCAGTGACGTCATCGTGGGCATTAACTGCGCCACCGCCGGCAGATGCCACACTTGATTCTATTTACCGCTAATATTTATTTACTACGTTTCAGTTACAAATTACACACGACATTGCTTTATTTTTCACATTGTGATATCGCATTTGTACATTCAATACGCGAGGGGGTGGGGTTGGACGCTTTGAGCAGTACCCCCCACTCTAACACTTTTGCTATTACTCAGCTAATTGCAACTTTTGATTTGAAAATGAAGAATAGGTACCTATTATAATCATAACTTGTGTTTATTAGCCACACAGGAATTGCTATTCAAAGTCGGTAATCGGCAATTTAATTTACATAGTCGGTAAACACAATCATGATATCTAGTCCCGCAGTTCATTTTGTGCATATTTTATTTAAAATGTTCCATACAAAAATATATTTGCATGCGTTATTTTTTACTACTCATTTTAGTTTGAATACCTATTTATTTATATTACCGGGCGGCCCAAATTAGTCAAACGACTGCATCCAATGTTTTTGTTGTCGTCTGTTGTTTTTAGTTATTGTGTGCCACCGAATACATACTTATTCTCGTTTACCGTAACTGGGAAAATTAAGATGTAAGGGTAAAAAATCAATGTTCCTCTTCATTAGATCCATTGTCAAAAAATCAAGCAGCTTAAACGAACTTTGTTTTACGATCCTAATTTGGGCCAATCTACCTATATTTGTCATTCATGCCGTTATCTCCTATTTTGCTAGAGATGTACATAAATATTTAGAATATTGTGTTCATTACATGATGCTTACATGAAATCTTGCTTAGATATAGAGAGAAGTGAACTGTGATAAGCCGTTTGGACTGAAATGATTTTGAACTTATGGCATACTTAATTTGGAACTTGTATTTTTCTACTCCGACGGATGCGGAACACACAGCGACCGAGCAGAGTATAATACTAAGCATAACCGCTTGCCAGTCGGCAGCCGCATAAATTATCTACGAAACGACCAGTTGACGCGGCAGCAGAGTTGTTAAAAGTACAAAACTTTTTCAAACAATGCGTACAGTATTTTGTTTTCACCCCCCCCCCCGAGTAAATACGAGTAAAATACTTTTTCCCAGAAAGCGTAAATGAGAGTATTTTCTCTCAGGAAAGCGTAAACGCGAGTAAGATAACTCTTTCTTTGTGAAAAATGTAGAAGTGAGCATCATGAATGTTTACCTTGGACAACAAAAAAGTGTTTTCTTTATATTTTTAATAAGTATTCTTCATGAAAAGCGGGGGTCTCGAGTGGCAAATAATCAAAGAAAGAAAAATAAGAAAAAGCAAAACCAGGCCACAAATTTAATTAGGAAACCAGACGTGCCCGACAAATGCAAATCATGCAAATCGACAAAGGCATCAACAAACCCCCTTTAACCCATGCTTCGTTGAGAACACGAACCAAGAAACCGAGCCCCGCTGAATGAGCAATCAACGCGCCATTAATTTGCAAATATCAGTCAAACGATCGGGAAAAGACGCTTTATTAGGCGAAAAGCCGATGCTACCTTCCCAATAATTATAAAAGCTTAAGATGGCACCTAAAAATAATATCTGTGGGTATGCAGAAAAAACAGGTATACTCGGCGGACATCACACTTAGTATGAAAAACTACCATAACCCACCTGAATAATGAACCAAAATTGATACAACTTTTTATCATAACATTTCGTTTTTACGATGTAATAATTAATTACGAAATTTCTCACAAGATTTTTTTCATTAAATTACGGTAGGATTCTGCACATACTTTGCGGTCCGCCGAGTATAAATTACTAACTGATCACTCGAGGCACATTTGACAGCGACAATGAAAGCAGTTGAACACTTTCAGCTATTGTACAGTAAATATAGCACCGTACTAACTAACACACGAAATTCATATTCACAAATACCTAAGACAATATGAAGTCACTGACTAGTAAAGGGTTAACTGATTTGATCCTATAATATCGAAAAAGACGAGCACTGTGGATAATGACCTAACACAATATTGCCAATGAAGACCAATTTAGTTGACACGAATTTTGATGACAACTAGAGTGTGTAGGCCCATTCTCGCACAACAGGTGCCAGTTCCGCAAAAAAGGAAAAGTGAAAACCGTTAGAGAAGTGAGAAGTGTAAAGGGGCCTGTGCCTCTGTGCATGTTTACCCGCTGTGCATGTCAAGGGTATTCTAGAGTTTGACCTTCCAGGGGGTCGGATAGATGGCTAATCGCTCCTCTGGAGGGATAAATAGCTGGGAAAAAAGTTTTGGGTCGTTCGGGGGTTCGCTGGTGTTCAACATATAGGCTTTTTCAAGATGTAGAAAAAATGCAGAAAAATCGCTAAAAGTAAGTGAAAAATTACTAAAAATGGGTATATAAGCACATATACTAAAAAAAATAGCTAAAAATAGACAATTAAACACTTAAACTAGTAATTTTGAAGGTGAAAATCTACAAAAAAGGTATGAAAATTAGCGATTTTGAGTGAAAATTAGGGTCTACATGCACACCGGGTAAACATGCACAGAAGGCCTCAGTCTTTCACTTCTTTTGCAGAACTGGGTTCTGGTGCCGATCCCAGACCTTGTAAAGTGTAAAGTAAAGTGTCATGCAAAGTGTCAATTGTCATGCAAAGTGTCAATTGTCATGCAAAGTTCAGTAATAATTTTTTGGTTTTTATTGAATTTTTACATGACATTAGACACATTACCTTACACTTTACAGGGCCCGGGACTGCCCCCGGTCTAACAAACATACGTGCTTCCACACAAACACGCCACAATCCATCTTCCACAAGTATAGCCATATAAAAGCCAATCTACCTCTCTCACATTTCTAACCGGGTGACAAAGACCGGGTAATAAACACAGGGGGATCCGAACACATGAATACAGTGACTAGGTTGTATTTTAAAAACTTTGCCTCCACGGAGCAAACGAAGGCGGCACTCAGCTGATGCGGCAGTTGTCGCAGGTGTCGATACGTTGGCCGCCGCGCAGCAGCAAGTCAGTTACGGCCTGTAGTTTGAGAAAAGGTGCGAATATTTGAGGTGGGTAATTTTACGAACGGCTGGAACTGAATTTTTACAAACATTGAACGTTTTTATACAGGTTCATCAAAAAAAATCTGCAATTTTGAACGTTGTCGCGTTCCTGATACAGTCGAACGAATCAAGTTTGTCTATTGTGTGGAGTAACAACCGTACGCTGACGTTACCTCACTATGACTATCACTATTGCGATTATTTTAAGTACCCTATTAAAAAAATGTTATGTACCTACCGTATTTCCTCGAAATACCCCCCCTCAAAATGGACACTATGAACTTATAAACCCCCCCTCGAAATACCCCCCCCCCAAATTTAGTGTATAGAGAACGTAAATGACAAAGGCTGCAGTTTGTCATCCGGGCAATGCAGAACACACGTTAAAAACGATGACTCTGTTATGTGAGAACAGTGTTTGTACGTCTACACATTTATGAATGTCTTTAGAGTCTTATAAATGGCGCTTTTTGTTGCATTTTTCGACGTCTGCGTACGTTTCAGACGACATTTTAGTACTGGGATTTCAAAAAATTTCTGGCGAAATAATAAACCCCCCCTCGAAATACCCCCCCCTCGTTTAACCCCCCCTCAAAATTATCACTCTGAAAAAATAAACCCCCCGGGGGTATTTCGAGGAAATACGGTATAGCGTATTTCCTAGAAGTACCCCCTCAAAATAGAGACTATGAATCAATACCCCCTCGAAATACCCCCTCAAAATTTTCACTATGAAGATATAAACCCCCGGGAGTATTTCGAGGGAATACGGTACATTATATATTTTATTTCGGGTCCCGCTATATAACCCAATTCAGTTTCCCAGACGCACCCTAGCCAGGTAAACTGAGGTGGCCAACCCAGACCCGTCCACGCTCTGGAAAGGCAGTTCATAAAACGGCGTCATATTCTCACGATCGGTCACCTGGTGCTCGTCGGCGTACAGACGGAACGCGTGCTTCACCAGCTGCGAGGAGGCGTATGGTCAATTTGAAATAAAATTTGGATCAATATTTCGTGTTACCGATCAATAGATCGTAAAATTACCGCGTCCAAGTCCACGCGCTGCTTGAACTTCAGCTCAGGGTTTCGTTGTAAAATCGTCGACATGGTCAGCATCAACTGAAAGACATTGACATTTGAAATGATAAGTGCCCATAAATAAGAGTTTGTCGTTGCGCACGCAGTAATAGGCTACTCTGTTCAAACGCTCCACACAAACTGTCAGGGTTCAGGGTTACCCAAATTTAGATTCCGCAAGGATAATATCCTTAGGCAGTAAATCGCTGCGCAGGGGGTTCGCTTTTTCAATCGAAAAAAATCAATTCGAAAAATTCAGAAAAAATTATGATTTTTCTGTGAACACCACATGTTTTCACAGAAATATTCCCGTTTCGAGACTCAAATCTCAAATTTGCGTTAAACAATGCAGCGTTCAAACGGAAGTTATACTCAGAAAGTGCTGTCACACAGAACACAAACCTCCAACATCAGCTGTCTGTATTCCGCGTGTTTTATAACGCTGAGCAGCTTCTCGATGGCGAGCACGAAGTTCAGCTCGTACTCGGTCATGTCGGTGAGTGTGGGCTGCTGCGGCAAGTGCTTGCCGTACAGCACGATGCCGTCGGTGCAGCGGGCCAAGATGCGCCAGCACCGGTCGTGGAACTCTGGCGGCATGCGGCACACCGCCCCGGACAGCTTGCGCTGCTGCAGCGGAGACCTGCGGTGGCAAAATCAGGGATGATAACGACGGCGCCGCCACGCAGAACTCGTAACCATAGTTTTTGAAACGTATTTACGTTTACTCTATAAATACGTACTCGGGTACTGCGTAAATACGTTTACGTTTCGTCCCGAAAAAATACCGGTACTCACTTACTCGCGTACTTTTTGAAAGTACGCGAGTAAAGAAAACGTAATTGAAAAATCGTTTTGGAGTGCATAAAAAGCAAACACCACTCAAAAGAATGGAAACGGCTGCCAAAAAGCAGCGGATATGATAGGTGTTGCGATAGGTAGGGAAAGAGAAGACTCTCGCTTTTGCTTTGACTAATTTTTACGTCTTCCATGGTTTCCTCGCTTTACGTAAACGTTTACTTTCCAAAAAGTTCAGTACTTTTAACAACTCTGCTCGTAGCACTGGGCGACACTCACAACTGCTGCCAGGCGCTGCGCGACAGCACGTCCTTGATGAAGTGCTTCACGCGGATGGGCGACAACTCGAACACGTCGGCGACGGGATTGTCGTGTCGGCTGGCGACGCTTTCGCGCCGGTGGCTCAGCACGCCGCGGCCCTGCTCGGCAACGCGCAGGCCGGGCGACTCGTTCTCCAGGTCGATCACCAGCTGCATCGCGTCCACCAGCCAACTGGAGCGGTTTAAAGAGATAATATATTAAAAACGATCATGTTTTCAGTTTGCATTTTTACAAGGTTAGTTTTGACCACGAATAATGTAACCACAATTCTCGGACCCAGTTCAGACAAACTACCGTTTTCCTTACCCCAAGGGGTTTTATTATTTCGCTAGCAAATTTTGAGGGAGGGGGGTTAATTCGAGGGGGAGTTTATGTTTTCCTCAGGTGGCTCAAACCTAGTCCAGTTTCGGGTGCCGAAGATAACCTCCAATGGGACAATCTCTACTCAATATCGCACCGCAACCGACCCCACTCGGACAGTGAGTATTCCGTCGAAGAGCGGCGCCGTGTGCGGGTCGCTGAGCATCTGCGCGCAGCCGACGAGCACCTCCTGCTGGAACACGGGCAGCTTGGTCTCGTCCGCCGGCACAGAGTCGTATATGGCGTCGATGACGTCCTTGGGCGACATGGGCGACGTGATCAGTTTCTCTCGGTAGTCGCGCATGCCAAGCGTCACCTGCGACGCGCGTTGCACGGTGTGACAGGCTTAACAGAGCTTCGCTCGAAACATTGGACAATAATTCAATGTGAGGACGAGACAGTAGCTGCAGCCTAGCTCGTTGAACATTGATAGATCGCCTGTGAGCAGTGGTCAGTTCAAAGTGAAGCCTTTTTGAAAGTGTAGAATGTTCCATTTTGTCAATTCTCACCTTAAAAATCGCTGTTTTGGGATATACACATGGTTATATACCTATTTTACATGCTACATAGCTACATGCCCAGCGGGTTTACATTGCCGAGTACTGGCAATGTGAAACAAGTTATTCGCGGCAAATATGGAATATAACAAAATCATACACATACATACATACCTGTTTTCCTTTGACCAAAATCGTGGTAATGGATGGCGCCAGAGAATCCAACGTCTTTTTGAGGCGGCCGGCGCAAAAACGTACCACCCACCAATTTTTCCAAACCTCAGCCGCCCGGTACAGTTGCTCAACTCGACGACGCACGGGCACTGCGATGTGGGTTGGGTACAAGGTTGAAAACAAAATAGGTGGCTATAGTTGTGTCTTTGGAAAAGTCGCTGAACTTTGGAAGGATGGAAAAAGCGCTTTTTTCAACGACTCTGGAAAGTATTTTGCGAAATTTTTGCATGGAAGCGACGGGAATTTATAAACAATAAATCGATACATCGAACGTCAAAAACGTCACACTGTCAGTGTCAACGATAACGGAAACTTATTTATCGCACTACCGGACAACATACCATCATCGAGAACGTAGCCGGGCCCGTGGCGGTCCCACAGCTCGCACACGCAGTGAGCCATTGTTCTGAGGGCGCGCTCGTCGCACCCGCGGAACACCTCAACTAGTTCCCCATCCGATTTTACCCTGCATTCGAGTTTGCGCGTTGTTGACGAGCAAGAATTAATATCAGTTTTAATTATTTGAATACGTTTGACACTTTTGAGGTTTTTTGTGAAAGTTTAAAAAAACATTTGTCGACATAGTTGTTTCCAGTTCACTTAGAAAGTTGTCCAATTAGACGCTACCCATTGCGCAAAACGTAAGGGAAATTGCGAGAATAGTAAAGTGATTTCCGAACCTGGCCATAGTCCTCGTGAAGCTATGATCCACTTCAACTAGACAAGTCGTAGCGGAAATGTCGCGCAGCGACGTGAACTCGCCCTTGCCGTGCACCTGCAAAAGAATCCATTCGGCAACCTCAAGGAAAAAAGCGTTCCGTACACCGGAAATTTCAACAATCGAAATTCCGCACCCGACAAATCTGCACACAAAAAAAACAATACACAACAACTGAAACCCCCAAACCTCCACAAAAAAGACCTCTTTGAACGGTTCCAAAGCCTTCTCCAAATCGCCCGCGTCGGCAAAGTCCACGTGCTCTACGCAAGCGGCGCTGATCAGATTCTGCACGCGACCGACGCGCACGCGGACACGCCCACCAACTACGCCGTTTTTCATTTGCACCAACAGTTCCATCATCTCACTGAAGTGTTCGCCTGTAGGGGGGGGGGGGTCAATTTGAGGGTGGTAGGGTAGGTTTGGAAGTTACTGCTATACATTATATTGTATATGCTAGAATAACTCCGCCTATTGCCCAGGTTCTGAAAAAATATCCCCCACATTGAATAACTCCACCATTTGCGTATTAGATATGTGTATCCCCAATGTGTAAATATTTGAATGATTCGGTTGCCTATTCGAAAAAAAACTCCCCCTCGAATAACCCCCGCCCTCTAAAACGCTTGACAAAATAATAACGCCCTTGGGTCTTATTGGAGGATATACGGTGTGGTTTTTCTGGGAAAAAAAACGTTAAAAAAACTCCGACACTCTCCAGTGACCCCATTTATAACACTGGTGTGAAAGGAATTATAAATGTCAACAATAAATATGGCGCAACCCGCGCACCTCGAACATTTTGCTCGCGCAGAATTACGCAATACGTCGGCCGGCCGCTCAACTTCCACCGTTTCGCCACGAATTGCAGGTCATTCTTCGCAGGGGGAAAATATGTCAGGTAAATCACCCAAAAACAAACTTCGAAAAAACCCACCTTAATATTATCTAACACCACTAGCGGGTCGGCGCTGGTGTAGAAATCGGATATCTCGAAACTGATCGGAAAACACAGCACCGTGTCTCCGAACACCCGGTACACTTTGCTGGTGGACAGTACGCCGAAGGGGCGCGACGGGCGGCCGGTTAAGTTGAGCTGCGGGTGCTCGTAGCGGCCGAGCGCCTCGAACACGGACACCAAGTTGCCCGACGGCCAGATCTGCGTACTCGAGGCTGTGGAGGTAGATATGACAAGGTTAGAATGGCGCCATGCAGACTAGTTGACACACGTGTGTCAACTGGTCTGTCAACTTAGATTTCGGCTTCACGTGTCGCAAATCGATCTCCGAATGCACATGCGGCACTGTTGGAAATATTGCAGCAAGTGCATTGGAAGATCGCTCTGAGACACGTGACGCCGAAATCCGAGTTGACACAGACCAGTTGACACATACTACAACTGAGGCTTCTAATTCTAAAAGTCGACAAGTCCACAAAATGTGATTTTGAGTAAATCGCATTTTAAGTTTCAAACCCAATTCCAGGTCCATCGTGCGTGTCCAATTTGACTCTCTCATGATTTCCTTCAAGTTGCATATGTTGACAATAGAGTGTCAAATTTTCAGCCACTTCACTCAACGTAAATGTTAAAAATTGGGTGTCCATAAAATTCCATTAGGTCAGAGCAAAACTGTTTCGGGAGGAAAATGGACTTGTCGACTTCTTGCACGCGAGAACATTTTTGTTCCCGGGGAAGCTGAGGCTGCCTTATGGGAAAAATATGGACTTGTCGCCTTTTAGAAATCGGTGTCCACAGTGGACTTATCACATTTCTTGCGTTTTTTCCCATAAAAAAGGATGCGGAGGACGGACTTGTCGACTTTTAGCCCAAAACTAAGTGAACTTGTCGACTTCTTGCCCAATTTTTTTTGCATTTTTCCCCAAAAATGTCAAATTTGGCACTATGCCATATGGTAATGTGAGGTCAAAAATTTATGGAAAATCGGGTGGGCGCGCCAGCGCCATCCCTCGCTGCCGAGGGAGGGCGCAAGCGTCCCACCCATAATATGGTCAAACACACCTAAATGCGGAAATTCGATAATTGAAATTAGAATAACGGCAGAATGCCATGAGCTATAATAAAACCGTTTATACCGTTGGAAAGCCCGTGTCGAGAAGTACCATCTCTCCAATTTTCAGACCAATTGGTTGAGTTTCAAAAAAGTTATTCAACATATTCGTTCTGAGAGGCTGTTCTTGTTCTTGTTGTTGTTGTTGTTGTTGTTGTTGTTGTTGTTGTTGTTGTTGTTGTTGTTGTTGTTGTTGGGATGAAAAACTTCAAAGTGTAATAACTTCTCTAAAACACAACCAATCTTCATGGGTGATGGCTCATATGAAAGAGCATATGATGCAATTTATTATTTTATTAAAAAAGTTTACAGGCTCCGCCCACTTTAGGACTGTAGTTGTTTGAAGTTTGAATAAATAAAAAAATTGAATACAAACAAGGGAATAAAAAAAATTTGTTGATGTGCGCAGGGACAAGGGCTTTCAAATGAGCCCAATTTCACCAATTTTGGTTAAGATTTAGAAAAGTTATTCAACTTTGCGTGTTTTGTGTAAAATGCGCACAAGTGATGAAAGTGCTGCTTGATACGTCATAATTGCTTGATACTGTCACCATGTGGTTTTTCAAGGGTTATGATACCAAAGTGTGCCATTATGGAGTGGCACCATTTATTTTTTAAGTTTAAATTAATAAAGTTTAAATCATTTAAAATTTTATTTTGTTGTTTTTCTATTATATATTTTTTCAATTTTAATTTTAGTTTTTCACATTTAATATTTAGATTGTTAATGTAATTTTAGTCGTATAAAAAAAATTGTTGATTTTTGTTTGAAAATATAAAAAATAAATTATTTTATATTATATTTTTATATATTCGTAGCTTTATATCTTTATATTATTTTAAATTATTTGCTTTTTAATTTTATTCTTATCTACTTTATTTTTATAATTTTATTTATATTAAAATCAAAATAGATTATTTTTATATTTTAATTTACTTTTTGTAACATTTTTTTATTTTAAGGTAAGTTTTTTATTATTTTGATTTTAGGTTAACTTTATTTGTATAAAACATGGAAACAATTGATTTTTTTAAATAAAACAAAATAAATAATTTTTTAAATGTTTTTATATCTTTATAGCTTTATATCTTTATATCATTTTAAATTATTTGCTTTTTAATTTTATCCTTATCTACTTTATTTTTTTATATTAAAATCAAAATAGATTCTTTTATATTTTAATTTAATTTTTGTAAATTTGTTTTTTATTATTTTGATTTTAGGTTAAATTTATTTGTATAAAAATGGAAACAATTGATTTTTTAAATAAAAATAAATAAATAATTTTTATTATATTTTTATATCTTTATAGCTTTATATCTTTATATCATTCTAAAGTATTTGCTTTTTAATTTTATTCTTATCTACGTTATTTTTTATTTTTTTATATTAAAAACAAAATAGATTATTTTTTTATTTCAATTTAATTTTTGTAGTATTTTTTTATTTTGGTGAGTTTTTTTATTATTTTGATTTTAGGTTAAATTTATTTGTATAAAAAATGGAAACAATTGATTTGTTTTTGAAAATTGAAATAATTTTTTTTATCTTTATAGCTTTTTATCATTTTAAATTATTCACTTTTCGATTTTATTCTTATTTACTTTATTTTTATAATTAGATTTTTTAATTTAATAAATTATCTTTATATTAAAATTTAATTTTTGTAATATTTTTATTTTGGTTGGTCTTTATTATTTTGATTTTGGTTTGAATTTATTTGTATTTCAAAAATGGAAAAAAAATTTTTTTTGTTTGAAAATTGAAATGAATAAATATTTGTATTAATTATATTTCAGCTTTTTATCATTTTAAGTTATTTGCTTTTTAATTTTATTTGTATCTACTTTTTTATAATTTAATTTACATTCAAATCAAAATAAATGAATTATAAAATTTTTTATTTTTGTAAAAAAATTTATTTTGGTTTTTTATTTATTTTGATTTTAGTTTAAATTTAATTTTTATAATTTTATTTTTATTCCAATTTTTTTAAACACAATTTCTGATTGGTGTTAAATTTATTATTATTATTGATTATTGTTATATTTATTTTACTTTAATTTTTTTGTTTTCTTTTTGTTAAAATTTTACATTACACTCTAGTCGCTGGCGTATAATAAAAATTCGGTAATGTTATTTATCTTCCAATTACATTTTCCAATAATTATGATAGCTTTCACATCATGTACTCAACATTTTCCATATTCATAGTCAAAGGTGTGGTATTTATGTTATACTTCACAGTTGTGGTATTATGAACCACACACACTGCACATTTGTGGTTTTCAAAATCATGACATAATTTTTGATATTAATAATAGATATCCTAGTGGGCCCGTGGCCACCAAAAAGAAGTATATCCCATAAAAAATGGCTAAAGCCAACAAAAAGTGGACGCCATGTCCAAACATGTATGCTTTTGAATGCAGAAAAGTAATATATCATAAATATCTTGCCATTTTAAGATTGAGCTATCAAAAGAAGTATATCAAGGTTAATTTATACCTTTATTAATGGTATAGGCTATCAACACAGCAAATTGTATCACAAGGATACAATATCACCAAACTTTTGCATGGCAGCGTGAGCTGGGTCAATGTGTGGCACATTTGAAAGATACAAAAAGCTCACGCTGCCATGCAAAAGTTTGGTGAAATTGTATCCTTGTGATACAATTTGCTCTGTTGATAGTCTATACCATTAATAAAGGTATAAATTAACCTTGATATACTTCTTTTGATAGCTCAATCTTAAAATGGCAAGATATTTATGATATATTACTTTTCTGCATTCAAAAGCATACATGTTTGGACATGGCGTCCACTTTTTGTTGGCTTTAGCCATTTTTTATGGGATTATGAAAAATGGGCAGACGTAGTCCCAGATGACGTTTTCGGGCCTAACTCGAAATTTTCATATTTTGGACTTGTCGACTTTTAGAATTGGATGGACGCCTCAACTATTGTCTGACCCGCCAATGAATTGCACACAGTTGGCAACCCACCTGAACGGGCTCAACCTCGTGGGGCGTCTGCGTGTTTATGCCGTACGTGGCGAGCATCTGCTGCAGCTTGCTGCTCTCCGCTATGAGCGCCACTTGCACCACCGGGTCCGTTTCCACGTTGCCGCCCTGCGAGCGCACGCAGCTCATGTATTGAATTCACGCGGTACCGGCACCAGGGGGCACACCCAGACCCTGTAAAGTGTGAAGTTAAGTGTCAAATGTCATGTAAAATGTCAACCAAAACAAAAAAGAACTTAACATAAAACACATTAACATAAAAAGATTTTATGACTGAACTTTGCATGACAATTGACACGTTACTTTACACTTGTCATGACAATTGACACTTTGCATGACATTTAACATGACATTTACTTTACACTTTACAGGGTCTGGCATTGGCACCAGACACGCACAGACGGCCGCCATGTCAGTGTCAAATTAAAAGAGAAAGCTGTGGCTTTTGACAGAAAAGGTATAGCAAATTGTTAGTTTGGGCGCAACGAAATGTTCATACATATTTAGCCGTCGTTCTCAGCGGTGCGATATTTCTACCCTCAATGTTTCCTCCGCCAAACTGATTCTACGTACATCCTCTACATGTGGCGCTGACAACTGACTTGACTTGACACACCACGGACCTAATTGTGTGCGGATCCACAATAAGAGTGCACACAACAACAATGTCAAGGGAAGTGGATCATAAACATTTTGCACAATGGCACTGGGTCTGTTCAGAATCATTGATTCAAAGTTGATCTGGCGATGATTATTTATCGATGGAGTTTACCTAAGAAGCCCAGCTGCTGAAGTGATTGGGTGTAAAAATCCCCGGTCCTCCAACGGACCAAGTACATCGAAGAGAGGTGTTTTTAGCAGTCGGGGAGTCGCATGCAGAGAGGCATGAAGAAATCTTACAAACACAACGTAAATATATAAACTTTTACATAAATAAATACATACCGCAAATTCTGTGAGTTTCGCGGAAGGTTTTTCGACAGTTTTTTACACGCGTTATCCAACATAGGTAACGTTTTGAATAATTTTACAAACGTCCAATGTCATTATGTTTTTATAGGCTAGAATATTATCCGCGTGGACAGTTCATGGATTTGTGGTATGTTACTGAGCTAAACAGAGGTAAATGAAGAGTATAGTTTTGCGAAACATAAATAGGTGTGAACAGATTTTACAAAACATACACGATGGGTGAACGTCATACTTTTCCATGCGTTCAATTGGCTGCACAAGTTCGTATGTGTGTGATCACTCCGATTTACTGATTGAGTGATATTCACATCCACTATGACATAATGTGAGACTGACATGCCGTGTATAGCACTTTCACATAACGTGATTCTGGCATATACATGCAGCACATTAATTGCAACAACACTGTCAGCACATGTCAGTTTCACGCTCGGGGTGTCAGATTTACGTTATCTCTGAGTATGCCGTGTGTTAGAGTGGATTCACCCAATTCTTAGTATGTAGTGCAGTACAGTCTTTCCGAGCCAGAGCGTATATTCAATTTTTGTTTATCGCGTTTTACTACCATATACGATGGACGGAAAAGCTCTACTAGGCGTACCGTATTTCCTCGAAATACCCCCCGGGGGGTGATTGTTTCAGAGTGAGAATTTTGAGGGGGGTTAAACGAGGAGGGGTACTTCGAGGGGGGGCTTATTATTTCGCCAGAAATTTTTTCGAAATTCCAGTACTAAATTGTCGTCTGTAACGTACGCAGACGTAGAAAATGTACGTTCTCTGTACACTCAATTTGGGGGGGGGGGTATTTCTAGACGGGGGTATTTCGAGGGGGGTGGTATTTCGAGGAAATACGGTATATTATGCTGCACAAATCAGAATATTTCTCATTTTGAATAGCCCGAGAAGCGCTAAAAAGCTAAAAAGTATTTATAAGAACACAAGGCATAAACTATATGAAGGGTGTGCTTCTAAAAGTACCGATCTACAAAAAATCGATTTTGAGATAATCGCAATTGAAAGTTTGGAGTATGCAATACCCATACATGGGTATTGGGTATGGGAATTTTGGGTATGGGTATATCGGCCATATTGTTGGGTATCCACATGCATGGGTATAATCATTGATTATACACATAACACTAGCTATATAACATTTAGTGAATCGTATTTTTTGTAGTACAGTACATTTTAAAGGAACAAATTGGTAATAGCATGTAGATCGGTATTTTTTAAAGCACAAAATCAGACAGCCGTAGATCGGTACTTTTACCCATAATAAAAAAGCACAAAATGAGTTTTTGCTGAATCGGACGCCGATCTGACATCGGTACTTTTAGAAGCACAAAAAATAATGTGCAGATCGGTACATTTAAAAGAACAATTTTGAAAAAAGTGTGTAGATCGGTACTTTTAAAGACACAAAAGCTGAAAAAGCTTGTAGATCGGTACTTTTAAAATTTCAAAAACCGTATTTTGCGATTTTTTTGCTTTTTTCGACCCCCCATATCTCAAAATTGAATTTCGCACCCCCCACATATTATATATATTTTTGAAGCGCATGTTTATGGGGACCCCAAAAATGGTCCTAACTCAAATTTGAAAAATTTGTAGATCGGTACTTTTAGAAGCACACCCTTCATATGCAAATAGCAAAAGGGGTCTGATCAACGAGGAGATAGGGATTGCATTTGATCGGGGTCTAGACGGACCCAGTTCAAATGCAACCCCCATGCCACTTGTGGTAAAAGTTCGAGCATTAACCCATTTAGCACATGTTGCCGAGACACACAATCATATCCATGGGTCAGGCGTTGCTCCGGACCGAGAGGTAGGGTCCAAACGGAATCCCGATCCCGAATCCCGAAGAATTTCGGGATTTAGTGGTCCTGATCTCGATCCTTATGTACGTTCCCTTTGGAGCTGGTACAAAGCCGCAGTCGCTGCGCAGCACATTTCAGGTTTCACCAGTGCATTTGCTCAATATTTATCTCTCAATACACCGGTGAATAGTGAAACTGCACAGAAGCGCATGCGAAACAAGCCAGCAATAAGCCACATACAGATGACAAATAACTAAAATAGTAAATAACACCGGTCGCTCTAGACAAACTTACTATATCACTATCTCTATCAATCTGTGCATTAATAAGTGATGTTTTCGTGGAAACTTCTTGTGGATTACGTGCAATGGCCGACTCGTAATCATATACTACCCTATCGTATTTACTCAAATAATTCCCCGAGGTTAATTTAGAATTTTATGAAGGGTAACTATTGAAGGAGGTGGGAATTATTCAGGTGGGTGAATTATTATTTCATCAAAGTTTTCAAGCATCTTTCTATCACATTACATACACATGTAAATATGTCCCGTATGCATTGGTAGTACGCATTGAACTGCAACTTTTGCACACCGGATGTGCTGCACGTCTTACAGTCACTCGATAAATTAAACGAGACACCGCTCTTTTGCTTTATCTGACCTCATCGATTGTTAAAAAAGATATGTGCGTTTTTCCATAGTTGGGGGGATTATTAAAGTGAGGGAATCATTTTTCCCCACTCTGTCTATAACGGCGAATTATTCAAGTGGGTAATTATTCATGAGGGGCTATTATTCGAGTAAATACGGTAATTTAAAACTTTAAATGTGCATAAAGAGCTGGCTGGGTGGGGATCGGGTAGCGTAGTGACCGCTACTACTGGTCCTCCTGACTAACACTCAAAAACAGTTAAAAAGTTTAAATTTAAAAAAATGTGATCACCCAATTTCACCCGTTCGTTTTGCATCAGTCAGTATGTTATTACTAAATACCTTGCGCAAACAACTACTTTGCGTACCTTACTTTGCGTCCACAGTTGGTGCGTCTCATAGTGCTCAAAAACCGACCCATTTGCTACTTGATTTATTGCACCCAGCATGAGGTAGCTAGTCATTTATCGCGTATTTCTTATGCTAAAAAACATAAGGAATTGCTAACGAATTTTATATAGCAATTTAATCGTTTAAAATCGTGTTGCGTCCATTTGTTTCACCCTTCTCGAAGCGTGTGATTTAGCATTTTTAAACACGTAATTTAGAGTTAAATGCAATCGAGAAGTGGTACATTAACAAAAGCTGTAAGAAAATCTATAACTACTTGGTGCGTCCCACAATTGATGTCACTGTGATAGGGTTAAATAGTTTACTTTTGTAGTCTCAAATCGGAAAACTAAGCAACAAATCCATTTGAAACTGAGGCATAAATGTGATGCTTGTTTACGAGCCACAAATGGATTCAGGCATTTTTATGTGGACATCGATTCAAATATTAAAAACAGTTAAAATTTATAGCGCGCAGCGCATGTCTAAACTTCAGGAGAAGCCCATTTGAAACAGCGTGAGAGAGTCGTTCGAAAACGAAAGCTATCATTGAAAAACGAGTAATGGGTCGAGTGAGGGACATCCTTTATGAAACGCACCAAGCGCGGCCCACAACCACAATCACGTGGACACCGAAAACCACCAGCAACCGTTCCCAAAACAAAAACAAAAAAGAGCAGAAAATAACTTGGCAAAGCTGCGCGCAGCCCCTTGATTTTACCATAAGAAATTGGCAGTGTTATATTTACCTAGTTTGGTTTTTAAAGGGATAAAAACTGACATGAAATGCCGAATGTCTGCCGGGCAGCTTGGGCCGCTGCGACGCGGGCAAGTGGCGGTAGATGGGATCCAGCTCGCTGCTGTGCACCAATTTGTTACCTGCGGGTAGCGCGTGAAGTGAAGTTTTCTAACAAATTTCCACTCAAATTTTTTTTGGTCAATGTCAATGTAAAAATTAATGTCACAATTATCTAATTGGGTCGTGCCAATGTACGCAGGGTGTTAGGGAGAGTTAGCCAGCTCACAAACGCGCCAGCCATCTATTTTTAGCTAATTACCTATTTTTTTTAGCGATTTTGACCGCCCCCCCAATCCACCAGAGAATTTTAAACTATCTATCCCACTGGAGGAGCTATTTATTTACTATCGGGGATTCTGGCTTGTGAGCCCGTTTGAACCCCAGTACCGCACCCTGTAATGTAAAGTGTCAAACGTCATGCAAATTTGTCAAATATAATGTAAAATGTTGAAAGTTCAAAAATACAATTTTTTATATTTTAATTGACATTTTACACTTGACTTTACACTTCACAGGGTGCGGGATACCCCCCAAGAGCATCCATCACACCCAGCGCAGCGCGCAGTAGCAGAACTCACGCAGCAGCTGCGCTATTACCAACAACGCCTGCGCCCACAGAAAGTTGCCGTCGTCCAGAGCGCTCGACGGGAACCGATCCACAGAGTTTGGATTGCGACGCTCCTCTTCGATCTGGTCGCCCGGCACGCAGTAGCACTCGGGCAGCACCAAGTGGCCTACGAGGCGATAGATAAATAGGTGAATGATAGTGTCATTTAGAGCAACTCTATGCCGGTAGTCCTGATGAACTTCATGTTAGGGTTGGGAACCCGACCTAGGGTTCAAACGGGATTGACTTTTCGGGATCGGGATCGGGATTGGTTTTTTGAGATTTCGGGATCGGGATCGGGATTGGCCGGGATTGGGGTCACGGGATCGGGATTGGCATTTTTTCGGGATCGGGATTGGGGTCTTGGGATAGAGATTTTGGCCAATGTTCTGGCATTCACAGTTGTTCATAAAGGTCTCAAAACACTGTTGGATGCCAGAAAAGTGGTATAAAATGGACGCTGGGGGTTTTTCGTTCACATTTTTGCATGCAAAAACATCATTTTTTTCACTTTTTATAATTTCACTAATTTTTCCGGGATCGGGATCCCGGACTTGAGAGTTTCTCGGGATCGGGATTTGAAAATTTTCGGGATCGGGATTGCAAAATCCCGGACTTTCACGGGATCCGGGATCGGGATCGGGATCCCGTTTGAACCCTAACCCGACCCGACCAGAACCCGATACCCGTATTGTTTGGAACGGAAACCAGATACCCGCACATTTTTTGTAACCGAAGCCGATATCCGCACATTGTTTGGAACCGAAACTTTATATCCCAACCCGACTCTACCACATGAAACCGACCGGGTACCCGACCTCAATACCGAACCACACACCTGAAATTTTTTTGGAACATATACCAGACCCGAACTTCTTTGGACCCGATACACGTACCGGAACCCGAAAATTGTGAAATTCCCAACCCTACTTCATGTAATGGATCCTTGGATGATTTCGGTGGCAAACCAACCATCCTTGTCGTGTGTCTGCAGCGCCTCCGCCTTTTTCCACCACTTGTCCGCGTCGGTGAAGTTGCCGTCCATGCAGGCGGTGATGCACAGGTACAGGTAGAACATGGGCCACTGGCTCTCGATGCCGTCGAAGTTTTTCGTCTCGTGCTGCTCGTAGAAGCGCCGCGACGGCTGCTCCATGGGGCAGCGGTAGCCGTCGCGATGGTGCCTGCGTTTTTTAAATTATTTTTACTAATTACATTTTCCAATTTTGCAAAACTTTTTCATTAATTACACCACTTTAAATAATAGTCTACGAGTTAGCCGAAGCCGAAATGGACACTGTCGCAAAATAAATTTGTAACTAAGTTTTTGACTTTTTCAAAAAATGTTTTGGCAGTGGGGGTGAATTAAGACAGCAATTTCCGATCGAATTTTGGTGATTTTCGAAAATTTCATAATAAAAATGCCTCTTCCCAATCCCACCCGATCCAAACAACGTGTACTTTCAGAGAACTTGAAACTTTTAATAACCATGTTTAGGGTTGGCCGATGTTTAAAAAAACAACGTTTTTTTATTAAAAAAACATGACGTCCGAAATGTTTTTTTTTGTAAAAAACATCGGCCGAAATTTTTAGTACTAAGCACTAGGTATTTTGCAAGATTTTTGCGCGCAAGAGCGCAATTTCACACACAAATTGACATTTGTGGTTGTTTTCATTGGTTTTGTGGCATTTTTAGTATCAAAGCATCCATTTCTATGTGCTACCATGGGTTAATAAGCCGTCATATGTTGCTGTAGTATATAATATTGAGGTAATGTGCTTCCATGTACCTCCACAGTGTGTAACTTCACTCCTAAAGTAACAACCTCATTTTATAAATTTGTTTGGTCACTATTCCGTGCAAAACTTCACCTGAAGTCACGAACATTCGACTATAAGGCGATATACGAACTTGTCGACAAAAAACTGGATATTTTTGACACAAATCACCACTTATAATGCTATCCCATGGCTCTACAGCCATTGTATGGTCATATATAACATCACAGAGTATTGCCACTGTCTTATATACCTATATATGTTGACACAAGGTCATATCTGGGAGCTTTAAAAAAAAACGTTTTTTATTATAAAATCGTTGTTTTTTAAAAAAACATCGAGTTAAAAAACGTGTTTTTTCCAACCCTAACCATGTTTACTAGCGAATTGTTAAAGTCACAAATGTAGTCACTAAGGTAGAAGTTGAACACTAAACCGACCGCTTGAGTCCATATTTCCCGTCCAAGCGCCGGAGCACTTTCTCCGTGGTGCGCTCAATGAGGGCTTTGTCGTGCGCCGCGTACACCGGCCAGCCGATGGTGGCCAGCAGTGCCGCGTCGGTGTTCTTCGAATTAGATTCCCTGCGCATCGGCGAAATTCGACCTAGGTTTCAATATTGCAACACGGGACATTAAGCATTTTGAGCCGCGCGAAAGAAATCCGTTCACGTAATAAATTCCAGGCAGTGATACTTACATACCCAATATGTTTAGGTAAGCATATGAGGCTGCAGAAGGAAAAGCACCTGGGCAACATGGACTCGAAAGTGGTGCGGTTGCGGTTGTGCGCGTCGATGTCCACGTAGATCACCGAGCCAGACGTGCCCCGGCTGCCGTACACGTTGAACGAGTTGATCGCTTCCAGCGCCGCCTGATAAATGTGCAGTACAAATTTCAAGAAAACGAGGATGTATTTCTAAATGAGGAGCTATGAGCCAGACAATCCACACATAAATTTGTTATAGATGAATGATGATAGACTAAAAATGGTTCATACGCGTAAGACACCCGAACTCACCTGCCCCCAATTTTTCGCTACCTTTTTTCGCGCTATGGAAAACTTGTAAACCCTTGCAGGAATGGGGGGGGGGTAACAATTTTCAGCTATCCGTATCTCACGTGACACCCTTCATATGAAACCCCGGGATATCCAAAATCCTGGCGACCCAAGAAACCTTGGTCACGCCCATGCTGGACGCGTGCATCTCCGTGTTGCCGTCGTTGTACCTGGTGCCGCGTTCCCAGATGCCGTAATCGGGCGTTCTATATGCCCGTTCGATGTAGAACACTAGGTTCTGGATGAACATCACCTCCGCGTGCGTGTAGATTATCTGTGCGCGGCAGGGGGGGGGGGGTTGGGGTAGGGGGTATAATTCAGTTTGGGATGTCATTCATGTCTAGGTTGATGAATAAATGAATGGCTTAAATATTGGCTATTTTCTCTTATCCAACTGAACCTCAAGCAATCAATCATAACGAGGCATTAAGTGAAGTTCGGGTTAAAATCGGTTAATTACAGCCAATTTCTGAGCTTATTACACGCTGCGTAAGTCGGCTGAAACAAAATAAACACCTTACTCACCCATTAGATTGAAACTAAAAGTATACGCAAAGGCAGTCAGACAGACCTGTACACCTCCAGCGGTCATCTGAACGAGCACGATCAGGTAGAGCGCGACCACGTCGATCTGCAGGTGGCCGTAGTCATCGGTGCCCTGCAGCGGCTTGCCGGTCATCATGTCGAACTTGACGTGGATGGCGTCTAGCGCGCTGTGGCTCCGCTTGAAACGCTCCAGCCGCTCCACTTGGTGCATCCAGCACTGGAAGTGTAGTATAAGATTAAAATAGTATTTAGCGTATTTTGGGTCGGTGTTTACATGTTTTACCACGGCCGCAATGTGAAGCGAGAAAGTGAACGGCCCAAAACACCCCGATTTACTATGAACAGTTTGAAAACACAAATCAGCCTTGAAGGCATTTGAGTTTACCACGATGAGCTGTCCGTCAAGTTGACGGAGATTAATAATGACTCATTCTAGTAAACTCAAATGCGTTCAAAGATGATTTAAAAGATTTCCAGAGACTTCAGCTGTCAACTAGCAGTGTAGACACTAGGACATTGCGACCTGAAACTAACCGCAATGTCAGGCCCATCCAACATCACATCTAAAAACCCCCATACAAAACCAGCCCACCTCCAAAATACCCCTCATAGTCTTCGCAGCGCTCTTCTGCAGCGCGTTCTGCCTTCCCCTATCATCATCCAGGCGCTGGTAAGCCAGCCCGGTGGCCCAGCAAGCGAGCGCGCAGTAAATCGAGTCGCGGCAGTGGCCCTCGGCGGGGAAGTCGTCGTTGCCGAACCGGGGGAACAGGCCCGTCGTGTAGGATTGGTAGCGCAGTAGGTGCTGGTCGACTGTAAAAGAGAGAGCTCTGTTGGTTGGAAAGGGGTAGGAAAGGGAGAGTTGGGGGTCAACCCCCAAACCGCCCAGCTATCTATCTATCACGGAGGCCGCAGCTATCAATCTATCATGGTAGAATTTTTTGGGCTACTATTACCTGTAAGCCTCCCCTCCAAATCGCCCAGCTATCTAGAGCGATTTTTCGCTCAAAATCGCTAACTTCAATACCTTTGTTAACAAGATTTTCATCTTCAAAATCTTTAGTTCGTGTTCAGCGATTTTTCCTCCTTTTACACCTTGACACCAAAATCCTGAACACCCCCGCCGCGGCGCCAATCACACAACCAACCAACCAAAATCATAGATCATGTCCACTTGGACACTGGCTTTCATATCAATTTTCGGCCGACTCTCGATGTAATGCTGAGTGTACTTTCTCAATTTCTGCCAGTTGGCGCGGCGCGTGGCCGCCGCTCTTCTATGATCGCGAGACTTTTCCCGCGCGCCGCTATTCGCCGCTGCGCCGGGCGGCAGCAAAAGCCGCACTTGAGCCGCCAGCCCGGACATGGTTACCTGAGGGCAGTCCCGGACCCTGTAAAGAGCCCTGTAACGTGTCAAATGTCATGCAAAGTGTCAAAAGTCATGTAAAATGCCCTGCAAAATAGCAACCGAGTTGCCATTTTGCAGGGCATTTTACATGACCTTTGACACTTTGCATGACATTTGACAGGGAATTTCGCAAAGTTTGGGACTGGCACCTGGTCTCTGTTCTTTAGTTAATGGTTCTTTTGACCCAATTGTCTGCGACCACGGTGGACACAAAGTTCATATTCAAACGAAAAAGTACGCATGCAGATAGTGTAATGGTAACAAGTGGAACCTGTAACCAATAAGTCAGAAATAGAACAAGGGCATCAGAAAACGAAATAGATGAGCGAGCAGTTCATTGCCTTCAACCAAAATTTCACAATAAATATTACTGTATCAAAAAAGCACGAAATCCACAATCTTATCAAATTCACCAAAAAACATTAGGTAATCAACCGACAAAAACTCATTCATAAGTGCTACTGAAATACGTATAAGCTTCCTGTTCATCAGCGGCCGTTGTGTTTCTGGCGGCCATGAGTTTCCCCTCGAAGCGGGTGCCGCGGTCGACGCCGTCCCACCGGTAGCCGGGCCAAATACCGAAGCGATTCGGTGCGGGTGCCGGTCCGGAGTATTTCGGTAGCACCTGTAATGTAAATATTCACCAGGTTGTGCTCAACCGGAATATTCAATTGACCGCCGACCGACGGTGCGGATGCGGACGAAGAGCCATTTTTTGGCCCACGTACACTAGTTGACATCGCAAATTCGTGTCAACTGAATGTCAACTAAATAAGACATACAGTAATTTTTAAAGCATCACACTTAACAGAAACAATAAAAATCAAGTATCAGTGTGTCACGAATAGTGATGTAAAAAGCGCCAGACTTTTGGCGCCAAGCGCCAAAAGCGCCATGGCGCTTTTGGCATGCGAGCGCCAAGCGCCAATGGCGCCACAGCAAAATAGCGCCAAGCGCCAAAAGCGCCATGGCGCTTTTCTGGACCATGGCGCCAAGCGCCAATGGCGCCAGAGGATGTTGGCGCCAAGCGCCAATAGCGCCAGCGCCAAAAATTTTTGCTGCTCATAAAGTGCAACCATGCTAATGCAGTGCTAGTTACATATTTGTGTGAGAAGCAAGATATAAAATAGTCAAATCGAGTTAACTTTTCTTTATCTGATGTTAGAGTTGGGTATTTCTTCTAATAGAATCGCATACCTCCAATAGAACTACACCTACAATAGAACGGCAGGTTTTAGCACGTTTGCGTGCCCACGAAAACAATAAAATGGCACCCCCCCAATATAACGGCAGGTAGAAATTACGTTGGAAGATTCATGGTTGTTTTCACATTTGGTTTTGTTTGAATTGATTCTGTGATATGGAATATTGTTCATGTTTCATGAAAAACACTATGTTCAAATGAAGAATGTGTGAAAAATATGTGTGAAAAAAAAAATAGGATGGCAGCTACCAGGTAAAAAATTTGGAAATAAAATAGAATGACGCTTTTCTATTCGAAGAAATACGGTAACAATGGCAAGCCATCTCAAAAAAAGTGCTTAGATTTTTATAGATACGTCAAACGTGCATTTGAACGTCGTTCGTCGGCTTGTGAGCAAGCTTTGAATCGGGATGGGAATCATTAGGCCCATTATTCCGGAAAAGTTTTCGATATCCTTGCGCGGAAATGGTTTACAAGATAAGCAAGTATGTAGATTTGTTCTTCCTGGAAAACGCTTAAACACATTTACTCATGTAAATTATGCACACAAGGTATTTGTACATAAAAAATGATCTCTTTTTTTGAACCACTTGGCGCTTTTTTGGCGCTTTTAAAAACGCTAGCGCCAAGCGCCAATGGCGCCACGGCATCATAGCGCCAAGCGCCAAAAGCGCCATGGCGCTTTTCCGTAGCACAGCGCCAAGCGCCAATGGCGCCACAGCAAAAAGGCGCCAAGCGCCAAAAGCGCCATGGCGCTTTTTGCTTTGGCGCTAGCGCCAGGCGCCAGCGCCATGGCGCTTTTACATCACTAGTCACGAAATGAAAATAAACAACCTATACTCTATCACATAAAGTTAAAATCATTTTCGGTTGAATTGAGTTGACGAGAATTTTGATGTCAACTAGTGTCCGTGCGTTTTTTTTCTCATGTATGTGGCCGCAGCATCAACGAGCGACAAACAAACCTGCGTAATGCCGTGCTTCTTCATGTTCCTCTTCCTGACATACTCGAGCATGGGGTCCTCCTTGAGCTCCTGCTGCTTGAGGTGCGTGTCGAGGCGCTCGTCGTCCTTGTAGCGGGCGAGCGGCTCGGCGGCCACCTTGGACTGCTCCTCCAGGCGGTCGGCGCGCTCGCGCACTTGACGCACCCTGCGACCAATCAGCGCATGCTTTCATTAAGTTCACTTTTAATAAAGAATCAATTTACAAAATGGCTGCGTGCATTGGCTAAGCTTTGCCGCGTTTGATGTTTGGGTTCAAAAGAGATCCCGGTTTTGCAGGATTTTGCGGGTGCCGGAACCCAAATTCCGAGCCTGATCCAGAAAACTCAAAATTCCAACCCCGATCCCATGACCACAATCCGATCCCGAAAACTAACACAAAAACAATCACGATCCCGAAAAGTCAATCCTGTTTGAACCCAATTTGGTGGTAATAATCAAAAACTTATGCATGCAGCAAATGTTTCCATATTTACACTCACCCTTTGTTCCAGTACTCATACTTTTCTTTCAACTCAGCCTGCTTGCGCGCATTCTCAGCTTCCTTCTGCACATCTTCCGGCTTTTTACGTTTCCCAGTGTACTTGTCGCGAATCACCGTTTGCGCATTTCGACCCGATATCGTATCGTCGAGCTGAAGTGATTTTCAGAGATAGCTTCATTTATAACCGAATTTAATGCCGTGAAAGGACTACCGTATATCTTCTAATAGAAGAGCGCCGTTCTACTGGAGGCTGCCGTTCTATTAGAAGAAATACGGTATCATAATACCTTAGCAAAAGCTTCATTCTGCTTCAATCGCAGCGAGTCTGCCTCGGATCGGAGTGCAGCGGCGGTCTGCAACCCAGCCGCCTTTCCATCCAATGTTCTGGTGTCCTTTCCGACCCGTTCTGGTGATCGCGGTCTGTTATGGAGGGTTTGTAATGATGTAGAAAAGTCCATTGCTATGCACAATCGCCAATCACAAACAGACACACCTTCTCGACTTTGCACTACCGTTGTGTCTGCCTCTCCTCGGCGGGCTAATATCGCCATCGCTTCCTTTATCGGCTTTTGCAGTGCCTCGTCTGGGCGGAGTCAAATCGGTACTGGATTCACGGCGACGACGCGCCTTTCGCGCGGGGGATTGGTCGGATGCATCCGATACGGCTCCGCCTTTCCTTGGTGGCGACTCGTCGGAATCGGCTATAATAGGTTGAAATGGGACTTTTTTGGGGTCGGGATTGTTTTTTTTTTTAGTTTTCGGGATCAGGATTGGGGTCTCGGGGTCAGGATTCGTTTTTTGAAATTTTGGGATCGGGATTAGGGTTTCCGGATCGGGATTTTTAAAAAGTTCTCGTAGTAAGGGTATTTCTCGAATATGCCACAAAAAGTGAAAACATGATTGGATGCTGGAAAAGTGGCATAAAATGCACACGGAGGGGGGGGGGGGAGTTACGTTCACATTTCTTAGTGCAAAAAAGTCATTTGGCAAATATATAAATATTCTTATAAATATTCTTTTATAAATATAAATATATAAACCAAATATATAAATATTCTTATATAAATATAAATATATAAACCAAATATATAAATATTCTTAAAAAGCAAGGACGTTAAAAGAAAACACACATTTCCCAGCCCGTCTAGTGGGACTAAGGTCGACATCGCTGTGAGAATCGTGTCTGCGGCGGGGGTGTCCCGATGGCGGCACCTCGGTCACGCTGCCTTCAGAGTCGGACGAATCGTGACGCCGTCTGTTTGAGTCTGCGGCGGCTGCGCAATTAATCAGACTTATTTTATTGTGATGTTTTGGGATCGGGACTGCAAAATTCCGAAAATTAAGAGTCCCGTTTGAACCTTAGTTTTGCCTGGTAGAAAATGCCATATATTCTACTGTATTTAACATTATCCATACAACGAATAGATACAATTCTACGTTTACATTTTATTTTACGCTTTACCAGGTATTTTTAATACGTTTTACTATAAATACTCCAAATTGTAAAAAAATATTCTTCAAACCTGTATTAGTACTGGTGGATGGAATAGACTTCCAAGAGTCAATTTTGAATTTAGCCGCAGACTTGAGAACTTCAGTGCTGAGATCTTTAGTTAGCTGCAACACTGGCCCATCTTCGTTGTCAGATTCGTCACAAACGGTGCTTTTTTGTCCTCTGTTGACTTTCGGCGGCGACTTGACAGGAACGTTAACGTCATGATCGATTAGCAGTAATCTGCCAGGGAGCGGTGTAAATTACTAATAAAAATGTGTACGTGTGAAGAAATGTAAACGTCACATAAATTGCAGGAAACAATTCCGACCGGGAATTTATCAGGCTTAAATTGCTCCCTGTGCACCCAGAGTAATTTGCGCCAAAATCTAAAATAAATTCTAAAATAATTTAGCAATAACAGCAGCTTACCGTTTACGATGCCCATCACTTTTCTTGGGCTTTTTCTGCTTGTGTCGCTTTGCAGTTATATCACCATTCGTGTCGCCACTCGTGTAACGCTTCAAATATTCTGCCTTGCTTATCGCACCCGCAGACATTGCGGCAATCTCACAGCAGCAGGCGAAAACCAGGCCACACAGAAAAAAGATCAGGTCACGTATGTAAACTTGGTCCACGTCCAAGTTACCAGCTGCGTATTATACTTTGAGTGATTTTGCCCCAATTTTTTGCTCAAAATCGCCTAAATGTGCTTTATTTTTCCAATTTTCACTTTCATAATCGCTTTGTCCGGCTACATACGGTTATATACTTAATTTGAGCTATTTTGGGTCCTACTTTATTTGTATTTATAGCGATTTCGAAATTTTGGCCGGCTGCCGAGTTTTCATATATCTCTTCACGAAAAAACAAAAATAATAACATTTGTACCATTTGAAACGTAACTACCTAAAAGGTTTTGTCATAAAATATCTTAAGAAAAGTAATCACTTTGGAATGAGAGGAATCGTTAACCTTGTTTGATGTAATGATAGCCGCAAATTACGTTGGTTCGTTCGTTCATATTAGAATCGCGAACTTGAACTTGTGCCGGTAGAAATGACTTGTTGACGTGAACAAAGTTTGCCATTTTGAAAACCTTTTTTAAGCGTCTATTGGCGCTTTTACTGTTTACTGAGGTTGCGAAACGCGCTGTCCTTGTCAACAAATCGGCTCCTGGAGGGAAAAATTGCGTCCGTTTTCTCATTTGCAGTTTGAGATGGGCGACAACAGTGCAACAAGTCGTGAGTTTCCTTTTCAAGCTTTTGCGCGCATGCCAAAATCCGAGAACTACGCAACAATGACCCCATTGGCAATGTGCCAAATTTGTTTCCTACAGCCTTGTTTTATATTTGAGATGGTGGACACTCGTTGATGCGATTCTTGCATCTGTCTACATGCAGAGTTGGATCCGTCGAGCGAGATGCTGAACACTACTTCAACGGCAACAGCAACATCTGTGCCCGGCATTGTTAGTTACATCCCCATATTACGGTTAGACCGCGTTATGTATTTCTGGCGATCCCTGGCATCATGGGATGGTCCCTGAATTATTCTTTTATTGAATCGGAGACAAAATGTACGTGTGGGTAGATTGTACCGGACTGTATCTACCATGGTTCCCAATGTCTTTTTCAACAACACATTTTTTTGCACATTGATGATTCACGAACGGTTCCCGATGCGAAATTAGCCCATTGAACGTAGCAAAATCGCAGGCAGCGTGCCAATCCGTTTCATCAACCACATTAGCGACTGCAGCCCCCAGCACTAGCACCAGCACGAGTCAGTTTTCAGTGCACACGGTGCCGATCGGCACTGGCCGCCGCCCTCTTCCAGGTGTCGTTGGAACACCGCAGAATTTAACTGGCGCCGTGAAAAAGAAAAGAGTCCGGCCTCCGAGAAGGTGAGTGTGGATTTTGTGATACAAGTGGGTGCAAATAATAATGGTGATTTTGATAAGATTTTTCCTTCTGTACTATAGTTTGCCAGGATTTCAAATTCGTCAGGCATAAATAAATGATAACTGGAAGCTGTCTGACATAATGTAAAGTGGGGTCCACCCAGGTTCGGCAGCCAGGGGTCTCCTAGGGGGGGGGCTGCCCCCCCAAATCCGCCAGCTATCAATCTATCCCGGAGGCCGCTCAGCTATCTATCTATCCCGAGGCAAAATTTTTGGCTACTACCCCCAAAGACCCCCCGCCCCCCAAATCGCTCAGCTATCTATCTATCTGGAGTGGTTTTTGAGCAATTTTGCCCCAATTTTCGCTAAAAATCACCAATTTTCGCACCTTTTTATAGTTTTTCATTTTCAAAATCGTGCTCTCCGGCTATATGCATGGTTATATGCCTGTTTTTAGCTATTTTAAACCTACTTTTGGCCACTTTTAACCGATTATTAGCGATTTTTTCCCCTTTCGGCCTTCTATGCACTGAAAAAGCCTATATATTTTGCCCCCGCGAGCCCCCACCCAAGCCCCCCCCCAAATTTTTTCAGCTATCTATCCCTCCGGAGGAGCGATTTGCTATCTATCCAGCCCCCGCGAGGGCCCAAATCTTGGAGACCCCTGTCGGCAGCCCCTATGTCGTGTTGCGTTGACCGCTGCAGCTCCAGCTAAATGGGGGTATAAGTAGGGTTGGCCGATGTTTTTTTTAAAACGTTTTTTAAAAAAACAACGTTTTTTTATTTAAAAAAAACATGACGTCCGAAATGTTTTTTTTTTTAAAAACATCGGCTGCAATTTTTAGTACTAAGCACTAGGTATTTTGCAAAATTTTTGCGCGCAAGCGCGCAATTTCACACACAAATTGACATTGGTGGTTGTTTTCATTGGTTTTGTTGCATTTTTAGTATCAAAACATCCATTTCTATGTGCTACCATGGGTGAATAAGCTGACATATGTTGCTGTAATATATAATATTGAGGTAATGTGCTTCCATGTACCTCCACAATGTGTAACTTCACTCCCAAAGTAACAACCTCCTTTTATCACCTTGTTTGATCACCATTCCGTGCCAAACTTTACCTGAAGTCACGAACATTTGACTATAAGGCGATATATGAATGATATGTCGACGAAAAATGGATATTTTTGACACAAATCACCACTTATAATGCTATCCCATGGCTCCACAGCCATTATATGGTCATATTTAACATCACAGAGTATTGCCAGTGTCTGATATACCTATATATGTTGACACTAGGTCATATCTGGGAGCTTTTTAAAAAAACGTTAAAAAAAAAAACGTTTAAAAAAAAAACATCGAGTTAAAAAAAACGTTTCTTTTCCAACCCTAGGTATAAGGCCCAAATTTTGGGAGAATATACCCAACACCCCCGCTACTATACACCGGCGGCAGAGGCCTGGCGACCCACCTGAGTGTGGGCCGCCATATACACAACCGATTTTTTTGAAATTTTGGCCATTCCACCCAAGTTCGGCACGAACTGTTATTCACCGAATACGCTGACGCAGTCAAGTTTGACACCTGACTGCGGTTTAAAAACATGCATGGTAACGTTTCCTGTGCGATTCATGCATGTTTTTTTTCTGAAACGTTTTTTGAACAATTTAGATTTTCTTACCAATGAAGTCATTTTATATGTTTCCTTCAGAAAATGCTTCATAATTTTTTTTTCATACCACACTTTGAAAGTTGGTTTACGATGCCCTCTAGGGGGTAATTAAATCTTTATTTGAGTGTAAAGAACATAACCCCCAAAATTCATCGCGAAGGAGTTTTAATGGGGGTTAATGCAAAACTGCCAGGATCGGCTAAGGAGGGGGTGGATTTGTTCCTGCAGTGATGTCAACAGTGACGTCATTGTGTTTACCCCCATTGAAACTTCTTAGCGATGAATTTTGCGGGTAATGTTCTTTACACATAAATAAAGCTTAAATTACCCCCTAGAGGGCATCATAAATAGGGTGTAACAAAAAAAATTTAACGGAAAACGGAAAGGTAAAAATTTCTCACTTTACGGAAAGGTAAAACAAATTTCTGCCGGAAAACGGAAAGGTAAAAAAATTTCACTCAACGGAAAACGGAAGACGGAAAGGTAAAAAAAATTGTCGGCCGGAAAATGGAAAAATGAAATGCCGGAAAACGGAAAGCAAAATTTTCACGGAATTGGAAAAAATAAAGTGAAATTTACACGGTAATAGACAAATTTGCAGAAGGAAAACCTGCATGCAGGTTTGCCTGTTTGGGTTTGATTGTGGTAGCTGTACATTCTGCAACTATGGATCATGCCAGTAACTTCACTTGTAGTTCAAGCTTAACTGAACCAACAAACAATCATCAAAAGGTAGCAAAAATACACTACAACAACAATGAGAATTTAGCAAAAGTGAACTTTGATGTAACTGAACAGTAAAAAGTATACTCAGCGGACTGCAAAGTATGTGTCCAAATTGACTTTGTGTTTTTTACAGATTTGGATACAGATAACAATTATGAATGACAGAAGAACCTGGTAGTTAAAAACACCATAGTGGAAAAAGATATTGGAAAAACAATGGAAAAATGCCAGAAAACTGAAAATTGAGCCAGAAAATGGAAAAATGGCCTGGAAAAATGGAAACAGAAAGGTAAAAAATTATCAGCCGGAAAACGGAAAAATGGGCCAGAAAAACGGAAACGGAAAGGTAAAAAATTTTCAGCTGCCGGAAAACGAAAAACGGAAAGGTAAAAAAATTTCGGCTGCCGGAAAATGGAAAGGTAAAATTTTTTGGCTGCTGGGAAATGGAAAGGTAAAAAATTTCCCTGCGGAAACGGAGAACGGAAACGGAAATTTGACACCCTAATCATAAACCAACTTTCAACGTGTGGTATGAAAAAAAATTTATGAAGCATTTTCTGAAGGAAACACACGAAATGACGTCATTGGTAAGAAAATCAAAATTGTTCCAACTAACGTTTCAGGAAAAAACATGCATAAATCGCACAGGAAATGTTACCATGCATGTTTTTAAAACACGTCAGGTGCCAGACCTGACTGCGTCAGCGTATTCTAGTGAATTATGGTGGGTGCCGAACTTGGGTGGAAGGGCCAAAATAAAAAAAACACTAAGGTGGGTCGCCGGGCCTCTGCCGCCGGTGTATAGTAGCGGGGGGTGTTGGGTATATTCTCCCAAAATTTGGGCTTTATCCCCCCCATGTAGCTGGAGTTACAGCGGCCAATGCAACACGACATAGGGGCTGCCGAACCTGGGGTAACCCCAGTTTATGTGAAGTCATTTTGAAGGTGAAAGGGGGGTAAAAGAACCCATAAAAATCGCTACAGATAGACAAATAGCTAGCCGATTTGTGGGGGTGCAAGGAACAGATGGCAGAAGTTTTACTAGGATACCCACACAAACAAATATACTCGTATGTCACTCATTTTCAGGAAGCCGCCGGCTCAGATGGGTCCACCCGGTGGTTCGGCTATGTGCAGCACAAGTTCGGAAGTTTCAACTGGCATGCAACGGAGTGTAGCGGCTCAGCCGGCCACTCTGAACTGCCCCATGGGCGCCGCGGTGCACACTTCTGTTGCCAGTGCCATCGCTGCCGGCCACGTTGCAAATGCGCAACATGTGCAGCACCCTGGAAACGAATTTGCACCACATCCCGGGCAGCCCATTTTGACTGGGCATGTCCAACCTCAGCAACAGCAGGATACCTGTGCCAGTGCCATCATGGCTGTTCAGAGGAACGTCCCGCCAGGTAAATGAGTGTCTGTGTCTTGGTGACATTTACTGCCGTGCACTTCCCGGCATAGTCGTTAAAACGTATTTACTTTTACTCGATAAAAACGTATACTCGAGTACAGAGTAAATACGTTTACGTTTCTTCCGTTTCACGTTTACGTTTTTCTGGCTAAATTTTTTTACTCTCGTTTGTTTCTGTTCAAAAGTTCTGTACTGAGGGGTGTGAGTATAAAATAAATACTGTAGGTTTACCTTACTTTGAAAAAGTTCGATACATTTAACTATGCTTCCCGGCACCTGCTATTTAGCTTTTTCAGTTTTCGACACTACCATATTTCGAATGATACCATATTTTGATGAATAAGGTAACATGAGAAACTGCACCAAATTCACCAAAAGAAGAAGCAATTTGACAAATATAATGAAATAACAAATTATGTTTGTTTTTTATTCAGATGGGATATGGTAGATTTCATTGTAAGGTGTAATGTCTCTTTAGTTTACAAACGTGTTCATTTTGCAGCGCCACGCCTGTCTGGCGGTTTGGTCAACAAACCGCCCAGTAGAAAACCGGCAACAAAAAAGAAAACTGCAGAACAGGTCAAAACGGAAGAACGGGAACGTTATTATGGGCGAAAACATGTTTTATTAAAGCGGGCGGTCCGAGCGCTCGTTTTTGTTAGTTTCTGGCCCCTGCGTCGCTTTCGCTTAACTTATTTCTGTACACTATCATTTCCGTGTGCAGAAAAATGCGGCGCTTTGCGATGAGGTTGCCCGACTGCAGCAGAGGATAGCCACTACGCAGGAGGACATACGGTTTGTGCCGTTTGCGTCAGCTTTAACGTTAACTTTTATCATACAAAAATTGCAAGATACCTAGTGAATAAGTACTATAATTTTGGCTGACGTTTTAAAAAAACTGTTTCGATGCTTGCTTTTTGAAAAAGCCGTGAAAATTATCTTCACTTGCGGAGTCAGATCTGGCAAAAGGCGCTACGCAAAAGAGCATTTCATAGCGGTGTGCAAATGTGTTGCCTTTTGTCTACTTGCATAGCTGGCTTCCGGGTGCAAACACAACTGCTACACTGCGCACTCAATCGTAACTATAATCTCACTCTACACGCAGCACCGTTATAAAGCGCTTGATCCATGTGGACCGATTGAAGCAGCGGCGCGAAGCGAACGCACTCAAACGGCAGCTAGCTGCGGCTGCGAATGCCAGCCCAAAAGTTGAGGTCAGTGCCATTTTTGTCTCGATTTTTTCCACGTTGGCCCCACACACGCTAGTTGACATCGACACCAAATGTCAACTGGTTCCGTTCCTAATTCAAAAATTGCGTTTGAACGTCGTTCGTACACTCCTCAGCAAGCTTTGAATCAGGATTGGCACCAGTTGACATTTGGTGTCGATGTCAACTAGCGTGTGTGGGCCCGTTGTCTCGATGCCGCACTCTTTTGGCTAGGCGTTGTGTCATGTGACTTGCTGCACGCAGATGCCGTGTTCGTCTCAAATGAATCCGCCAAATGCAACGTGATCCAAAATTTGATGATTGCTTCCCTTCCCATCAATTGTTTAGCCAGGGGGAACAAATTGCTCCCCAATTCTCATGCCGTTTGTTCACAAATGTTTTTCCTGAATCCAGTATATGTATAATTCATATTTAAATGAAATGAATTCCCTAGAAATGTGTACATGTTTTAATTTTAATTTCAAAAGGTCACAATCAACCGTATCCTCCTAGTATTTTGCACTCATGTTGGCTGGTCAATGTCAACGGTGTAATCCACCAAAAATCTGCAAACGTATTTGTGTTTACTTCATCCAGATTAAAAAATGACTGTTACCAAGCAAGATAATTTTTCCTGCGACAGTGCTGTTGAAGCGTGTCTAGCCGGCTTCAATGCGGCAAACTTTTTGGGTAAAGGCGCAGCTGAAGTTATCGCGGCCGCAACGGCAGTTGTGAGCAGTTTACCCACTGACGCGCCGTTCCGCAGTGTCGACTTGCAATTCGACGATGGTTCGTCTGTTTGGTCGTCAGTGGTGATGGGGCATTTTTTAAATTATTGATAAAAATTATTTTAAAAATTATTAATAGAGAAAAACACTGCAGAAACTGATTTTTTAAAATCAGAGTGAAAATTTCTGCTAAACTTGTTAGTTTTTTATATTTGTTTTGTGTGCAAGCGCGCAATTTAACTGCACCTTACCATTGGTGGTTCTTTTCATTGGTTTTGAGGCATTTTGAATTTTGAACAATAACGTGAATCGTTGTAGGTGGCGCCTCACTGCGTCTCTGCGACGCGCTGCGCTATGCAGTGTGGTGGGTGGGCGCCCGGAGTTTGCAGACTGGGCGTGCCGCGCAGCTGGCCGTACGCGCCGCGTCGCTGTGGCTACGTGTCGCCGTCGGCCCCCCGCCGTCTGTGAGTGCCGTCGGGCGGGATTTTGTGACTGCTCGAGCTTGGTTACTTCCCGCGTGGGCGTAGTATCTTTTTGTGTACACTCGCTTTACCATGGGGTGGTCTGTTGCTGACTTTGGCGCTCCACACGGTGGTTGATGCTACTTTTTAGAAGTCGATTGAGTCAACTCAGAGTCAACTGTTTTTTTTAGTTGACCCCAGAACCTATTTAGTTGAAAACGTGCACACTTTTTTTGTGTCAACTGAAAAATTTGGACAGTTGACAATTTTGAGAAAGTGACAAGTCAATTAAAATGACACGTGTGCGCTAAAAAGTGTAGGTTTTTCATTCAGTTGACATTTCTTGATGATTACCTTTGTCAATTGGGTGATTTTATTAGGCAAAAATCAACTTTAGTTGACATTTTTGCTGCACTCAAATAACAGATTTTTATAGGGAAAATGTCAACTAGTGAAAAGTGTGTATGTAGTGCATGCAAGTGTACGTTTTTAGTTGACATTTTCATTTTACAGAAATTCAATTGACACAAGTAGTCTCTCTTCATTGTCAACTACCCAAAATAGTGCAAAAAAGTATGTTTTTTTTGCTAGTTGACACAGCACTCGCCGACTTTCTAAAAGTACCTTTATTAATTCATTTTTAATTGAAAATGTATGAAATTTGAGACTCTGATAGAGAAAAATTTACTCCATCTTTCATAGAAGAACTTTTTGCATGAAAATTTTTTATAAAGTTTTGAAAAACATTTTTGTCCAAATTTTTTGCTTGAGTTGACATCAGGTTTTTGTACTGATTGTATGCGCACGCACACTTGACAACCATGAATTTTTAACTTTGTCAACTTCAAACAAAGTTTTATCACAAAACTTACTAAAAATGTAATTTGATGCTGTAGTAGTGAGGGAAAAGGTGAAAAAGTGGATAAAGACTGGTGAATGCAGACTGTCATAGATAAAATGACCAAATTGCTCAATTGACATATCATTGTGATTGTATTTGTCAAATTCATGAATTCATGCTCAACTCAGCAATTGTTCACTCATTTTCAAAAATCATTTTTGAAAGTCAAAAATGTTTCCATTCTTAACAATTAAAAAATATATGTATGAAAATTTCTCCTCTATCAAATGACATGTATTACACAATTTAAATTGCAGTAAAAACATAACTTAGAAATATTTATACATAGAATTTTCTAAAAATCATATATTTTGTTTCCTGTGTGCATTTCTTTTTGTTCAGTGATCACTATGTTTCAAATTTTTTTATCTTTCTGCTGGTACTGTTTGCAATATGATATACATTTGTTGTGTTAAATGAAAAATAAATTTAGGTTTGATACAAAATAATTTTTTCATCTATCATTAAGGCATCATTTAAACATGTTGATATATCAAAAAATTGCCCTAATTTAATACTACATGAATCACCAAAACAATTTTCACACAATTACACATGTCACAAATTAAAAAATTTTCAATGTGAAGCAAGAAAATAAATTTTAAAATGATCATACTTTACTTAAACATGAATAATTGAGTGTCACAATATCAAATGGATTTTGCTTAACAACGTAGGAACATTTAAATCACACAAATAGCATCAAAGAAAGCTGGGTCAACTCATTTCTGAAAATGTATTTTTCGCAGTTGACAATATCGTTTAACAATCAGACCAACTACCCAAAAAATAACAAAAAAACAGGTTAACACATACGCAGTTGCGTAAATGTCTACTAAGAAATAGGTTGTGTCAACTAAATGGAGTTGACTCTGAGTTGACGCTGGAATCTATGTCAACTAGCGTGTGCAGCGCCTTTGAAGCGTTTGGTCACCTTTGTAGCCCTGGGACAAGATGTCACTTTTCAATTTGCTGCGTTTTTTGTGTCACCGTGCCACCTGTTACCCACCCCGATTTAAAACAAAAACAAAACTAAAAACAATTTGTTCATTTTTATGTTACATTTTCATACAACAACTTCTTAGCTTTTGTATCAAAATCGTTGGGACTGGAAGTTAAAATGCTTCAATTAATGGAATAAAAAGTTTTTTAGCGTTTTTTGTAATAACTGACAGGCAGCACGTTCGCTACTCCTGGAAGCTGCACCAATCTACCAGGATTCTGTATCTACTGCCAGTGTCACGCAGCAGGTTTTAGCTCATTTGGAATGTTTTCATGCATATATCGAGTGCTATGAATTTTCTGCCGCGGTGAAATGTCTGGGTGAGATTTTTGTCGCTTTTAGTTTTTAAGTTGGTTTTTTAACCTAGGAAACATTGGCTTTTTTCAGACGCTGGTCTCAAAATTGCCGGCATTCAGTTCGAGTGGACCGGTGCGTTGGGCAAGAGAACCCGTTTCCAGACATCTGATGTTGCGCAAATGAAAATTGTTGTCTGTTTTTAACAGTGAGATTTGTTACAATGGGGACACACGCTGGATGTCGACTGAATTCATGTCAACTAAAGTTTAGTGAATCATGTGATTTCAAGTTTTCTATCTGATAGAGGATATTTAATTTTACACCATGACACTTAATTTTCATTCGTTCTGTTTTGCGTAAAAAATTTTTCTTGTGTTATTTAGTTGCCATTGACACGGATTTAGTTGACACGAATTAGCGATGTCAACCAGCTTGTGGGCCCAATGCAAAGTAAAAATTTATTCACAACCAAACAACAGGCTTCCAAAAACGACGACTGTTGCATGCCTCTCATTGACACTGAACACCTATCCGAGTGGTTGGAGCCCACATCATCCATGCCTGAAATCTGCCCGCTGCAAGATGACACCTTATTGGATGGAGTCAAATTGTCTGATGAACAGGATAAATTGGAAGAACAGAAAATCTTCACACTACTTGGCAATGATCCAATTTTTGCTGCGCTGCTGAACGCGTTTGTTGTAGCGGCAGTGCGGGCTCAATGCGCCCCGCAGGATGTCAACCGGCATGAACTGAAAAAGGCTGGCCTGGATGTGGTTGGTTGAGTTCGCTGTGAGAAGTTTGATCCAACGCTTTGTTTTTGAAGCGACGTGATTTGCTAACCTACTGCCAATCCCAGACCTTGTAAAGTGTAATCAGATGTAATTCAAATGTCAGAATGTCATTCAAATTTGTCGATTGTCATTCAAAGTTGAGTATTAAAATATTTTACAGTGTATTCCAATCCCATTGCGCGTTTCCCACCGTATTACACAAAATAATTGCACTGACTTGCCTCGCAGCTGCTCGGCAGCGCCGTGCCCAATTGGTGTCTTCGACAGAGGTGTTTATATGATCGATGCGTCTTGGAACAAACCTCCAGACGTCGTGTTGAACGGGCCTTGGAACAGGCTGCGGCGCTCTGCGACAACAACGCCACGTATGATTTCGATGTGAGAGAAAAATTGTCGTATGTCCTGCCGCCGCCAAGTCTGGTCGCGGTTGGTGTAATCTTCATGTTTAAAAACGGGTTATACGCAAATACAGAACGAACGATGGCCAACTAGGCTGCCATTTTTTGTTTAAAATGCCTATTCACACCAATGTCATTAAAGGTGGCAGTGCTTTTAGTTACGATTTCCAATTTTTATTTGATTACCGATGACGTGATGATGGAGTGTTCCTCCAAAGATGCATAGCATGCGGTTCGCCTAGTATAACAAATTTCCGGCGTAAGTTTGGGTGCGGACGCGGAACCACAATTCTGTTGCTCAGCAGCGTTTGCCTACAGGTGGACCGGCTGCGCGCCGACTTGCTGCTCAGCTTGGGCGTGGTGGGCGAGGCGCTGGACATCTTCGTGGCGCTGCGGCTGTGGCAGCCCGCCGTCGACTGCTACACGTCCATGGGCAAGCTAGACCGCGCCCTGCACTTGGTCGAGTCGGTTCTGGTTTATTCTAGCCTATTAAATAAAGCGAAAACGATTTTTGTATCCCAATTGTAAGAAAACTTTCAACCCGCATGTTTAACACTCTGCTCACGCAAATTTCCCTGCTCGAGGTTTACATTTCCAACGCACGTCGTAGGAACGACCGTGGCTGGTTTTTTAATTAAGACTGTTTTTGTTACTCCAATTTTCAGGGAAAATCTAGCTGAAGCGACTGCGCGCGACCGGCCTATTTTTCTGTGCCTTAAAGGTGATATTCTCCAGGATGAGAAATACTATGAACAGGCGTGGCAGGTGGGACTGCGTTTTAAATTTGCAAGATTGTAAATTCGGTAGAATTTTCCGTTGACACGACAAAGTTTACCATTTTCCTTTTGACATTGTCTTTGTTCTCATTGAAATTGGGGTGTGATCATTTTTTTATATTATGTTGTATTATCTATTTGTATTTGTGTTTTATGATCTGTAACCACAATCGACCCAACTATCACACTTCAGGAATCGCAAAGATCGTGCTCGCGCGCGATGCGCTCCGCCGGCCTTCTATTCAGCGCGCGCAAACTATGGTCGGAATCGCTCCGATGCTACGAGCTGGCCGTCAAGCTTCAACCCATGCACTTCCAGTCGCAGTACAACATGGCCTACGCGTGCATGCAGCTGGAGCTGTTCGACAAGGCCGCGCAGGCGTACCACCGGGCCGTGGGGCTTGACCCGGACCACGCAGAGGCGTGGAGTAATTTGGCCGCCGCTTTGATGCAGATTCAGGGGGAGGAGTCTAAGGTTTGTATTGGATAGTTGAGGTTTTTGCGTCATGTAGGGTTACGTTAAGCGATGCCATTTTCCCGTTGTAGTGATGACTTCACACTTTTCACTGTTACACTTTTTCGTTATTCAAATAAGGTATGGTAAAATTCAAGAGTTTGGCGCAAAATAAAGTGCGTGTGCTTGAAGTTTTGGCTGTTTGACGTGTTTTCCAACACATCATATATCATGTAATTATTTATTACATCACCTTATTTGAAACACCATTTATTTATTTATCTTTTTTGGTATGTAAGTATGTCATGAAACACTACACTATAAATGGCGAGAACATGATCCACAAAGTATTTATCTCGCAGGAGCGCGCACATCGCATCCTTAAATCGGAGGCATTGAGGCACAACTATGAAAATCGGCGCGTGTGGAATAATTTTCTTCTCTTGTCGGCGCACCTGGCCGAAGTGAATGATGCTATCAGAGCTTATCACAGGCTTCTCGATTTGGACAACACGTTTTGTGACCCCAAGGTTTGTGCTGATTGCACGTGAATTAAAGCATACTTATTTATTTATACAGGGTGCGGCAATTTAGACGCCCCGAAAAACTTGTCACTGGGTGGTCGGATTAACGTCAAATTTTAGGTCAACATTTACATCTAAATAGGAAAGGATCCCTGAAAATATGGCTGCGATAGCCCCACTCGTTCACAAGTTATTCATGCAAACGCATAATTGTCACTTTTCCACCACCTAGCTTTACAACCAATGACGTTAGCGCCCGCCGATTTCCTTACGGACAAAGCGAATTGGTGGCGGGCGTGCTCGCATTTAGGCGTGCCGCCGCGAAAAGAAATCAGAAAAAAACTGAGAAAAAAAATCCGATCCCGATCCCACTCCCGAAAAAGTCAATCACGTTTGAACGATATAACAAGGTGGTGGAAAAGTGACAATTACGCATTTGCATGAATAACTTGAGAACGAGTGGAGCTATCGCGGCCATATTTTTAGGGATCATTTCCTGTTTAGTTGTTTATTTTGACCTAAAATTTGACGTTAATGGGCCCACACACACTAGTTGACATCGCAAATTCGTGTCAACTCAGTGTCAATTGAATAAAACAAGAAGTTTGTAAAAAGCATCACACTTAACAGGAACAATGAAAATGAAGTGTCATGGTGTAAAATTAACTATGCTCTATCAGATAGATAAGTTGAAATCACAGTATCACTTAAATTCAGTTGACATTTAGTTGACACGAATTCAGTTGACATCCAGTGTGTGGGGCCCATTCCGACCACCCAGTGACAAGTTATCCGAAATCTAGTGGGGGCGTCTGAATTGCCGCACCCTGTATTTGTCGTGTGATCCCACAAGAAAAATAATTTACTGTTGAGTTCAATGACAGATTTTCGTCGTTGTTTTTTGGCATTGGGTCTTTATAAAAATCATCGGTATTATGTGATAAATGTTGCTATTTCCTTCTCAGGTGGTCAACGCCCTCACCAATGTCGTGCTGCAGTACGCCTCCCCGGACGAAAAGGCCACGGCGCAGCTGCGCAGCCAACTGCGAGAACTTTTGGCTCGCGCCACTGCCATGTCAGCGGGGCACGCGGAATTGTGGCGCCGCTACGCAGATTTGATCCATGCCGACGGGCAGATGGACGGCACGCTGGCCATCACGCTGCAGCGGGCTCAGGCGGCCGCGTTGGCCGCCAAGGTGGGTCCCCTGCTCTGTTCGCTGATAAACACCTTCCCGGTCAAGTAAGCCACCCTTTTTTTATCACTTTGGAAGCTATATCTCGGGCTATGGTGGGGTTGTAGAGCTGAAACTTTGTGAATATATAGTTGTAACATCCCACTACTCTGCATCAATGGGGGGAGGCATGACGACTCACTACAGGGTGGGTTGCCCTATATGCAACAATTTTTTGCCAGGATTTCAGTGTCCCAAACAAGTACACCATCCACTTGATTAGCTACACTAAAGGGGCTGTATCTCCAGTTGGGGGGGGGGGGGGTAGAAAGCTAAAATTTTGGGAGTATCTTGGCAACACCCACCCCTACTATACTCCAGTAGGGCAGCTCCCGACGACCCACTACAGTTTGTGCCGCTTTGTATAAAGTTGTTTTTTTTTAAAAACGACAAGTGTCCCAAGCAAGTTTACCACCTAAACTAATTAAAAAATTGTTTTGAGAACATACCTTCTATAAAAACTGAATCAGGTTTTAACCCTAATTCTGCTAATTAATTTTTTTTCCTTTGTTTAGCCACCCCCACCATAAATGGCAGACCAAAAATTTCACTTTAAACCAATTTTTTGTTCCACACATTAAAAGTTGATTTACAAAGTTCAGTAGAAAAGGGTCTAATGTTCAAAGTTACGTAAACAACATCACCTCCAAAATGGCGACATAAGTAAATTTAGTTGGGTGGAATGAAAAAGTGAAAATTCTGTAAAATTTTGTTCCTGCAATGGCATCATTATGACATCATAGAATTCACCCCAAATAAATTTGATTATGTCGCCATTTTGGAGGTCATGTGGTTTACGTAACTTTGAACCTTAGACCCTTTTCTACTGAACTTTGTAAACCAACTTTAAAAGTGTGGAACAAAAAATTGGTTTAAAGTGCAATTTTTGGTCTGCCATTTATGGTGGGGGTGGCTAAACAAAGGAAAAAAATTTAATTAGCAGAACTAGGATTAAAACCTGATTCAGTGTTCATAGAATGTATCTTCTCAAAACAAATATTTAATCGATTTAGGTGGTGAACTTGCTTGGGACACTTGAGTCATTTTTTAAAAACAACAACTTTATACAAAGCGGCACAAACTGTAGTGGGTTGTCGGAAGCTGCCCTACTGGAGTATATTAGGGGTGGGTGTTGCCAAGATACCCCAAAAATTTAAGCTTTCTACCACCCCCACAACTGGAGATACAGCCCCTTTAGTGTAGCTAATCAAGTGGGTGGTGTACTTGTTTGGGACACTGAAATCCTGGCAAAATATTGTTGCATATAGGGTGACCCACCCTGTAGTGAGTCGTCATTATGCCTCCCCCCATTGATGCAGAGTAGAGGGATGTTACAACTATATATTCACAAAGTTTCAGCTCTATAACCCCACCATAGCCCGAGATATAGCTTCCGAAGTGAAATAAAAAAATGGGTGGCCGTATCCAGAAAGTGACCGGAAAATGCGAGTTTTTCAACGTCAGCGTAAAAATTTTTGCGCACAAGCGCGCATTTTTCGCCAGACATAAGACATAACGTTGAGCCCCCCCCCCCCCCGTCCGCCGGCCTCCGTCAACAAGCAGCCCCCCCCCGCTCAAAAATTCTGGATACGTCCCTGCCTCTCTCAGAAAAGTCTAACGAAAATATAATTCATCAAATTCGCACAATTTTTCCGCGCAGGGTTGGGAGCTGAACCAGTCTGAAATTAGCGCGACGGCCGAATATAGCCGTCGGCTGGTGTCGCGGCAGCTGGAGCGCGCTGCCGACTCATCGCTCAGCGTCGATTTGCGGAAACAGGCGGCCGCGCAGGGCAGAATGGCCGCGCGCACGCTTGTCACCAGGTTGAAGATGTGCTTGGATAAGAATGAGGAGTTGACGGACGAGTTGACAGAGCATATTGGGTGGCTGCAGGACAAAGTGGCCGATCTGAGTGCTTTGGAATATTGATATACCATTGCATTGTGATCGCAATTTTGATTTGTTTGATTTGATTTTTCAGTTGATTTCCGCTGTTCTCTGAGCTTTGTTGTTGCTTTTGGCTTATCACTGTTTTATTGTCTTCGCGAAATTGATCTTAAATGATTTCATGCCGGTTTGAGATTTATATAATATTGTCAAATATTGTTCTGTTCGCACAAATCTTTTAACACCGGCCCAGGTGAATATTACCTCGCTATACCTCAAAATCTACAAAATCAACAAATATTTAGAGTGTAACATTCAGGCGGAACAGGAACCCCTCCTCACCATAATACAAATTTGAAGGGATGCGTTCGCCTAGAAAACGTGCCGCCGCATCGACCAATCGAAATGATCCAAAGTTGCGCGAGTTGCAGCGCGCGTGCGCCGCTGCTGACAAATCCAAGTCGTTAGCCGGTGGCAGTGGGCGTGGCTTGCGCGCGGAAAAGATGCCCGCTACGATAGTCAGCCTGAAAAGACCAATTGGCGTTGATAATGAGGTTGTTTGGGGGGCTTTTCCCGGCGCCGGCGCCTTTGTCAACATGATTGGAATATCTGCTGATGTTTCCAAATAGCGAACTGAGCCGGCCTGCGCTGATCCTTTGCTGCATAAATAATTTGTGTGTTTTTTCAGACGCTTCCATCTCGCTACGAACCGAAACCGAAGAGACGTCGATCGGTACAACAAATTTCGAAAGAAAACGTCAAGTTGGTTGCAAGTTCTGCGTGCTCTAGCACAGTCCTGGTCGCGGCAGTGGAGCCATTTGTGAGCCCCAGAAAGTCGCAGGTTTGATTTAAGTTTTTTTGTGCGCAGTCGGTGGCGGATTCGAATTTAGTTTCCATTCCTTATGTCAAAGGGTGATAATTTACACAGGGGATACTGCCTCTACTTTGTGCAGCAGCTAGGGTTGGCCGATGTTTTTTTAAAACGTTTTTTATTTAAAAAAAACGTTTAAAAAAAAACAACATGACGTCCGAAATGTTTTTTTTTTTTAAAAACATCGACCGAAATTTTCAGTACTAAGCACTAGGTATTTTGCAAAATTTTTGCGCGCAAGCGCGCAATTTCACACACAAATTGACATTGGTGGTTGTTTTCATTGGTTTTGTGGCATTTTTAGTATCAAAGTATCCATTTATATATGCTACCATGGGTTAATAAGCCGTCATATGTTGCTGTAGTATATAATATTGAGGTAATGTGCTTCCTCCAGTGTGTAACTTCACTCCCAAAGTAACAACCTCCTTTTTTAACCTTGTTTGATCACTATTCCGTGCCAAACTTTACCTGAAGTCATGAACATTCGACTAAAAGGCGATATACGAACAATATGCCGATGAAAAATGGATATTTTTGACACAAATCACCACTTATAATGCTATCCCATGGCTCCACAGACATTATATGGTCATATATAACATCAAAGAGTATTGCCACTGTCTGATATACCTATATATGTGGACACAAGGTTATATCTGGGAGCTTTTAAAAAAAAACGTTTTTTTTATAAAAAAAACATCGAGTTAAAAAAAACGTTTTTTTTCCAACCCTAGCAGCAGCACCATGCATAACCATCTGTATTTGAACAAAATTTATTAAACAGTCATAATTTTGATTTGTCATGACGGCTCGACATACGAAATTGTATTGAAAAAATGTCTGATCTGCTGATTTGGCTATGCTTAGTGTTTTTGTAAATATGGCTTCTGGTCGACGCAGGCCGGCAGCAGAAGGGTTGTCACACCGAAAGTGTCCAGCGACGAAACCCCATCAAAACTAGCCAACGTGCCGTTGTGCGGCGTGCGGGCCACGCTATACGCGTCGCCGGGCTGCAAGTCGGGCGCGCGGCTACTGTTCGACTCGCCCGACAAGTCGCTGCTGGCCGCCAGGGGCCGCCTAGTCTCAGGGGTGGTGTCACCGGTGAAAAGACCCGGCGTGGCTCGACTGCATGATATGGCGGAGTTGGTGAGTATCGCTCTGGTTGACTGATGCTTTGTCAGCCAGTGGGTATTTGTGCGTGCAGCTAGTGGAGCGCATACTTTCGCAGAATCCCACCATAATTTGATGAATAAAATCTTGTGATGGATTTCGTGATAATTGATTCCATAGTAAAAACTAAATATCATAATGAAAAAATCACAATCTTTGGTTTATTATTCAGATTGGTTATGGTAGGTTTCCATACCGAGTGTGTTGTCCGCCGAGTATACGTCCATTTTCTTCCAGCCGCAAATCGACGAGCCCGTGGCGGAGGAGGAAGAACAACTGGAGCCGTTCCCAGTGGAATTGGATCCATCCAAATCAACCACCAGCAAAGTGCAGCGGGCGCGCAAAAGCGGCCAGAAAAAGGCGGCGGGCGGCAATTTCGTGCGCATTAATCTGCGCAAGAAGCAGTACACCAGGTGCCAGTCATAGACACTGTAAAATGCCCTTTAAATTGTCAAGTGTCACATTAAGTATCAAAAGTCATGTAAAATGCCCGGTAAAATGGCAAACGTACGTTTGCCATTTTACCGGGCATTTTACATGACTTTTGACACTTGCATGACACTTGACATTTTACAGGGCATTTTACAGTGTCCGTGACTGCCCCCAGGGCTGGCACCAAGCTCACCGGGCAGCAGTACAAGCGCATGCAGTTCAAGAAGCACGCCCGATTCATGGCCAGGGCGCAGAGACGCAAGTGAATCCTTCGTGTATATTATTTGTAAGTTTAATGCATTTCAGTACTCCATGGTGATCTCTTTTTATTTAATTATGCGTAGTGTCCCGTAATGCAAATGTCATTAATAATGTTCGAATTATTAGTGACGCGCCGCCTACGATGTGCTGTGTCGCTCAGTAACTGTCGTCGATTGGTTAGTAATTACGAATAACAGATGAAAAATTTGTTTGCGAATTTGTTATCATGACTACCTGAACATAGCCTATTTTATGTATTTAATTGCTTGGTATAGTAGCACATTCCGTAAGCCCGTAAATACAGTCGCATATCCAAGGAAGTAAACTTGTAAAGTTAACTTTAGGTGCAGTCGTTTTTTTAGAGATGAGTTTTAGAGTTTTTATGTGCAGATGATTTGCAGTGCATTTTTAATGTAGCGTAACTGATAAATATTGCCAGTGTCTACAAGTGTACGAGCTTGTCGATGGCAATTTCTGCCGAATATTGCGTGTAAAGTGTCAAAACTCAGTCAGATCAGAATGCATCCGCTGCACCGGCTGGTGCGCTCCGCCTGGCACCATAATCTCCGGGTCGCCTGGTCCCAGTTCCGCAAATTGAGAAGTGAGAAGTAAAATGGAAAGCGAAGTATATTGGCAAAAGTGAAGTGAAATGGCATGTAAATTGGCGAAAGTGAAGTAAAAAAATAAAAAGTAATTTCTCTTCGCTTTTGCCATTTTACTTCTCAATTCACTTCGCATTTGCCATTTTACTTCTCATATCTCAAATTTGCGGAACAGGCCCCTGGCTCAATACATGCGCATGAAGGGAATCATGTGCCGGTTGCCGCCCATGGCCTTCTTGCCCATCCTGAAGTACTTGTGCATGCCGACCGGGCCGCCGTTGAGCGCTCGCTTGAACAGCCGCGGCATCCACTTGCGATACGTGCCGCTAGAGGCGCGTTTCCCCCATCGGTACTGCGCTGTGTAGGGGAGGGGGCGTTTTGGTGTGTTGGCATTGCTGTTATGGACATTGAATTTGAACAGGCAGTCGCTATTGGTGGATTGTTGATAGTCGAAATTATTTCATCTGAGAAGTGAGAATCCATGGAGTGATGGATGGAAGTATTCTTATAGTCATTGGATTTGTAGCATATTTCTTATTTTTATAGCAGATAGCAGAAACGATATCATTTCCGAACTTTCATTCTCAACGGTCGACATTGCCTATGCTTTTATTGACGTCTTGCAGTAGAAACCATAGGGATGGTGCCAGATACACGGCAAAAAATGGGTGTGTGATGTGTCGTGAAGAGGCTGGATGCCCGTGAAGCGGCGCGCTTCTACTAGCATCACGATATTTATGGTGGAGTGTCTGCCACACGCTTCACCTAGCTTCACCGCCAACTCGGGCACTTACAGTTTTGGAAGACACTGGCGCTGTCACACTGAATGTTTCTGTGTGACAAACATCTAAAAGCTTGAAGTTTCTTCACGCTTATTTTCGTGATGCGTGTGGAAGCGCGAGCATCCACACCTATTTTTAGCTATGATGGGTGTACATACTTGCTTTGCTACAACTTACGTCGCATCCAACTGTAGCGACCAGGCGCACCTGACCGCAGCAAACGCATCAAACTGAAGCTTCTGGGCTATTCGGTCCATGGCTAATCCAGGGCGGGGGCCGCCGCCACTTTAATACACGCGCCGCGAATGGCGCCAATGGCCCCACACACTTGTTCTCAACTCAAATGTTGGAAAACTCGAGTCCGCTTTGGACGCATTTTAGTTTACCGGAATGAGGTGTGTGTCAACTACTATTGGATACAGAAAATGATCAGTCCCTGCAAAAAATATATTCGTGAAGCGTGTGGGAGCGGGCTCAGTGAAGGCATTTCCACACGCTTCATGAGATTGTAGGTGAAGTCTTCAACACAGTCCACCTAGCTTCACGACGCTCAAAATTAGTGAAGCGCACTTGACGAACCGACGCGACAATACTTTGCTTGGTTCGTGAAGTGTCTGCGGGCACAGTGAGGTGTCTGCGTGAAGCCACTTCAAGACTCTTCACTGCGCATCACACACCCATTTTTTTGCTGCTAGTTTGATTTTATCTGTCTTTGCCAAACACGAGTTTATTGGTCGCGATTCATGCCCCGACCCCAGCCACAGAATGAGCGTGCAATTTGCTACGGTCAAGCGCACCGCCTCCGTATCTGCTGCTGCTGCCGCCGGCGGGGCCGAAGTCAACCAAGGACGCCATGCGCTTGCCGAAACCGCGCCACAATTGGTCGTGGCCGGGGGGCACTCCCGGACCCTGTAAAATGTAAAGTGTCAAGAGTCATGTAAAATGGCAAACCATTTGCCATTTTACACGACTTTAGACGCTGCATGACATTTTACAGGGTCTGGGAGTGGCACCAGATGTTTCCGGATCGTACTCGTCTGCTCCATAGTCTGCCGCAGCGACACAATGAGCAATTAGTACTATGCTGGCGGCAACGATTAGCAGCATGGCGGCCGCGGCGCTAGTCGGTTTGCCCATCTCGCTGATGACGCTCGTGTCCGATTCGGTTGCCCCCCAAACTCTGGCTGGAAATTTTTTTCGACATTGCCCCTTCCATGATTCTTGACATTTTACCTCAGTAAGTTGACCAGGTGCCAATCGCAGACCCTGTATAAGACCCTGTAAAGTGTCAAAGATCCTGTAAAATGTCATGTGTCATGTAAAAGACCCTGTGAAGTGTCAAATGTCATGTAAAAGACCCTGTAAAGTGTCATGTGTATCCAAATCTTATTTAATCGTATCCAAATCTTATGTTTTTGGATCCAAATCTTACTTTTTGACATAAGATTTGGATACAAAAAAAAAACAAGAGAAAAACATACGATAAAATAAAATTTGGATACACATGACACTTTACAGGGGCTTTTACATGACATTTGACACTTTACAGTTTTTTTACATGACACATGACATTTTATAGGTCTTTTCACTTTACAGGGTCTTTGACACCACTTTACAGGGTCTGGGAGTGCCCCCAGGTGGACAGATTCGAATAAAAAATAACATCCGAGGTAAAAAGAAAATGCGCTTGGTGTATCCAGCGGCGTAGGTTTGTGATAGCGCACTTTTGGTAGAAAATTGCCGAGAAAAATATGTGAACCAATATATTTATGTGCTTTTCACAATTGTCACGTTTCTGAGCGACAGATATATCGATGCACTGGGATGAAATCGGTTTTGTCACGCACTGAAGTCATTTGCGGCTGTCTACAGTGGGCAGCTACCGTGCGGGAAAAAATATGAATAAACAATATAGGTATACCGTATTTCCTCGAAATACCCCCCGGGTGTGATTGTTTCATAGTGATCCCGAGAGAGGGGGGGGGTATTTCGAGGGGGGGGGTTATTATTTCGCCAGAAATTTTTTCAAATCCTAGTACAAAATCGTCGTTTGTGATGTACACTGGGGTAGAAAAATGCATCAATAACTGGCATGTATATCCTGTAGACTAATAGTAGTATGTCGATGGTATAAACACTGTTCTAACGTGATTACGACATTGTCTTAACGTGTGTTCTGCACTACGCAGAATACAAACTGCAGTATTTGTCATGTACATTCTCTTTACACTCAATCTGGGGGGGTATTTCGAGGGGGGGTGATTGTTTCATAGTGGTCTCGAGAGGGGGGGGGGGTCAAACGAGGGGGGGGGGGAGTATTTCGAGGGGGGGGGGTATTTCGCGGAAATACGGTACGCATACTTCTATACGATCATTACTTCGGTTTGGTAATAGGTTATAAATACCTAGGTCTCTAATATAACGGTGGGTAGATATCACGTTGGAAGTGTGCCAAACAACAAATATAGATGGCGAGAACATTCAAGGCATTCAAATAAACTACAGTGATGAACAAGTCGGCGGACATTTCACCCTACAAAATCGGAGAGTTAGAATTCGCTCGTGAATAGAGCGAACAACGAAACTTGTGTCCCACGCGGACGCTAGAAATTGAAAAAGAAAATCATATTAAAATAAAAATGGACGTTTCGCTGCGTCCGCGCGTGCCACGCCCTAGTTATCTACATTTTCAACGTTGCTCGTAAAGAATTTGACTGTTCAAACTACCGTTTTACCGTTCAAACTACCGTTTTACCGTTCAAACTACCGTTTTTGTTTTTATTTTATTTTTCATTCATTGGCTCCGTTCCAACAGAAGAGAACTTGGCAGCCGGCCAAAATTTCGAAATCCGCTAATAATATGAATAAAATAGGCTCACGATAGCTATATAACCATGTATATAAACAAAAATAGCGATTATGAAGGTGGAAATTGGCAAAGCGAAGCAAATTTGAACGATTTTTAGCTAACTTTCAGTTTTCACTCTCATTTGTAAAATACGCAACTGGTAACTGGGATAAGGGCCAAGTTTTCATACGTGACCCGATCTATTCCAATCGTTAAAATATTGCGTCACAATACCTAATGCCGTCATGCACTCTCCACTGGAGAGATTGACGCAAATGTTTGTAGGGCGATACGTCTGCCGACTTTTAATAAATTGATGATAAACTATATAATTATCATTAAAAACAAAACTGTATTCCAAATGAAACATGTGTGAAAAAGTTAGTGAAAAAAATAGAACGGCAGCCTCAAATAAGACGGCAGGTAAAAAATTTGATGAAAAAATAGAACGGCGCTCTTCTATTAGAAGAAATACATATATAAGTTCTATATAGTTCAATAGACATTTGTCCCTCAGAAAGGAGAACAGACTATCAATCATCATGATAAATGAATAAAATTGAAATAAATTTGCATTCAACAAAACAACTAGGATTAAAATTGATTGATGATCATTCAATTTCCACAATTCCACTGATACAGGGACCACTGTCACAATAAAATTCAAATTGAAAATGGCACAAGAGTCCCGAATAGTGTTTAAATTTTTAGAATTAATTACTGTATTTCTTCTTATAGAACAGCATACCTCCAATAGAACGGCAGGTTTTGGCACTTTTTTACACCCATGAAAAGAACAGAATGGCACCTCCAATAGAACGGCAGGTAAAAAGTTGATGAAAAAATAGAACGGCGCCGTTCTATTAGAAGAAATACGGTAGGTCTCATGTTTAAAAGTAAACCGTTGAGTAAAATATCAACAACCCATTTTCAAAACACACGCATAGACAAACTGCTGTGACAAAATTTACAGCACTACGTAAACAGCATGGGAATTCAGCAGCCCACAAAGCTGGAGCGCGGCGACGCGTTTCGGGTGCAGTTGTGCATCTCATCAGCGTCGCCGCGGCCCACCCGCTTGTCGCTTTGGGCGCAGCCAATCAGCTGCCGGAGATAATTTCCTGACCGCGCAACACGCAATTGCTTGTCTTAGCGCTGCGACGGCGCCAGTGCAGTGCGCCGAAAACGTGTAAATACAGTATCTGCTTGAATAATTCCCCTCCTGTGTCAGGCGACTTCCCCCCACTTGAAAAATTCCCCCACCCCAAGGTATTTAATCAATTTGAACAAAAACGGCAATTTATAGTGTTAATCAAGCATATTTTGTGGAATGAGTGGACATATACACGCTAGAAAGTTATCATAATCCCTCCACAAATTTTTAATAATTAATCGAAAAAATAATAATCCCTCCCCTTGAATAACTCCCCCTAGAAAAGTTCTCCCTCAAAAAAGTTTGACGAAAAAAAATCCCAGGGGGATTATTCAAGCAAATACGGTTTGAGCGCATTGCAACGCCGCTCGGTGCCGTCAGTTCCATGGAGTGTTTGGCGCGTTTTCAAGCACTGTCCGACTTAGACCCCGGTTTTCCCCCGTACCCTATTGATGAGAGAAAATGACATAAACTACACTACCGAAGTTTGGTGGTAAATATTGGTTCGCTCAACTCGGGGGTTTAGTTAATTTGGACCGCTCCGGGGGTTCATATACCGTATTTGCTTGAATAATCCCCCTGGGGGATTATTATTTCGTCAGACTTTTTTGAGGGGGGAACTAATAGAGGGGGGGGAATTATTCGAGGGGGGAATTATTATTTCGTCAACAATTTCAACCATGTTTCTATCAACTCATTTGATGAAATATGCTTTATTCACACAAAAACGTGCCATTTTTGTTCAAATTGGGCACAATCAATTGAGCAAATCTCTTAAGGGGGGATTATTCGGGGGGAGGAAGTATTATTTCCTCACCCGTCTTACAGGGGGGGGGATTATTCGAGGGGGGGAATTATTCAAGGGGGAACTATTCAAGCAAATACGGTAGATAGTAGATCGCTCCTCTGAAGGGATAGATAGCTGAAAAACTTATTGGGGGTTGAGGGGAGATACTAAAATGGGTATATTTTTCATGTACGAAAATGAGCGATTTTGGGCAAAAATTTAGGTAAAATTTTGTCAAAAATCGCTCCAGATAGGGACGGGGTTCAGGGATGTTAGCCAAAATTTTGCCTCGGGATGGATAGCAGGGGCGTTTGTGGGGGGGGGGGGGGGTCGTTTCCCATACTGAACCCCTGGCTCTACTAGTCGTGACCGATACGTTAAGATTATTTCAACAAAACAAGAAATTGAAAACGGATTTCAATTTCCAATTTAGGCAGCGGCGACGGCATGCACATCAAAGCGTTCATGAAACAAGTCATCCCCAGACTCCAAAATCTAAACTCACAAAACAACGAACATTCCAACAAACTCTAAACATATTTACATACCGTATTACCTCGAAATACCCCCAGGGGGTTTATTATTTCGCCAGAAAAATTTTAGGGGGGGTATTTCGAGGGAGGGGGATTATTCGAGGGGGGTCTATTATTTCGCCAGAAATTTTTGGAAATCCCCCATACTCAGACGTAGAAAAATCAAACAATTACATAAATGTATACATGTTTATAGGCATATATAAATAACTGAGGCCTCTACTTCTAAAAGTCGACAAGTCCACAAAATGTGATTTTGAGTAAATCGCATTTTGATTCAATTCCAGGCCCGTGGTGCGTGTCCAATTTGGCTCTCTCATGTTTTCCATTAAGTTCCATATGTTGACAATAAAGTGTAAAATTTTCAGCCCCTGCTCTCAACCTATATGTGAAAAATGGGGTGTCCATAAATTTCCATTCGGTCAGAGCAAAACTGTTTTTGGGAGGGAAATGGACTTGTCGCCTTCTAGCACCACTAGAGAACATTTTTGTTCCCGGCGACGACAAAGCTGCCTTATGGGCAATTTATGGACTTGCCGACTTTTAGAAGTAGCTGTCCATGATGGACATATCACATTTCTTGCTATTTTTTCCCGTAAAAAAGGACGTAGAGGATGGACTTGTCGACTTCTTGCCCGAAATTTTTGCATTTTTCCAAAAAAATGTCAAATTTGGCACTTTGCCATATGGGCATGTGAGGTCAAAAAATACATGGAAAATGATAAACAAATGTGCGGAAGTAGCCCCAGATGACGTTTCCGTGCCTAACTCGAAATCTTCATATTTTGGACTTGTCGACTTTTAGTAGACGCCTCAACTGTATATACGCATCAACCCTTCCCTAACGTCACTCAATCATCGGTTTTAACGTGTGTTCTGCATTGTACAGAACACAAACTGTTGTATTCGTCATGTACGTTCTCTTCACATTCAATTTTAGGGGGGTATTTCGAGGGGGGGGGGGGTTATTATTTCCTCAGCCAAATTTGAGGGGGGTATTTCGAGGGGGGGGGGGTTAATTCAAGGGGGAGTTTATTCGAGGTAATACGGTAAGTAAGTAGGCTGCACAAGTTTTAAAATATTTATGTTGATTTTCAAAACTCACCGCCGACAACCAAGCGTCACATGGAAAAGTATGTAATGAACTACCGTATTTCCTCGAAATACCCCCCCCTCGAAATACCCCCCCCCCTCGAAATACCCCCCCTCAAAATGGACACTATGAACTTATAAACCCCCCCCTCGAAATACCCCCCCCCCAAATTTAGTGTATAGAGAACGTAAATGACAAAGGCTGCGGTTTGTCATCCCGACAATGCAGAACACACGTTAAAAACGATGAACCTGTTATGTGAGAACAGTGTTTGTACGTCTACACACTTATAAATGTCTTTAGAGTCTTATAAATGGCGATTTTTGTTGCATTTTTCGACGTCTGCGTACGTTTCAGACGACATTTTAGTACTGGGATTTCAAAAAATTTCTGGCGAAATAATAACCCCCCCCCCTCGAAATACCCCCCCCCCTCGTTTAACCCCCCCTCAAAATTCTCACTCTGAAACAATAAACCCCCCGGGGGTATTTCGAGGAAATACGGTAGGTAAATGCAATTTTCTCAAACAAACGGTACGGCGACATATCAGTTTTATGTCTAGCTAGGTATACTACCGTTTTCTTTTAATATAACGGCACCTACAATAGAAAGGCAGGTTTTGGCAATTTTTCATCCACGAAAAGAATAGAACGGCACCTCCAACAGAACGGCAGGTAAAAAGTTGATGACAAAATAGAACGGCGTTCTTCTATCAGAAGAAATACGGTAACACCAGCATAATTTATGATATAAACTTTCCGACTTCCGATTGCCGTTTCCTGTTTCCGAAAACCAAATTTTTACCTATCCAAATTACAAATATGGTCAGATTTTTTTGACACTGTAACATAAACTTACCATAGCGTGTCAATAAATGCTGGTGTTCAGTTAGCGAAGCTGTGGCATTAAACAATGTCACAAAGACTCACCAGTGATTTTTACGCATGGAACTGTTACGCAATAGCTCGCTAGCAGGGACGTAAATACCGTATTTCCTCGAAATACCCCCAGGGGGTTTATTTTTTCAGAGTGGAAACTTTGAGGGGGGTATTTCGAGGGGGGGGGCTTATTCTAGGGAGGTTTATTATTTCGTCAATTTTTTTCGGGAAAGTCATACTAAAGAAGACGCTTTTACATACCCCAAACCGGTAATAAACGTGACCAAAAAGGGTATATAAGGACATAACAGGGATGTAAACGTACATCGCTACACAAACTAGCGTATACGTATAACTGCGATGCAAAATGGTCGCAAGAAATACATCATCTTCCTTGCATACATGATGTACCTTATTCCAGAGGGGGGAAGGTATTAAGGGGGGGGTTTATTTTTTCCTCAGCTCGAAAACACCTGGGGGTATTTCGAGGGGGGGATTAATTTAAGGGGGGATTTCGAGGGAATACGGTACTCAGAATTTTCGAGCGGGGGCCGATTGTATGGTGAACCGTGTGAATGTGAAGGGGACCGGTGAACGGGGTGGAGGGGGGTACGGCGGCGGGGTTTTTCGCGGTAAAATTTTACGCTTTTATTTTACATCGAGCTCTAATTCCACCTTAACCTAGGACAATCCAATGGGAGACGATCCGGAAACGGCAAAAACTTACCTGACAGGCAAACATGTGCCTTGTACAAATAACACAATCAAAACTACTTCAAAACAGTGCAAATGGAATGCACCAATTTTATTCCATTCATTCTGAATTTTAAATCCCATCATTTTTATAAAAAAACATCGTAAAAAAGAACAAAACAATGTGAACGACTAGAACTGTATTGAGCCAAAAAACTAGGCAGCATCTGAAGACAAGCAACCAGTAAAACAGGAAGAACATCAGAAAGTTTAGAGTTTTGCAAATCTACCGCAAAAAAACATTTACCTAATAAATACGTACGCGAATAAGGTGAATAAAAATACCTGAATAACTATTCTTTGGCAAGTGCACGTCTCAATTCCAGTAATATCAAATCAAAATAGAGTATGGATTTTCAAAAAAAACGCAAAAAGAAAACAAGTACTGATATGTGCAGAAATTAGGCACAAAATCAAAATAAACCCGACGGGTTTTGAATGAAGCAGAGATAAAATACAAACAATAAAGTGACCGGCCACAATTTCGACCCGCCCGCGATTTTATATGCCAATTTCCCAAGCTAATCTAGGTAACAACGCCCACCATTCATCCCAACTGGACGATTGCTTTGAGTATCTAGACAGATCAATTAGGAGTAATAAAACGAGCAAATTGAGGACTTGCAGAAATGTGATCGCGTGCAGATCGAAAGACAAAAACACTCCACATAAAACAGGACGAAATCATCAAAGGCAAATTGAATCACCAAAAGCAGCAGGAAAAAAGCAAAGGCACGAATATGCTGCGAAGGAAATAACTTGTCAACATCGATTGCATGCAGCATCTGCACTTGACATCCAGATAGCTGAACTTCATGTGTTCCCCTTAGGGTTCAAACGGGATCCCGATCCCGATCCCGGATCCCGTGAAATTGCGGGATTTAGCAGTACCGATCCCGATCCCGAAACTTTTCAAATCCCGATCCCGAGAAACTCCAAAGTCCGGGATCCCGATCCCGGAAAAATTAGTGGAAATTATCAAAAGTGAAAAAACGACGTTTTTGCATGCAAAAATGTGAACGCAAGCCCCCAGCGTTCATCTTATGCCACGTTTCTGGCATCCAACAGTGTTTTTTAGACCTTTATGAACAACTGTGGATGCCAAAACATTGGCCAAAATCTCTATCCCAAGATCCCAATCCCGATCCCGAAAAAATGCCAATCCCGATCCCGATCCCGTGACCCTAATCCCGATCCCGAAATCTCAAAAAACCAATCCCGATCCCGATCCCGAAATCTCAAAAAACCAATCCCGATCCCGATCCCGAAAAGTCAATCCCGTTTGAACCCTAGTTCCCCTCATAAATATTTACCTAATATGATTGGCAATCTTTCATCCCTGTTTGTGAAAATAAACTTCAATCCAAGTCGTCCTATAATTAGCAAACTATCATTCTGCACCCTTTTTGTTCATATTTGTTTATACTGAGCGGACCACATGCTTGCACGGAATATTACTCAGGAGGGATGGAAAAACGAAGTAGGCCTATTGCGCATCTATACCCATTGCGCATCTAGGCCCGCTGCCCATCTTATTGTACCCATTGTCTATCCAGGCAGGGCGCAGATGGGCAACGGGCAGGAGATTAGCGATCTATATTGATATATAGCGGCGCAGTGGCTGTTCACTGCGGGGGGGGGTAGAATAAATTGGTGGTGGCATGTCTTGGGGAGGGAATCTCACCAGGCTTTCAGGTCATCCTTTTCTGTCGTATGTTGGCCAATTTTGATGCTGTTCGAGTATGTTGGCGTTTGGGGTCAGGGCAGGGGTAGGAAAGGGTGGGGGGTGTTGGGGGGTCTCCTAGGGGCGGGGGGGGGCTGCCCCCCCAAACCGCCCAGCTACCTATCTATCGTGGAGGCTGCTCAGCTATCTATTCATCCTGGAGGCCACTCAGCATCTATCCTGGAGGCAAAATTTTGAGCTACTATCCCCTACCCCCCCCAAAATCAGCCAGCTATCTACCTATCTGCAGCGATTTTTTGAGAAACACGCCCCCAATTTTTGCTAAGGTCGCTATTTTTCATATTTTCCTATAGATAGATTTTCACCTCCAAAATCACTAGTTCTTGCATCTAACTGCCTATTTTCAGCTATTTTTAGTAGTATATGTGATTATATACCCATTTTTCACCTACTTTTAGTGATTTTTCTCCCTTTTCTTCCTTCTATGCCTATATATTGAACCGCTAGCAAACACCTCCCCCCCAGAAAATCTTTCAGCTATCTATCCCTCCAGAGGAGCGATTTGCTATCTATCCAACCCCCCGGAGGGTCAAAATCTAGAAGACCCCTTGGTCAGGGGTATGACTATAACAAAAATTTTACCTCGAATAACCCCTCATATAAATGGGCAACAGGTAAAATTTTATGGTCAGAGAGCCTACATGCGCAATGGGTGTAGATGTGCACCGGCACAGGCTCAACTCCAAACAGAATGATTACACGGTGGACAAACATTTGTGAGAAGCACACCATAAAATTTTGGTTCACTATTCATATGGAATATGGCAAAATTCAGTTCAGAGTGTGTTGTGCAAAGTGTGCCGTTAATTATTCAAGTGGGAAGTAAACTTTAAGTGAAAAGTTTGTCACAATGTTTAATGTTCACTTGACAAGGTTTGTAATGGCAATTTCACCATATTGCAGAGTTTGCCCCAGATGTCAAATTATGGTAATTGCACTGCGCACTGAGCGATAACAATCGAACGCTTCTTGCGCCATCAAAACAGAACAACAAGCCAATCAAATCCTCTATGCTGCCATGTAGAAATGGATTTCAAGCTATATTCTCATAGGGAAATTCATCTAGTGCTATCAAAGCAGTGCCGCTGAGTAGAATGCTAACTTATTTATGTACTCGAAAAAATACATAAATATATTCATGGTTGATAGTTTGAACTCAGATGGGCCATCAGATCAGCCAACGATTGAAAATGAGTGTGGTATTGCAGGTAAACAAGTCGGAGTTAGAACTAGCACAAAATGGCTGATGAAGAAAAGTTCGCCAGCAAAAAAAAGAACTAAATGCCGTATTTACTCTAGAAATAGGCGGTCAGATAATGTTTTTCCCAGTCTCCGCCTGGAAGATTAGTACGTTATTAAATTTGTTTTTATGGCGATAATTCACCCATATTTCTTGTGCCAACGTGCAGGCAATAAGCAAACGAAATCTGTATTTTTTCTACCGTCAACTGTTATTGGTATAATTTGTACTTAGTATCGGACCCGACCCGTTTCTAGACTAATTACGATCCCCTAACACACGCAAAAACTCGCACATGCAATGCGACAAAATTTCATAGAAGTCACAACACACGCAAAAAGCAACAAACCGAACCGGTAGTAAACCGGAAAACATTTCCGCACATTGTCAAATTACATAATTTTGTATTTAAGTCCTAAAGTCAGGTGATAACTGCTTTTCTCAAATGAGAGTGACATGGTAACTTGTGGGCGGAAAGAATTGTTTTCTATTCATGTATTGACGTCTTTTTCGTCACTTGATGCATCATTTTGAACCTGTGACTTGACAAGGTGCGGTCACTTGGCCAAAAGGAAGGCAGAAATAACCAACGCCTATGAATGAACGGCGCGAAAATTTGCACTAGAAAAAAAACAAGTGAAAGTGATCGGAATGCCTCTCAACTGCAATTCAATTCGATAATTGTTCGCCCGTTGCAAGGGCGCACCGCATTTATCCACCTTCTAAACATCTATCCCCATCACAAACACTCTGCAACTCACCTTGAGCAAGGACTGCGCGCAGGTGCGCTTCAACTGCGCCTGGCCACCTGCTTGGCGCTGGCGGCGAGGAGCCACGGGTGTCGCAGCACCTGGCTCATGGTCGGCCTGGCCGGCTCCTCCCACGCGAGCATGTGCTGGATGAACTGCGTTCAAGTGGCTGATTGGTGTGTGTGTTTGGTATTTAGAGTATGGTTGCAGGGTTCGAGGTGGAAGGAATGGGCGATTTTTTAGGTGGAAAGGAAGATAATTTCCATGGTATGGATGGAAATTTCCGCAAGCCGTTTTCAACGACCCCATTCTTTCAAGAATAACAACGTTGTTCTTAATAAAACAGTTTTTAGTTGTCTTTTTTAAAATTTTACCTACTATATCCAGAACCCCCCTCCAATTCCCTCAGCTATCCCTCAGTAATCTGGAGCAAATTTTGAACGAATTTCCCCAGTTTACACTCAAAATTGCTAATTTTTTG